>NC_069407.1:70396627-70511237 GCF_026875155.1 Cherax quadricarinatus
TTTTTCTTAACAAATTACTTAGACATACCAAACATTGTCCTAAAAAAAACAAAACAGATCCAAACAACGGCTTGGTTGCCCATGGCTAACCAACACCATTCTGAAATCCATTGACAAGAAACACCAATATGAAAAGCAATATAGACATGGCTTAATACACAAAGATACTCTTAAACACTATTCATCAGCTCTCACCAAAGTGATAAAAAAAGCCAAACAACTATACTACTCCAGTAGATTCACAGACACTAGAGGAGATATAAAAAAGACCTGGAAAACACTCTCTCAGATTCTAGGGACCCACAAACTGAGAAAAACCAAGAATATTGTCCTAACTAAACCTAATGAAACACCACTACATCCACTGACACAGCTAACAAGATAAAATGACTTCTTCTCAAACATAGGATCTAATCTCGCCAGTAAATCCACATACCAATGCCCATCGGGGACTACCTAGATGGAAATTTCCCTAATTCCTTCTATCTTGCACCAACTGAGCCACGGAAGTCATTGAGATCATAAAGTCACTTAAAAATAACTCGGGGAATCTGTCTCATGTCCCACCATTACTGTACAAGCGAGCGGCCCATGTCCTTTCGCATGCTATTTCATTACTTTTTAACAAGTCAATAGAGACTATCACCTTCCGAAACTACTCAAGATGGCAAGGGTTACACCAGTACATAAAGGTGGTGACCATACAGACTTAAACAACTATAGGCCAATATCTAACTTACCATTGCTATCCCAAAATCTTTGAGAAACTCGTGCACAGGAGGACTGTATTCATTTTATAACGGCTCAAAATATACTCAACCCCTGCCAGTTTGGATTCAGGAAAAATAAAAGCACTAATGATGCAATCATAAAAATGCTAGATCTGCTTTACACAGCATTGGAAAATAAGGAATATCCACTAGGAATTTTTATTGACCTAAGAAAAGCTTTTGACACAGTAGACCACGACATCCTACTCCACAAACTTGATCACTACGATATAAGAGGCCATGCGCTTGCTTATTTCAAATCTTACATTACTAATAGGTATCAGTACATCACCATTAAAGACACAGCATCAGCAACACGGCCACTTGATACTGGAGTTCCGCTGGGAAGTGTCCTTGGTCCCCTGCTCTTCCTCATATACATCAATGACCTTCCAAACGTATCCCAACACCTGAAACCCATTCTCTTTGCTGATGACACGACTTATGTCATCTCTCACCCTAATCTTGCCACCCTCAACACCATTGTGAATGAGGAGCTGATTAAAATATCGACTTGGATGACAGCCAATAAACTTACGCTTAACACTGACAAAACCTACTATATTATGTTTGGTAGCAGAGCAGGAGATGCACAAATTAACATTAAGATTGACAACACTCTAATTACCAGAAATAATGGGGAAAATTCCTAGGCTTATACCTTGAAACAACCTGAATTTTCAGCACCCATATCCAGCATATAGCCAAGAAAGTATCCAAAACGGTTGGGATCCTCTCCAAGATACGATACTACGTGCCGCAAATTGACCTTCTCACACTATACCACTCACTTATTTATCCATACCTCACCTATGCTATTTGTGCTTGGGGATCAACTGCAGCAACACACCTAAAGCCAATAATAACCTAACAAAAAGCTGCAGTAAGAATAATCACTAAATCCCATCCCTGGCAACACACACCCCCACTCTTCATAGATCTAAACTTACTCCCAGTTCAGTACATCCACACTTACTACTGTGCAATCTACATCTACAGGGCCTTAAACTCTAATATCACCATGACCTAAAACGCTTTCTTGATAGTTGTGACAGAACCCACAGGCATAACACCAGACACAAACATCTCTACGACATTCCCGTGTCCGACAAAACCTTTACAAAAATTCAATTATGTAAAAAGGCCCCTAAATCTGGAATACCCACCTGAGAAACTCAAGAACTGCGACAATTCATCCCCTTCAAAATACCTTTAGAAAACATCTTTCCCCCGATACACCCCGTAAACTAACTACACAAATACCCCCTGGTGGTTCACACTTACATCATCACTCATTTGCCCTAAACAGAAATATTTAATTCGTCTTAAATAATAAAACCTGTGATTTTCCAATACTAAAAAACTATGTTCTTGCCAAAACAAAGCTTCATATTGCTAATCAAAAAAAGCATTTAGCCCCTTAGCCATAATCCCAAATTACCTCATAATTTGTAATTTTTAACTTTTAAAAATAAAAAAAAGTATGCCCGAAATCCCTAGCCTGCTAAGCGTTCTAGGGGTACACCTGTAATCAAATTTACTACTGAAAACCAAACAATAACCGAATTTCTGTAAACTCAGCATGTATCCTTATAGGAAAAAAATTTTAAATTTTGAATTTGAATTTGAATTGAATAATATATATATATATATAAATATATATAATATTTATATTTATCTATTTATATAAATATAATATTAATTTTATATAAATAGGTCCCTAGGAAAAGTTATTTGTATGTTGTCTGAAATTTTTAAAAATTTTGTTTAAATTATTATCTTAATAATTAAAACATCTAGAAAAAGGAATAATTATTTTCCTAAAACAAAAACAGTAAAGTTTAGGGGCTAAGCTATTTAATTTCCCCAGGGGAAAGGGTGTTTATCTACATTTTGGGGCATTAGACAAAAAAATTCATCGACATACCCAAAAACCATTTTGCTCTATTAGGGAGGATTTGTTTTAAGAAATCTTTTTCAAAAAATTCTTGTTAGTTTACTAAAACAGGTGAAAGAGGATTTCCCATTGCCATAAAAAATTTCTGGTGAAACCTTATTTTTAAATAAAAATTTTGCATTAAAAAATGAAAAGTTTAAAAAGTTTAATAACTGAAGGAACTGGTAAGGGTTAAATCATAATTAACGAGCTTCAAATAAGAACTTAAAAAATCATCAAAAAGGAATTTGTAAAAAAGGAAGTAACATCAAAAAAAACCCATGTTAAAATCATTTAAGCAGTAAGGGTTTAATTTTAAAAAAAAATTAAGTGTTTTAACATTAAATTAAAAAATTTTACCAAAAATAGGGCTCAAAATGTCAAAAAGCCATTTGGATAATTTATATGAAACTGATCCTTGGAGCTAAAAAATTGGTCTGATTGATTCCCTGGTTTGTGTGTTTTTATTAGCCCATACAGTAAGGTAAAGTGGTTGGGATTAAATTTTTTATTTAATTCATCTTTGCCTTTTAGTTAATTATTCATCTTTAATTGTTTAATTAAATTTATTTTCATTGCTTAATTAAATTTATCTTTGGTGGGGGGGTTGTGTGAGGTGTGGTCAAGCCCTTTAATTGCCCTTCCTTTGATGTATTTTTTTCATAGTTTTTTGACAATGTGGTAGCACGAAAGGCTTGGAATTTCATACTCTTTCACGTGGTTGTTTTGCAAAATTTTAAAATATAAATATATATATTATATATATTAAAAAATTTTATATATATATATTTATATAAATATTATATATTATATATATATATTTATGTATATATATATATATATATATATAATATATATATATATTATATATATATATTTATATATAAAATTAAAATATTTTTATATTATAATATAAAAAAATTTATAATATATTATATAATTTTATATATTATACAATTATATATGTATATAAATATTAAAATTATAATATATATATTTTATATAATATATTATATATATAATATATATATATATATATATATATTTAAATATAATATTATATATATATATTATTTAATTTAATATATATATATATATATATATATATAATATAATATATATATATATATATATTATTATATATTTAAAATAATAAATTTTTATATATATTATATATATTTATTATATATATTTATATATATAAAATATATATATTTAAAAATATATATAAAAAATATATATATATATATATATAAAAATATTATATTATATATATATATATAAAATATATATATATATATATATTTTATTATTTTAATATATATATATATATAATAATAGATAGATAGTTTAGATTTTTTTTTTCGGCCCAAAGGCAGAACTTCGATCTTGGCTTAAATAGCAACGCTCATTTTTCCATATAGGACAAGTGAAAATTTGTGTTGCAAAAAATTTCGCCAAAAAAATTCTGAACCAAAGAAAAAAAATATATTTCACTGCCTCTGTTTAGTATTAAATTATTGAAACAAAACTAAAAAATATTTTTTTGGGTTAGGGTAAAATAAATTTTCTTTTTATAAAAAGGGTTAGGTAAGTTTTCTAAGTTTTTTTGGTGCAAAAAATAAATTTTTACATCAACATTAATGAAAAAAATATATCTTTTAAAAGACAAAAGGGAAAATTTTTACAAAGGTTTAATTTTAAATGATTCTTGCAATGATCAGTTTTACATTTCGGCCGACATATATATGTTATTAGGGGAACATTGAAAAAAACACTAAATAGAGATGCAAGCTGCACTTTTCAGGATTATTTATATGGTCGCAACCAAATTTTCTTTTAAAAAAATTTAAACATTTTATGCCCATTTTATCCCCCAGCTCATGAACTACTTTCGTCAAATTTTTCACCCGGAAGAGGTCTACTGGTTGGCATAGACAGTAGACCTCTTGCGGGGTTTCCCATTTTTATGATCTTATGTTCTTATGCGGGGAAATATTTTATTGTGGGATTGCGTGAAGGGTCTGCCTTGGGGGGCCAAAAGGGCCTGCGCGGTGTTCCTCCTTTTTTTTCTTAACTGTACATTGTTTATATAATTTTTGGTTGTGAAGATTGTAATCAAATGTACATGAGTTATAACAATCATCAAGTATTTAATTTTAAACTATTACAAGTTATAAGTGAAATCTTTCTTGGTGCAGAACTTGGGCATCACTTTCCTGGAAAATTTTCTTTGCCTGATATATCCGTCTCTTGCCTTCTGTCCAGTCACTTCAGTGCAAGGTTCAGTCATCAATTTTATCCCTCTCTCAACAACCTGAGTGTTGTTTGGCCACTTCGGCACCTCCAGTGGAGCCTCAATAATTTTCAGAACCTGTTGATCTGATAAAGAAGCAATGAATATAGGCTCAGTTTTGAGTTCTTGTCTACCAGTCAATAATAGAATGATAGTTATCTGCTTGCCACTTTAGTTTGGGAATCACTACTTTTCTTGAGTTGACAATAGGAGCAACATTGTCATTCTCTTCATCTTCACTGTCATCCTCATCATCAGTGTAGATTAACAAGTCTTCATCAACAGCATCAGCAGAATCTTCTCCATCTTCATCAGGGCTCTCAGTACTTTCTTCTGTCTACTGATTATCTTCTCTAATTTTTCATATTATTGAGACATCTTTGTCTCTCACAGTCATGTCTTCACCAGCACACATACCAAGAAGCAGCTGATCTGTGTGAGCAAAGTATGAATTCCTTTGGACAGCCTTCTTTACTATCTTCTTTTCTACACTGTTCAGATTTCTCATAAATTGCAGTGACTGGAAGACGTTCTTTGGAACGTGTGTGACAGAAGGGTGCTGCTGAAGTTCCAAATAACAATGCCGACTATTTTCAGCTCCATACTGGGTTATGATGCTACCACATACATCCTAAGGATCCTACTCCATATAATATTCACCTTGACACACTCGGTGGACCTGGTTCAAGAGCAGCCAAGTCATTGTCAGCCACACCTGTGATCACTCCTCTGCAAATCCTATACAAATATTTCTGGTCCAGGACAGATCTTCTGCCACCTTTTTATTCAGAGCAGGGAAATCAGTGAAATTAACTGGCTGGAAAACAACAGCTGGCAGCTTAGACAGAGGATCCTTGATTTGCTTGCTAATGGAACCTCTCCAATGCTCAGAGCCACTTGGCTTACCGTCAAAGTGGCCGAAGACAGCCCGGAATGGTAGATCATTTCCATGAAGCTGAGAGATGAAATAATGGACCAGGTGACCAAGCAACATTTCAAGATGATGAATTGCTCGATTGTCAGCTCCAACATTTATGTTGGTTCCATCACACCCAACACATACAACAGGCTGCTGAGTTAGTTTCTGTTCCACCAGAAATGTATAGATAGTCTTGGCAATCTCCTTTTCATGGTCTGACTTGGAAGCCACATGAGTGAGATATTCAGTGCCGGGCTCCACAATGATGAGGTAATGATCTTTTACCACTGTCTTTGGATTCCATGTCTTGGTCTTTTGATTCTTTGTCAATATACGAGTGGAGGTCTTCTTATAATCAAAATACAGTGATGTGACATTTTCCAAATTTGCTAGCTCATTTTCTTGCCTCTCCATTAGGTATTTGTGTCTAGCATATCGTAATTTCTGTGATCAAATAACTTGTCTTTTATCATCCTTGGTGATAATGTCATAGTCCATTATGGTGGCAGTAGCAATGGCAGCTCCAGCATTATCACTAATCAAGTATCGGTCACATGTGACTGCAAGCGTGGGGAGTTTTGTTCTGTTCTACTGTGAGCTGCTGGAAGTCAGATCACTCAAGACATAGTCAGCATCAGTATCGACAGGGCTATCTCTGGGATCATTTGAATTATCGTCAGAATCAGAAAATTGTCTAGCTGCAGGTTCACTATGTCTTTCTTCCAGCTACTTCCTGGCTCTGGCTTCATTCTGCTCCTCCTTTACCGTCATTCTATCCCACATCCTCGCTACTGTCATGTCAACACAACAAATTTTCATCTTCCTACCACCTCTCTGGTCAAAAAGGAATTGTACCTTACATTTAGGAACTTTCACATCACAGTTACAGGCCAGGTAGTATCTGTCACACTACTTTATTTTGCAGCCTACATCTTGACAGAAGGCAGCAGGACGGAAACAACTACATTTATCAAACAATTTGTTCACTTCATCCTGAAATGTAGCTTTTTTTTTTTGGAGACATTTTTGTTCATTTTAATTTCTATTCCTCAACTGTACAATTTTCTCAATCTTTCCCCAATAGTTTTCCGGCTGAGAATAGGAATAGTCTTTCTGTCTCCAGTTGATTTCTGCCATAGTTCAGAACAATCCTTAGCTGCTATCTTGATAATCACTGAAAAATCAGTAAACTTTCCTTCATCACATTTATATCACCAACAGTTCCTTAACATAACGCCTTTGGATGGAAGTTTGTTCATTGGAAGAACTCTGGCATGGCCAAACAATGCAATGTTTTGTGGCTTTCCTCGTTAACATCTTAGCCATCTCAGTATAAGTAATCAGAGAATCTGAAAAGAGAGAAAGTTAATGTTTATAAATACCGCAGAGTACATAGATTCAGTACATAAAACACTGCGCTGCGCTACTCATTAATACAGATATATTCCAAAATTTCATTCGCAGATGCTGGAGGTTCAAACTCAACCAATCATCTTCATATTTGGTACTGAATCTAAGATGTATATAAGGAACAATGGTTGAAGAGTGCAGCTTAGATCAAAATTTCAATGCTCCCTAATCATATATACTATACTGGGTCAAAAAAAAAAAAAACATAAAGTTGTGAAATTGTTCGCTCTACAAGTTTTATTTTGTTACACTTTTCCTAAGTAACATTCAGATTAATTTTCAGGAAATTTCGTTCAATTTTAGGGGTCCCGCAAAAACGCGTCTCTCGCTGGCCGAAGAGAAACTGAAGAAATTTTAAATTTTGTTCCTCTTTCGCATAGCATAGCTCCAATTTTCTCTGAAAGCAGAATGACTGAATCAGTAACCAATTTATAGCGCTTTGTTAAGCGCGAAACGAGGGAGCGATTATATGTGCATTGAAGAGGTACCACTCGATTTAAATAAAGCAACGTGTTTGTCGTGAATTATTGGATGAGAAATCGTCGATTTTGATCGACCTTCACCAACCACTGGACTGAAAATGGGTGTTTTCCCCAACTGATTTCTCCCGCTAAAAGTTGAAAAAAGCTTTAATGTAAATTCTTAATCGTATTCTCCCGTCATTTGTCTTTCGAATTCAGTAAAGAAAACACAGCGTCACAACAGAAAATCTCACGCAATTCGCTTCTCAAGTTGAATAAACATCGAAATTTGGCCAAGCATCCCCTCAAATACAGAGGTTTTCGGGGTTTCCCATGGAATTTCAGTGAAACAAACGGTTAATACATAATTTATTTCATGAGAGTATCAGATTCAATAGGAATTAGGCCTCTATCTTTTATAGGAAAAAAAAATATTAGCCTCTCAAAAGCATCTGGTCGTGTCGGGTCGGATTGAGTTGTGTCGGGTCACACATTTGTCACACAAGCTGCCAGTAAGACGTCGCTCCGCTCGCTGTGCTTGCTTGCTCGTAATAATGCTTCGTCGTGCCTACTTTAATGATGAATGAGGTGGAACTTCAATCTGTCCCTCTGAAATTCAGCAGTCACACTCCTTCATCAGCCTCTCCTTGGTCGGAGCAGTGAAGTGGCGACAGTGATCCGCCATGAGGCGACCAAGGTTCTGTTTTTGCTTCATGTCCTTGGTCAGTGACGCACTGAAGGTCTGAACGAGGGAAAAAGCTTTCTGCTGAGTCGTTCACGACCTTCAAAGAGCCCGCAGACTTCTTCATTTCCAGGAATGTTGTGTTCTTCTCCCACATTTTTGGGTCTTCGTTCAAGAAGGAAGATTTTTCCTTTCCCTTCCTCTGCTCAGCAATGACGCTAAACATCTTCAGCGTCCTCTTAGTCACCAACTGATCCAGTCTGACTCCGATCTCTGGGACACCTTGCAAGCTATGGGGGCACCCTGGTTTCTTTTTCCACTCGAGGTTGGTCACCATCTTGCGCTTTGTTGCAATGTCCACTTTCTTGTCGAAGAACTCCAATGCAACCAGTTGCTCCACCAGATATCAGAGATGGCGTGCAAATGTGAAGCCAGCAGCATTCGTGATTTCTTTTTCCGAATACGCTCGGAGGGTTTGAAGGAAGTCCAAGTCATTGCGATGGGCTTGCACGCTACGCGGAGCCTCGTTCCAAAGCCGGATGTAGATCAAGGCGATGAAAAGTGAGAGTAGGTTTTGCTTCAGATGAAAGAAATGTTATATGCGAAGTACGTCACCGCACGCTGGAAGCCGGGTAGTAGAGAAAAACTCGTGGGGACACCCAACTAACCACCATTCCGATGCACTTCGTGTACCCGATGCTGAAGATGGCATCTGCGAGAGAGAAAAAAAAATATGAAGTTTTGCGCAACTTTAAATATGCATGAAATGGTCCGAATTTTGGCACACAGTACAGGTTCATATAGTGGAATGAAAATGACGTTGTGAAGCGCACTTCCTTTGAAGTTTTAAAATTGACATGCATTTTTGGACCGTCTATGTATATATATATATATATATATTATATATATATATATATATATATATATATATATATATATTAAGTATTATATATATTATATATATATTTATATATTATTATATATATATATATATATATATATATATATTTATATATTATTATATATATATATATACATATATTATATATATTATATATTATATATATTATATATATATATATATTTATGTGTATATATATATATTATATTATATATATTTATTATCATATATATTCTTATATTTATATTATATTTATATATATATATATATTATACCATATATCTCTAAGTCTTTGACCATCCATTGAAAAAAATATTCTATTAAACTTTGGATTTTGGTTTTTAAAAAATAACAGTAGTTTTACAGGCGTATAGTCACATTTGCTCTCATGGAATATTTCGAAACTTTTTGTGCGCTGACGAGATATATTTGGTACGTACGGATAATTGTTTTAGCATTTTGCCAAAATTGTGAACATCAGTATAAAATATAATATTTTTCTATTTTTATTGCACCCCTCATGGAAGGTTCCTTGATGTTGGTGAGGGGCTCTTGATTTAGGGAATTGGATCTGTGCTCCAGTTCCCCGAATTAAGCCTGAATGCCTTCCACATCCCCCCCCCGGGCGCTGTATAATCCTATGGGTTTAGCGCTTCCCATTTGATTATAATAATAATTATAATTCTATTTTTATTTTTTGTTGGTTTGGCGGGAAGGTTGACGTCATTATATGTTTTTCACTGATGAGCAAGCTGAGCATGTGAATGTTAAATCTTACTGGCTAATAACTGCGGGATATTTTATTTATTTAATTACCTCCAAAAAATTACATAATAAGTGTATTCTTGCACAACGCTGATAACACCAACAATTATATTTCTAGTAGCGAGGGGAAAAGTGGGTTAAGTCTGACTACTAACTATTCGGCGTCCAACTTCCATATACCTCATTTACGTTTATTTCTTCAGAATCACTCCCACGCCATTATAACTCATGTCCTATAAGCTATATTGATAAAGCCACTGGATGGCGAAACGTCTACAGTAAAGATACCCAGATGTTGCACATGTGTCTCAGTTTTCATCTTGTCGGCATTGTATACCATTCTTGTACAACTTGTGAGACACTGCAACATCATGTTATCTTGGCTCAGAGGACATCTACATGACCTTCACGGCTGCTACAACTACTACTACAACTTATCCATCTCTTTGGGTATGACCTACTTCCACTGGGTAATCCCGCCTACCAGTGACTATGCCCTCGTCTGCTACCCTTCCCATTCCACCTGACGTTAGTATATAAGTGCCAGCCTCCTTGCCTGTACTCCAGAATCTTCACAATTACGGTGCTCTTCACACCAACTCCAAGGCTGAGGGACTGATTTAGTTCTACTGTCTTCAAATTATGTGCTAGAATCTGTATTGACAAAGCCACTTTCTGGCGAAACGTCTACAATAAAGATACCCAGATTTTGCTCATTTGTCTCAATTTCCATAACTAATTCTGACACCCATCTGATACATTCACAGCCTCCCCTATGCTTATCTGCTAAATACTCTTCCAACTCACTTTTACAACTTACTTGCAAATCATGACAATTATTTCCACAATGTCATAATTCTCACCACTTCCCTTTTTCTCACTCTCAAGTCCCAAATATCTTCTCCCACATTTTAATATAATCATACAACTCACTCAAAAACCTTTAAAATGAATTATGCACATATTTCCTACACCCTTATACTCATTCTAACAGAAATCAAGGTCACTTTCACTCACCCTTCCCACATACCTACAATGTGTTCTCACATCTTACACACATATTACTTGCAAACAAATTCCAAGCTCTTTCGTGACTTCTCACATTGTTCCTTGATAATGTGAGAAGTCACGAAATCGCTTGGAATTTCGCTATTCTTTCACAGTGGTTGTTATGCATATTCTGATATCACCTCGCACATCCCATCTCACATCTATACTCTTTCACATCTACCCCGAGCACCTGAAACTCATTCCACTATTTTTATACCACATAAATACATTCGTTCAACGCACTCTATTTTTCACTACAAGAATGTAAGGAGAAACAAGAAAGGAAAGGATAGAAATATGTCACTTTGTAAGTGGTTCATATCATTATTTTCCTGATGAAAAATGCCGAGGAATGCTCAGAGATTTTCGGGTGACGAGGACACCGCTCTTGGGAAAACTCTCTTGGCGCAACATATAAACGTTTTAAAATCTTAATTTTCTTAAGAGGTTTTCAACGTCAGTTTCTTTGCTTTTCTTGATACTTTACAAATCCTACATTATTTTAATTTATTTTTGGATATGTTACATGTACCTTCAGACTCTGAAGCTTTGAGGATGAAGGAGCAAATCTGTGTGATGGTGCTGAGAAAGGATGAAGGAGCAGGTGAGTTGTGATGCTGCTGAGAGAGGATGAAGGAGGAGGTAAACGAGTGTGATGGTGCTGAGAGAGCAGGTGAGTGTGGGTGATGCTGCTGACAGAGGAGGAAGGGGATGTAGGAGCTTGATGGTGCTGAGAGAGGGGAAGGGGGCACGTGACAGAACTTTGTTACTCTGTGAGAGGAGTTACAGCGCGGGTGATAGAGGAGTTACAGGTCAGGTGGTAGAATTACTGGGCAGGTGGTAGAGGACTTACAGGGTAGGTGGTAGTGAAACTTAGTACTACTGAGAGTAGAAGATAAATAAATTTTTATTGACGATGCAGAGACAGAGGTGCAGGAGTTGAACATACGTTTAATGTTATTACGTAAACAAAGAACATTGTGAGTCATTGTGGAGTAGGAAACCAATCACTCACTCTCATCCATTGTACTATTACTATTACAGTCGAAAATTAAATCTGTGTAACTACTATTCAAAAGTACCGAAGAGGCAAAATAAGTCTGCCATTTATTCCTGTGCGGTATTCGAATGAATTACCTAAAAAAATTGGTACTTATAGAGTGGTGAGGTGCAGGGGTGGAAATTTACTAGAGCTCAGCGGAACCAATGGATTATTTGCTAAAACTTCTATTAGTTTTCCTTAAGGGAGGTAATTTGAGTTAAACTCATATGTTACTTTTCAGAAGGAATACATGCTACAGCTCAGCAGGGTACACACAGGTTACATGTGCTGTTGCTCACACATGTTACACAACAGCACAGTGAACACACGTGCTATACTGTAAGTCTGGCAACATTCATGTGAGAGTTAATTGTTCTACCATATTGTATTACTACTACTACTACAACATATATCACTAGTACTACTACTACTACTACTACTACTACTACTACTACTACTACTACTACTACCACTAGTATTGCACCTCACTCTGAGCCTATATATACCCTCTGTGTCCATGTACTGTTTGTAATGGCTTGACAAAGCTCCTGGAGAGCGAAACGTTGCCACAATAAAATGTCACATTAGTTGCACTTGTGTCCTTTTACTTCATATATTGTCGGTAATTCTACCAACATTATTACATCATTCATGCCACTCATCGTCTTACTGATAAGATACACTTCAGCAAAGTATTCATACTTCAGCTGTGTACTCACATTGTAGCATAGTAGGTCTACTTAAAGAATACAAATTCACAATACCATGGCTGGAATAATTTCGTACTTTTGGTCTGTCCTGGACCATTCTCGAATCACAACTCCTCGAGAAAAAGGTAGAGAACGCCAGAAGACAGAAAGGGGAGGAAAAGGAGGAGCAGGAGCAGGAGCAGGAGCAGGAGCAGGAGCAATAGTAGTAGCTGTTGTAATAACAACAGTAGTACTGGTAACAATGGTGGCGCAGCAGTGGTAATAGTAATTATCTTGTAGTGGTAAAACACGTGGCAGAAGTAATAGTGAAGTAGTAGTAGTGAAAGAATTAGTAATATTGATAGAAATGAGAACAGAGAAGCACTACACGAAGCTACTGGCAGGTAAGAATAGGAAATAAAAGCCCACGGAACAAACAAAATCAATACAGGACATAACCCAAGAAACAAAAATACCTGGAACTGTAGATAAAATTAGGTGAACTAAGAGGAGGCTGTAAAGGTTAGGTCAAGTAACGGCATTTGATAATTTAAGTGGAAAGGGAAATCTCTACAGAAAAAAAAGTCAAAACTAAGATCCATGTTATGAAACTTGTGAATAAGATATGGTTCAACAAGACGGCGTTTTTGAAGTCTAAAAGAATGGTAGACAGTTTTAGCAGAGGATCAGTTAAAAGGCTGACTGTGATCATGAGAGAAAACAGCATTGTTAATGTCGTCGAGGCGAGCATATCTTTTATGCTCTATACGTTTGACAGAGAGCCGACAATTTCAACAAAGTATTGGAGAGGACGGGAAGAACAGGAAATGGAGTAGACTCCAGAAGCGTCAGTGAAAAGAGGATAAATATGAACAATATTAATGTAGAGAGTGTGCATAAATGGGGAGAATTCAGAATGGGGGCACGTCAAAAGCGGTGTTCCACAGGAGTCAGAGTTGGGCCCCCTGTTGTTCACAATCTACATAAACGACATTGATGAGGGAATAAATAGCGACATAAGCAAATTTGCTGAGGAAACCAAAATAGGCCGTCCATTTCATTCTAATGAGGATATTAGAGCACTCCAGGATGATTTCAATAGACTGATGCAGTGGTCGGAGAAGTGGCAGATGCAGTTTAATATAAACAAATGCAAAGTTCTAAATGTTGGACAGGAAAATAACCATGCTACATATAAACTAAATAATGTAGATCTTAATATTGCAGATTGCGAAAAAGATTTAGTTCTGGTTAGCAGTAATCTGAAACCAGTGCATAAGTGTTTTCATTAAAGCTAACAGAATCCTTGGTTCATAGCAAGAAGTATAAATAATAGAAATCCTCAGGTTGTTCTTTAACTCTATATATCTCTGGTTAGGCCTCATTTAGATTATGCTGCGCAGCTTTGGTCACCGTATTACATAATGGATATAAATGCACTGGAAAATATACAAAGGAGGATGACCAAGTTGATCCCATGTATCAGAAATCTTCCTTGTGAGGGTAGATTGAGGGCCCTGAATCTGCACTCTCTAGAAAGGCGAAGAATTAGGGAAGATATTATTGAGGTATATAAATAGAAAACAGGGGATGTAAATAGCGTGCTAAAAATATCTAACATAGACAGGACTCGCAGCAATGGTTTTAAATTGGAAAAAAAATCAGATTCAGGAAGGATATACGAAAGCACAGTTTGGTAATAGAGTTGTGATGAGTGGAACAAACTCCCCAGCACCGTCATAGTAGCTAAGACGTTGTGTAGTTTTAAAAATAGATTGGAGTGGGTGTGAGTTGGACCTAACTAGCTTGTGCTACTAGGTCGGATGCCGTACTCCTCCTTTAAGTGACGTGTCTGACCTGACTAGGTCTAGGGACTGGTTAATGCCAGTGGGAGAATTGGACCTGCATCGACTAGACTAGAAGGCCTGTTGCAGTGTTCCTTCTTTCTTATGTTGTGTTCTTAAATGATATTAGTCTCACGAAACGCAAGTTTAATTTCCAGAATACGAAGGATGTCAAAAGTTTGAAAATTGAAAATGTTTAGAAGGCAAAGAACATGAGATCTTAAGAAGAAATGTATTTGAGAGAGAGAAGAAAATCCGTGTAGCATGAGAGTGGGCAGAGTTTATGAAATCGGAAGGAAAACCAAGGCAAGGGAATTAGCTGCAAAGACTGGAAATTTTAGAATGAAGAACAAGAGGGTCAAAGACGCGTAGTGCACAAACGAAGAGAAAAACAAGAACATTTCTCTTTACTGGAGATGACTAATAAGAAAAATAGTGATTGTCCATCAAACAGTGCATTGAATTTCAGTTGAAGTTAAAAAAGAAAAGACTGTCAGCGAGCGGTGACCAACAACAACAAGGAAAGAACTTTGAACATGTCAGGAGACACCAACCTTATGTCGCTTCACACAGCCCCAGAAATATAATTCATCCATTTCTGTACTGTTCGAAGCATTACACTTATATGTATTCTTGCCGAATAAGGCAAGCGAAAATTTGTGAATGCAATAATTTAGCAAAAATCATTCTGAATCTTACGAAAATAAAATATTTCTTTGTGTATGTTTATTATTAATTTTTTGTAAATTTATCTAAAATTTATTTAGTCAGATTAGGCCAAATTAAATAGCGCTTGATATAATAATGATGTATAAGTTTTCTAAGGTTCTTTTAGTACAAAATTATTAATTTTTACATTAACTTCCAAGGAAACTATTTAAGGGGTCTGGCCAGCACCTCGCTATCAGATCCCACAACGGTTAAACACCTGACGTGCGCCGACCCAACTTGGATAGGTCCTTTGCACAACTCACCCACAAACTATTCTACCCAAGAAAATTTAAAAATTATTATTTGTTCAGTGTATTATTAAATTCTTCCCAAATTCTATTAATTATAAATGAATCTAATTTATATAAACCAAAGGAAATATTCATATTATTGTCAAAACTGCTTTTTATGAAACAAGATTCAATAATATTCCTGTCGACCATGGACTTGCTTGATACTACTTTCTCAACTTTTTGAAAATCAATTGGATGGTTAAAATCTCTTACATGAATAAATATATATATATATATATATTATATATATATATATATATATATATATAATTATATTATATATATATATATATATATATATATATATATATATATTATATATATATATATATATATAATATGCAAACAACCACTCTGAAAGAATAGACAAATTCCAAGCGCTTTCGTGACTACTCACATTATCAAGGAACTATGAAAGTAAAGCATCCAAGGAAGCTATATAAGGGGTCTGGCCAGCACCTCACTATCAGATCCCACAACGGTTAAACACCTGACGCTCGCCGGCCCGACTGGACAGGTCCTTCGCAAAACCCACCAACAAACTATTCTACCCAAGAAAATTTTAAAAATTATTATTTGTCCAGTGTATTATTAAATTCTTCCCAAATTCTATTAATTATAAATGGACCTGATTTATATAAACCAAAGGAAATATTCATATTATTGTCAAAACTGCTTTTTATGAAACAAGATTCAATTATATTCCTGTCGACCATGGACTTGCTAGATACTACTTTCTCAACTTTTTGAAAATCAATTGGATGGTTAAAATCTCTTACATGAATAAATAGAGCATTGGAATCTTGTCCAGTTCTAATGCTATATTTATGTTGTTTTAATCTTAGTTCGAGATTTTTACCAGTTTGACCGTAATAAACTTTATCGCAAATTTTACAAGGAATCTTATAGACACATCCATCAGCATTTTGGGGGGAAATCTTTATCAAAAGTTTTTTTACTGTATCAAGATTTATGAATACAACTTTAATATTAAAAGTCTTAAGAAGAGAAAGCATATCAACCAAGTTTTCATGGTAAGGGAGAACCAACATATTTTTAGTTGAATAAGGCTGGTTGTCCCTTTTTGGATTGTTAAAAGTATTTCTAGCAACTTTAAAAGGTTTATCAATTACATTTCTTGGGTATTATAAATCATTACCTATTTCATAAATTTTGGATATTTCCTCATCTATGAACTCAGGACTACAAATTCGTAAGCTCTCAAAAACATTGATGAGAAAACGGGACAGTTTGACTTATCTTGATGCGAGGAATAATAGTGGACATAGGAACATTTTATTTTTAGGTTTTCTGTAAATTTTAAATTTGAATTCATTATTACCCTTAATAATTAAAACATCTAGAAAAGGCAATGAGTTATTTTCTTCAAACTCAACAGTAAAGTTTATAGAATGGGCTAAGCTATTTAATTTTCCAAGGAAATGGCGTATATCTACATTTTTGGGCATAAGACACAAAATATCATCAACATATCTGAACCATTTAGCTCTGTCAGGGAGGATTGTGTTAAGCAGCCTTGTTTCAAAAAAACTCCATGTATAGGTTACTAAGATCATGTTAAAACCAAACATTCCCAATTGCCCTCAGAGATTCTTTAAGTCTTATGATACACTTAATGACAATAAAAATTTGCGCCTTACTAAAGCAGACAAAATAAATGCAATAGTAATTATTAAAGAAAATGATTACCAATGATTATTTGTCCAATGTATTATTAAACTCTAACCAAATTTTATTAATTATAAATTAATCTAATTTATACAAACATAAGGAAATATTCATATTATTTTCAAAACTGCTTTTTATGAAACAAGATTCAATTATATTTCTGTCAACCATGGACTTGCTTGATACAACTTTCTCAACTTTTTGAAAATCAATTGGATGGTTAAAGCCTCTCACATGAATAAATAGAGCATTGAAATCTTGTCCAATTCTAATTTCTATATTTATGTTGTTTTTTAATCTAAGTTCGAGACTTTTACCAGTTTGACCGTAATAAACTCCATCGCAAAAATTTTTCAAGGAATCTTTTTAGACACATCCGTCAGCATTCTGGGGGGAATTCTTTATCAAAAGTTTTTTTTTACTGAATCAAGATTTTTAAATACAAAATTTAATTTTAAAGTCTTAAGAAGAGAAGGCATATCAACCAAGTTTTTCATGGTAAGGGAGAACCAACATATTTTTAGTTGAATAAGGTTGGTTGCCCCTTTTTGGGTTGTAAAAAGTATTTCTAGAAATTTTAAATGATTTATCAATTACATTTCTCGGGTATTTCAGATCATTGGCTATTTCATAATTTCGGATATTTTTTCATCTATGAACTCTGGACTACAAATACGTAAGTTCTCAAAAAACATTGATGACAGAACAGACATTTTTAACTTTATCTTGATGGGAAGAATAATAGTGTACATAGGAACAGTTATTTGTTGGTTTTCTGTAAATTTAAAATATGAATTCATTATCACTCTTAATAATTAAAATATCTAGAAAAGGCAATAAGTTATTTTCCTCAAACTCAACAGTAAAGTTTATAGAACAGGCTAAGCTATTTAATTTGCCAAGGAAATGGTTTATATCTACATTCTTGGGCATAAGTCATAAAATATCATCGACATAACTGAACCATTTTGCTCTATTAGGGAGGATTATGTTAAGCAATATTGTTTCAAAAAATTCCATATATAGATTACTAAGAACAGGTAAAAGAGGTTTTTCCTAATTGCCATCCCAAAATTTTTCTGAGTGTAAAATTTATCATTAAATAAAAAATTTTGCATCAACAATGGAAAGTTTAATAAGTTTAATGATGGTAGGAACTGACAATTTTTAAATCATAATTAACGAGTTCTTCAGATAAGAAACTTAATAAATCATTAACAGGAACTTTCGTAAACAAGGAAATAACATCAAACTAACCATGTTAAAAATCATTTAAGTCGTCCAGGAGCTTAATTTATCAACAAATCTAAGTTCTTTTTAACATTGAAGATAGAAATTTTCCCAAAAAATTAGGCTCAAAAATGTCAAAAAGCCATTTGTTAATTTTTTACGAAACTGATCCTTTAAAGCTAAAATTGGTCTGATCGGATTCCCTGGTTGTGTGTTTTTATTAGTCATACATGAAAGGGTTTAAAGATGGATTAGTGGAAGTAAATTTTTAATAATTCATCTTTGCCTTTTAGTAGAGTTTTTTTGTTTATTTGAAATTGCTGTTAACGGGTTCAAGGGTTCTTTCTAGTTTAAATAGGTTTCGTATCATCTAAGAGATTATTCATTTTTTTTTGGTAATCATTTTCTTTATAATTTTACAAATTGCATTTATTTTATCTGCTTTGGTAAGGCGCAAATTTTTTATTTTATTAAGTGTATCATAAGACTTAAAGAATCTTTGAGGGCAATTGGGAATGTTTGTTTTAACATAGAGCTATATACCATTCCTTTACTAATATTAATTTCATCAGTGGATAAATCAGAAAATTTTTCAAAGTTACAAAAGGCTTTTGCAATTTCAACATTATTAAGTTTTTTTGAAGTTGTAAAACTTAGACCAAAACCTAGAGCAGCAGTTGTATTTTTATATAACACTTCATCTGATAAGTTTATTACAAAATTGTTATTAGCATGCTTTGTCCAATCACTATTTTCAATTAAAATGTTAATTTTTTTTTTAGTTTGTTTTTGAGTTCATTACAAATTCTTCTGAGTTTATTATAGCAATGATCCAACATACTGTGTTTCCATTCTGATGGAATGGCCTGATTAAAAGAGTATTTTTTGTTTCTCAATATTTTGAATGCTTCCTTCTCCTGTATTTTCGTTATTTCAATATGTTTCTGAAGAATAATTCTCATAAAATCCATCCCAAAAGACGTCTCTCTGTCAAGGATGTATTGGGTTAAAAGAGCTTGGGCAGAACTGTTCCCTTTAAACAATTTTTTAAAAAATTAAGAAAAAAAATATGTCGAATTTTTAACTTGTGGGACTTGATCAGTGCAGAAGAAAACTGTGAAACAAAAGAAACATGATTAGGAAAGCTTACCGAGAATATTCTGAAGAGTTGTGTGGTATCCATTAATTCAATAAGATCACAGTAAACAGGTGTTTTTAAAATATGCAAAACAACCACTGTGAAAGAGTAGTGAAATTCCAAGCGCTTTCGTGACTACTCACATTGTCAAGGAACTATGAAAGTAATACATCAAAGGAAGGCAATTAAAGGGCTGAGACCACACCTCACAGTCAACTCCCACAAACACCTGACACGGGACAATACCGCACTCATAAGAAAAGAGGAACACTGCAGTAGGTCCGCTGGTTCAACTAGTGGGTTGTCATGAGTACCTGTCTAGTTGGACCAGCGGACCTACTGCAGTGTTCCTCTTTTCATATGAGTGCGGTATTGTCCCGCGTCAGGTGTTTGTGGGAGTTGACTGTGAGGTGTGGTCTAAGCACGAAATTGCTTGGAATTTCACTACTCTTTCACAGTGATTGTTTTGCATATTTTTAAAATCACCTGTTTACTGTGATCTTATTGCATATATATATATATATATATATATATATATATATATATATATATATATATATATATATATATATATATATATATATATATATATATATATACTCATGTACAGTAGACCGTTATTGACAGGGTAGTTACGTTCCTGAAAACATTGTGTTAGGTAAAACCGTGTAAGATGAACTGAAGAACTTATTGGGAAAATAGGGTTACGTTCCTGAGAGCCCCAAAAAAGTCTAACAACTTTTTTTTAGGCTTCCACATCTTACAAAAATAAAAGTGAATATGTAATTGCAGTTCATTGTTGTGATGTATTATGTTGTTTTTACTGCTTAAGACTACAAATGTAACATGAATAATAGCATTTCTTACCTTAAATTGTTTGTGCTGGTGTTTGTGGATGATTGTGAAGAGAGTGGAGAGTTATGTTGTGGTCCTACTGGGCTGAGGTGGATGGTAGAGGTTCTGGTACTGAAGTTGATGGTTGTACTGGAGTGTCTAACTTTGTCATTCAGTCAATCAAGTCGTTCAGTAAGTCAGTCAAGTGATTCAGTAAGTCAATCAAGTGATTCAGTAAGTCAGTCAAGTGATTCAGTAAGTCAGTCAAGTCGTTCAGTAATTCAGTCAAGTTGTTCAGTAAGTCACTTAAGTCATTCGGTAAGTCAGTCAAGTCATTCAGTAAGTCAGTCAAGTCCTCCAATAAGTCAGTCAAGTTATTCAGATAGTCAATCAAATCAATCCGTAAGTCAATCAGGTCATTCAGTTAGTCAAATCACTCAGTAAACCAGTCAAATCATTCAGTAAGTCAGTCAAATCATTCAGTAAGTCAGTCAAGTCATTCAGTAAGTCAGTCACTCATTCATTCAGTAAACAGTCAGTCTGTCACTAAGTCAGCCAGTCACACAAACATATGTTTACCTTTTTTATGTGTACAAAGTAACACTTCATTATGGCCACAGGATGTCTTGTCTAATATGCGGTGCGAATGCTCTGATGGTGGGGTGGTGTCGGGAGGGGGGGGAGCTGAGGACGGCGGAAGGTCTCCTCAGCTGAACCACAACAAGGCGGCCGCTTGAGGAAAAGGGAAGTTTTTTTTTTTACCTTCCCCCAAAGTGAACCGTGTTAAATTAATCACACGACATGTTACATAAAACTGTGCCGCAATTCTTCAATCGTGCTATACTCAAATCGTGCCAAATAATCTTATGCTAAATAACGGTCTACTGTATATGTATTTGAAGGTAAGGCAAGTGAAGGTTTTTCTGTATTAAAATCCCGAGAAGTTGCTGTGTCTGACAGGAATGTAAATAAAAATGCCTAAGTGTCGCACATGTGTCTGATTTTTCAAATTGTCGGTTCTCTGAATCACTTGTTTACATTCCTGTTAGACAGAGTAACATCTTGGGCTCTTAATACAGGGAATTCTTCACTTCCCTAACATTTAGGCATGACTTACTTCCACTTTTGGATTTGTTAATGTAATACCACCTACGACTGCTTCACCTCACCTCTCTACAGTATATAAGCCACTTTTTTGCACATATGCCATATACTTTTCAAGATTGATGGACTGATTACATACACTCAATGCTTAGGGACTGATTACCTCAAACTCCTCCTGATGTGTATGGGCTGATGAAGCTACTGACTGGCGAATCTTTTCCTCGATAAAGATACCCATGTGTTGCAAATGTGTTTAATTTACAGGTTCCGACAGACCTCAAGACGCTAGAGGCAAGAGTCTATCCTTAACAATCATTAAATTTTTAAACAATGTTGAGAGTCTCTTGTTAATAATGCTGAGGGACACTCTTAAACAATGTTGATAGTCTCTTGTTAATAATGCTGAGGGACACTCTTAAACAATGTTGAGAGTCTCTTGTTAATAATGCTGAGGGACACTCTTAAACAATGTTGAGAGTCTCTCGTAAATAATGCTGAGAGATACTCTTAAACAATATTGAGAGAGTCATGTAAATAATGATGAGAAACACTCTTAAACAATGTTGAAAGTGTCTTGTAAATAATGCTGAGAAAAACTCTTGAACAATGTTGAAAGTCATATTTAAGCAAGACTGAGAAGCACTGCCAAATATAACTAACATGCATTACCAACACTTTTATCACAAACTTACAAATATATCACTGTCTTCTGAAACATAATATTTGAGTAGTATAAAATAGTCTGCCTCGCTGGTCTGTAATTTCGACATTAAAATAAAAAAAAAATTTTTTTTTTTGCTTTTTTTTTGTATCTTGGTATATATATATATTTAGCACTTGTGAAGGTATATTAAGTAGGGGCAATTATTACCCTTGGTCAATATACTCTGTCGGTGTTGGGGGAAATCCGTCCCCCGTGTTCTTTGTTTTTTTTATTACTACGTTAAAAAAACGTGTTATCATGGTTAACTAATTATCATATGCGTGTATATGGTACTTTGTTTTGTAAGTGTGTGTGTGTGTTGTTGTGTGTGTGTGTTTGGTGTGTGGTGTGTAAGGCTTGCATGTGCGGCGTAGTGTGTGAGTGCGTACTCATGTTTTGTGGTTGTAGGAGTAAGCCATAGCTCCGGTCCCCTCTATTCATTAATCGCCATAGGTCCAAACTCTCCCCCTTATGGTTCATCATACCCCTTTTTAAAACTATGTTGGATTGCCTCCCCCTACGTCACTTTTTCCCAAAATTCCATTTCCCGACAACTTATAGGAAATACTTCAAACCCCTTTTGACATGTGACCCCATCGAGTTTCAACTTTAAAATTTTGACCTTTGGGCTTGTCCCTTTTTGGAACTCCTGTCAATGTCCCATTGTCAAATTTCCCCACGTATTTCTAGTCGTTATCATGTCCCCCCCTTCCCTCCTGTTTAAGTGTGTCAGGTCTATTTCCCCTTAACTTCCTTCAAAGCAATCTCCCTTACCTTGGGATTGTCTTTTTTTAAACCTTTGCCTTTCCTAATTTCTTGAAGTGTTTTACCAGGTGTGAGTTGGAAACTGGTCTTGCATTTTCCAATGTGAGCCTGACGTACACGGTGTATAGAGTCTTGAACGATTCCTTACTGAAGTGTAGGAACGCTATTCATAGGTCTGCCAGGCGCACATATGCTGCAGCAGGTATCTGGTTGATGTGTCCCTCAGTAGAAATGCTGGGTATTATACACTCCCCAAGATCCTTTTCCTTGAGTGAGGTTCGTAGTCTTTGACCCCCCAGCCTGTATTTTGTCTGTGATCTTTGCCCTTCCCCGATTTTCATGACTTTGCATTTGGTATGTATGTGGGGGGGGGGGGGGGGGGCAGAGTGTAATATCATCAATATGTACCCACCTAAATGTGGTGCTGGCTCCGCCTCTTCTCTAGATTCTACTAGGTTCACTTTCTCCTGGCTTCCAGAACCTTATCGAACCTCCTCTAAATCAATGTATGGATCCCGTCTCTATCACTTCACTATGCTGTTCGTTCCACTTCCTAACCACTATAAGACTGAATAGATACTTTAACGTCCCCGTGACTCCTCTGTGTTTTCAGTTTTCAGCTATACATACAGTCGTCTTCCTGTTATCTATTTCTCAAATAATGTATCCATAATCAGTATTTCATTTCTTCCCATTATTTTGTACATTGCTGTCACATCACCCCTAATGCTTCAATACCCCAGTGTCATCAAGCTTAATCTCTATCGCTGCAAACCCCTACATCTTCTCTAGTCTCTTGACATGCTTCTCCAGTTGTGGCTTCTATACAGGTACTGCATACAGTATGGGCCGTTTGACGTAACCTGTATATAGTTTCGTGAATGACTCCTTATCTAGATATCTGAAAGCTAGTCATATATTTGCCAGTCGCGCACTTTCTCTAATTTTCTGACGCGCTTGATCAAGTGTGGGTTCCAAACAGGTGCTGCATACTCCAATATGAGCCTGACGTACACGGTGTACAGTGTCTTGAACGATTCCTTACTAAGGTATCGGAACGCTATTCTCAGGTTTGCAGGCGTACATTGCTGCAGCAGTTATCTGGTTGATGAGTGCTTCCGGAGACGTGCTCGGTGTTATACTCACCCCAAAATCTTTCTCCTCGAGCGAGGTTTGCAATCTTTGGCAACTTGGCCTATACTCCGTCTGCGGTCTTCTTTGCCCTTCCCCGATCTTCATGACTTTGCATTTGGCTGGGTTAAATTCGAGAAGCGAGTTGCTGGACCATGTGTCCAGCCTGCCAGATCTCTTTGGAGCCCTACTGATCCTCATCTGATTTAATTCTCATCATTAATTTCACATCTGCGAACAGGGACACTTCTGAGTCTAACCCCTCCATCATGTTATTCACATTTACCAGAAATAGCACTGGTCCTAGGATCGATCCTGTGGGACCCGCTCGTCACAGGTGCCCACTGTGATACCTCATCACGTACCATGACTCGTTGTTGCGTGCGTGTGTGTGTGTGTGTGTGTGTGTGTGTGTGTGTGTGTGTGTGTGTGTGTGTATGTGTGTGTACTCACCTAATTGTACTCCTATTTGTGGTTGCAGGGGTTCGAGACTCAGCTCCTGGCCCCGCCTCTTCACTGATCGCTACTAGGTCCTCTCCCTCTCTGCTTCCTGAGCTTTGTCATACCTCTTCTTAAAACTATGTATGGTTCCTGCCTTCACTACTTCACTTGCTAGGCTATTCCACTTCCTGACGACTCTATGACTGAAGAAATACTTCCTAACATCCTGTGACTCGTCTGAGTCTTCAGCTACCAGTTGTGACCCTTGTTTCTGTGTCCCCTCTCTGGAACATCCTATCTCTGTCCACCTTGTCTATTCCCCGCAGTATCTTGTATGTCGTTATCATGTCTCCCCTGACCCTTCTGTCCTCCAGTGTCGTCAGTCCGATTTCCCTCAACCTTTCCTCGTAAGACATTCCCCTGAGCTCTGCGACTAGCCTTGTTGCAAACCTTTGTACTTTTTCTAGCTTCTTGACGTGCTTGACCAGGTGTGGCTTCCAGACTGGTGCTCCATACTCCAGTATGGGCCTAACATACACAGTGTACAGTGTTTTGAACTATTCCTTATTAATGTATCGGAATGCTATTCTCAGGTTCCCAGGCGCCCGTATGCTGCAGCAGTTATTTGGTTGATGTGTGCCTCCGGTGACGCGCTTGGTATTATGGTCACCCCAAGGTCTTTCTCCCTGAGTGAGGTCTGTAGTCTTTGTCCACCTAGCCTATACTCTGTCTGCACTCTTCTTCGTCCCTCCCTAATCTTCATGACTTTGCATTTGGCAGGATTGAATTCGAGAAGCCAGTTTCTGAACCACATGTCCAGCCTGTCCAGGTCTCTTTGCAGTCCTGCCTCATCCTCATCCAATTTAATTCTTCTCATCAACTTCACATCATCTGCGAATAGGGACACTTCAGAGTCTATTCCTTCCATCATGTCGTTTGCATATATCAAAAATAGCACTGGTCCTAGACTGACCCTGTGGAACCCCGCTCGTCACAGGCGCCCACTGTGATACCTCTTCACGTACCATGACTCGTTGCTGCCTCCCTGTCAGGTATTCCCTGATCCATTGCAGTGCCCTCCCTGTTATATGCGCCTGATACTCCAGCTTCTGCACTAATCTCTTGTGGGGAACTGTGTCAAAGGCCTTCCTGCAGTCTAGGAAAACGCAATCAACCCACCTTACTTCTGTTACCTTTTCATAAAACTCCAGGAGGTTTGTGACACAGGATTTGCCTTCCATGAACCCATGCTGGTTTTCATTTATAACTTTTTTTTTTCCCAGGTGTTCCACCACTCTCCTCCTGATAATTTTCTCCATGACTTTGCACACAATACATGTCAGAGACACAGGTCTGTAGTTTAGTGCCTCATTTCTGTTTCCTTTCTTAAATATGGGGACTACATTTGCTGCCTTCCATTTCTCAGGTATTTTGCCCAGTTTCAAGGGATGTGTTGAAGATTGTGGTTGGTGGCACGCACAGCATTTCTGCTCCTTCTCTTGGACCCATGGGGAGATGTTGTCCGGTCCCATCGCCTTTGAGGTATCAAGGTCACTTAGCAGCTTCTGCACCTCCTCCTCGGTTGTTCGTATGTCATCCAACACTTGTTGGTATTCCCACTTGATGTTCCCTTCTGTGCTGTCTTCCCACAGCCCTTCCTGTCTCTACTGTAAAAACTTCCTTAAATCTCCTGTTCAGCGCCTTACATACCTCCTGATCATTTATTGTGAGTTCTCCACCTTCTGTCTTCAATCTGATCACCTGGTCTTTGACTGTTGTCTTCCTCCTGATGTGGCCATACAACAGTTTCGGGTCAGTCTTAATTTTCGATGCTTTGTCATTTTCATACTGTCGCTGGGCCTCCCTCCTTACCTGTCCATACTCGTTCCTGGCTCTGCGACTGATCTCCCTATTTTCGTGTGTTCTCTGTCTTCTGTACTTTTTCCATTCTCTATTGCACTTTGTTTTTGCCTCCTTACACCGTCGGGTAAACCAGGGGCTCGTTCTGGTCTTCCCATTGTTTCGGTTGCCCTTGGGAATAAACTTTCCACTTCCTCCTTGCATTTTGTTGTTACATATTCCATCATTTCGTTGACTGGCTTTCCTGCCAGTTCTCTGTCCCACTGGACCTCCTGCAAGACGTTCCTTAACCCTATGTAGTCCCCTCTTTTATAGTCAGGCTTTTCCCATTCAACTCCTGTTACTCTCTCCACTTGCAACTCTACTATGTATTCAAAGCACAGAACCTCATGGTCACTAGCTCCTAGGGGACTCTCATATGTGATGTCCTCAATGATGTCTGAACTGCCCAGGGTGAACACAAGGTCCAATCTTGCTGGTTCATCCTCCCCTCTCACTCTGGTAGTGTCCTTAACATGTTGGTGCATGAAGTTTTCCAGCACCACGTCCAACATCTTGGCTCCCCATGTTTTGGGACCCCCATGTGGCTCCAGGTTTTCCCAGTCAATCTCCCTGTGGTTGAAATCCCCCATAACCAGCAACTTTGCTCTGCTGGAGTGAGCTCTTCTTGCCACCTCAGCAAGTATGTCCACCATTGCTCTCTTGCTCTCTTCCTATTCCTCTCTTGGCCTCCTGCAGTTCTGTGGTGGATTATACATCATTGGAATCACCACCTTGTGCTCCCCAGACTAAAGTGTACCTACTATGTAGTCTCTTTCTCCTGCCTCATCTATGCCTCCCATTTTCTCGAATTTCCATCTGTTTTTTACGAGCAGAGCAACCCCCCCTCCCCCTCTGCCTCTTCTATCTTTCCTCATGATCTGGTATCCTGGTGGGAAGATTGCATCTGTTATTGTCTCCTTGAGTTTTGTTTCTGTGACTGTTATGATGTCTGGGGACTTCTCATTGATTCTTTCTTGTCATTCCTCATGTCTATTCGTTAATCCATCTACATTTGTGTACCAAACCATCAACTTCTGTTCTAATACTGTAACTGTGGTGCGGGGGGTGGGAACAGAGGGATCGGTATGTGTTGGTTGGTTTGGATTGATCAGTTGCCTTGGGGGTGTCGTGGCTGGAGTCCTTCTGCAGGTGTTTCTGGGGGTGTGCTTGTCCTTCCACTTGTTTCTGGGTTATTCTGCTCTCCTTTTTCATTTCCTCTCATTTCTCCTTTCGTTTTTGCACTCTCTCTTTCAGCATCATCCTTTCCTCCTGTGTTCTGTCTCGATCGAGGTACACACTCATGAACTCCTGTTTGCCTCTCAGCCGTGCTTTCTCCTGCAGGATCATGGTTCGGGTTGATTCTGCCTTGAAAATTACTTTGAGAGGCCGATTCCTTTTCTTTGTGAACCACCCGATTCTCTGAAAATTTGCCACTTGGATTATGTCCCCCTCGCCTATCACCTACATGATACCTTCAATCACTTTTTTCTCCTCCTGCTTCCTTTCATCATAAGTTTCCCCTTTAGCTTCGTCTAGCCCATAGACAAAAACTGATCTCTCCCTTTCCACCTCCCACTGTGACTCCCATTGCATCCTCTGAGGTGTTTTAGTTCCTTCCTTCAGTCCCTTCCCTAGCTATGGCCCCTATGCTCATTGGTTTGTCCTTCCTGCTCACCTGTTCCTGGCCCCCCACAGGTGTCTGGTAAGGTCCCTGCACATGTCCTAGTTCCTTCAATTTCTTCCAACCTCTCATTCTGTCCTAGTGTGCTCCCTGTCTTTGTTTTGGCCCATGTGGGTTTGACAGGACCTCTGCATACAGTTTAGCTTCCATGCTCCCTTCAGACCCGTTGTCTGTGTCTGATGTAGACATTGCTGATGATACTTCTGTAATATCTTTGTATCTATGCTGTTTCAGATGTCTCAGCGCCTCTTCTAATCTCTGTATCTTTCTTTCTGCTGCTGTGGCATGTTGCTTCCACCTTCTGCATTCTGCTGCTAACCTCTCCTCCATCTTCCTTGCAAGCTCATCTAGCTTCCTTCCCCAGTCTTCCTCCCTTTTTTTGAGCTCTGCCTCCTAGTCCTCCCTCCCAGATTCGTCCTTCGGGCCCCTTGTTCTTATCCTAGTTCTAGGTTCCCCCATTACTCCACAGAAGGAAGGGGGAGAGGTGGTTAGGGGGAGGGGAATAGGTGGTTAGGGGTAGTGGGGATGGATGGTTATGGGGAAGGGGAGGATGGTTATTAGAGGGGAAGAGGTAGTTGGGGGAGGGGTTTAGATGGTTTGGGGGAGAGGTTAGATGGTTTGGGTAGGGTAGGTGGCTAGGGTGAGGGGAGAGGTGGTTAGGGGGGTTAGGGGAAGGGGGAGTATGAGTTTGTGTCAAGTGTATATGTGCTTGTGTATGTGTGCTTGTGTATGTGTGTGTGTGCATGTGTGGGAGAGAGAGGGATGGGATTAAGGGGGGGAGGGGGAGAGAATGATGAGTGACCCTTAGAAGCGGGGAAGGTGTGTGTGTGTATGGGATTAGAAGGGAAGGGAGGGGAAAGAGGGCTGAAGGTAAAGTGACCGCTTGATAACGGGCTTGCGTGTGTGGGGGAGGGGGAGAGGTGGTTAGGGGAAGGGGGAGTACGTGTTTGTGTCAAGTGTATATGTGCTTGTGTATGTGTGCTTGTGTATGTGTGTGTGCATGTATGGAGAGAGAGGGATGGGATTAAGGGGGGGAGGGGGAGAGAATGATGAGTGACCCTTAGAAGTGGGGGAGGTGTGTGTGTGTAAGGGGTTAGAAGGGAAGGGAGGGAAAGAGGGCCGAAGGTAAAGTGACCGCTTGATAACGGGGCCTTGCGGGTGTGTATTGTGGGGTGTGTGTGTGTGTGTGTGTGTGTGTGGTGTGTGTGTGTGTGTGTGTGTGTGGTGTGTGTGTGCGCATGTGTGTGTGTGTGTATGTGTATGTGTGTGTGTGCGTGTGTGTGTGCGTGTGTGTGTGTGTGTGTGTGTATTCGCCTATTTAGTTACCATTTTGTCCTAGTGCAGGTGTGTGTGTGTTTATGTGTGTATATGTGTCTGTTCGTGTGTATGGGGGAGGTGTGAGGGGGAGATATTGCTAATACATACCAGTAATTCTGGGTTATAAAAAGCGGAAATTGCTTCTAGGGTCTAAAGCTTCTGTGAGTGTCTGCCCTTGTGTGTGTGTGTGTGAGGGAGGGAGGGATTGTTAGGGGGGGGGGTAGGTGGTGTGGTTGAAAGATCCGTTATACCTCTACGTCGTGTAAGCTCAAATTTAGTCCCAGTTGTCTTTCCTAGTAATGCTACTCTCTCCACTTATTGCCCTTTCTGGATTTAAGTATCAGTTATTGCTGGCTATTATGTGTGTGTGTGTGTGTGTGTGTGTGTACTCACCTAGTTGTACTCACCTAGTTGAGGTTGCGGGGGTCGAGTCCGAGCTCCTGGCCCCGCCTCTTCACTGATCGCTACTAGGTCACTCTCCCCGAGCCGTGAGCTTTATCATACCTCTGCTTAAAGCTATGTATGGATCCTGCCTCCACTACATCGCTTCCCAAACTATTCCACTTACTGACTACTCTGTGGCTGAAGAAATACTTCCTAACATCCCTGTGATTCATCTGTGTCTATAGCTTCCAACTGTGTCCCCTTGTTACTGTGTCCAATCTCTGGAACATCCTGTCTTTGTCCACCTTGTTAATTCCCCTCAGTATTTTGTATGTCGTTATCATGTCCCCCCTATCTCTCCTGTCCTCCAGTGTCGTCAGGTTGATTTCCCTTAACCTCTCCTCGTAGGACATACCTCTTAGCTCTGGGACTAGTCTTGTTGCAAACCTTTGCACTTTCTCTAGTTTCTTTACGTGCTTGGCTAGGTGTGGGTTCCAAGCTGGTGCCGCATACTCCAATATGGGCCTAACGTATACGGTGTACAGGGTCCTGAACGATTCCTTATTAAGATGTCGGAATGCTGTTCTGAGGTTTGCTAGGCGCCCATATGCTGCAGCAGTTATTTGGTTGATGTGCGCTTCAGGAGATGTGCCTGGTGTTATACTCACCCCAAGATCTTTTTCCTTGAGTGAGGTTTGTAGTCTCTGACCCCCTAGACTGTACTCCGTCTGCGGCCTTCTTTGCCCTTCCCCAATCTTCATGACTTTGCACTTGGTGGGATTGAACTCCAGGAGCCAATTGCTGGACCAGGTCTGCAGCCTGTCCAGATCCCTTTGTAGTTCTGCCTGGTCTTCGATCGAGTGTATTCTTCTCATCAACTTCACGTCATCTGCAAACAGGGACACCTCAGAGTCTATTCCTTCCGTCATGTCGTTCACAAATACCAGAAACAGCACTGGTCCTAGGACTGACCCCTGCGGGACCCCGCTGGTCACAGGTGCCCACTCTGACACCTCGCCACGTACCATGACTCGCTGCTGTCTTCCTTACAAGTATTCCCTGATCCATTGTAGTGCCTTCCCTGTTATCCCTGCTTGGTCCTCCAGTTTTTGCACCAATCTCTTGTGTGGAACTGTGTCAAACGCCTTCTTGCAGTCCAAGAAAATGTGTGTGTGTGTGTGTGTGTGTGTGTGTGTGTGTGTGTGTGTGTGTGTGTGTGTGTGTGTTTGTGTGTCTGTGTGTGTGTGTGTGTACTCACCTAATTATGGTTGCAGGGGTCTAGTCACAGTTCCTGGCCACTCCCCCTCTCTGCTGCCTGCTACTTGGTTTACTCCGTCCTGGTTGCGTGATCATACCTATTACTTCTACCACTTTTGCTATTTAGGGAGCTCTACTTCTTTACTACTCCAAGGATAAGGAAGTATTTCCTAATATCACTTTGACTCATTGTTTATTTCAACTTCCAGATGTGCTCCCGTGTTTCTGAACCACGGCTGTCAAACAGACACGTCCTAATCTTATTGGAAACCTTTACGTTTATCCTTCCTTCGTTTCTGTCTTTATCAAATGCGGGTTCCTTACTTGTGCTGCATATTTCATGCTGGATCTTTTGTAAGCCATGAATAAGGCCGTAAATGGCTTCTTTCTTGAGGTTCATCAAGGCTACTCTTAATTTGTCAGTCTTGCGTTTGTTGTAGTAGTCATTTGGTTGATGAGTGTTTCAGGCGAAGTACTCAGAAATACATTTCATCGTGGCTCTTCTATTTCTAGGAGGTTTTCAGCCTTTTTCTTCCTTCTCCATTGTTCAAAATCTTTCCTTTGCTGTGGCTAAATTTTAATTGCTACTTGACAGACTGTAATGCGTAGCCTTTCTTATTCCATTCCTGTTAGAATTCTACTCATTTCTCATTATCCGTCTGTTATGTATGACTCAGTACCTTCTGTCCTGAACGTTAATATATTTAGAAAACTGTACTGGTCTTAGTAATGAAACTGGAGGAACCCAACTCGTCACTCTCATTCGTCTATTTTGGCACTTCCTCCCCGACAATAACTATTTGTTTCATTCCTTCTAAGTATTCCTTGATCCACCATATTGCTTTCCCTTTTACAGTTGTGTTCTACAGCTTTTATCTCAGTTTCTTGTGGAGTACTGAATCCGATGCCTTTTTTTTTACACTACAAAAAAATGCAGTTCACTTTTCCCTCTTTCTCCGTTGTCATAAAACATGATGTTTGCGAGGCAGGATTTACAGTCATGAAAACTGTGCTGGAGGTTATTTATGAATCCTTCCCATTCTAGGTGATCAACTACTTTGCCGATAAATATCTCCATATCCTTATGTATTATGCATGTCAGTGCCAAAGGCCAATAAGCTAATGCTACCTGTCAGCTCACTTTAATTAATATCGGTACAGCATTAAGTTTTTTCTGGCCTCAGGCAGCTGCACTTTTAATTAATATCGGCACAACATTAAGTTTTTCTGACCTCAGGTAGCCGCACTTTTAATTAATATCGGTACAGCATAAAGTTTTTTCTGACCTCAGGCAGCTGCACTTTTAGGAGAATCGTGGATCCTTTACACTTATTGATTTCTCTCTCAGGTCTCTTGTTTAAACATGTAGTGATTTCGGTGTGAATATTTAGGATCTATTCCTTTAGAATCATTCAAGTGTAGATTATGAAGTTAATTTCACTCTTACTTACAAGGGACTTCAATCGCTTTCAGGAATTTAGAAGCCTGACTGGTTTTATATGAGCTGTGAATGTTCTTTGCACATTTTTCACTTCTACATTTTTGCCTACCATGAATGGGCCATTAATATTATAATCAAAACTAAGTGCTAAAACAAACGGGTCTGTTAAAATATAGCAATATTCCAGCCTACCATGAATGGGCCATTAATATTATAATCAAAACTAAGTGCTAAACCAAACGGGTCTGTTAAAATATAGCAATATTCCAGCCTAGACTGAACTACTGACCTGCAGAGTGTTATCTCGAGCATGGCATCTCTTCTAGAGAAAATTCAAGATATTCAACGTATTATTAGGTATCACAGAATTTGTTAGAGCATTAATTTTATTTTATAGAACTTTCGAATCGTTGGATTCTGATTGGCCGCAGATTTTCAGCCTTGGAGTGTCTTTTTCATAACGTCAGCTTCAAAGTATTATTCGTCTACATAAGTCCCAAATTGCTAATTTTATTGAAAAATTATGGATAACAATTTCAAATTTATTAACATTATCTTCAAAATATCAACGCTGATTATTTCCTTAAGAACGAAGATGCTCTAATGGCTTAGGCTATTTAGGATGAAATTTGAAAATCTTTGGATTTAGAGTAATTACTGGAAAATGCATTTTGTGATAGTTTTAAACTTTCAGTGTATTTTGGCTTAATTAGAACAAACCTTTGCTTTTACTCTGTGTTCTGTATATTTTAAAGGAACGACGAGCGAAATCGTCTTGTTTTTTTTTGGGTCCAATTTCAATGGAATTTTTACTGAAAATTAAACAGCATTTCAAATCTAAATACTGTGTTTTTAGTAATGTTTTTCCTTACAGTTAGACAGAAAAAAATAAAAAGTGCCTTATTCTATAAGGCTTAAATGTATCCCTCTACTACAAAATTGGTAAGACTTAAAATGTTCTAGTAGACATCAGATGAAAGATAACAAGTTAAATAATCTAATTACAGGGACGTTTGAGCGAATTATGTAATTCAATAGAACCATCATTCCTCAATAACGTGTGAAAAAATCATGATGCTCCTATAAATACTCTTCGAATGAGAGGGTAAACAATGCCAGTAACTTATTCCGGAGTTATTCCTAATTATGTTTTCTGTAAAACTCTGTGGTTATGGCGTGCCAAATCTGAGCATGTTGCACCCCTCTCCCCTCCCGTCATTGTTGACAGCCTGCTGGCTATTAAGGGACAATCTCTGTGCTCTCTTCACTCTAGTCCTCAGAGAAATTGCCATGATGATTCTCTTCAAATCACTTGTGCTCTCTAGGCGGGAATACTTCTGTGCACTAATGCCCCCCTTCAAGGGTGGCGACATTGCAGACCTGGAGAGTGTACAAAGAACTTTCACGACACACATAAGTGTGATAAGGCACCTAAACTACTGGGAATGGTTGAAGGTCCTTGATCTGTATTCCTCGAACGCAGGCGAGAGAGATACATGACAATATGCAGTTGGAAGGTCCTGGAGGGATTGGTACCAAACCTGCACACGAAAATCACTCCATTTGAAAGCAAAAAACTCGGCAGGAGATACAACATTCCCCCGATGAAAAGCAGGGGCTCCACAAGTACACTGAGAGACAACACAGTAAGTGTCTGGGGTCCAAGACTGTTCAGTTGCCTCCCAGCATACATAAGGGGGATTGCCATAGACTCCTGGCTGTCTTCAAGAAGGCACTGGACATGCATCTAAAGTCAGTGCCTGACCAACCGGGCTGTGGTTCGTACGTCAGCTTGCGTGCAGCAAGAAGTAAAAGCCTGGTTGATCATACCCTGATCCACCATGATGCCTGGTCTCAGACCGGGCCGCGGGGGCGTTGACCCCCGAAACCCTCTCCAGGTAAACCCCAGGTATGTAGAATATTTAAAATGAAACAATCATAAAAATCGTAATTTTTTTTAATAAAAAAAAACCCACTAATTGCCAACATGTCCTCTTACTGAGAACAAGAACAAAAAAAATTACATTAGTTGAAAAACATACTTAGATATATGATAGAAACAAGCTGATTCCATCAACATGTTCCCAGAATTATGCGCTATTTTTTTTTTTTTTTACAAGAAAACATTATTTTCCATAATTTTTCAATTTCAGTTTTTTTTATCACTAAAAAACAACTCGTTGCACTCTTAAATTTCTCATTTCATCAAATTTTGAAAGAATGCTTCCTTCCTTGGTGCCTGTATTTATTTTTTATATTGAACTGAGTTTGTACGTGCCAGAATATCCTAATCGTAACTGAAATATACGATCAAGTTGGGACTCCCTCAGCCCTTACAATCCTACAGGCTGAGGAAAAATGGAGGTTACCAGAGGACACATAGGTTATAGCATAGATACACATGAGTAGCTAGATTAAACCTAAGCCAATGCAAGTAACTTAATACAATGATAAATCCGGAGAGCTACTTACCGGGAGAGACAGGAGTATAGTGACCTAAATGGTTTAACCAGGCTACAAGGTCAACTGCAATAGTTCTCTCCCGATATGGCAGGGGGAACTGACTGTTACCAACCCCGAGTAGTTTGAGAAGGAAATAACGACCCTTTTACCCATAACAATTGTACTAGCATTGTTTATTCCTCACAGTGGGGAGGTATGGTGGGGATGTATATTTTGGATGTATGGTGGGGAGGAGGGGCTAAATATGGAGGATACAGTCAGTAGAGTGTTTGTGTTTGCTTCTAAGTGTTAAGATGCATACGTTGTTTGAATAATTTTCATCACTCATGCATATTTTACATTAACAACATAATATACCCTATTCAACAAACATTATAGTTAGTCACGCTCGGACGATGTTGTGTGAAAGATGCAACATGGTTATAGATGACCATAGGTCGTCTTCATACCTCGCAGTGCATGTGGAGCATGAACTGCTGGTCGTCCTCTTCTGCTTTTATATGAAGTCAAACAGTTACATTAATTGCCTGCATATTTTGTGAGGAATTTCAGTCATTGCCATTAATTAAAGAAGGTCTATCTGACGGTGCTCACGAAACAACCACTTTACAACAATAGAGTTGTGTATTGGGCAGTTTTCTTGCATAAAATTTATTCTCTCTTTGAAGGGGAGTGCATGTGCACAATCAAATAGCAGCATCAACTATCCCGAGAATTTCAGTATACTGATCTTCTCTGAAACTGCCCTTCACTCTTTCACCTCTTCTGCCCCGGGAAAAAATTATTAATTCCCCAAAACATAACTTGAACACGTCTCATCCAATTCGTATCAGTTTTCAACACTTGTGTACGGTAATGGAGGCAAAATTCTTGGAACAATTGGCATGTTCACGTGTCCTCTGACTAAAGTTGTTAAACTAATTCCCAACATCCTGGAATAGCTCGGGTAACTTCCAAAACTCTCTGTGGAGTAGCTTCAGACGTTCAAGAAAGTGTCTCAGAAAAAACGACGTCTGAGAGTGATTTTCAAATGAGTATTTTATTTGTAAAATAGTGTAGAATAATTTACTCGCGTTAAACAAAGGTAAATAATATTCAGGTTACCTATTCTGACGGGCATCACTATTTAAAAGTTGATTCATATTAGGGACAGGAACTGTCTATTAAGCACATTTGTATGTAGGTAAATTTGATGTTATAGTAAAATTGTTTTAAATCGTTGGAATTCGTGTCATAACTGGAGAATGATCCGTCTGATTGATTTAATCTTTTCACAACCAGTGTGACTTCCTGAACACAAGAGTCACGCTGCCATCTGGTGGGGTTAAGTCCTAACTGGTGTATTTTATTGAAGAAAATGGACATATTCATATTGTATTCAGTATCAAAAGAATGTTTCTTATGATTGATATGTAAGCATTACCATCGATGCATTCAATAAGAATGATAATATTCCGTAAAGGTGCAAATTTGAAATTTTACAGGAACATATAAAAGAACTTGGAATTTTGGGGATTAGCTAAACCACTGGAAAATGTTTTAACTGACAGGATTGAAACTTTTTCTATTAGAGGTTTTACTGAAACACAGCTTGTTAGTTTGAGCTGTGTAAATTTTATATTTTCCAATTTCATTAAAACTGATTCCCACATAATAACTAGTGAATGTTTCTCCTGATCAGTTTCAAAACCTAAGTTAGCTTAAGTTAGAATAGATTCGTCACTGGAGCTTTAGCTCATCTATCTAACAGAGATCTTCCACTGACTTACCGCTTCCCTCCCTTCAATATTAAGCTTACATTCTGGTGTATCTAAATAGAAAGTTTGATTGTCGTTATTTTGAGCTCTGTGGGTGCCAATTAGTAATTTTAGTAATTTTATCATATTACATTTTTTTTAAATCAAAAACATATATTTCTTTCAAAATTTTAAATAATTTTAAATAAAGTGAAATTGTGAGTAGTAAATTGGGAAAAATAAAAAATACCCTAATTTATGGAGTTTTCTCTGTAACGAGAAAAAACTTTCGTATTTTACGCAACGTTCAAAGCAACATTTTCGTCTACTTTCTGACAATTTCTCATTGTTTTTTTCTCGAGAACTCCTTATTCAATCCGCTTCAAATTTTCAACGCTTTCTTAATGTATTTTGTGCAAGATCCATGGGACTATTTACATGTGTGGATACCTTATCCACACAGCTACATAGGTGATTCCCATATTTTGTTTCCGTGTTATAGATGGAGACAGGCTCCTCTAATCGGCTTCAGAATTTCAACAGTCGTGTACCTTACTGTGTACAAGGTTGATATAATAATGGAATTTCTGGCTGCCATTTTGACACTTTTTATCTTAAAATGCTATAGTACTGTTTTACGTTATTTTTTGTTGATGTTAGTGAGGTGCTCTTCATCAAAGGATTGAATTTGAATGCCTCCCATTCTACAGGCATTATATAGCAACTACGGGATTAGTGCATTTTCCTTTTAAAATATAAAAATTGTGAATGTCGTCAGTCTTCATTGGTTGATGCATCAAATGAAATGAAACATTTTATTTTAAGATATTGGTCTCTGTGGAAAGGTCTGAATTAGATTTGTGCTGTGTAGTATTCTAATTTATGATATTATCGATGGAACTATGGTTATTGGTTTCCTTATGATGACTTGTGAATGCCTCTTGTGATTCCCTTCAAATATATAGTTGCATTATCAACTTATGCCTCACTCTGCACTATTTTAGACGTGTATATTGAGAGACTGGGGTTATGGAATACATGGATACCTGCACTGCATCGTACTTGGATCGAAATGCATGTAATTATATTATTATTATTATTATTATTATTATTATTATTATTATTATTATTATCATTCATCATCAGCATCATTATCACCATAAGGAACGCTTAAGCAGGATGGGTTAAGCGGCATCTGGGGAATAAGAGACAGTCAGATCTGATGTGGAATCAGTACAATATTTCCCAATACTTAATTCATGAGACCTTTACTTGCAAAGTAAGGCACAACAAATATTATTTTCAAATGAATAGTTAATAAAGAAAGCATCGGCAGAAATTAATCATTGATCATCAGGAATAAAGTCAATGGCAAAGATAGAAACCAAGATTCAATTCCCGGGTTGGATGTAGCATTCACTGTGTGTGTTCACACCTGTTGTTAGCTGGACGCCGCAGACCTCATCCTAGGGGATCCAGGAGTAACTTATTAGTTAAACAAGGATTGGAATGAGCTAATGTAGGATAACATCTCTTAACTCCTAATTTATTTTCAAAAGATATTACAACTTAAGGATACGTAAGAAGAGCAAAATATGTTTATTAAGTTCTCTGAGGAAAGTCGCCATGATATCGGCACCAGACTTTTGTTGATAAATAATTTTTTCTAGAAAAATTCACATAAATTAAAGCAATTTCTGTGGATGTTTTCGTGGCAAGAAGCCAAATTATTACCTCATTCTTTTGACTAATTTTACTCCTGTAATAAAAAGAGTCATAATGTCATAGCAGGAGAACAAACGATCACATATGCAAGAAATAATTAAAAGTATGCTTCAGTTCGTATAATTTATACATTTATTGCTAAATTATTTTGTGTTTTTCTGCCAGTGTCCGTTTTCTTCTGTAAATGTAAATTTTCATACGAAGTCCACATATTTCTCACCTGCAGGCATTAGCGTGCCATGGTCCCAGACCTGAACTGCCCTGTGATCACGTGGTCCCAGTCACGAACTGCCCTGTGACCACACGGTCCCAGACCTGAACTGCCCTGTGACCACGCAGTCCCAGACCTGAACTGCCCTGTGATCATGCGGTCTCAGACCTGAACTGCCCTGTGATCACGCGGTCTCAGACCTGAACTGCCCTGTGACCACGCAGTCCCAGACACACTATCGATGAGGCACAGTACACCTCTTCAAGTTAATCAAGGTGTTTGTTAGTGAGATTAAGAACCTTTTGCAGTAAAAGTTTGTCTGAGCATTGCATCGGTTTATTAGCAATGTCATCAACCAACTGACATAAAACAATAGTGAAAGTGAGCTTATGGTAATGTGGAAAATATATATTGGTGAAGAAATTTTGAAGAGTTAGAGACCATATTTTCGCAGCAGTAAGGAAAGCATATCTCCAGTAATCATGGATTTTAATCTCACATAGCTAAGAGAAATACGAACATTAATTAGCGTGCATTAATTAACAGACAGAATTTAGACAATATTGAATACAAATTGACTGCTACATATGGTACGATTTTTTTTTTTGGGGGGGGGGAGAGGAGCAACGGAAAGGTTGCAAATGGATTGGATAGGCTGCAGGCATGGTCTGACAAATGGCTCATGCACTTTGGCCTCAGCACGTGAGGTCATCCTGTGCTAAGCTGTCTGGGAATTAGCGTGTGGTGTTACCGAGCACCATGGCTTCCTGTAGTGTTTTAGAATCTCAGGTTAAAGTGTTGAAGAAGAGTTCTACTTCTTCAGGAGGAAAGCAGGAGGTTGAAGCTTCGCCTAGATAGGTTTGGGAGTGAGTGTGAGATGGTTGGAGATGGTAAGGAGGAAAAGGTTACCAGCAGTGAGTTGGAGAGCGCCAGCCACTTTAAGTGGCAAATGGTTCACATTTCAGGAAGAATGAAAATAAGGAAGGTTAACAGATAAAATGTGAAGGTAGGAAATCGATCCTCTCTTCTCCAGGACGAGTGTACTTCAGTGGTTAGAAAGGTAAAAGATACCACTGACTCCCCTGCTAAACAAAGTTAGAATATTCTGATAGTGGGAGACTGTCAGGTAAGACAGGAAAGTCAGACAGAGTGTGCCTTCCTGGAGCTGGTGTTCGTGACATAGTCAGCAGGTTGGATAATATTATATCAGGTAATGGAAATAAGCCATTTATCTGTCTTAGGACTGATGGAAATGACACTGGAAAGGGCAGGAGACAGAAGTTGCTAGATAAGTACAGATCAGTCATAGATGTAGTCAGGTCGAAGGGAGGAATCCCAGTCATATGTAGCATCTTGCCTAAAAGAAAGGTGGGCAATGAATGGATATCCAGGGCAATTGGTATAAATTGCTGGCTAGACAGGTACTGCAAGGAACTTGCAATCCCATTCATTGATAATTGGAATAAATTACATGGGAAACGTGATATGTATGCAAGGGATGGGATTCATCTCTCTGGGGCTGGAGTGGTTGCATTAGCCAATTCGATTGAGGGGGTCATTGATGACTTGTCTTGGACTTTAAACTGATTGATTATTAGAGATATGGTTGTTTGTGGGAAACAATTAGGCTGCAGCACTAGGACTGACAGCAGCAGATATTACCAGGATATGTTTAAAAGACAATATTTAAAATTAAGTTGCTAGTAATGGCAAAACAATTGATCAACAAAGAGAGATAGAAGAGGGTAACAAGTGACTAGTTCCCTTAAGGTTGACAATGCAAGTAGTAGGAGTCTAAGAAATAAGATAGATGGGCTAAAATTACTTACAAGTGCAGGTAATACAGAAATTATTGCTGTAATGGAAACCTTGTTCAACTTGAAAGACAGAAAAATGTCTTCTGAATGCAACATACAGGGTTATAAACTGTCCCACACTATAGGGTCAAACGGAAGGGTGGTGTAGTGGTGTTGTATGTCAGAGACATTTTAAATTGTTGTGTTAGACAAGATATAAAATTAGAAACATCGGACACAGATTCTGTTTGGCAACAGTTTCTCGAGGTTAATGACATATTAATTCTTGGTGTGATTTAAAAGGCCCCCAAATATTGATAGGGAATACAGTAAGCTGCTTTGGGACGAAATTCATAAGGCATCTAGATATGAAAATGTTGTGTTAATGGGAAATTTTAACTTTAGACAAATTTATTGGAACAATGTGACAAGAAATCTTGAGTCTAATCACTTTCTTGATACAGTTCAGGATTGCTTTTAAAAGCAGTTTATGACAGAACCAACTAGAAGAAACAATCTGCTTGACTTGGTTCTTGCCAACATAAAATCACTAATTAATAATCTTGAGGTTAATGATGAGCTTGGGGGAAGCCATCACAAATCACTTAGTGTAATATATCATGGAATTATCCAGATAACTGCAATGAAGCCTCCATCCCAGACTTTCACTTGGCCGAATTCATGGGACAGAGAAATTACCTGGGTGGGCTAAAATGGGATGACTATGGGTCAGGTAGGTTGTGTTGGTTACCAATATGACGTTTCTCAGAGCATAATCCTAGCTGCCCAAATTACTTTTGTTCCGAGTAGGGAAATTAGATTTAACAAAAATGATCCCAAACGGATGAACAATAGACTTAAACATCTCTATGGTTAAAATAGAGGCATATATAGGCATATCAAAAGAGGGGATGGGCAGTTAAAAAATCAATACAGTCAATTAAAGTGAGAAATGAAAAAAGGAATAAGAAAAACAAAAAGGGATTATGAGGCTAAGGTTGCAAAGGATTCGAAGACTAGCCCAAAAGAGTTCGTTCAAGAAAACAGAAGTAAGATTAGGGACAAGATAGGCCCACTTAAGAATAACACAGGTGAGATACTGACAGTGATAAGGAAATGTGTGAAATTTTCAAAACTTACTTCCTCTCTGGTTTTACTCAGGAGCATACTAGCGATATTCCAGAAATAATAAATTATGTAGAACAGGACAATAATAAACTATGGATGGTTGCGGAAACTAGTGACATGGCCCTCAAACAAATCGAGAAATTAAAACCTAACAAATCCCCAGGCCCTGATGAATTGTTTGCAAGGGTTTTGAAGTAATGTAAATAGGAACTTAGCAATGAATTGTTTGCAAGGGTTTTGAAGGAATGTAAAGAGGAACTTTGGATAATCTTTTCAACATATTACAAACTGGCATAGTGCCAGATAAGTGGAAAATGACAAATGTAATATCTATTTAAAGGCAGTTGACAAGTCCATAGCTTCGAACTATAGACCAATAAGCCTTACCTCCATAGTAGAAAAATTTATGTAATCAATAATTGCCGAGGCAATTCATAGCCATCTTGAAGGCATAAAATGATTAATGAATCTCAACACGGTTTTACAAAGGGGCGTAGCATTTTACGAATTTACTAACTTTTTTTCACTAAGGTGTTTGATGAGGTAGATCATGTTAATAAATATGATATTGTGTATATGGACTTCAGTAAGGCTTTCGATAGAGTTCCACATCAGAGGCTACTGAGGAAATTTAAGGCACAAGGAATAGGAAGAGATTTTTTTTTTCCTGGGTAGAAGCATGGTTGACAAATAGGCAGCAGAGAGTTTGCATAAATGGGGGGAAATCAGAATGGGGGCACGTCACATGGGCGTTCCACAGGGGTCAGTGTTCGACCCCTTGTTGTTCACAATTTAAGTAAACGACATAGATGAAGGAATAAAAAGCGACATAAGCAAATTTGCTGATGACACCAAAATAGGCTGTCTAATTCATTCTAATGAGGACATTAGAGCACTCCAGGATGATTTGAATAGACTCATGCAGTGGTCGGAGAAGTGGCAGATGCAGTTTATTGTAGACAAATGCAAAGTTCTAAATGTACAGGAAAATAACCATGCCAAATATAAACTAAATAATGCAGATCTTCATATTACTGATTGTAAAAAGTATTTAGGAGCTCTGGTTAGCAGTAATCTGAAACCCAGACAACAGTGCGTAAGTGTTCGCAATAAAGCTGACGGAATCTTTGGCTTCATATCAAGAAGCATGAATAATAGGAGTCCTCAGGTTGTTCATCAACTCTATATGTTCTTGGTTAGGACTCATTTAGACTATGCTGCACAGTTCTGGTCACCGTAGAACAGAATGGATATAAATGCTCTGGAAAACGTACAGAGGAGGATGACAAAGATGATCCCATGTATCAGAAATCTTCCCTATGAGGATAGACTGAGGGCCCTGAATCTGCACTCTCTCGAAAGGTGTAGAATTAGGGGAAATATGACTGAAGTGTATAAATGGAAAACAGGAGTAAAGAAAACAGGATGTAAATTGCGTGCTGAAGATATCCAGCCAAGACAGGACTCGCAGCAATGGTTTCAAGTTTGAAAAAATCATATTCAGGAAATATACAGAAAAACACTGGTTTGGTAATAGAGTTGTGGATGAGTGGAACAAACTCCCAAATACCGTCATAGAAGCTAAAACGTGTTGTTTTAAAAATATGATAGATAAATACATAAGTGGGTGTGGGTGGGAATCAGTTGGACCTGAGTCGCTTGTGCTACTAGATCAGATGCCGTTCTCCTTCCTTAAGTGGATGTGACCTGACTGGGTGGGTCATTGGTCTTCCCGGGGGGTGACATTGACCTGCCGTGCATGGGCCAGTAGGCCTGCTGCAGTGTTCCTCCTTTCTTATGTTCTTATGTTCTTAAGTGCAAAATTATGAAGTTAGGGGAAAATTAAAGAAGAGCACAGGCGGAGTACTAGCTCGGGGTACAAAGGCTGCAAATCTCACTCAAATAAAGGTACCTTGGGGCTCACATCAACCAAATAACTGCCACAGCAAATACGGATCTGGCAAATCTAAGACTTTCTTGTAGACCTCAAAGTATGGAGTCATTCACGACATTGTACACTATGTACGTCAGGCTCATATTGGAGAATGCAGCACCAGTATGAAACCCACACGTGGTCAAGTATGTTAAAAATGTAGACAAAGTGCAGAGGTTTGGCAACAAGAATAGTGCCGGAACTAATGGGTGTGTCAGGCAGTTGTCAGGCAGTAGAATTGCATAGACGTAGTGGAGGCGGGAACCATACATAGTTTTAAGACGAGGTTTGACAAAACTCATGGAGCAAGGAAAAAGAGAGGACCCAGTATCAATCAATGAAGAGTCGGGACCAGTAGCTATGAATCGACCCTTGCAGCCACAAATAGGCGAGTACAAATGGGTGAGTACACACAGCAGAGAAGAAGAAGTGGGAGATGAGAGTTGAAGCTGCAGAAGTGAGGATGCAAAAACTAGAAGCTGAAGAAGAAATGCTGAAGCAATATTCAGGGCTAGTGACCAGAAGAGACAACATCTGGAGCATGTATACCAATATTCCTGGTGGCCTGATAGGGCCTACCTATCAGGCCACCAGGAAAAATCGAGGAACGAGAGGGGCATATTGTTGGCCACGGGGACAGTGGTAGGTGAGGGGGCTGTAGGTAGAGTAAGCGACAGGTCCCCTGCAGAGGCCCAAACAGGCCACTGGGAGATACCGGAAATAATAAGGGAGGTAATGGCTATGTATAAATGGGACCCAGAGATTCAGAGGGAAAAGTAATCGAAGGAAGAGAGGGAGAGATCAGTATTAATACAGGGCTTCAGGAGAGGGAAGGGAAGACATACGATGAAAAATACCGAGAGAATAAAGAGAGATTGAAAATATCATCAACAAACGGAACGGGAGGACATGACTCAGCTGTTAAATTTTCAGAGAATAGGGAGATACTCTTGGGGGAGAAATTGGCCACTCAGAGTGATTTACAAGACAAGAACGATGTGTAACAGAATCCAGCAGCAGAAACCAAAGCTAAAGGATTCAACAGCATACCGGAGGGTGTTCCTAGATACCGACAGATGCTGAGAAGATACAAAGTTGAAAGGAGCAAGTAAGAGAGAGGAGGCTAGAGTCGGATGGGGACACCCAGAGTCGAGTGAAGCAACAAGTGCAAACAACCTCAGAACCACCCACATAACCTCACAGCCAAATACATTATCCCAAAACAAACCACACTTCAAACTCACAGCCCCCACTCCACTCTACACAGTAGAACTCGACGACAGCACCCTGGCATGTCTTCCACTCCCCAGCCCGCACATACCTGCCAGAATACAGAGTTGGAGGGGATACTGAAGGTTTGGTACACCAGGCTCCGGGACCAGATAACATCTCTATGTGGGTCCTAAAAGTGGGAACAGAGGCGCTTTGTGTGTCACTAATAATAAACTTCAACATATCTATTGAAACAGGACGACGTACCTGAAGTGTGGAAGACAGCAAATGTAGTCTCAGATTTTAAGAAAGGAGACAAATACGCAGCATTAAACTATAGACTAGTGTCTCCGACATATATATAGTGTGCAGAGTCATGTAGAAGTCATCAGAAGAGTGATGGAGCACCTAGAAATAAATGAGCTTAAACACGACAACCATCATGGTTTCAGGGAAGGCAAATCCTGTGTCACAAAACTTCTGGAGTTTTACAAGGTGACAGAAGTAAGACAAGAGAGAGAGGGATGGGTAGATTCCATTTTCTTGGACCGTGAGAAGGATTTCGACACATTTCAACACAAGAGATTAGTCCAAAAACTAGAGGATCAGGCAGGTATAAAAGGAATGCAATGGTTTAAAGAATACCTGACAGGAAGGCAAAAACGAGTTATGGTACGTGACGAGGTGTCAGAGTTGGCGCCTGTGACGAGGTGTCAGAGTTGGCGCCTGTGACGAGCGTGGTTCCACAGTGCTCAGTCCTAGGACCGAATGACATGACAGAAGGGATAGATTAAGAAGTGTTCCTGTTTGCGGATGATATGAAGTTAATGAGGAGAATTAAATCGGATGAGGATCAGGCAGGACTAAAAAGAGACCTGGACAAGCTGGAAGCATGGTCCTGCAACTGGCTCCTCGAATTTAACCCTTTCAAATGCAAAGTCATGAAGATCGGGGAAGGGCAAAGGTGACCGCAGAGAGTATAGGCTAGGTAACCAAAGAGTGCAAGCCTCACTCAAGGAAAAAGATCTTGAGGTGAGCATAATACCGAGAACATCTCCTGAGGTGCATGTCAACCAGATAACTGATGCAGCATATAGGCTTCTGCCAAACCCGAGAATAGCGTTCCGATACCGCAGTAAGGAATCGTTCAAGACTCTGCACAGTGTACGTCAGGCCCATACTTGACTATGCAGCAAAAGTTTCGAACCCACTCCTGGTCAATCACATCAAGAAATTAGAGAAATTGTGAAGGTTTGCAACAAGGCTAATTCTAGAGCTAAGGGGAATGTCCAATGAATAATGGTAAGAGAAATTTTCCTGACGACACTGGAGTACAGGAGGGTTAGAGGAGACATGATAACGACTTTCAAAATACTGGAAAGAATTCACATGGTGGACAGAGACAGGATGATCCATAGATGGGACACAGAAACAAGGGGCCACAACTGGAAGCTGAAGACTCAGATGAGTCAAAGAGATATTAGTAAGTATATCTTTACTCAGAGAAATGTCAGTAAATGATATAGTGTGGCAAGTGATACAGTGGAGGCAGGAACCATTCTTAGTTTTAAGACGAGGTATGATAAATTTCATGGAGCAGGGAGAGGGAGGACCTAGTAGTGATCACTGAAGAGGCGGGGCCAGGAGCTATGTATCTACCCCTGCAACCACAAACACGTACACAAACACATGCACACAAACTCAGACACACACCAAATATTAGTGAGTACACTCGCACATACAAACAGACATACACAAACATACACACATATACATACACACACAACACACACATACACACACACACTACAGAACCACAGCAACACTAGCACCGAGGAACGCAGAGGCAACCACGAGGCACCACGAGGCACCACGAGGCACCACGAGGCACCACGAGGCACCACGAGACACCACGAGGCACTACGAGGCACCACGAGGCACCACGAGGCACCACGAGGCACCACGAGACACCACGAGACACCACGAGGCACCACGAGGCACCACGAGGCACCACGAGGCACCACGAGGCACCACGAGGCACCACGAGGCACCACGAGGCACCACGAGGCACCACGAGGCACCACGAGACACCACGAGGCACCACTTCTCTGCCAGACACATGTAATATTCATCTAGTTGGGGTTGCCGGGGGGGGGAAGGGTTGCAATAGGACAATCTCAGCATGATGTAAGCTAAGGGTGACTCACTTCTGGAGCTATCAGAACTAGAGTAAACAGCATTTACTAGCCTTTAATAGCATTTACTAAGGTGCAGGTGAGTTAAGGCAGTGACGGTTAGCTAGTGTGGGGACCACCAGCACACGACAAATAAACGTGCACACTCAAGTACCCACGTACACACAAGAACACACAACCACACAAACATACACTCACACACACACTCCCTCTCACACACACACACACACACACACACCACCACCACAACTACCAACCCCTCACAAATACTAACCACTCACAAGCCTCTCTTTCCCTCCCTCTGTTTCTCCCTCTCTCTGTCTTCCCTCCACTCTTCTCCCCTGTGACTGTCCCTCACCCTTTCCCTCCCCTTATTCCCTCCTCTTTCCCCACCCACATCTGCATCCCCCTTCTCCACTGTATGCCCTTCCCCCTCTCTCTCCCTCTCCCCTCTCCTTATCTCCCTTCCCACTCTCTACCTCCTTACCTCACTCTCCATTCACTCTCTTACATTCTTTCTCTTTCCCTCTCTCAGCATCTCCATCTACCTTCCATCCTTCTCCTCCCCCTTTCTCTCCCTCCCACCTCTCTCCACTTGTCTTTCTCTCACTTCCTTCCCTCCCTCTCTCCCAGTACCCTGTACCCCCTATCTTTCACTTCATCTCTCACCCTTCTGCCACTGTCTCCCCTTCCCCCTCCCACTCTCTCATTACATTTCTCTCTCTCCCCCTCTCCCTCCCACCCCTCAATCACTTCTCTTTTCCTTCCCCTCTCCTTCCATCCCTTCCACCCCCTCCTCCAAGCCCCCTTCCCACTCTTTCTCCACCCCCCAATCACTCTCCCTGTCCCCCTCCCTCTCGGCATCTCTCTCCTCTTTGAACCACCTCACTCTCACACACATACACACACAACTACAACACCTAACCTCCAACTCTCTCCTCCCTAAAACTCCCCACTCTCTCTCACTCACACATATAACTACAACAACTACCCCCTCCTAAAAAAAATATTGGCTCAGAAGGGAAGTCGAAGGCTCAAAGGATCAGAGGAAAATGGTTCTGGTAAGGACAAATGGATGGAAGAGCAATGTATAAGGATGGAACAAGAGGGGTAGAGCAAACTAGGTGAGCTTTCTGCAAAAATAGAGAAAATGATGGAGGCAGAGCTTTCTGCAAAATTAGAAAAGAGGGCGGAGGAGCAGAAGAAGAAATGGGAGTTACAAGTCAAAGCTGCTGAAGCCAGGATAAGGGCCCTAGAATATGAAGTAAATAGGCTGAAGAGAGTTATAGGGCGATTGCCCTGAGAAGATATAGCATCTGAAGCTGGTACACCTCTATGAAATGAGGAGTCAAATAGAATTCCTTTCCATTTGACAAAACTTACACTAAGGTCCTATCAGCTCACCAAGCAGGGCCAAGGAATGAAGGGGAGAGAAGTTGGAATCTGGGATAGTAGTAGAGGAGGGAGGAGAAGGTGGAGAGGGAGATAGGTCATAGGAAGAGGCACGATCATGGCACCAAGAGCTACAGGAAAAGATAAGGTAAAGGCAATGGGAGGAGGAGAGGGGGAAGTCAGTGTTTATTCATGGACTTCAGGAGAGGAATGGGAGGACAGAAAATGAAAGATTGCAGGAAGAAAAACAGGAGATTGAAAACATCACAAAAGAAATAGGTTGAGGACATGACTGATATAGTAAATTTTCAGAGAATAGTGGGGCACTGAAGGGGTGATATCAGTCAAGCTAATTTTCAAGACAGAAACAGTGCAAAACAGGATCCTGCAAGAGAAATCACAGCTGAAGGAATTGTCAACATACAAGAGGGTGTTCCTAGACCAAGACAGAACAAAAACAGAATGACAGCAGCTGAGGAAGAGGACAGAGAAGTGAAAGTGGCTAGAAAGAGAGACAAGGACAGAATCAGCAGAGGACAATCAGTGTAGACCAGAGCAACAAGCACAAGAGCACATAGAACCACCCCTAGAATACCACAACCAAACATGCTATCCTAACACAAATCTCAGTCCACATTTACATCCACTACCCCACACTATGCTATAGAATCCCACAGCACACTGCCAGGTCCCCCACCCTCACAGATCCCAAGAACAAAGTGTTGGAGAGGAAACTGAATGTATGGTACACCAATGCTGATGGAATAACGAATAAGTGGTAGGAGTGGCACGAAAGAGTCAAAGAGGCATTATCGGACATCATAGCTCTCACAGAAACCAAGCTCACAGGAATGATAACAGATGCCATCTTTCCAAACGGATATCAGATAATGAGGAAAGACAGAGGGAACAGAGGGGATGGAGGAGTGGCACTGTTCATCAAAAACCAATGGGATTTTGATGAGCTGCAGAGGGGAGACAGAGGGGAAGCAAAATATTACATAATAAGAACACTTCAGTCTGGAGGTCCCAAGGGGGTAATTACAGTGATGTAAAACCCACCACAGAACAGCAGGAGACCAAGGCAAGAGTATGATGAGAGCAATGGAGCAATTATAGACTCACTGGTGGAAGTGGCTAGACGGGCTCATGTGAGTAGGGCAAAGCTGCTGATTATGGTTGACTTCAACCACAGGGAAATCAACTGGGAAAACCTGCAGCCATATGCGGTCCCGGAAAAGCAGAGGGCTAAGATGATGGAGGTTGGTGCTGGAAAACCTCATGTACCAACATGTAAGGACACTGCAAGAGAGAGAGGAGAGGATGAACCAGCAAGACTGGACCTAATATTCACCTTGAGTAGTACAGATATTGAGGACATCACATACGATAGATCCCTTGGGGCCAGCGATCATGTGGTTCAGAGCTTAGAATACATAGTAGAGTTACAAGTGGAGAGGGAAGCAGGAGGAACAGGAAAAAAGAAGGCAAACTACAAGAAAGGGGACTATCCAGGCATGAAGAATTTCCTTCATGGGGTTCAGTGCGACAGAGAACTGGCAAGGAAGTCAGCAAACAAGATGATGGAATATGTAACAACAATATGCATGGCTGCCAATGAGAGGTTTGTACCGAAGGTAACAGAAATAACGAGAAAGCCAGGATGAGCCCTTGGTTCACCCAAAGGTGTAGAAAGGCCAAAACCAAGTGTGCTAGAAAATGGAAGATGTATAATGAGAGCAGCCGTAGAGCCAGAAATGAATATGCACAGGTAAGAAGGGAGGCCCAGTGGCAATACGAAAATGACATAGCAGCAAAAGCCAAATCTGACCCGAGGCTGTCGTACAGCTACATCAGGAGGAAAACAACAGTCAAGGACCAGGTATCAGCCTAAGGAAGGAAAGAAGCGAGATCACAAGAAATGACCGCAAAGTATGTGAGGAGCAGAACATGAGATTCAAAGAAGCATTCACAGAGGAGACAGAAGGTGCTCCAGAAAGATGCAGAGGCAGGATTCACCATCAAGTGTTGGACACAATACATACAGCCGAGGAAGAAGTGTAGAGGCTCTTAAGCGAGCTAGATACCTCAAAGGCTATGGGGCCAGATAACATCTCTCCAAGGGTCCTGAGCGAGGGGGCAGAGGAGCTATGTGTACCATTAACAACAATCTTCAACACATCTATCGAAAGAGAGAGACTTCCTGAGGAATGGAAGACAGCAAATGTAGTCCCAATTTTTAAAAAAGGAATCAGACTTGAAGCATTAAACTACAGACCAATGTCACTAACGTGTATACTAAGCAAAGTAATGTAAAAGAATATCGGAAGACTGGTGGAGCACCTGGAAAGGACAGAGCTTATCAATTACAGCCAGCATGGGTTCAGAGATGGGAAATCCTGTATCACAAACCTACTTGAGTTCAATGACAGGGTGATAGCAGTAAGACAAAATTGAGATGGGTGAGAGACTGCATTTTCTAGGACTGTAAGAAGGCGTTTGACAGAGTTCCACACAAGAGATTAGTGCACAAGATGGAGGACCTGGCAGGGATAAGAGGGAAGACATTACAATAGATCAGGGAATGATTGTCAGAATGACAACAGCGGATTATGGTGCATGATGAGGTTTTTTCGCTTCGCTTCAACGACGAGCTGTCGTAAGGTGGGAAGGAAGAAGGATAAGGAAGGATGGAAATAACTGGAAAAGGATGGGAAGGAGGGGAAGAGGAGGAATCAAGGCAAGTGGCCCAACCACTTTGGGACATGTGGTACAAAAGTACTGGAGACGTAGATAGAGAGACTTAACTGATGGCGAAGGCAGCGGCAGGAGCTGGGAGTGTCAGAAGGCAGCAAGCAGGATGAGTTGGTTATGGTCTTAAACCGTTTATCAGTGCGGTAAATTGTTTTCGAGAGTTGTATCACACTTATGGGAGAGCTGTAGTAGGATTCGTTGGTTTGGAGGTGGTGGAGAAATCTGGTTGTAGGTAGGTAATGGTCTTTCTTCGCTTTGGTACGTTACAGTGTTGTCTTGGAGATGTTGGATGAGTTCTAGGTGAGTCATGCTTGCAGGGTATAGCCTCGTGGTGTAGAATACGAGTCCTTTGTGTTTAAAGCATGGTGTTTCAGGTAATCGACGTGAGCTAATTAGAGAAGGCGGTGGTGGAGTAGAGGAAGGTGGTGTTGCTTCGTTTTCAACTTCAGTAGACGAATTAGAAGATGTTTCTGGTGGTAAGGCTTCTGATTGATTGGATTCAGTGAGAGGTGATGAGGTGTCAGAGTGGGCACCTGTAACGTGTTGGGTTCCACAGGGGTCAGTCCTAGGACCAGTGCTCTTTCTGGTATATGTGAACGACATGATGGAAGGAATAGACTCAGAAGTGTCCCTGTTTGCAGATGATAAGCTGATGAGAAGAATTTATTCAGACGACGATGAGGCAGAACTACAAAGGAATCTGGACAGGCTGCAGGCGTGGTTCAGCAGCTGGCTCCTGGAGTTCAACCCCACCAAATGAAAAGTCTTGAAGATTGGGGAAGGTCAAAGAAGATCACAGACGGAGTACAGTCTAGGGGAGCCAGAGACTACAAACCTTACTCAAGGAAAAGGATCTTGGGATGAATATAACACTGGGCACATCTCCGGAGGCACATAACAACCAAAAACCTGCTGCAGCATATGGGCGCCTAGCAAACCTAAGAACAGCATTCTGACATCTTAATAAGGAATCGTTCAGAGCCCTGTACACTGTGTAAGTTAGGTCTATATTGGAGTATACAACACCAGTTTGGAACCCCCATCTAGTTAAGCATGTAAGGAGAGGTTAAGGGAAATCGACCTGAAGACACTGGAAGACAGGAGAGATAGGGGGCATATGATAACGACATATAAAATACTGAGAGGAATCGACAAGATGGAAAGTAACAGGATGTTGCAGAGATGGGACAGAGCAACAAGGGGCAAAAGTTGGAAGTTGAAGACTCAGATGAATCATAGGGAAGTTATGATGTATTTTTTTCCGTCACAGAGTTGTCAGAAAGTGGAATAGTCTGTGAAGTGATGTAGTGTAGGTACAATCCATACATAGCTTTAAGAAGAGGTATGATAAAGCTCATAGAGCAGCAAGAGTGACCTAGTAGCGCCCAGTGAAGAGGATGGCCAGGAGCTATCACTCGACCCATGCAACCACACTAGGTGAGCACAACTGAGTACACACACACACACACACACACACACACACACACACACACACACACACACACACACACACACACACACACACACACACACCCACACATACACACACAACACACCACACACACACACACACACACACACACACATACACACACACACACACAACACACACACACACACACACACACACACACACACACACACACACACACACACACACACACACACACACACACACACAAGAAGTATGTGAGGAGCTCAGTATGAGATTTAAGGAAGTATTTACAGTGAACACAGGAAGGCCTCTGGGGAGACAGAAAAGATGGGGACACAAGCAAGGAATATACCAACAAGTGTTGGGTGACATACATACAAATGAGGAGGAGATGAAGAAGCTGCTAAGGGACATCGATACCTCAAAGGCAATGGGGCCGGAGAACCTCTCCCCGTGGGTCCTTGGAGAGGGAGCGGATATGCTATGTGTGCCACTTACCACAATCTTCAACACATCCCTGGAAACTGGGCAACTACCTGAGGTATGGAAGACTGCAAATATAGTTCCCATTTTTAAGAAAGGAGACAGAAAAGAGGCACTAAACTATACACCTGTGTCACTGATGTGTATAGTATGCAAAGTTATAAGGAAGATTATCAGGAGAGTGGTGGAGCACCTGGAACGGAACAAGAGTATAAACGCCAACCAGCACGGATTCATGGAAGGCAAATCCTGTGTCACAAACCCTCTGGAGTTTTATGATAAAGTAACAGAAGTAAGACACGAGAGAGAGGGGTGGGTTGATTGCATCTTCTTGGACTGCAAGAAGGCCTTTGACACAGTTCCTCACAAGAGATTAGTGCAGAAGTTAGAGGATCAGGCGCATATAACAGGAAGGGCACTGCAATGGATCAGAGAATACCTGACAGGGAGGCAACAACGAGTCATGGTACGTGATGAGGTATCACAGTGGGCATCTTTGATGAGCGGGGTCCCACAGGGGTCGGTCCTAGGACCAGTGCTATTTTTGGTATATGTGAACGACATGATGGAAAGGTTAGACTCAGAAGTGTCCCTGTTCGCTAATATAGTTGTAAGATAAGGTAACACTAGTAAGACAAGGGGGAGAAAGGGCTGGGTAGATTGCGTTTTCTTTGTCTGTAAGAAGGCTTTTGACACAGTTCCACACAAGAGATTAGTGCAAAAACTGGAGGACCAGGAAGGTATAACAAGGAAGGCATTGCAATTGATCAGAGAATACCTGACGGTAGAGCAGCAGCGAGTCACGGTAGGTGATTAGGTGTCAGAGAGGGCGCCTGTGACGAGCGGGGTTCCATTGGGGTCAGTCGTGGGACCAGCGCTGTTCCTGGTTTATGTGAATGACGTGACGGAAGGAATAGACTCAGAAGAGTCCTTATTTGCAGACGATGTGAAGGTAATAACGGAGAATTCAGTCAGCGGAAGATATGGCAAGACTACAGAGAGATCTCCACAGGCTATAGACCTGGCCCAGCAACTGGCGTTCAGCCCCACCAAGTGCAAAATCATGAATACCTGTGAAGGGCAAAGAAGACAGCAGACAGAGTGCAGACTAGGGGAAAAAAGACTACAGACCTCACTCAAGGAAAATGATTTTGGAGTGTGTATAATACCGAGCACATCTCCAAATAACTGCTGCAGCATATGGGCGACTAGCGAACCTAAGAATAGCATCCCGACATCTCAGCAAGGAGTCATTCCGGACCCTGTACATCGTGTACGTCATGCCCATATTGGAATATGCTGCTCAGATTTGGAACCCTCAACTGGCCAAGCACGTCAGGAAACTAAAGAAAGTACAAAGGTTTGCAACGTGACTTGTCCCGGAGCTAAGGGGCATGTCCTACGAGGAGACGTTAAGAGAAGTCTCCCTCACGACACTGGAGGACAGGAGGGACAGGGGAAACATGATACCGTCATATTAAATACTGAGAGGAATCGAGAAGGTGGACAGAGACAGGTAGTTTCAGAGAAGTGACACAACAACAGTGGGTCTCAGTTGGAAAGTGAAGATTCAGATGAATCACAGGGATGTTAGGAAATATTTCTTCAGCCATAGAGTTGTCAGGAAGTGGAATAGTCTTGAAAGTGAGGTTAGTGGAGGGATGTTTCATACATAGCTTTAAGAAGAGGTACGATAAATCTCATAGAGCAGGGAGAGAGTGGTAAGAGCGGCGACCCGTGAAGAGAAAGGGCCAGGTGCTATGACCAAACCCCTGCTACCACAGTTAGGTGAGTATACACACACACAAACACACACACACAAAACACCACACACACACACACACACACACACACACACACACACACACACACACACACACACACACACACACACACACACACACACACACACACACACACACAAGCAGAGCAGATGAGGACCAGGAAAGAATACATCTAGAATAGGACAGGCTGTAGACGCGGTCTGACAAGTGTCTATGGAGTTTACCCTAAGCAAAGCAAAGCTATGAAGTTTGGTAAAATGCAAAGAAGCCTACAGACGGAGCACAGGCTCGAAGAGCAAAGGCTGCCAACCTAATTGAGGAAGAAAGACTATGGGGTGACTATTTTACCAGCATATTACCTGAGGTGCACCTCATCCAAATAACTGTCTTGGCAAATGAACGTCTGTCAAATCTAAGACTTGCTTGTAGACATCTAGGTAAGGAATCATTCACGACACAATATATCGTGTACGTCAGGCCCATATTGGAGTATATAGCACCAGTATGGAATTCACACATGGTCAAGCATGTAAAGAAATTGGAAAATGTGTAGAAACTAGTCAGGGAGCTGATGGGCATCATATGAAGAAAGATTAAGAGAATTCAACCTGATGACACTAGAGGAAAGGACTATGAGGTATTCGATATGAACGAATAAAATGTTGAGAGTAATTAAAAGGGTGGAAAGGAACGGATTGTGTGAGAGACAGAATGGCTAAACTGGAAGCTGAGAACATTGATAACTCACGGGGATGTCGGGAAGTATTTCTTCAGGTTTTAAGTAGCCAGGAAGTGAAACGACCTGAAGAATGATGTAGTAAAGACAGGATGCGTATATTGCTCTAGGAAGAGGCATGACAAGGCTTTCGATGTAGCCACTAGTGAAGGTGCGTGGCTAGGAGCTGTGATGCAACCCTTGCAACAATATTAAAAGTGAGCACATGTAGGTGAATACACATACACACACACACACACACACACACACACACACACAACACACACACACACACACACACACACACACACACACACACACACACACACACACCACACACACACACGCACACACACACACACACACACACCACACACACACACACACACACACACAAACGCACACACACACACACACACATACCAACATACCAACTACCTCCCCTACCCGGGTGGCCCGGTAGCCTGGTGGCTAAAGCTCCCGCTTCACACACGGAGGGCCCGGGTTCGATTCCCGGCGGGTGGAAACATTTCGACACGTTTCCTTACACCTGTTGTCCTGTTCACCTAGCAGCAAATAGGTACCTGGGTGTTAGTCGACTGGTGTAGGTCGCATCCTGGGGGACAAGATTAAGGACCCCAATGGAAATAAGTTAGACAGTCCTCGATGACGCACTGACTTTCTTGGGTTATCGTGGGAGGCTAACCCTCCGGGGTTAAAAATCCGAACGAAATCTTATCTTATCTTATCTCTTACCCACCAATGGACATCCGGTCCCAAGCCCTCTTTCTGTCTCTCTACCTTTCTCTCTTTCTCTCTTTCCATCTTTCCACTCTCTCTGCTCTATCTCTATCTCTTCCTTTCTATCTTCTCTCTCCACCTCTCGTTCTCTCTCTCCTCTCCTCACACACACCTTCCATTCATCTTCCCTTCCCTCCCTTGGCCTCCCCTAACTCCCGTCCCTCCCCAATCATTATCCCTAGCCTTCTTCCCAGCATTCTCTCTCCCTCTCTCTCTATGCCTCTCTCTCACACACAAGCTCCTTTCCATAGTAAAATAAAAAGAAAAAAAAATGGGTAACCCAAGAGGATGGAGACCCAGGGGTCTGGAGGTCGAACCCAGGAGGGAGGAACCTGGGAGGAAAGATTGGGAGGTAGAGCTCACAAAAATGGAGGAAGAGTGGGGAAGGAAGCTAGCTGAGCTCGGCAGGGTAATGGAGGAGAGGATAGCTGAAGAGAGCAGGAAGTGGGGACTACAAGTCTCAGCAGCAGACGATAAGATAAAGTGCTTAGAAGAGGAGCTAAAAAACCTGAAACAGAATAGAGACAAATGACAGCACAGGAATGACATCAGGGATTTCTATACCGTCCAGAGGGGGGGCTGCGGGGATTCAGAAAAGATGGTACAGGAAGACCAATGTGAAGCCTGCAGTCAACAGAAGACAAGATTTTATGCAGAGTTTTAACAGTCAACTCCAGGGGAAAGGGAACGCTGAGCAAGAAGAAGTCCACTGAGCATACCACCTCAAGGCGCAAAAGGAAACACAGGGGAGGAGGAGAGGGAGAGGCAAATTTGTCTACAGCCCCAAGAATTAAGGGCACCTAGAAAAGAACCCAAAGGGGGGAAAAAAAGCATTAAAGTTTTTGAAAGCAGGGGAGGGGAGACATGACCCAGGGCAAATTATCGGAGAATTGGGGGTTTGCACACGAAGGAGAGGCCTGAAAAAAGTAGCCCTTCAAGGCGAATCAGTCAAACCCAGTTTTTGCAGGAAAAGCACACTGGGGGACAATTCAAGTACCGGAGTGGTACCCGTTTGCGAAAACATGGGGGAAAGGGGACGAGATTTGAGAAGAGGGTACAAAAACGATGGGAGGAAGGGGCATCGATGAGAAAAGCAGAACCCGATTCAGGGGAAGGAAAATACACCCTACGAGCCCTACAAAAGGGACGAAACCATAACAACCCCGAAGCAGCGAACACCTAAACCCAAAAACCCCGCACATTTTCCCTTTCCCCCCCCCCCCGCCCAAAAAAACCCCCCCTCTACGCACCCCCTTTGGGCACTCTGCCCCCCCCCCCCATACAAACCTACCCACATGTAAAACCCCAATCACTGAACAGTTCAACCAACACCCCCCACGTTTTCCTCCCGCCCCCACCCCCCCCTCACAAACCCACTGCCACAGTACTCCCAACCCTCCTCTGCCCTCACCTCTCATCACAAAACCCCCCCCACACCAAAACCCCCATAAAACCCCCCGGGCTCCCCCCCCCAACCCCAATATTCTCCCAGTCCACCGTGATAGCAAGAAACTGAAGGGGGGTACACAAAACAGTGGAATAGAAATAAATAAAAGGAAAAGCCGAAAGAATCACAAGATTTCCCGGGGCACACAGCATCACAAAACAAAATCACTGGACAATAAAGATGCAGTATTCCCAACGGGGGAAACAGATCCTAGGAAGATAGGAGAGCAGAGGGAAGGTTTTTTTTCACTGCTCATAAAAAAAAAACCCATGGAGTTTCGAGGGAAAAGGGGGGCAGGACTTTTGGGGAAAGGGGCTAAAAGCATGCCCCAATTTAATCTGGGGGAAAATAAGGGAGTCATTTGCGTGAGTATAACCCACCCAGGAGGGCCCAAAAGAGGAAATGAGGAAAAAGAGCTGTGGGCACGCTGGCGAGTGGCACGAAAATCAAAGGTGCGGCAAAGTTATGGTTAGAGTATTTCAGCCTCGGAGATAGATTGGGAAAACCGGGCCTCATGGGGGGCCCGAAACATGGAGAGCCAAGATGGGGGTGTGGTACTGAAACCCTCATCAACAATTCAGGGACACTACCAAAAAGCGAGGGAGGATGAACCAGCAAAAACTGGACCTTTTTGTTCACCCGATAGCTCAACATTGATAACATCCATAGAGAGGCCCCCGGAGCTAGTGACCACGTAGTTTGGTTTGATTACATATAGATTACAGGGGAGAGGGTAACAGGGGTAGAATGGGAAAAAGCCAAACTATAAAAGGGGGGCTACACAGTTAGAGGAACTTCCTGCGGGGGTGCGTGGACAGAAATGGGGGAAAGAAAAAAAAATGATGGAGAGAAAAAACAAAAACAAGGGGGCAGAGGGGAAAAGTTTGTTCCCCGGGCAAAAAAACAGTGGGAAAACCAAAGCGAGTCCTTGGTTTACCCAAAGGTGCAGGGAGGCAGACACTAAGTGCATTAGAGAATGAAAGAGGTATACAAGGCAAAAGACCCAGGAAAACAAGGAAATCAGTCGAAGAGCCAGAAACGAATATGAAAATGACATAGCATCGAAAGCCAAGTCTTACCCGAAACTGCTGTTTAGCCACAATAGGAGAAAGACGACAGTCAAAGACCAGGTGATCAGGCTGAGGAAAGAAGGTGGGGAACTCACAAGAAACGATCAAGAGGTATGAGAGGAGCTCAACAGGAGATTTAAGGACGTATTCACAGAGGAGACAGGAAGGACTCTGGGAAGACAGGACAGAGGGGGACACCAACAGGGAATAGACCAACAGGTGCTAGACGATATGCACACAACTGAGGAGGAGGTGAAGAAGCTGCTAAGTGACTTTGATACCTCAAAGGCAATGGGACCGGACAACATCTCCCCATGGGTCCTCAGGGAGGGAGCAGATATACTGTGTGTGCCATTACCACAATCTTCAACACATCCCTTGAAACTGGGCAACTACCTGAGGTATGGAAGACGGCAAATGTAATTCCCATTTTTAGAAAAGGAGACAGAAAAGAGGCGCTAAACTACAGACCAGTATCACTGACGTGTATAGTATGCAAAGTCATGGAGAAGATTATCAGTAGGAGAGTGATGGAGTACCTGGAACGGAACAAGATTATAAACGATAACCAGCACGGATTCATGGAAGGCAAATCCTGTGTCACAAATTTTTTGGTGTTCTATGACAAAGTTACAGAAGTGCGACACGAGAGAGAGGGGTGGGTTGATTGCATTTCCATGGACTGCAAGAAGGCCTTCGACACAGTTCCTCACAAGAGACTAGTGCAGAAACTAGAGGATCAGGCGAGTATAACAGGAAGGGCACTGAAATGGATCAGAGAATATCTGACAAGAAGGCAACAGCGAGTCATAGTACGGGATGAGGTATCACAGTGGGCGCCTGTGACGAGCGGGGTCCCACAGGGATCGGTCCTAGGACTAGTGCTATTTCTGGTATATGTGAATGACATGATGGAAGGGATGGACTCAGAAGTGTCCCTGTTCGCAGATGATGTTGAGTTAATGAGGAGAATTAAATCAGATGAGGACCAGGCAGGACTTCAAAGAGACCTGGACAGGCTGGACACGTGGTCCAGCAACTGGCTTCTTGAATTCAACACTTCCAAATGCAAAGTCATGAAGATCGGAGAAGGGCAAAGAAGACCGCAGACGAAGTATAGACTAGGTGGCCAAGGACTGCAAACCTCGCTCAAGGAGAAAGATCTTGGGGTGACCATGACACCGAGCATGTCTCCGGAGGCACACATCAACCAGATAACTGCTGCAGCATACGGGCGCCTGGCAAACCTGAGAATAGCGTTCCGATACCTTAATAAGGAATCGTTCAAGACACTGTACACTGTGTACATCAGGCCCATACTGGAGTATGCAGTTCCGGTTTGGAACCCACACCTGGTCAAACACGTCAAGAAATTAGAGAAAGTGCTAGTTCCGGAGCTCAGGGGTATGTCCTTCGAACAAAGGTTGAGGGAAATCGGACTGACAACATTGAAGGACAGGCGGGTCAGGGGAGACATGATAACGACATACAAAATACTGCGTGGAATAGATAAGGTAGACAGAGACAGGTTGTTCCAGAGAGGGGACACAGAAACAAGGAGTCACAATTGGAAGCTGAAGACTCAGACGAATCAGAGGGATATTAGGTAGTATTTCTTCAGTCATAGAGTCGTCAGAAAGTGGAATAGCCTAACAAGTGATGTAGTGGAGGCAGGAAACATACATAGCTTTAAGACGAGGTATGACAAAGCTCTGGAAGCAGAGAGAGAGAGAGAATATAGTAGCGATCAGTGAAGAGGCGGGGCCAGGAGCTGAGTCTCGACCCCTGCAACCACAATTAGGTGAGTACAATTAGGTGAGTAGGTGCAGACACATACACACACACACACACACACACACACACACACACACACATACACACACAAACACGCACACAACACAACACGCACACACACCACACACACACACACACACACACACACACACACACACACACACACACAACACACACACACACACACACACATCACACACACACACACACACACACACACACACACTCACACACACACACACACATACACACACACACACACACGGGAATGAGGAACTTCCTGAACGGGGTTCAGTGGGACAGAGAACTGGAAGGGAAGCCAGTTAAAGAGATGATGGAATATGTAGCAACAATATGCAAGAAGGCTGAGGAGAGGTTTGTACCCAAGGGTAACAGGAATAATGAAAAAGCCAGGACGAGCCCATGGTTCACCCAAAGGTGCAGGGAGGCAAAAACCAAGTGTGCTAGGGAATGGAAGAAATATAGAAGGCAAAGGACCCAGGAGAATAAGGAGAGCAACCGTAGAGCCAGAAACGAATATGCGCAGATAAGAAGGGAGGCCCAAAGACAATATGAAAACGACATAGCAGCGAAAGCCAAATCTGACCCGAAACTGTTATACAGCCACATCAGGAGAAAACAACAGTCAAGGACCAGTAATCAGGCTAAAGAAGAAAGGAGGAGAGACAACAAGAAATGACCGTGAAGTATGTGAGGAACTCAACAGGTGTCCACAGAGGAGACAGAAGGGGCTCCAGAAAGACGGAGAGGTGGGGCACGCCACCAAGTGCTGGACACAGTGCACACAACCGAGGAAGAAGTGAAGAGGCTTCTGAGTGAGATAGATACCTCAAAGGCAATGGGGCCAGATAACATCTCCCCATGGGTCCTGAGAAAGGGAGCAGAGGCACTATGTGTACCCCTAACAAAAATATTCAATACATCTAACGAAACAGGGAGATTGCCTGAGGCATAGAAGACAGCAAATGTAGTCCCAATCTTTAAAAAAGGAGACAGACATGAAGCACTAAACTACAGACCAGTGTCACTGACATGTATAGTATGCAAAATCATGGAGAAGGTTATCAGGAGAAGAGTGGTGGAACACCTAGAAAGGAAAGATTTCATCAACAGCAGCCAACATGGTTTCAGGGACGGGAAATCCTGTGTCACAAACCTACTGGAGTTCTATGACATGGTGACAACAGTAAGACAAGAGAGAGAGGGTGGTTGATTGCGTTTTCCTAGACTGAGAAGCGTTTGACCACAGTTCCACACAAGAGATTGGTGCAAAAACTGGAGGACCAAGCAGGGATAACAGGGAAGGCACTACAATGGATCAGGGAATACTTGTCAGGAAGACAGCAGCGAGTCATGGTACGTGGCGAGGTGTCAGAGGTGGCACCTGTGACCAGCGGGTCCCACAGGGGTCAGTCTTAGGACCAGTGCTGTTTCTGGTATTTGTGAACGACATGACGGAAGGAATAGACTCGGAGGTGTCCCTGTTTGCAGATGACGTGAAATTGATGAGAAGAATTCACTCGATCGAAGACCAAGCAGAACTATAAAGGGATCTCAACAGGCTGCAGACATGGTCCAGCAATTGGCTCCTGGAGTTCAATCCCACCAAGTGCAAAGTCATGAAGATTGGGGAAGGGCAAAGAAGACCGCAGACAGAGTACAGTCTAGGGGGCCCAGAGACTACAAACCTCACTCAAGGAAAAAGATCTTGGGGTGAGTATAACACCAGGCACATCTCCTGAAGCGCACATCAACCAAATAACAGCTGCAGCATATGGGCGCCTTGCAAACCTCAGAACAGCATTCCGACATCTTAATAAGGAATCGTTCAGGACCCTGTACACAGTGTACGTTAGGCCCATATTGGAGTATGCGGCACCAGTTTGGAACCCACACCTAGCCAAGCACGTAAAGAAACTAGAGAAAGTGCAAAGGTTTGCAACAAGACTAGTCCCAGAGCTAAGAGGTATGTCCTACGAGGAGAGGTTAAGGGAAATCAACCTGGCGACACTGGAGGACAGGAGAGATAGGGGGGACATGATAACGACATACAAAATACTGAGAGGAATTGACAAGGTGGACAAAGACAGGATGTTTCAGAGACTGGACACAGCAACAAGGGGACACAGGTGGAAGTTGAAGACACAGATGAATCACAGGGATGTTAGGAAGTATTTCTTCACCCACAGAGTAGTCAGCAAGTGGAATAGTTTGGGAAGCGATTTAGTGGAGGCAGGATCCATACATAGCTTTAAGCAAAGGTATGATAAAGCTCACGGTTCAGGGAGAGTGACCTAGTAGTGATCATTGAAGAGGCGGGGCCAGGAGCTCGGACTCGACCCCTGCAACCTCAACTAGGTGAGTACAACCAGGTGAATACACACACACTACACACACACACAACACACACACACACACACACACACACACACACACACAACACACACACACACATACACACACACACCACACACACACACACACACACACACACACACACACACACACACACACACACACACACACACACACACAACACACCCACACGCACTCACAACACTTAAAGTTGTCAGGAGGTGGAACTACCTGCAGTGTAAAGTGGTAGTAACGGAATCCATACATAGCTTTAAGAAGAGGTATGATAAGGCTTTTGATCCCATGAGAGACTTAATCTACTAACGACCAGTGATGTGGCGGTTCCAGGAGCTGTGAATCGATCCCTACAACCATATTTGGGTTAATACATATAAATGTGTTCACTGACACACAAACACCCAAATCCATATGAATGCACACAGAAACAAACACATGCATGTAGATACACACACAAATACACACTCAAACACTAACAAACAATCACACAAAGACACACACACGTTATCACATACGGACTCACCAACACAAGTACCTGTGTACTTGTACTCCCATATTCTACCATGGGAGTACCTGGGAGCCCAGACAAAGGAGTCTTGTCAGTAGCGTTCCGACTCAGTCTACTAAGATCTAAAATCTTGTGTCTACATTAAGAACCATCATATATTATTTACATGCTTTAAGCAAGTATAATAAAGAGGTAATAAGGCAGCAGGAAAATCATAGAAGAGTAAATGTATTACTTGAGGACAGAGCAAGAACTGAAAAAAAGATCGAATAATTAACCACTGGGTTAGACAAAGAACTCGGTAGCTACTACTAGATAATTATACAAATATTAATACACAGGTTATATCATACGCATCTTATAAGCAAATCTTTTATTTAAAAACGTGATGAACGAAAAACAAAATTTCGAATTTACTGGTGTTGTGTCTGTGTCATTTCATATTTTATGATTACTGCAAGTCAGGGGAATGGCTGGCGTGCCATAATGTTCTAATGTTACTTTATCTTACTACAGTCTGACCTGAATTCCGGCCACCTTGCCACAGCAAGATCCGGAGGCCAGACAAGGAGGCGCCAATGACGACCCAACGCTGGAACTCTTCCAGGGTATGTAATAAATACAGGTGCCATATACTTTATGTTGTACCTGCAGAGAAGGCTGCTCCTAAACATTTGGTGAGGATGAACAACGAACGACAGTGTTCTCTGTTACACTTGACAGCTTGGAGGGAAAAATGCAGAATGCTTGTCTCGTGAATGAGGTGCGTGTAGCAAGACTGTCAAGTGCTTCTCACATTCCTTTGTTTACTTCCCGGCTCCGTTGTTTATGTGAGGAAAAATACCTGAACATGTCATGAGTGCTCACATACAGACAGACATACAAACAGATATACTCACACACACACACACACACACACACACACACACACACACACACACACACACAGTGAAGAGGCGGGGCCAGGAGCTTGGACTCGACCCCTGCAACCTCAACTAGGTGAGTACAACTAGGTGAGTACACACACACACACACACACACACCACACACACACACACACACACACACACACACATACACACACACAAGAGTCACAGGAGCTGTGAATCGACCCCTGCACCCACAACTAGGTGAGTACACACACACACACAAACAAACATATCACACGTAATCATGCACCTGCTCACACACACTCATCCACACCCCCACACCCCACCCCACACACACATACACACACACAACACATACACACACGAGTCACAGGAGCTGTGAATCGACCCCTGCAACCACAACTATGTGAGTACACAAAACACACCACACACACAACAAACATAGCACACTAATCATGCATCCGCTCACACACACACTCATCACCCACCCACCCACACACACACACACACACACACACACACACACACACACACCACACACACACACACACACACACACACACACACACACACACACACACACACGCACGCACAAGCGCGCGCTCAGAATGTAGTGGGCAACAAAAAGGTTCCTAGAATTTTAGTGTTTTCAGGGCGTGTGTCAGCCACTGGCAAGAAACAGGGTTAGTAAAGGTGTCCACGCAAATGATAAGCAAGTGATAAGCAAAGTCTTAAAAGTGTCTAAGGAGAGAGCAGGACCGAAATTGCACAGTAAATTTGAAAGTGCCAAGATTTGCTGGAAGAGTGAGGGGCAGGCAGGCCTAGAAGGACCTGCTGCCCTAATTGCTAAATACACAATTTCCAAGGATAAGTGACACTTACAAGGAGGAAGTCACGAGTTAAGACAGGCTGATTAGTATGTGAATTGTGAGGTAGCATGCATTGAGTAGGAAAAGGCAATCAAAAAAAAGAAAGAAAATGAAAGTAGTGGTCAGTGGTCAGTACGCTGAGGTCAGTGGTCACCTGCGGTCATACCTGCCTAAGCTCTTGGCAGTTAGTGTGGGCTGTTACCAAGAACCATGGCTTGTTGTAGTGTTTTAGAATCTCAGGTTCAAGTGTTGAAGAAGGAAGTTCTACTTCTTCAGGAGGACAATAGGAGGCTGAAGCTTCACATAGATGAGTTTGGGAGTGAGTTTGAGAAGGATTCAGCTGGTAAGGAGGAAATGGCCACCAGCAGTGATAGTGGCAGCCGCTTTAAGTGGCAAGTGGTTCACAGTTCAGGAAGAAGGAAGATGAGGAGAGTTAATAGAGAAGATGTGAAGTTCTCCAAGACGAGTGCACTTCAGTGCATTTTGTAAGAGACAAAAAGGTCAGACAGAGAGTGTGCCTTCCTGGAGCTGGTGTTGGTGACATAGTCAGCAGGTTGGATAATATTATGTCAGGTAATGGGAACAAGCCCATTATCTGTCTTAGTGTTGGGGGTAATGACATTGGGAAGGGCAGGAGAGAGGAGCTGCTGGATAAGTACAGGTCAGCCATAGAAGTAGTTAGGTCTAAGGGAGGGATCCCAGTCAGATGTAGCATCTTGCCTAGAAAAGGAGGGGGCAATGAATGGATGTCTAGGGCAATTGGTATAAATTGCTGGCTAGACAGGTACTGCAAGGAACTTGCAATCCCAATCATTGATAACTGGTACTTATTCTTTGGCAAACGTGATATGTACGCAAGGGATGGGATTCATCTCTGGGGATGGAGTGGTTGCATTACCCAATTCGATTGAGAGGGTAATTGATGACTTGTCTAGGAATTTAAACTGATAGATTATAGAGGTATGGGTGTTTGTGGGAAACAATCAGGCTGCAGCATTAGGGTTAAAAACAGTAGTTATTACTGGGATGCTTCAGGGATATGTTTAAAAGACAATATTCAAAATAAAATTGATCAACAAGGAAAGAAAGATAGTAGAGGGCAATGAGTGACTACCTCCCTTAAGGTTTGCTATACAAATAGTAGGAGTCTAAGAAATAAGATAGATGAGCTAAGATTACTTGCAAGTGTAGGTAATATAGATATTATTCGTATAACAGAGACCTGGTTCAACCTCAAAGATAGAGAAATGCCTTCTGAATGCAACATACAGGGTTATAAACTATTCCACACTGACAAGGTCAACAGGAAGGGTGGTGAAGTGGCGATGTGTGTCAGAGACAATTTAAATTGCTGTCTTAGACATGATATAAGATTAGAAACATCGAACACAGAATCTGTTTGGCTACAGTTTCCCGAGGGACGTGACAAATTAATTTTGGGTGTGATTTATAGGCCCCCAAACCTTGATAGGGAGTGCAGTAAGCTGTTATGGGACGAAATTCAAAAGGAATCTAGATATGAAAATGTTGTGATAATGGGAGATTTTAACTTTAGACAAATTGATTGGAACAATATGACAGGAAATCTTGAGTCTAGTGACTTTCTTGATACGGTTCAGGATTGCTTTTTAGAACAGGTTGTGAGGGAACCAACTACAGGAAACAACAATCTGCTTGACTTGGTTCTTGCCAACAAAGATTCACTAATTAATAGTATTGAGGTTAATGATGAGCTTGGGGGAAGCCATCACAAATCACTTAGTTTCAATATAACATGGAATTACTCAGATAACTGCAATCAAATCTCTGTCCCAGATTTTCGCTTGGCCGATTTCATGGGACTGAAAAATTACCTGGGTGGGCTAAATTGGGATGTCCTGACTAAGGGTCAGGTAGGTGATCTTGTTTGCCAATAAAACGCTTTTCAGAGCATAGTTCTAGCTGCCCAGACAACTTTTGTTCCGAGTAGGGAAATTAGATCTAAAAAAAATGAACCCAAATGGATGAACAATAGATTAAAACATCTCATTGGTCAAAAGAGAGGCATATATAGGCGTATCAAAAGAGGGGATGGGCAGTTAAGAAATCAATATATTCAATTGAAGAGAGAAATAAAAAAAGGAATAAGAAAAGCAAAAAGGGATTATGAGGCTAACCGTCACAAGGCATTCAAAGAATAACCCAAAAGGGTTCTTTCAGGTATACAGAAGTAAGATTAGGGACAAGACTGGCCCTCTTAAAAGTAACTCTGGTCAGATCACTGACAGTGATAAGGATATATGTGAAATTCTCAATACCTACTTCCTCTCAGTTTTGACCCAGGAAAATACTAGCGATATTTCTGAAATAATAGATTATGTAGAACAGGATAATAAACTATGCACGATTGCGATAACTAGTGACATGGTCCTCAGACAAATAGAGAAACTAAAACGTAACAAATCCACAGGTCCTAATGAACTGTTTTCAAGGGTGTTAAAGGAATGTAAAGATGAACTTAGCATTCCTTCAGCTAATCTTTTTAACATATCACTACAAACTGGCATAATGCCTGATAAGTGGAAAATGGCAAATGTAATACCTATCAACAAGGCAGGTGACAGGTCCTTGGCTTCGAACTGTAGACCAAAAAGCCTTACCTCCATAGTGGGAAAAATTATGGAATCAATAATTGCCGAACCAATTCGTAACCATCTTGATAGGCACAGATTGATTAAGGAATCTCAACACGGTTTTACAAAGGGGCGTCCCTGTCTTACGAATTTACTAACTTTTCTCACTAAGGTGTTACTTCTTCTTCGGGAATCTTGCTCTTACCAGTAGATCTTTAATTGAGTCGAACTTCATTCATGCTACTAGTGGTTGCTGCCGGGGGAAGTGCTCGAACCATGGTAATGAATATGATATTTTGTATATGGACTTCAGTAAGGCTTTCGATATAGTTTCTCATCAGAGGCTATTGAGGAAACTTAAGGCACACGGAATAGGAGGAGAAATTTTTTCGTGGGTAGAGGAATGGCTGATTAATAGGCAGCAGAGAATTTGCATAAATGGGGAGAAATCAGAATGGGGTCACGTCACAAGCGGTGTTCCACAGGGGTCAGTGTTGGGCCCGTTGTTGTTCACAGTTTACATAAACGACATAGATGAAGGAATAAATAGCGACATAAGCAAATTTGCTGATGACACCAAAATAGGCTGTCCAATTCATTCTAATGAGGACACTAGAGCACTCCAAGATGATTTGAATAGACTGATGCAATGGTCGGAGAAGTGGCAGATGCAGTTTGATATTGACAAATGCAAAGTTCTAAATGTTGGACAGTTAAATAACCATGCCACATATAAACTAAATAATGTAGATCTTAATACTACTGATTGCGAAAAGGATTTAGGAGTTCTGGTTAGCAGTAATCTAAAACCAAGACAACAGTTCATTAGTGTTCGCAATAAAGCTAACAGAATTCTTGGCTTCATATCTAGAAGTATAAATAATAGAATCCTCAAGTTGTTCTTCAACTCTATATATCCTTGGTTAGGCCTCATTTAGACTATACTGCTCAGTTCTGGTCACCGTATTACAGAATGGATATAAATGCTCTGGAAAACGTACAGAGGAGGATGACAAAGATGATCCCATGTATCAGAAATCTTCCATATGAGGATAGACTGAGGGCCCTGAATCCGCACTCTCTCGAAAGGCGTAGAATTAGGGGGGGATATGATCGAGGTGTATAAGTGGAAAGCAGGAATAAATGAAGGGGATGTAAATAGCGTGCTGAAAATTTCCAGCCAGAACAGGACTCGCAGCAATGGTTTCAAGTTTGAAAAATTCAGATTCAGAAAGGATATAGGAAAGCACTGGTTTGGTAATAGAGTTGTGGATGAGTGGAATAAACTCCCGAGTACAGGTATTCAGGATAAAATGTTGTGTAGTTTTAAAAATAGGTTAGATAAATACATGAATGGGTGTGGGTTGGTGTGAGTTGGACCTGACTGGCTTGTGCTGTTGGTTCTGGTGCCGTGCTCCATCCTTGAGTGGAGTTGACCAGATTGGGTGGGTCATTTGGCTTATCCGGGGGGGTAAGGTCATTTGGCTAATCCGGGGATGATGCGTGGACCTGCTTTACATGGGTCAGTAGGCCTGTTGCAGTGTTCCTTCTTTCTTATGTTCTTATGTTCTAAAACATCAGAGTAGGCTGACATGCAGTAGGGCTCAGGAAGGTGAATTACCACAATCAGATTGTGTCAAAAAATAAGGACTGGGAAAACCTGGAGCAACATGACTGCACAGAAACGTGCAGGGCAAAGATGTTGGAGGTGGTACTGGCATGCATGATGCTTCAGCACGTTAGGGACACTACTGGAGAGAGAGAGAGAAGACAAACCAGCAAGACTGAACCTAGTATTCACCATGAGTAGTGCATATATTGAAGACATCACATATAAAATGCTACTCATGCTGATCATTTGGTTCTGAGCTTTGAATACATAGAGTTACTAGTGGAGAAAGAAGCAGGAAGTGCAGAGCGGAGGAAGCCAAACTGCAAGAGACGGGACTACTTGCACGAGGTTCAGAGAGACATAGAGCTCTCAACGAAATCGGTCATTGAGATGATGGAATGCGTGGACACAATATGCAGGGCAACAGAGAAGAGGTTTGTACCCAAGGGCAACATAAATAATGAGAAAGCCGGAACGAGCCAATGGTTCACCCAGAGGTGAAGAGAGGCCAAAATTAAATGTACTGGAGAATGGAAAAAGTATAGGAGGCAAAGAAACCAGGAGAATAAGGAGAGTAGTCAAAGAGCCAGAAACGAGTATGCACAGCTAAGGACTGAGGCCCAGTGACAATGCAAAAATTACATAGCAGCGAAAGCCAAGTGCGACTTAAAGTTGTTCTGCAGTCACATCAGGAGGAAAACAAAAGTCAAGGACCAGGTAATCAGAATGAGGAGAGAAGGAGGCGAGATCACATGAAATGGCCGAGAGGAGCTCAACATGAGATTTAAAGAAGTATTCACAGTGGAGACAGAAAGGACTCCTGAAACACAGAGAGGTAAGGAACACCACCTAGTGCTAGACACAATACATACAACCGGGGAAGTGGTGATGAGGTTGCTAAGCGAACTAGATACCTCAAAGTTGATTGGGCCAGATAACATCTCATGGTGGGACCTGAGAGAGGGAGCAGAGGCACTCTGAGTACCACTAACAACACTCTTCAACACTTCTATCGCAACTGGGCAGCTTCCTGAGGTATGGAACACAGCAAATTTACTTCCAATTTAAAAAAAAGAGGGACAGACACGCATCACTAAACTACAGAACAGTATGACATGCATGGCATGCAGTGTCATGGAGAAAATTATCAGGAGAAGAGTGGTGGAGCACCTAGAAAGAAATGAGCTTATCATCGACAACCAGCACGGATTCAGGGATGGGAAATCCTGTCTCACAAGCCTACTGAAGTTGTATGACAGCTTAAGACAAGAGCGTGGATGGGGATGTAGATTGCATTTTCTTGGTCTGTAAGAAGGTTTTTGACAGTTCCACACAAGAGATCAGTGCTAAACCTGGAGGGCCAGGCATTGCAATGGGTCACAGAATACCTGACAGGAAGGCAGCAGTGAGTCATGGTACACGACGAGGTGTTGGAGTGGGAGCCTATGACTAGTGGGGTTCCACAGGGGTCAGTCCTAGGGCCGGTGCTGTTCCTGGTATGTGTGAATGACATGACGGAAGAAGTAGAGTCAGATGTGTCTCTGCCAACGATGTTAAGTTTATGAGGAGAATTCAATCGGAGGAGGACCAGGCAGGATTAAGAAGGGATCTGAACAAGCTACAGGCCTGGTCCAGCAAACGGCTCCTTAGTTCAACCCTGCCAAGTGCAAAGTCATGAAAATCTAGGAAGAACAAAGAAGACCACAGACAGAATACAGTCTAGGGGGCGAAGACTACAAACCTCACTGCATGAGGTAAGTATAACACCAAACACATCTCCTGAGGAGCACACCAACCAAATAACTGCTGTAGCATACAGGCGACAAGCAAAGGTAAGAATAACATTCCGAAATTTCAGTTAGGAATCGGTCAGGACTCTGGAGCCACATGGGGGGCCCAAAACATAGAGAGTCAAGATGATGGAGGTGGTACTGGTAAACCTCATGCACCAACATGTTAGGGACACTACCAGAGAGAAAGGAGAGGATGAACCAGCAAGACTGGACCTTGAGTAGTTCAGACATCGAGAACATCAGAAACAAAAGTCTCCTCAGAGCAAGTGATCACGTGGTTCTGAGCTTTTGAGAGGGAAGCAGGAGTAGTATGGGAGAAGCCAAATTTCAACAAGGGAAGACTACACAGGAACGAGGAATTTCCTGCAAAAAGTTCGGTGAGAAAGTGAATTGGCAGGAAAATCAATAAATGGAATGATGAACTACATGACAACAAAATGCAAGGAGGCAGAGGAATGGTTCATTCCCAAGGGCAACAGAAATAATGAGAAGACTAGAACGAGTCCTTGGTTCACCCAAAGGTGTAGAGAGGTAAAAACTAAGTGCACTAGAGAATGAAAAAATTGCAGAAGACAAAGAACCCAGGAAAATAAAGACATCAGTTGATGAGCCAGAAACGAATATGCGCAGATATAGAGGGAGGCCCAGCGGCAATTCGAAAACGACATTTCATCGACAGCCAAGTCTGAGCCGTAGTTGTCGTATAGCTCCATCAGGAGGAAAACAACAGTCAAGGACCAGGTAATTAGGCTGAGGAAGGAAAGAGGGAAGTTCACAAGAAACGACCGAGAAGTATGTGAAGAGCTCAACATCAGATTTAAAGAAGTATTTACAGTGGAGACAGGACAGACTCTGGAAAGCCAGAATGGTGACATACTCTAGCAAGGGATACACCAACAAGTACTGGACTAAATACATATAACCGAAGAGGAGGTGAAGACGCTGCTAAGGAAATTAGATACCTCAAAGGCGGTGGAACCTGACATCTCTCCTAGGGTGCTTAGAGAGGGAGAAGAGACAGTGTGTGTGTGCCACTAACAGCAATCTTCAACACATACATTGAAACTGGTCAACTACCTGAGGTTTGGAAGACGGCAAATGAGGTCCCGATTTTTAAGAAAGGTGAAAGACATGAAGCATTGAACTACAGACTAGTATCATTGACAGGTATAGTATGCAAAGTCATGGAGAACACTATCAGGAGGAGAGTGGTGGAGCACCTAGAAAGGAATAAGCTTACACACGACAGACAACATGGTTTCAGGCAAGGGAAATCCTGTGTCACAAACCTAATAGAGTTTTACAGCAAAGTAACAGAAGTTAGACAAGAGAGAGAGAGAGAAAGGTGGGTGGGTAAACTGCAGTTTCTTGGACTACAAGAAGGCTTTTGATAAGTACCACACAAGAGATTAGTGCAAAAGCAAGAGAATCAAGCACGCTTAACAGGAAAGCCGCTGCAAGGAAGGCAAAGGATCTTGAGATGAGTATGATACTGAACACATCACCTGAGGTGCACGTCAACCAGGTAACTCCTGCAGCAATTGGGCGCCTTGCAAACCTAAAAATAGCATTCCGATACCTCAGTAAGGAATCGTTCAAGACTCTGTACACCGTGTATGTCGGCCCATATTGGAGTATCACTACCAGTTTGGAAGCTACACTTGGCAAAGCACGTCAAGAAATTAGAGAAAGTGCGAAGGTTTACAACAAGACTAGTTCCGGAGCTAAGGTGAATGTCCTACGAAGAACGGTTAAAAGAAATCGACCTGACGACACTGGAGGACAGGAGGGATAGGAGACACTTGATAACGACATATAAAATACTGCTAGGAATTGACAAGGTGGACAAAGAGAGGATCTTCAAGAGATGGTACAAAGCAACAAGGGGTCACAATTGGAAGTTGAAGAGGGATGTAAGGAAGTATTTCTTCAGCCAGAGTTGTTAGAAAGTGGAATAATCTGGAAAGTGATGTAGTAGAGACAGAATCCATGCATAGTTTTGAGATTAGGTATGGTAAACCTCATGAAGCAGGTAGAAGAGGACCTAGTAGTGCTCAGTGAAGAGGCGGGAACAGGAGCTATGAATCGACCCCTGTAACTACAATTAGGTAAGTACAATTAGGTGAGTACACAAACTCAAACGCTCCACATTTTTTTTTTACATGTAGGCCATCTCCCACCGAGGCAGGGTGACCAAAAAAGAAAGAAAATCCACAAAAAGAAAATACTTTCATCATCATTCAACACTTTCACTTCAACAAACACATTATCACTGTTTTTGCAGAGGTGCTCAGAACACAACAGTTTAGAAGCATATACAGTGGACCCTCGAATTTAGTCCTGCCTTTTCTGTATGCAAAACTATTTTTATTGTCTATAAAATGTATTTTTTGTTAATATTTCTCATAGGAAATAATGTAAATCCAATTAAACAATTCCAGACACCCAAAAATATTAAAAAAAAATACATTTTTTAGATAATAAAAATTGTTTTGCATACAGAAAAGGCAGGAATAAATTCGAGGGTCCACTGTACGTATAAAGATGCACAACATATCCCTCCAAACCGTCAATATCCCAAACCCCTCCTTTAGAGTGCAGGCATTGTACTTCCCATTTCCAGGACTCAAGTCCGGCTATTTAAAAATAACCTGTTTCCCTGAATCGCTTCACTAAATATTACCCTACTCACACTCCAACAGATCGTCAGGTCCCAAATACCATTCATCTCCATTCACTCCTATCTAACACGCTCATGCACGCCTGCTGGAAGTCCAAGCCCCTCGCCCACAAAAACCTCCCTTACCTCTTCCTTCCAACCTTTTCGAGGACGACCCCTACCCCACCTTCCTTCCCCTACAGATTTAAATGCTCTCCATGTCATTCTACTTTGATCCATTCTCTCTAAATGACCAAACCACCTCAACAACCCCTCTTCAGCCCTCTGACTAATACTTTTATTAACTCCACACCTTCTCCTAATTTCCACACTCCGAATTTTCTGCATAATATTTACACCACACATTGCTCTTAGACAGGACATCTCCACTGCCTCCAACCGCCTCCTCGCTGCTGCATTCACATCCCAAGCTTCACACCCATATTAGAGTGTTGGTACTACTATACTTTCATACATTCCCTTCTTTGCCTCCATAGATAATGTTTTTTGTCTCCACATATACCTCAATGCACCACTTACCTTTTTTCCCTCATCAATTCTATGATTAACCTCATCCTTCATAAATCCATCCGAAGACACGTCAACTCCCAAGTATCTGAAAACATTCACTTCTTCCATACTCCTCCCTAAGTTGATATCCAATTTTTCTTTATCTAAATTATTTGATACCCTCATTACCTTACTCTTTTCAATGTTCACTTTCAACTTTCTACCTTTACACACACTCCCAAACTCGTCCACAAACCTTTGCAATTTTTCATTAGAATCTCCCATAAGCACAGTATCATCAGCAAAAAGCAACTGTGTCAATTCCCATTTTGAATTTGATTCCCCATAATTTAATCCCACCCCTCTCCCGAAAGCCCTAGCATTTACTTCTTTTACAACCCCATCTATAAATATATTAAACAACCATGGTGACATTACACATCCACATATATGTTAATAAACTTCCACATTCAAACACACTCACAAACTTAAGCACACACATTCAAACAAATACACATACTGATGAAGGTGCAAGGCTACTTTTGACAAGATTTGTTAGAGGTATTCATTAAAGAATCATGTATTGTCCCAGAATCCAAGGTGGACATGGTTTATCAGCATATATTGGGTAGAATTCATTGATGGAAGAAGGATGTAACGACACTACTCGAGAGTTATTAGCCCTGAAGGAATATCATTGTTGAATAAAGAGCCTGCATTTACCTATAGAGCCTATCTGAGCCTATAAAAATCATCATCCACATGCACTTCGAATCAGAAGTGTACCGACCAGCTGGAAAACTGGAACCGTGATCCGAATATACAAGCAGGGAGGAAGGGACAAGAGGCAGTGAATTTTAAGACGGTATCACTGACACGTATACTCTCCAGAATATTGAAAAATTCAATCAGAAAAGGATTGGTTGAGTTTTTTTTTTTTTTTTTACAGAAAACAAAATTAACTTATGGAAAGTATGTCTTGTCTCACTAAACCACTAGAGTTCTATGATAAAAGAACGGCAGTTAAGCAAGAGAAACCAGTGATGGGCTAACTGTATTTTCTTGGACTTTAGAAAAGTATTTGACAGTGCGCTCCTACGAGAAATTGATTTTCAAATTGGAGGAGCAAGGAGGGATATGAGGTAAAGTTTTACATTGGTTCAATGAATGTTTACCGAAGAGAAGACATAAGCTGATAATAAGCAGCAGATGTTTAAGGATAGGAAACTGTAAGCAGTGGGGTCTTAAAAGGATTAGTTCTAGGATCAATTGCAATTTATTATAACGTAATAATCACCTTTAATGTTGTGTATGAAGGTTCAACATCCCTATCAGACCCTCAAAGAGTGTTTGATAAGGCCGATTCCTCCTTATGGAAATGAAAATCAGTGATACCACAATTAGATAAACAATTTCATTAATAATATGTACAGCTTGAATAGAATATAAAACACTTAAACATGAAAATAATCCTACCTGAATCAAAGAATGGAAAATGAAATATATATAATTAATGACTCAAAGCTAATTTGTACACAATTAATGTGTGTATAATATAGCGGTGCCGTGCTGATGTTCTGGCACGTAGCTCTGAGTCGTGGTTTGGAACACTCAATGAGCTGTTCCTGGTATTCCAGATATTCTGAAAATTTAGGCAAATTGCAGATAAATCACAAAATTATCTGTTCAATTTAAAATATTCTTGCAGAGCAGAATCTTTTTATAATACGTATTTCCAAAAATTGCCAGAATGGCAATTATATGTTTCATTACGAGCGTCTGTAAGATCTATCACTACTCACGGAGCAATAATAACGCATTACGCATTACCCATATAAAACCTGCCACAGCAGTGAATGAAAGAGGGAGAGAGAAAGGACGGCACAAGCTGTTACGTTCTTTTAGTCCATTACACAGACTCACAATTTTTCATATTAAACTGCTTTACCCCACAATGGCTTCTTAAAATGTGATGAGCGGTAACCATCACTCTGAATTCATCACATTTACCAGGTTTCTGCATTAATATCTTTTCTTAATAAAGGTCTAGGGTCATTTTAAAATACATTATTATTAACCTGAAAAAAGGTTAAAGCAAACTGGGTTGTTTATAAATAAATATTATGTGCTATAAATATATATGTACACAAATCCTTATCGTTGAAAAAATGTTATTTCGCATAACACCAGATGCACAACAAAACTATCTAGGCCACAGTTTATTGGATCATCCTTTCAAAATCCAGATTCAGGCCTATTACAAACACTACCATATGGTCAGTATCTTAGTATCTCAATCTTCAACTGCCTCTAAGAGTGTCTTACAAAGTAAGGAAGCCCTGGGGAAAAAGAAATTTTAGTGATACTCTGACATACAAATAATTTATCCACATTATCCAACAGTACCAATGATAAAACAATCAGATTTTGCCATATATACCCATCACTACGAGTGCTAAAAACCACTAGACATGCCCAGGCATGCCCACCATTACCACTACTGCAACCCTCAGTCTTGGTAATAATCGTAGAATTCCTGAAAAAAAATGTTAAGTAAATGGACATAGATGCAACTAATGTGACGTTTCATCTGTGTTCGTTTACCTAAAACCCTCAGGCTTGCCAATACATACCCACTGCTTCCACTGTTAAAATCACCAGATTTTCCTACACATACATCCCACTACTACTGTTAAAGCCACATGACCTACCCTGACAAACCAACCGCTACCACTTACAAAATAACCAAACTTACCCAATTATACCCACCGCTAACACTCCTAAAACCATGAGAATTACTTGAACCATCCAATCACTATCATTGCTAAAGCCAGTCAAGTCACACCCACAACCACCGCTGCTAAAATCACCAGACACATGTGAATTAGTAAGAAGGAATGATTTAACAAGAAAAATTTTCACAAAAAAAGCTTCCTTCCACCTTACTATAGGAAAAAAATTACCCTAGGGTTTGCAACATTTTTAGCATCCTATTCCAAAGATACCAAAAGGATGAAGCACGGAAACTGTGCAATAACGTAAGAAAAATTAGTTTGACAAAAAGTCATAACGTTTCAGGGAAAAAGGCCATCAGGTTCTCCAGGGATACAACACATGCATATCAATTGAGGTAAAAATGCTGACAACCCCACACGCATATCTGAGTGAAAGTTGAAGGTTGAATGAAGCAACGGAGAGAGAGGGAGAGGGAGTGAGTGAGTGTGAGAGAGAGAGAGAGAGAGAGAGAGAGAGAGAGAGAGAGAGAGAGAGAGAGAGAGAGAGAGAGAGAGAGTGAGAGAGAGAGTATGACTCGAGTATGGAACACATTCGTACAGCATAATGATGTCAACGAGATAAAGTCAGTTGATCAAATGAAAATGCTGGCCCACAGATGGCTCCAACTTCATCCTGTTCCCTACTTGTATGTCTCATAACAATAAAAATGCTTTCAAATGAGCTGATGTAGGTAACAGCTCTTAGCTTGCCAATAAAGTTAGGAATCCTTAACCTGTAAATAGCTTGTCAATAAAGCTAGGGATCCTTAACCTTGTCAAACCATGTGTAAAAAAAATAAGAGGAGAGAGAGAGAGAGAGAGAGAGAGAGAGAGAGAGAGAGAGAGAGAGAGAGAGAGAGAGAGAGAGAGAGAGAGAGAGAGAGAGAGAGAGAGAGAGAGAGAGAGAGAGAGAGAGGCTGACATACAAAAAGACAAATAGAGGCAAACAGTCAGCCACACAGAGAGGCAGACAGACAGCCACATAGAGAGGCAGACAGACAGACAGCCACACATAGAGGCAGACAGACAGCCACATAGAGAGGCAGACAGACAGTCAGCCACACAGAGAGGCAGACAGTCAGCCACACAGAGAGGCAGACAGACAGCCACATAGAGAGGTAGACAGACAGTCAGCCACACAGAGAGGCAGACAGACAGCCACATAGAGAGGCAGACAGACAGTCAGCCACACAGAGAGGCAGACAGACAGCCACATAGAGAGGCAGACAGACAGACAGCCACACAGAGAGGTAGACAGACAGCCACACAGAGAGGCAGACAGACAGACAGTCATACAGAGAAGCAGACAGACAGCTACACATAGAGGCAGACAGACGTAGGCATGGCAAATATTTTGTAGATAAATTTTGACATAAAAATTGGTAAAAATAAATTGAAAAGCGACAAAGAGAAACTCTCCCTGCACTACAAACATGAGTGAAGTTATCAAACCTGTCAAAATTAATTTTGTAATGTATAACATAAACGCCCTCTTACAGCAACAAAAGAATCATAACATTCTAATTCTGAGTGTCATAAGCGAATGTTTCTTAGATAATTGAAAATTCAGCAATGTAGTGAAGGACCTTCCCTCCAGTGGGTGACTCAAACATTTGCTGAACACCTCTTCGTTAAGTGGCCGAGAATTGCACCTCCTACAGGGCGGTACTTTTATTATCTCTCTCTCTCTCTCTCTCTCTCTCTCTCTCTCTCTCTCTCTCTCTCTCTCTCTCTCTCTCTCTCTCTCTCTCTCTCTCTCTCTCTCTCTCTCTCTCTCTCTCTCTCCCCTCTCTTCTCTCTCTTTCTCCTCTCTCTCTCCTCTCTCTCTCTCTCTTCCCTCCTCTCTCTCTCTCTCTCCTCTCCTCTCTCTCTCTCTCCTCTCTCTCTCTCTCTCTCTCTCCTCTCTCTCTCTCTCTCTCTCTCTCTCTCCCTCTCTCTCTTTTTTTTTTTTTTTTTTTTTTTTTTTTTTTTTTTTTTTTACACATGGTTTGACAAGGTTAAGGATCCCTAGCTTTATTGACAAGCTTTTACAGGTTAAGGATTCCTAACTTTATTGACAAGCTAAGAGCTGTTACCTACATCAGCTCATTTGAAAGCATTTTTATTGTTATGAGACATACAAGTAGGGAACAGGATGAAGTTGGAGCCATCTGTGGGCCAGCATTTTCATTTGATCAACTGACGTTATCTCGTGACATCATTATGCTGTACGAATGTGTTCCATACTCGAGTCATCCTGGGTAATTATGATCTCAATGGAGTGATGTTCTGGAGAAGGGTACAGCCAGAGTGAAGTTGCTGCTTTCTGCCCGTCTTGTGGCATAAAACTTGTTTCGCGCTGTCCTCGAAGTGGATCCAAGTGTGGTATTTTGACAATATTGGCCTTGTACATAACAGTAAGGCCACCCACATCCTCCTATGTTGAAGCTCTGCTGAAATGACAGATCCATCCAGGATGGGTCCAGGCGAGAGATGAGACGTCTTGCTCTGTTCTCTACTCTGTCAAGCAGTCGCAGATGAGAGGGGGGACAGGCAAACCAAGAAAGTGGAGCATACTCAAGGTGTGAGCGTACTTGTGCCTCGTACAGGATCTTGCAAACCCCTACTGTCAAGCAGATGTGAGATACGGCGAAGTGCTGTAAGCTTCCTGGTGCCTTGTTTGCAAGATTTAAAAAACAGGGTTTCCCTTGGGGGTTTTATTTTTTGGAGTAAAATTTTTCACCCCCCAAGGTATAACTTTTTTTTCTCCAGGTGCCAAAACATCGTCCCATTAAATCCTTACTTGCACCGGGCATTACCATCTGGTGCCTAGAGACGAAATCATCTTTTTCGTTTTTTCTCAGGGGGCAAATGTTTTTTGGGCCTTCTATTTCCCCAAGCTGATAAAGCCCCCAGTTTAAAAATTGATGTAGTTTAGAGAAAGCTGGCATTTTTCTCTTGGTTTAAGTAAAATTCAGTGTACAGCCCTTTGCAAAATGCATGTGATTGGATGAAAAGAAAAAGGTCTTTGAAGTAGACTTCCATAAAAGGGACCCCCCACATTTTCCTTTGTGGAACGTTTTGCCCCAATAGGATGTCTTGCTGTTTTTCCGTTCCATTGGGACTAACTTAAGATCTACCATAAAAAGGTAACACGGGGGGGAGACATACGTAGGCCTGCAATTCCCGGCTTGAATTTTTTTTGTAAGAGGCCCGGGGTGCCACACCCGGTCGAAAGGGGCCAGAAATTTGCCAGTGTACCACACAGCTAAACTTTGGTTTCACCCAAGACTGGGGGCCATTTGGGTGGAGGGGTTTTTAACAACTCTCTCTTCTCTCTCTCTTTTCCCCTCTTTTCCCCCCCTTTCTCTCCCCCTTTTTCTCTCCCCTTCCCCCGCTTTTCTCTCTCTCTCTCTCTCTCCTTCTCTCTCTTTTTTTTCTCTCCCCCTTCCTTTTTCCTTTCCTCCCCCCCTCTCCCCTTCTCTCTCCCCCTTCCTTCCTCTCCCCCCTCTCTCGCCCCCTCTCTCCCCTTCCCCCCTCCCCCTTCTCCCCCTCCCTCTCCCCTTCTGTTTCCCCTTTTTTTTTATTACACGGGGTTTTTGGACAAGGTTGGGGTTAAAGGATCTCTGCTTTTTGACAAGCTAAGGGGCTTTTACCTACATCAGCTCTTTTAAAATTTTTTTTTATTGTTATAAACATTCAAGCGGGGAAACAGGATGAATTTGGAGAACTGGGGGGCCCAACTTTTTCCATTTGATCAACTGACTTTATCTCGCTGACATCAAAAATGTTGTACGAATGTTTCCAGCCTCGAGCCCTTTCCTGGGAAAAAATTGATCTCAGATGAAGGGTACACCGGGAAAGTGAATTTGTTTTTTTCGGGCCCGTCTTGGGAAAAAAAATTTTGCTTAAACCGCGGGTTCTGGGAAGTGGATCCAAGTGGGGTACTTTTTACAATTTTGGGCCCTTTGGGTAATAACAGTAAGGGCCACCCACATCTTCCTGCTTTGGGAAGGCTCTGATGAAAGGGGGGAACAGATCTTTTCCGGGAAATTGGCCCAGGAAAGAGGGGGGATGTCTTCTCTGTTCTCTACTCTTTTCGCGTGGGAGATGAGAAGGGGGGCAGGGGGAACCCATGAAATGGAGCAAAACCAAGGTGTGAGAAACAAAATTTAAAACCCCCTTTGCGTCAAGCAGATGCGAGATACAGCGAAGTGCTGTAAGTTTCCCGGGGGTGCCTTTTTGAAAGATTTAAAGTGGTTTTTCAGGGGTCATTTTTGGGGGGCCAAATTTCCCCCCAAGGGGGTATAAAATTTTTTCCCCAGGGGGCCCAAATTTCCCCCCCATTCATCCTTACTTTTGAAACCGGCATTATTTTTTGGGTGCCTAAGATCTAACATTTGTGTTCTCCCCAGGGAAAATGTTTTTCCCCCTTTCTATTTCCCCCCAAATAGTTATAGCTTGAGCTGGGGGATTGATGTAGCTTAGGGGAAAGCGGGCATTTTTTTCCCCTTGGATAAGTGAATTAGTGAAACATCGCTACTTTATGCATGGGTTTTCCCTGGAATAGATGAAGAAGGTCATTAAAGTAGACATTCCCAAAAACCAAATGGTCCCAGAACACTTCCTTGGGGAAAACCACTTGCCCCAATTGGTTGTTTTTGTGATTCTGTTCTATTGAGATTTCTCTCTCACTCTCCCCCTCCCCGTCTCTCTGCCCCTGTTTCTCGTCCCCTCTGTTTTCCCCCTGTCTCTCTTTTTCTCTGCCCTTTTTCTGTCTGTCTGTTCTGTTTTCGTCTGTCTGCCCGGGCCCTGTCTGTCTTTTTTATCTTCTCTCTTTTCTCTCTCTCTCTCTCTCTTTTCCCCCCCTCCCCTCTCTCCCCCCCCCTTTTTCCCCCCTTTTTCCCCCCCCCCCTTTTTCCCCTTTTTTTCTTTTTCTCTCTCCCCCTTCTTTTCCCCTTTTCTCTCTCGGGGTTTTCCCTTCTTCTCTCTCTCGGGGGGGGGGGGGGTCTCTTCTCCCCTTCCTCTTCTCTTTTTCTCTCTCTCTTTTCCCCTCTCTTCCCCCTCCCCTCCTCTCCCCCTCCCCCCTCTCTCCCCTCTCTCTCTCTCTCTTCCCCTTCTCTCTCTCCCCTCTCTCTCCCTCTCTCTTTCTCTCTCCCTAAACCCCCCCTCTTTTCCCCTTCCCTCTTTTTCTCCCCTCTCTCTCTCTCCCTCTCTCTCTCTCCCCCTTTCTTCTCCCCTCTCCTCCCCCTTTTCTATCCCCTCTCTTCCCTCTCCCCCCTCTCTCTCTCTCTCTTCCCCTCCCCCTTTTCTCCTCTTTTCCTCCCTCTTCTCTCTCTCTCCCCTCAAAATCTCTCTCTCTCTCCCTCTTCTCCTCTTCTCTCCTTCCCCTCTCTCTCTCTTCCTCTCTCTCTCCCCTTTTTCTCCCCTCCCCTCCCCCTCCCCCTCTCTCCCCCTCTCCCCCTTTTCCCCCTTTCCCCCCTCTCCCCCCTCCCCCCCCCCTCTTCCCCTCTCTCTGTTTTCCCTCCCCCTCTCCTCCCCTCTCTCTCCCCCTCTCCCCTCTCTCTTTTTCTCTCTCTCCCCCTCTCCCCCCTCTCTCTTCTCTTTTCTCTCCTCCCCTCTCTTTTTTTTCTCTCCCCTCTATTCTCGCCCTGTCTCTGTCTTTTTCTCTTTTTCCCGGGTCTGTATGTCTGTCTGCCCTGTCTGCCCCTGTCTGTCTTTCTTTTCTGTCTGTTTGCTGTCTCTCTCTCTCTCCCCTTTAATATATATTTTATAATTTTAATATTTTTTTATTTTTATATATATATATATATATATAAAAAAATTTAATTTTATTTTTGGGATTAAATAAAATAAAAATATTTTAATAAAATTTTATATATAATATAATAAAATATAAATAATTATATATAATATATATATATATTTTATTTTAAAATAATATTTTTAAAATTTTTATATTATTTATATATATATAAAATATATATATATAAAATTATATATATATTTTTATATTTATATAATTTTATATATATATTATTAATTATTATATATATATATTTTATATATTAAAAATTTTTTTTAAAATTTTTTAATCATAATATAAATAAAAAAAATAATAAATAAAATTTTATTTATAAAAAAAATATAAAATAAAAAAAAATAATATAAATTTTAAAAAAAAAATAAAAAAAAAAAATGAAACAATAATAAAAAAACCCAAAAAAAAAAAACAAAAAAAACAAAAACAAAAAAAACCCCCAAAAACCCCCCCTTTCCAAACCCCCCTTTCCCCCACCCCCCCCCAAACCCCTTCCCCCCGGGCTGGTTTAAAATTTAACTTAAAAATTAACAAACTTTTAAAAACCCTTTAAAATTTAAAACCCCTAAATAAAAAAAAAATGAGTTTTCCCAAAGACAGGTTTTTTGGGTTTGGGAATGCATTGTTGTTCTTTCCCGGGAGTGAAAATTTGAAAAAAAAACAAAGTTGGGTTTTAAAACTTTTTTGTGTGATATAATTGTAAAGTAACATTTAGGATAAAAATTTTTTAAATTTTTTCGGGTTATTCAGTATTTATTTGGTTTTGGTGAGTAAGTGAACTTTGAAAGAAAACTTAAAATTTTAAAAAACAGGTAGGTTTTTTTTAAATATTTAAAAGGAAAAGTTTGCAGATTTTGGGGGCCTTTTTTAGTGCATTGGTTTTTGCATAGCGTGAAAATGGACACGGGGAAAACATAAAAGGAGTGATCTGTGCCTTGTGTTTTTTGGTCTTTGTTCTTTTTAAGGTGGCAAGGGGGGAGTTTGAGGGGGGGGTTTAATTTTCAGAGTTAAGTGTTCTATGTTTTGTAATTAATTGGGAATAATAAGTATGGGGTTTTTTTGTAGGGTTTAGTAGGTTTTAGTGTTTTGAATATTGGTTGGGGTGTGCTGCCGTAGTGAGAATTTGTTTCATTCCCCAAATGCCCTTTTTTTTTGGGGTTTAAAAATGGTCTAGATGGTTAATTGTTGGGTTTAGCCCCATTCACAAATTCCATAGGTGAGATAGGGGTAAAAAAGAAGGGGATATAGGGGCCCGGGGGGCTGACTGGGAACAGTTTCCGTTCTTCGATAGTATGCCCAACCCGTTTTAAAATTTTTTTAGAAATTTGTTTGGGGAAAATTTTTGTATAAAATTTTAGTCTATTATCGAGGGGGATTCCTAAGAAATTTTCCCCCCCTGTTAGTTTGTGATGGTATTTCCCTTTTCATTTTTGTTAAAAGGGACATCTGTAGCTCTGCACCAAAAATGAATGAAAATGTTTTTGTCAATGTTTTGGGGTAAAATTTGTTATCCTCTCCAGGGAGATATTTTTGTAATTTGGTTTCAGTATTGGCTAGCGTGAAAATGGGGGTCCGGGGGAGAGAAAGAGTATGTGGTGCATCTGCAAAAGTTGGGGTTTTTTAAATAATTGCGAAACCCTTTTTGGGAGGTCATTTTTGTTTAGGAGAAAGAGAAGAGGGGCCCAAAGGGCACTTCCCCGTTTGGGGAAAACCCCAAAAATTTTTTGGTTTTGCGGCCCGAGCTTGCCCCATTTGCGTACACTTTTGGGGTTTTGGGTTTCTGAGGTAAGACCCTTTAGGTAGTTTTAGGGGGTGCCCTCAAAAACCATAGTGTGACAATTTTTCGTGGAGCAAGTCATGGTCAATGTATCAAAAGCTTTACGTAAGTCAAAAGGGAAGATCCCCAGTTTGGGGGTTTTTTTTTTCTCTATTGGGAGTGGGAATATGTTCAAAATTGTATTTAATAAAAAACATCATTATATTTTTTTTAGGCCTGAAACCCAAAATTGGGGAGGGGTTTTAGAATGTTATGGGAGATGAGGTTTGGAGTTTGTTTTTTTTATTAATTTTTTCGAAGATTTTTGAGAGAGGGGGTAAATTGGATATTGGGCCCATAGTTATTTAACTCTGTTTGGGCCCCCTCCCCTTTTTGGATCGGGGTACCCTTGCTATTTTGAAACTGAGGGAAGGGGGAGGATTTTAAAAGGATTTGTCAAAAAGTGTTTTCAATGAAAGGGGGATAGTACTTGTGACGCTTTTTTGTATATTAAAAAGGGGGGTAAGGTATTTAAAAATTTCCCGCCCTTTTTTTTTTGTGCGTTGAAATAAGGGAGTTCATATGGGTTTTGTCGGGGCTGGAACAGTGTGTTCGGGGAGTTTTCCATGAGGGAGTCATTTTTTTTTTTTTTTTTTGGGGGGGGTTCTGAAACTTGGGTTTTTGGGAAAGGGTTTTTACCTATAGTGGAGAAGGGAAAACAATGAGTCTTTACATGCTGTTTTTGTTGGTGGGAGTTTGGGGGTTTATTTTGATTTTGCTAATTTTAATTTTTGCTATGTCGTGAAAATCCTTTTTTTTCCCCAAAATTTCTGATAGGGTTTTTTTCCAGGGGGCTTTTTTATTTTTCCTAGTAAGTTGGATAATCTGTTTTCCCTAATACAATTTTTTTTTCCCTTCTTTTCGGCTGGTTAGGTTGACGAGTAACGTTTTTTTTTGAAACTCCCGGTTTTGTGACCCATTCGTACTGTTTTTTTATATCCCGGGGTTTTTTTTTTTTATGGATTTGAGAATGCTGGGGGTTAGGGCCCGGGACTGTTCGTCTCTTTGCTGTCATCTGTTTAGTTTTTTTAGGGCAGTGTTTTTTTATAAAGGTATTGGGGGGCCCCTTTTTTGAAAAAATTTTTTAAAAAATTCGTCATTTTCTGTATAAATTTCTAGCTCGTGTGCCAGTCAATGTTTTTTTACTGCTTGTGAAAGTTATTTAAAGGGGGTTTCCCCCATTGTGAAGTCTGAAGGTGGGCTTTTGTAGTGTCTTGGGGTAAATTTTTCCAAGAGTTTTTTTATGAGGAAAATTTGGGTATTTGGTTTTTGGTATTATCGTAAATTTTGCCCGATTTTAAAGGGGGGTATGGTGTTGGTCCAGATGTGGTCCCAAATAGGTAACAAATAAATCTCTGTAACTCTTGTAGGTTTTGTTATGTTTACAACATGCGGTTTTTCCCCATTTGGTTTGTGAATTCGTTTAAAGGGGTGGGTTTCCTGGTTTTTGCAGGAGATTTATATTGAAATCACCTGAGAGTAGTTTAAATGATCCCCTTTGGGTTTTTTTCGTGCATCAGTTATTCATACTTTTCCCAGGTTTTTTACTAAATTTTGGGTAATGTTTGATGGGGGAAACTCTGTAGATGTTTTTCAATGTGAGGGGGGGTTTTTGTTGGTATTTGGAAATTTTAAATTTTGCCCTTTTTATTCCCCCTGTTCATCCCTTGTTGGGAAGTATTAGTGGGTACATTTTAGGGGTTTTTCGATAGTATAAAAGGGGTGCCCCCCCTGTTGGTCTGGGGGGCCCAAGTTGTGTAAAGGGTGTGTAAAACCCGGAAAGGCCCCTAACATTTTGTAGTTTCAGGCTTTACCAGGTTTTTGTTTGTGTAATGGGGGACAAATTTGGATGCAAGGAATTTTTAAGCTATGAGGCACGTAATGCTTCTTAAAGTTTTGTATTGTAGTTAAAGTAGTTTTGTAATTATTCTCACTCCTAGATCTTTCTCCTTGAGTGAGGTTTGCAGTCTTTGGCCGCCTAAAACCTATACGCTGTCTGCTGTCTTTCTTTGCCCATCTCACCGATCTTCTGACCTTTGCATTTGGGAGGGGTTAAATTCTAGGAAACGTTGATGGGACCACGCATCCAGCACTGATCCGGTCTTTTTGTAAGACCTGTCTGGACGGCCATCTGATTTAATTCTCCTCATTAACTTCACATCATTCCGTAAACAAAGACACTTCTGAGTTCTATCCCTTTCCATCATATCGTTCACCTATAAACTATAGATAGGACTGGTCCCAGGACTGACACCTGTGGGACCCGGCCCTCTCACAGGCACCCACTGTGACTATCTCTCAAGACCATTATCTCGCTGTTGCCTCCCTGTTAGGTATTATCTGATACACTGCGTGCCAATACTGTTATATGTGCCTGATCGTTAGCTTCTGTTTATCTCTTGTGATGAACTGTGTCAAAGGCTTTCTTTCAGTCCATGAAAATGCAATCAACCCAACCCTCCCTGTCATTTCATTACTTCAGTTACCTTGTCATAAAACTCTAGTAGGTTTGTGACACAGGATTTGCCTTCCATGAAATCCGTGCTGTCTGTTGTTTATAACCATGTGCTGCTCCAGGTGCTCCACCACTTCCTCCTGTTAATCTTCTCAATGACTTTGCATACTGTACAGTCTGTGACACGGTCTATAGTTTAGGTGCTTCATTTCTGTTCTCCTTTCCTTAAAGATGGGGACTATATTTGTCATTAGCCATAGTTCAGGTCGTTGTCTAGTTTCAGGGGGAGATGTGTTGAAGATTTTGGGTAGTGGGCACACACAGTGTCTTATTGTCCCTCTCTAATGATCCAGGGAGAGTTTTCGCTCTCCGGTCCATTGCCTTTGAGCTATGGGAACCGGAGAGTTGTGTGTATCATCCAACACTTATTGGTATATCCTAGTTGGTATACCCCACTGTTTGCCTTCCCGTTGTCCCTTCATCCTCCATTTGTAAATACTTCTCGAAATTCATGTTGAGTTCTTCACATACTTCTTGGTCATTTCTTGTGAGACTCCCCACCCTTCTTTCATCATCCTGATTTACATGATCCTTGACTGTTGTCTTCTAATGATGGGGTTGTAAAGCAGTTTCTGGTCAGACTGATTTTCGATGCTATGTCGTTTTCGTACTGTCGCTGGACCTCCCTCCTTTTCTGCCATATCGTTGTCTTCTCGTCGATAATCTCTTTATTTTCATGAATCCTTTAGCTTGATACTGGGGTGTGTGTGTGTGTGTGTGTGTGTATCACCTAGTTGTGGTTGGGCAGGGGGACACGTGTCATACTAGCTCCTGGCCCAGCATCTTCGCTCTCCCTGAACAAGCATGAGCTTTACCATATCTTTTTTTAAAGTATGAATGGATACTGCCTCCACACATCGCTTCCCAAAGTGTTCACTTCTGATACTCTGTGACTGAAGAAATACTGACTAACATCTCTGTGATCATTGAGTTTCTTCAACTTTCCAACTGTGTCCCCTTGTTGCTGTGTCCAATCTCTGGAACATTCTGTCTCTGTCCACTTGTCAATTCCTTTTAATTTTTTTATGTCGTTATCATGTCTCCTATTTTCAACCTGTTCCTCCAGGTCGTCAGGTCGATATTTTCTTTAACTCTCCTCGTAGGGACAATACCCTTTAGCTCTGGGGACTAGTCTTGTTGCAAGCCTTTGCTTACTTTCTTTAGGGGGTTTTCTTTACGTGATTGGCTAGATGGTGGGGGTTCCAAAATGGTGCCGCATACTCCCATTATTGCTAACGTACACAGTGTACAGGAGCCTGAACGATTCCTTATTAAGATGTCGGAATGGGCTGCTCATAGTTTTGCTAGGCGCCCATTGACTGCAGCAGTTATTTGGCTGATGTACGCCTCAGAAGTTGTGGTCTGGTGTTATACTCTCCCAAGATTCGTTTTCCTTGAGTGAGGAGTTTGTAGTCTCTGCCCCACCTAGACTGTACTCCGTCTGCGGTCTTCCTTGCCCTACCCTATCTTCATGTCTTTTGCCACTTGGTGGGGTTTTGAATTCAGGACCCAGTTACTGGACCAGGCCTGCAGCCTGTGGAGACTCTTTGTAGTTCTGTCCTCGTCCTGTTCCGATTGATTTCTTCTCATCAACTTTACTTCATTTGCAAACAGGGACACTTACGGAGTCTGTTCCTTCCGTCATGTCGTTCACATATACGAGAAAAACAGCAGTGGTGTGGTGTGTGTGTGGTGTGTATGTGTGTGTGTGTATGTGTGTGTGGGGTGTGTGTGTGTGTGTGTGTGTGTGTGTGTGTGTGTGTGTGTGTGTGTTGTGGGTTGTGTGTGTGTTGTGTGTGTGTGCGTTAATGCGCTCCCATGCGGTTTTTGGTACGTTGTGTTACAACTATAAATCAGATTTCAAAGCTATTTTATTGTATATGCCACACGTAAACTGGCCATTAAAATAATTCAACCACAATAAGTTATTTATTTATTAAAATATCATTTAAAAAATATCTGTCTATTAAAATACACCCTCATTATTTATTTCAAAAGATACGAACTACCACATAACAAACACATCATTTATTACAACGAGGAAAATTTGGCAAGATGATAAAAAAAACCTGTGAGAAAACAAAGCAGAGCTTCTTAAACATTGATATTTTTTAAGAATTATGAACGTGAGGGAAAATTTTGGTATAATTCGTGTATGTAATGATTTATTTGAGATGTTTTATACAATGGAAGAGAGACCATTACAAAGTAGGGTATTTATCTGTGTCAGAAGTATTCTTCACTTCTAAAGAAACTTTGGGCCAGTTACGATGGATGTCTAGTATGTAGAGAGGATCAATATAAAATAAAGTTTAGATATTTTTTTGCCCTTATGATATGATTAATTTCCAATGTGTGGCACTGAGTTTTTTTCTTTGTTGTTTCATAATCACGTAAAATAATTGTAGCCATGTGATTGGTTGTTAAATGGGATAAAAGCCTATCGCTTGGCCTAGGGTAAGGGATTTAAATTGCTCAGTGTGTATATACAATAATATATGCTTAACGATAAGAAAATTTTATTTATAATAATTTATTATCTTAATTACTCAAATGTCCTAGTTCATGCTCCAGGAATATTATTTAGAATTCAGAGCTATAATTATTAATTTCAGCAAAACAGTTTTAAGGCAGTTTCTGAAAGCAATATTTCTTTAAAAAAATCGTGAAGCGAACGTTTTTTCTCATGCAGATGATGTCTTGAACCCGAAACCAAATGAAAGACTGATTATCATTGCAATAATCGATGTTAGAATTACTTTTAAAATAAGTTTTTTTAAAATGGAATCTCTTGATAATATTTTTAACTAGTGGAAATAAAATTACACGAGAAAATCTTAAATAATAGCATATAAAAATCGTGAATTGAGACGTAAATTTTATCTGCCTCTGTGAAGTATTTAACATTCAGGAAAAACAGGAAGCATCAATCGTTCAATAACACTCACCTGTCCTGCTCTCACATGTGTAAATAAGGAAGTAAGCTTTTTTCAGTCTCCTCGATATTCGACTGATGAAGCATTTATGTAGGCAAAACGGTTCTGATTACATTTAAATGTTGCGCATGAGTCTTATCTGTTTGTCGACATTATGTAAAATTGTTAAAATTCCACTCACACACACACACACACAACACACACACAAACACACTCACACACACACACACAACACAACACACACACACACACAAACATATATATATAATATATATATATTATATATATATATATATATATTATATATATATCTTATATATATATATTTATATAATATATATATATATATTTATATAATATATATATATATTTATATGCAAAACATACCAACTCTGAAAAGGAATAGAGTAATTCCAAGCGCTTTCGTGACTACTCACATTATCAAGGAACTATGAAAGAAATAGCATCCAAGGAATGTATATAAGGGGGTATGGCCAACAACTCAATATCAGATCCCACAAACGGTTAAACACCTGTACGCGGGCCGGCCCTAACTGGACAGGTCCTTCCCGCCCATATGCTGTACAGTTTATCTGGTTGATGTGAGCTTCAGATGTGTTCGGTATGATGTTCACCTCTATGTCCCTTCCGTTGAGCGAGTTTTGCTGCTTTGACCTTTTAGGTTGTATTCCGTTCTGCAGTCTTATTTGTCCTCCCCAAAGCTTCACAAACTTTGCAATAGCTGGGGTTAAACTTCAGAAGCCATTTGTCGGACCTGGCCTTGCAACCCTGTCGACATTCACTATTCGTACGCTTTGTATTCTGCTCTAATATTTGTTTCACATCATCTTCGAACAGAGACACCTATGACTCTTTTCCTTCCATCACGTCACTCAATATGCAAGAAAAGAGCACATATCCAAGGTCTTACCTAGTGGGACCCCACTTGAAAATATGCACCCACTTGACACTCGTCTCGTACCAACACACGTTTGTTTCCTTCTCTCTCAGGCATTTCCCTGATCTATTGCAGTACTTTCCTTGCTCATTTATGCCTCGTCTATGCTTTCAAGCAGTCTGTTGTGTGGCAATGAGGGGAAAGCTTTCTGACAGTCCAAGATGATCAAGTTACTATCCTTCTCTATCCTGTCTTACTTCTGTACCTTGTTATAGAACTCCATTAGGTTTTGTGATGCAGGATTTCCCTTCCTTGAAAGCTGTACTGGTTACATGTATGAGCCCGTTCGTTTCTAGGAGCTCCCACTACTCTTCTGATTTTTCTCCATAACACTGTAGGCCAATTCATTGTCAGCGACACGGTCTGTAATTTATTACAGCCTTCGATCTACCCAACATATGAAGATTTATTGAAGACTATTGATTTGTGGCATATACAGTGCATTTTCTCTCCTCTGGACCAAGAGAGATACTACCTGGGCCCCACCTCCTTCGTCGTATGTAATTGCCCTAGTTTGTTTCTTCACCTCCTCGTAGGTTGTGTGCAATTGTGTCAGTACTTGTAGGAACCCTACCACTCGGATTGCTGTGAGGCCTCTTTGCCTCCACTGTGAAATACATGCCTGAATCAAGAGCTGAGCTCCACACTTCTTCGTGGTCATTACTTGTGAGCTCCACTCCTTCCTTTCTCAGCGTTGATTACTGGTCTTTTGATTGCTTGTTTTCCTCCTGATGTGCTTGTATAACAGCTTGTGGATCAGATTGGCTTCTATAACTATGTCATTCTCGTACTGAAGTGGGCTTAATTCCCTGTTGTTTTCATTTTGGTTATTCGCTCAAAGTCCCTGTTTTAATGGGTCTTGTGCCTTCTATACTTTTCCCATATTCTACACACTTCACTTTGGTCTTTCCCCATCTCCTGGTAAGCCATGGGTTATCCGTTCTTCACATTGATTCTGTTGCCCTTGGTACGAAATCCTTCTACGGCTCCGTGCAATTCTGTCACGTGTTCCATTAATTAATTTACTGTCTTCCCCTTCTAGCTCACTAACCCACTGTACCTCATATAAGAATTCCCTCAAAAGTGTGTAATTCCCCTTTTTGGAAGCTTGCCTGCTTCTGTCCTCCTCGTACTGCTTCACTCTCCATTGTTAACTAAGAAAACATAAAAATGTAGTTAGATAGCAACACTGAAAAGGCCGCCTAAATGAACCATGCGGAGCAAGTCCATGTCCCCCCCACCCCGGATTAGACCAATGACCCCTACCCACCGGATTTTACCCAATGACCCACCAGTCTGCTGAATCTCTCCACTCAAGGATGGAGCACTGCACCAGACCCTGCAGCAAAGCTAGTCAGGTCAAACTCACCACCCACCCACAACAACTCATGTTTTTATTTAACCTATTTTAAAACTAACAACGTTTTAGCATGAATACTGTACTCGCACGGGAGTTTGTTCCACTCATCCACAATTCTAATTACCAAACAGTGCTTTCCTTTATATCCTTTCTGAATCTGAATTTTTCAACTTGAAAAACCATTGCGCGAGTCCTGACTTGGCTGGAAATTTTCGCACGCTATTTACTTCCCCTTTATTTATTTCTGCTTTTCACATTTAACACCTCGATCATATCCCCCCCAATTCTACTCCCTTTCGAGAGAGTGCAGATTCAGGGTCTCAGTTATCCTCTATGGAAGATTTCTGATACATGGGGATCATCTTTGTCATCCTCCTCTGTACGTTTTCTGAGCATTTTATATCCATTTCTGTAATACCGGTGACAAGAACTGTGCGCATAGTCTAAATGAGGCCCTATCCAAGGATATTTAGAGTTGAAGAACACTGAGGACTTCTATTATTTATATTCTAGATATGAAGCCAAGAATTCTGTTAGATTTATTGCGAACACTAATGAACTGTTGTCTTGGTTTTAGATTACTGCTATCCAGACTTCTAAATCCTTTTTTCGCAATTCAGTTTTAGTAAATTGTAAGACCCTGTCCGACATTATTTTAGTTATTGTGGACATGGTTTCCTTTAATTGTCCAACATTTAGAAGTTTGCCATTTGTCAATATTAAACTGCATTGCCACTTCTCCGACATTTACAATCAGGTCTATTCAAATCATCCTGGAGTGCACACTTAGTGTCCTAATTAGAATGAATTGGACGGCCTATTTTTGGTGTCATCAGCAAATTTGTTTATGTCGCTATGTGTTCACTCATCTTTGTTCGTTTATGTAAATTGTGCAACACAACGGGCCCAACACTGACCCCATGAGGAACACCGCTTGTGACGTGCCCCCATTCTGATTTCTCCCCATTTATGCAAACTCTCTGCCTTGATGTTCTATTTAGTCAGCCATGCCTCTAACAGGAAAAAAATTTTCTCCTTTTCCGATGTGCCTAAGGTTTCCTCAATAGCCTAGATGTAAGAACTCTTCGAAAGCCTTACTGAAGTCTATTATACACAATAATCATTTCATTACCATTGAATCTACTACTCAAAACACTTAGTGAAAAAAGATTTAGTAAATTCGTTATAAGACATGACGCCCTTTGTAAAACCTTTCACGTGCTTGTAAATAGGTATTACATTTGTCATTTTCCACTTTATCAGGCACTATGCCAGTTTGTAGTGATATGTTAAAAGATTAACACAAAGTTATGACTAAAGTTCCTATTTTAATTCCTTTAACACTCTGCCAAACAGTTCATCAGGGCTGGGGTTTATTAGGTTTTAGTTTCTCTATTTGTCTATGGACCATGTCACTTATTTACTGCAAACGTACATTGGTTTATTACCATCATGTTCTACATAATCTATTATTTCAGGAATAGCGTAGTTTTTTCGGGATGAAAATGAGAGGAAGTAGGTATTCAGTATTTCACACATATCCTTATCATGTTCAGTGATATGACCAGAATTACTGCTAAGTGGGCCAATCTTGTCCCTAATCTTACTTCTGTATAACTGAAAGAATCCTTAGGTATAAACTTTTGAAACCCTTGCGACCTTAGCCTCATAATCCTTTTGCTTTTCTTATTCCTGTCTTTTATTTCTCTCTTTAATTGATATATTGATTTCTTAAACTTGCCCATCCCCTCTTTTGATACTCCTCATATATCCCTCTCTTTTGAGCAATGAGATTTTTAATCTATTGTTATCCATTTGGGATCATTTTGTTAGAATATAATTTCCCTACTCGGAACAAAAGTTGTTCTGGGAAGCTTGAACTATGCTCTGAAAAAGTCATTTGGCAACCAAGATCACCTACCTGACCATAGTCAAGACATCCCATTTAGCCCACCAAGGTAATTTTTCTAGTCCCATGAAGTCTCGGCCAAGCAAAAATCTGGGACAGAGATTTGATTGCAGTTATCTGGGTTAATTCCATGATATATTTAAAAATAAGTGATTTGTGATCACTTTCCCCAAGCTATCATTAACCCTCAAGATTATTAATTAGTGAATCTTTGTTGGACAAGATTCCAAGTCAAGCAGATTGGTTTCATCTAGTTGGTTCTGTCACAACTGTTACGAAAAAAGCAATCCCGAACCGTATCAAGGAAAGTCATAGACTCAAGATTTCCTGTCATTAATTGTTCAATCATTTGTTAAAGTTAATTTCTCCCATTATAACAACATTTTTTCATATCTAGATCCTTATGAATTTCGTCCCATAACAGCTTACTGCACTCCCTTCAAGGTTTGGGGGTCCTATAAATCACCCCAAAATTTAATGTGTTCATTGTCCCTCGAGAAATTGTAGCCAAACAGATTCTGTGTTCAGATGTTTCTAATCTTATATCGTGTCTAGACAACAATTAAATTTTCTTTTGACATACATCGCACCCCACCACCCTTCCTGTGAACTTGTCAGTGTGGAATAGTTTATAACCCTGTATGTTGCATTCAGAAGGAATTTTCTCTATCTTCCAGGTTGAACCAAGTCTCTCTTATTCCAATAATATCTATATTACCTACACTTGCAAGAAATCTTAGCTCATCTATTTATTTTCTTAGACTCCTATATTTGATAGCAAACCTTATGAGGTAGTCACTCGTTGCCATCTACAATCTTTCTTTTGTTGATCAGTTGATTTGCATTACTAGCAACTTTATTTTGAATATTGTCTTTTTAAACATATCCTGGGTATCCGGTAATAACTGCTGTTTTAACCCTAATGCTGCAGCCTGATTGTTTTCCCACAAACACCCATAGCTGCAGCATCAATCTATCAGTTTTTTAATTCCTAGAAAGTCATCCAATTACCCTCTCAATTGAATTGGGCAAACGAAACCACTCCATCCCCAGAGAGATGAACCCCATCCCTTGCATACATATCACGTTCGTCGAAGAATAGGTCCCAGTTAATCAATGAATGGGATTGCAAGTTCCTTGCAGTACCTGTTCTAGGATAGCAATTTATACAATTGCCCTTAGACATCCATCCCCATTGCCCACTCCCTTTCTAGGCAAGATGCTACATATGACTGGGAATTCCTCCCTTAGACCTAACTCTTCTCTGGCTGACCTTGAACTTATCCAGCAGCTCCCTTCTCTTCCCTTTTTTTTTCCCTCCTCCTCCCTTCCTTTCCTTCCTCCTTCTCTCCTCTTTTTCTCTTCTTCTCTACCTCATTCCTCCCTCCTCCTATCCTCTTTCCTGACCCTTCCCAATGTCATTACCCCCAGCACCTAAGGACAGATAATGGGCTGTTTCCCATTACCTGACATAATATTATCCAACCTGCTGACTATGTCACCAAACACCAGCTCCAGGAAGGCACACTCTCTGCGGGACATTTCTGTCTCTGTTACAAAATCACGGTCTGGAATCCGCCTACTATTAAAGTATTCTTCCCTTGTTTAGCAGGGGGGGATCAGTGTGATACCTCAAACCTCACTAACCACTGGAAGTACACTCGTCTTGGGAGAACAGTGAATCGATTTCCTAACTTCACGTCTTCTCTGTTAACTCTCCTCATTCCTTCTCCTGAACTGTGAACCACTTGCCACTTTGAGCGGCTGACACTATCATTGCTTGCGACCATTCCTTCCTTACCAGGCTAAATCCTTCTCACACGCGCTCCCAAACTCATCTATGCGATGCTTCAGCCTCTATTTCAACACTTGAACCTGAGATTCTAAAACACTACAACTAGCCATGGTGATTGGTAACATCCCACGCTAATCCCAAGTACTTGGCAGGTAGGACCTCAGGTGCCGTAACTCCAGCTATGTATTCGAAATCTAAGACAACATGATCGCTAGCGACCTAGTGGCCTTGTGTGTGATATATTCCCTTATGTCTGAGCTGTTCATAAGCGTGAATATGAGGTCCAGACTCATGTACATCGTTGAGACTTCTTCTTTGGTTGTGTCCTTAATAAGTTGGTTACATGAGTTTTTAGTACTGCATCTATCATCTTCATGTTCCATGTCTCTGGTCGCTCATGTGGCCTCCAGATTCTCCCAGTCAATCTACTTATGGTAGAAATCCCGCATGCATGAGGTAAACTTTGCATACTCATGGTGGGGCCGTTCTGGCAGCCTCAGCTAGTGTGTCCACCATCACTCTTGTGGCTTCATTGCATTTTCTTGTCTTGGCTCCTATATTTGGTGAGGTCTGCTACATCACTGTATCAACATTTTTGAACACTTCGAATGGTTCTTAAATATGTAGTCATCCTCTTTACTCATTACCTGGTCTTCCATTTTTTTGATAGCAGTGTACTCCTCTTACACCTCTGTTCTTCCTGGTCTTTCCTGGTGGATCTGACTATCCATGAGGTATTATCTCTGTAAGTCCAGGAATGCCTCAGTTGAATCATTTTTGCCACTCTCTATCTTATTTTTAATACCAACTGTGTTGGTTGCACCTTCTTCAGCTTCCTTTCTTAGGACTCTGTTCTGGGGTGGGAGGGGGTTTGTTGTAGTTCTGTGGGTTGTGGTAGAAAGGTTTTGCGTAGGCTGTGGGTGTGGTAGGAATGTTGAGTAGCTGTGTGTAGATGTATTAATGCTGCAGGAGGGTAGGGGACTGTTGATTGTGGATTGTGGCTCGGTTTTGATTGTGTATGGATGGTGTTGGGTATTAGGGGTTGAGGGGATGCTGTGGGTAGTTCTGTGGGCGGTTGTGTTTGTTGCTCCCCTTGAGAATGCACTTTCCTCTCTGTTGGTAACTTGCCACATGTACCCTTTCCTCCCTCTGTCACCTTCTTAATCTTTCCCTTTCTCAAAATTACTCACTGGTAATATTGAGTGAACCTTTATTAAAAGTAGGTTTTCCTGCAGGATTTTGATTCGTACCTATTCTGCCTTGAAATTTACTTTGATTGTGGTTCTCTTTTCCATAGAGCACCACCCAAGTGTCTGAAAACTGTCAGTTGGGTCGAGTCCTCTCCTGGCTATCACAATGATGCTCACACTCTCTTTTGACCTCCTGCTGTCTTCTTTTCTCATATGTCTTAACTTCTGCCTCACTGAGCCCATGGAATGATGAGAGCGAGAGGTCCTCTCTTTTTCCTCATCCATTTTTGTTTCCTCGTTATATCAGGGTTCGGATTTAGTATCTCCTTAGTTGTTCATTTATCAACAATCTCTCACAGGACGTCCTGGGATCCTGAATATCGTTTCCTCAAGGGCTTCTTTGCTTCTTTCCCTTCTTCAATCCTCTCACTGTCCACTGTTGCTCCTTCACCCAGTTTCTTGCTCCATATCAGTCTTGCCTGTATAGCCCATTCATTACTTTTACTTCCTCTGCCAAATCTCTCACCCCAGCCTTGCCTCAGCACCAAGAAACTCATTGCATCAAAGTATTTTGCCTTATTCTCGACCATTGTATTTCATAATACTCGCTCTTAAGTTTCCCCTTTTTTATATGCACATACTTCTCCTTCCAGCCGTTAATCGCAGTACCGTTCATTGTTTTCTATGTACTCAACCTAGTAGTTGTGGTTGCAGGGGTCGATTCATACGCTCCTGGGTTCGCCTCTTCACTTGGTCGCTTCTGGGTGTCAATCCCCTGATCCATTATATGAATTTATCATACCTCTGCTTAAAGCTATGTATGGTCTCTCCTCCCCACTACATCGCTCCCAAATATTTACTTCCTGTTACTCAGTGGACTGAAAAATATTTCTAAAATCCATGTTGATTCATTCTGGTCTTCAGCTTCCAACTGTGTCCCTTGTTACTGTGTTCCAGGTCTCGGAAGAACATCATCTCTTTTCCACCTTGTCAATTCCTCTCAGTATTTTATATGTCGTTATCATTGTCCCCCCCTATCTCTCTGTCCTCCAGTGTCGTCAGGTTGATTTCCTTAACCTCTCCTCGTAGGGGACATACCCCTTGCACTGAGGGATAGCATTTTTGCAAAACCTTTGCACTTTTCTTTTGTTCTTTACATGCTTGGCTTTGGTGTATGTTCCCAAACTTGGTGCTTGATACTCAAATATGGGCCTAACGTACACGGTGTACAGGTGGCCGGAACGATTAAGTATTAAGATGTCGGAATGCTGTTCTGAGGTTTTGCTAGGGCACATATGCTGCAGGACAACGCACTTATTTGGTTGATGTACGCCTCAGGAGTGTGCCTGGTTGTGTTTTTATACTCACTCGAACGATCTTTTTTCTTGAGTGAAGTTTGTATTCTCTGGCACCCTAGACGTACCCGTCTGGGTCTTCATTTGCCCTTCCCCAATTTTCATGACTTTGCAGTTTGCCATATGTGTGGAGTGTGTTGTTTCACCTAGGTCGTACTCACATAGTTGAGGTTGCAGGGATCGAGCTCCAAGCTTCTGGCCCCGCCTCCCCCGCCTCTTCATTGGTCAGCTATTAGGTCATCTCCTGACCCGTTGAGCTTTATCATAACCTCTGATTAAAGCTATAGGTATGGATCCTGCCTCCACTACCATCAACTTATAAAAACTATACTACTTCCTGACTACTCTGTGATTGATAGAAATACTTCCTAACTCCCTGTGATTCATCTGTGTCTTCAACTTCCAACTGTGTCCCTTGTGCTTTGTCCCATCTCTGGAACTCCTCTGTCTTTGCCCACCTTGTCATTCCTCTCCCGTCAAGGGAGGTTCCTTGACATGGTGAGGGGGCTCTTGATCTAGGGATTTGGATCTGTGCTCCGGTTCCCTGAATTGAAGCCTGAATGCCTTCCATCCCCCCCACTTGCACTGTATAATCTATGGGTTTAGCGCTCCCCATGATTATTAAAATAATAATATCAATTCCTCTCGGTAATTTGTATGTCGTTATCATGTCCCCCCTATCTATCCTGTCCTCCAGTGTCGTCAGATTGATTTCCCTTAACCTCTCCTCGTAGGGCATACCTCTTAGCTCCGGGACTAGTCTTGTTGCAAACCTTTGCACTTTCTATGTTTCTTTACATGCTTGGATAGGTGAGGGGTTCCAAAACTGGCGCAGGCATATTCCAGTATGGGCCTAACGTACACAGTGTACAGGGTCCTGAATGACTCCAGTTTGTGTACCAGGCCTACACTCTGTCGAGATCCCTCTTTAGTTCTGCTTCGTCGTTGTCCGATTGAATTCTTCTAATCATCTTCACATCATTTACAAACAGGGACATTTCGGAGTTCTATTCTTCTGTCATGTCGTTCACAAATACCAGAAACAGCACCGGTTCTTAGGGACTGATCCCTGGCAGCCACCCCGATCGTTACCGGCGCCCACTTTGACACCTCTCAACTTACCATGACCCGATATTGGCTTAGTTGACAGGTAAATCCCTGATTCCACTGTAGTGCCATCCCTGTTATCCCTGCCTGGTCCTCCAGCTTCCGACTCTAATCTTTGTGTGGAAACTGTGTCAACGCCTTCTTACAGTCCAGAAAATGCAATTTACCCACCCGTCTCTCTCTCCTGTTCTTATGCTGTCACCATGTCATAGAACTCCAGGTAGGTTTTTGATGCAGGATTTCCCATCCTTGGAACCGTGCTGGCCTTCTCGTTGATAGCTTCATTCCGTTTACGGTGCTCACCTCTCTTCTGTTTAATTTTCTCCATGATCTTGCATTACTATACACGTCAGTGACATGGTCTGTAGTTTAATGCTTCGTGTCTGTCTCCTTTTTTAAAAAATGGGACTAGATTGCTGATTCTTCCATACTTCCAGTAATCGTTCTTGTTTCGACAGGAGATGTGTTGAAGATAGTTGTTAGTGGTACACATAGGCGTCTCTGCTACTCTCTCAGGACTTATGGAGAGTAATGTTATCCGGCCCTATCGACTTTGAGGTGTCTAGCTCGCTTAACAGCTGCTTCCACTTCTTCCTCGTTGGTATGATTTGTGTTCCAACACTTGATGGATGTGTGTATGTGTTTGTGTGTGGGTGAGTGTGTGTACTAAACTATTTGTACTCACCTATTTGGTTGCAGGGGTCCGATTAATAGCTCATAGCCCCGCCTCTTCAACATTTATTGGTTATTCCATCTGCATTTGTATACCAACCATTCAATTCTTTTCTAAGGAACTGTGGTCTGGGGGGTACTTGGGTTTGGGAAGTGGGAGGCTGATAAGGGGACTATGAGTGGTTGCTTGTGGGGGTGGTGATTATAATGAGATGGGTGGGCGGCATTGAATATCGGTATGATGTTTTGGGTTAGTATATTTGGGTTTTGGGGGGGGGGCACTGGGGTTGTCCTGGTTTGGGGGGCTTTCTCGTAGGCAGTTGTTAGGGAGATTGTATTTGATCTTTTCTTTTGAGTATTTGGACTCTCTGTCCATCTCCATTCTCCATCTACTCCTCTCTTTCTCCTTTGCATTTGTACATCTCTCTCTGTTTTCTGCCCTATTCTTCTTTTGTTCTGTCATGGTCGAGTACACCTTCTGGAATTGCAGCATGTCCCTTAGTATTGCTTTTCCTGCAGGATCCCTGTTCCGAGTCGATTCTGCTTGAAAGTCAGTTCACTGGCCGGTTCTCTTCTTAGCAAACACCCCTGTTCTCAAAATTTTCCAGCGGGTCATGTCATTTTCTCCTATAGCTTTTATGAGGCTTTCGTTTGGCATTTTTTCCCTTGGTTTTCTTGCTTCATAAGTTTCCCCTTTAGCTTCCTGGAGCCCATACACAAAAAATGACATCTTCTTTCATTTCTCACAATGCTTATACCTATATATCCATGATTGGTTTAATGTTCCTCCATTGCAAGCCTTCCTTTCTTCAGTTTCACTATCTATTGTACTTGGGCTCAGGGCATGCCATTTTCACTTTAAGTTTTCCCTAGGCTCTTGCTGTGTTTTGTTAGGGCCTGACCAATATAGCATAGTCTTCATTTACTACAGTCCCCTACTGAAAGGGCGTCTACATACAGGTTTTGCTCCCTTTCGTTCCCTATAGTCCTCTTGTTAGTGTCGAGGATAGCAGTCTCTGATGTCATTCTCAAGATGTTCTTTAGTTCTTTAGGCTGTTTCGATTTTTCAGGTTCCTCTTTAATCTTGTTATCCTAGCCTCTGCCTGGTATGATTGCATCTCCACTTCTTGCATTTCGATTTCTATACTCTCTTCCATTCTTATCGCTAAGTTCTTCTAGTTTCTTTCATTATTATGTTACCTTTTCATGAGCTCTGCTGCCCAATGTTTCTTTGCACGATTCATCCTCCTGTCCCTTGGTTTTCCTTCCTGGCTCTCTTGTAACCCATTTTTTTTTTGTTTTAATTGCCTCAGTATGGGAAACCTATGTAATTCTGTGTGATTAGGGTTGTGGATGCATTTGTCCGAGAGTGGGGAGGGGAGGAGGGTAGAGGAGAAAACTGTAGGACAGTGGCTATATGGGAGAGAGGGGGTGAGGGAGGGGAATTGCAGGGGGAATAAGGAGGAGTGAGGAGGAGGGAAAGCAAGGGGGCCAGACAGAATGGGAGAGGGAGAGGGGGGAAAGAAGGAGAGGTGAGGAGGAAGGGTTGAAAGAGAGGGGGGGGGAGGGATCAGGGGAAGGAGTGAGAGATTGGTGAGGGGAGGGGGCAGGGGGGCTGTTGTATGTGCTGAGTCTGTATTGTGGGAGTGTGTAGTGTGTGTGTGTGTGTTTGTGTGTGTGTGTGTGCTGAGTGTGTGTGTGTGTGTGTGTGTGTGTGTGTGTGTGTGTGTGTGTGTGTTTGTGTGTGTGTGTGTTGTGTGTGTGTGTGTGTAGTTCGTGTGTATGTGGGAGTTGGTGTGTGTGTGTGTGTGTGTGTGTGAGGTGTTAATGTGTGTGTGTGTGTGTTATACACTTCATTGTACTCAACCTAATTGTGGGTTTGCAGGGGTCGAGACTCAGCTCTGGTACAGCCTCTTCAAGCTTGACCGCTACCGGGTCCTCCCTCTCCTTGTTCCTCGTCTAAAAACTATGTATGATTCTTGTTTCAACTACATCACTTTGCCAGGGTATTCAACTTCCTAACAACTGTGTGGGTGAAGAAATACTTTCTAAAATCCCTGTGAATCATTCTGAGTCTTCAGCTTCCAAGTGTGGACCCCTTGTTTCTGAGTCCCATCTCTGAAACATCCTATTCTCTGTCACTAGTCTACTCCATGCAGCATTTTGTATGTCGTTATCCTGTCCTCCCCTGACCCTCTGTCTCCTGTGTCGTCGACCGATTTCCCTTATCCCATTCTTTCGTAGGAACATTTACCGTAATCTGGAAGTAGCCTTGTTGGAAAACTTTTTGCACTTTATCTAATTTATTGAACGTGTTTTGACAGGGAGGGAGGGGTTCCCAAAACTGGTGCTGCGTTATCCAGAATGGGCTCGACGTACATTATTGTTTAAAGGCTTGAAGGATTCCTCACGAGGAAACCAGCAAACGCTATAATTCTCAGGTTTGACAGGCGGGCCCATATGCCGCAACAGTTATCTGATTAATATGTGCTTCTGGAGAGTACACTGGGTAATTATTCTCACTCCTAGATCTTTCTCCTTGAGTGAGGTTTGCAGTCTTTGGCCGCCTAAAACCTATACGCTGTCTGCTGTCTTTCTTTGCCCATCTCACCGATCTTCTGACCTTTGCATTTGGGAGGGGTTAAATTCTAGGAAACGTTGATGGGACCACGCATCCAGCACTGATCCGGTCTTTTTGTAAGACCTGTCTGGACGGCCATCTGATTTAATTCTCCTCATTAACTTCACATCATTCCGTAAACAAAGACACTTCTGAGTTCTATCCCTTTCCATCATATCGTTCACCTATAAACTATAGATAGGACTGGTCCCAGGACTGACACCTGTGGGACCCGGCCCTCTCACAGGCACCCACTGTGACTATCTCTCAAGACCATTATCTCGCTGTTGCCTCCCTGTTAGGTATTATCTGATACACTGCGTGCCAATACTGTTATATGTGCCTGATCGTTAGCTTCTGTTTATCTCTTGTGATGAACTGTGTCAAAGGCTTTCTTTCAGTCCATGAAAATGCAATCAACCCAACCCTCCCTGTCATTTCATTACTTCAGTTACCTTGTCATAAAACTCTAGTAGGTTTGTGACACAGGATTTGCCTTCCATGAAATCCGTGCTGTCTGTTGTTTATAACCATGTGCTGCTCCAGGTGCTCCACCACTTCCTCCTGTTAATCTTCTCAATGACTTTGCATACTGTACAGTCTGTGACACGGTCTATAGTTTAGGTGCTTCATTTCTGTTCTCCTTTCCTTAAAGATGGGGACTATATTTGTCATTAGCCATAGTTCAGGTCGTTGTCTAGTTTCAGGGGGAGATGTGTTGAAGATTTTGGGTAGTGGGCACACACAGTGTCTTATTGTCCCTCTCTAATGATCCAGGGAGAGTTTTCGCTCTCCGGTCCATTGCCTTTGAGCTATGGGAACCGGAGAGTTGTGTGTATCATCCAACACTTATTGGTATATCCTAGTTGGTATACCCCACTGTTTGCCTTCCCGTTGTCCCTTCATCCTCCATTTGTAAATACTTCTCGAAATTCATGTTGAGTTCTTCACATACTTCTTGGTCATTTCTTGTGAGACTCCCCACCCTTCTTTCATCATCCTGATTTACATGATCCTTGACTGTTGTCTTCTAATGATGGGGTTGTAAAGCAGTTTCTGGTCAGACTGATTTTCGATGCTATGTCGTTTTCGTACTGTCGCTGGACCTCCCTCCTTTTCTGCCATATCGTTGTCTTCTCGTCGATAATCTCTTTATTTTCATGAATCCTTTAGCTTGATACTGGGGTGTGTGTGTGTGTGTGTGTGTGTATCACCTAGTTGTGGTTGGGCAGGGGGACACGTGTCATACTAGCTCCTGGCCCAGCATCTTCGCTCTCCCTGAACAAGCATGAGCTTTACCATATCTTTTTTTAAAGTATGAATGGATACTGCCTCCACACATCGCTTCCCAAAGTGTTCACTTCTGATACTCTGTGACTGAAGAAATACTGACTAACATCTCTGTGATCATTGAGTTTCTTCAACTTTCCAACTGTGTCCCCTTGTTGCTGTGTCCAATCTCTGGAACATTCTGTCTCTGTCCACTTGTCAATTCCTTTTAATTTTTTTATGTCGTTATCATGTCTCCTATTTTCAACCTGTTCCTCCAGGTCGTCAGGTCGATATTTTCTTTAACTCTCCTCGTAGGGACAATACCCTTTAGCTCTGGGGACTAGTCTTGTTGCAAGCCTTTGCTTACTTTCTTTAGGGGGTTTTCTTTACGTGATTGGCTAGATGGTGGGGGTTCCAAAATGGTGCCGCATACTCCCATTATTGCTAACGTACACAGTGTACAGGAGCCTGAACGATTCCTTATTAAGATGTCGGAATGGGCTGCTCATAGTTTTGCTAGGCGCCCATTGACTGCAGCAGTTATTTGGCTGATGTACGCCTCAGAAGTTGTGGTCTGGTGTTATACTCTCCCAAGATTCGTTTTCCTTGAGTGAGGAGTTTGTAGTCTCTGCCCCACCTAGACTGTACTCCGTCTGCGGTCTTCCTTGCCCTACCCTATCTTCATGTCTTTTGCCACTTGGTGGGGTTTTGAATTCAGGACCCAGTTACTGGACCAGGCCTGCAGCCTGTGGAGACTCTTTGTAGTTCTGTCCTCGTCCTGTTCCGATTGATTTCTTCTCATCAACTTTACTTCATTTGCAAACAGGGACACTTACGGAGTCTGTTCCTTCCGTCATGTCGTTCACATATACGAGAAAAACAGCAGTGGTGTGGTGTGTGTGTGGTGTGTATGTGTGTGTGTGTATGTGTGTGTGGGGTGTGTGTGTGTGTGTGTGTGTGTGTGTGTGTGTGTGTGTGTGTGTGTTGTGGGTTGTGTGTGTGTTGTGTGTGTGTGCGTTAATGCGCTCCCATGCGGTTTTTGGTACGTTGTGTTACAACTATAAATCAGATTTCAAAGCTATTTTATTGTATATGCCACACGTAAACTGGCCATTAAAATAATTCAACCACAATAAGTTATTTATTTATTAAAATATCATTTAAAAAATATCTGTCTATTAAAATACACCCTCATTATTTATTTCAAAAGATACGAACTACCACATAACAAACACATCATTTATTACAACGAGGAAAATTTGGCAAGATGATAAAAAAAACCTGTGAGAAAACAAAGCAGAGCTTCTTAAACATTGATATTTTTTAAGAATTATGAACGTGAGGGAAAATTTTGGTATAATTCGTGTATGTAATGATTTATTTGAGATGTTTTATACAATGGAAGAGAGACCATTACAAAGTAGGGTATTTATCTGTGTCAGAAGTATTCTTCACTTCTAAAGAAACTTTGGGCCAGTTACGATGGATGTCTAGTATGTAGAGAGGATCAATATAAAATAAAGTTTAGATATTTTTTTGCCCTTATGATATGATTAATTTCCAATGTGTGGCACTGAGTTTTTTTCTTTGTTGTTTCATAATCACGTAAAATAATTGTAGCCATGTGATTGGTTGTTAAATGGGATAAAAGCCTATCGCTTGGCCTAGGGTAAGGGATTTAAATTGCTCAGTGTGTATATACAATAATATATGCTTAACGATAAGAAAATTTTATTTATAATAATTTATTATCTTAATTACTCAAATGTCCTAGTTCATGCTCCAGGAATATTATTTAGAATTCAGAGCTATAATTATTAATTTCAGCAAAACAGTTTTAAGGCAGTTTCTGAAAGCAATATTTCTTTAAAAAAATCGTGAAGCGAACGTTTTTTCTCATGCAGATGATGTCTTGAACCGAAACCAAATGAAAGACTGATTATCATTGCAATAATCGATGTTAGAATTACTTTTAAAATAAGTTTTTTTAAAATGGAATCTCTTGATAATATTTTTAAATAGTGGAAGATAAAATTACACGAAGAAAAAATCTTAATAAATAGCATATAAAAAATCGTGAATTGAGACGTAAATTTTATCTGCCTCTGTGAAGTATTTAACATTCAGGAAAAACAGGAAGCATCAATGTTCAATAGCACTCACCTGTCCTGCTCATCACATGTGAAATAAGGGAGAAAGCTTTTTTCAGTCTCCTCGATATTCGACTGATGAGGCATTTATGTAGGCAAAACGGTTCTGATTACATTTAAATGTTGCGCATGAGTCTTATCTGTTTGTCGACATTATGTAAAATTGTTAAAATTCCACTCACACACACACACACACAACACACACACAAACACACTCACACACACACACACAACACAACACACACACACACACAAACATATATATATAATATATATATATTATATATATATATATATATATTATATATATATCTTATATATATATATTTATATAATATATATATATATATTTATATAATATATATATATATTTATATGCAAAACATACCAACTCTGAAAAGGAATAGAGTTTCCAAGCGCTTTCGTGACTACTCACATTATCAAGGAACTATGAAAGAAAAAGCATCCAAGGAAGGTATATAAGGGGGTCTGGCCAACACCTCACTATCAGATCCCACAACGGTTAAACACCTGACGCGCGCCGGCCCAACTGGACAGGTCCTTTGCACAACCACCAACAAACTATTCTACCCAAGAAAATTTTTTAAATTATTATTTGTCCAGTGTATTATTAAATTCTTCCCAAATTCTATTAATTATAAATGGATCTAATTTATATAAACCAAAGGAAATATTCATATTATTGTCAAAACTGCTTTTTATGAAACAAGATTCAATTATATTCCTGTAATAAAGTTGGTAGAATTACAGACAATATGTAAAGTAAAAGGACACAAGTGCAACTAATGTGACATTTATTGTGGCAACGTTTCGCTCTCCAGGAGCTTTATCAAGCCATTACAAACAATACAAGGACACAGAGGGTATATAAAGGCTCAGAGTGAGGTGAATACTAGTGAGGTACCATTTCGATGTTCACTAGTGGTGGTAGTAGTAGTAGTAGTAGTAGTAGTAGTGGTAGTGACAAAAGTAATACAATATGGTAGAGCAATTAATTCGTACATGAGTAAAAGGATATAAAAGCTATTACTTGGGTAACATAAAAATAGGTTGGACAAATATAAACTGGAATGAGGCAGCTTGTTTCAGTGTTCACTCTCTGTGCTTTGTGTAGTATAACAGGAGAGACTAAGTGATGGCAGGGTTTACTGTTTTCAGGAGGATTCTTGCTAAGACTTCGGAGATGGTGAAGCTGCCGTTGTTTTGTTTAATTGTATTCGAAACAGCGATCAGTGCTGATTCAAGGCACTTGCGTGTGCGGAAATTATTTTCTTTTATCACTAATTGGGCGTCTCTGAATTTCATAAGATGATTGGTGGAATTTCGGTGTTGTACACAGGCGTTGTTTAAGTTGTCGTTCCTGCATGCGTATATGTGTTCATTGAGGCGGGTGTCGGGGTTTCTTGCTGTTTCACCTCTAGATCTTGTCACAGCCCCCAAAGGGGGTATAGTGTAAACCCCTCATGACGGTTCGGGGTCTTGGGTTTTGTCCTGGTTAGATCCTTTTTGAAGGGGTTAAAAGCGATGGCGACCGGGTTTAGCTTGTGAAAGTACTTTGAGACTTTGTGCAACCGGGCTTTGGAAAAATTTAAATTTTTTGGGGAGCGGTTTATGCGGGGAAATTTGATGATCTGAAGAGCTCTTTTCTTGCGGAACGAGGGCGACTCGGTGTTAGCTTGTGAAAGTACTTTTAAACCCGTTTGTGCAACCTCTTTTGGGGAAAAATTTATAACTTTTTTGGGAGGGGTGTTGAGCTGGAGAATTGAGATCTGAAGAGCTTTTTTCTTGCAGCTTTGTGAAAAAAGAAGGAAATTGTAACCATGATGTTTGGTGAAGTAAGTAAATTCCCGCAAGAAACCAGGACAAAAAATTTCGGTATGTCCTAGAAAAAGGGGCTCATCATGGGGTTTTTCCCAAGACAACCGAATTTTTATCAGAGTTTCTTTACGAGGGAAATTTTTACATTCACCCAAAAATTTCCCGAGTTTCAAATTTTCCCTTTTTTTTCATCAAAGACTGCAAAAAAGAGCCTTCAGATCTCAATTCTTTCCCCGCATCAACCCGCTCCCAAAAAGTTATAATTCTTCCCCAAAAGCCAGGTTCCTGTTGTTTTTTAAAAAAAAGGTGTGTTTTTTGGTCTAACCCAAAACCCAACAACAAACCCTCAATGCAGGATTTACACTATACCCTGTGGACTGTGACAAAATCTACTAGGTGAAAAAGCAAGAAACCTCGACACCCCCTCAATGAACACATAAGCAGCAGGAACGACAATTAAACAACGCCTTTTACAACACCGAAATTCCACCAAAACATCTTATGAAATTCAGAGACGCCCAATTTGTGATAAAAAAAAAATTTCCCCCCACACGCAAGTGCCTTGAATCAGCACTGATCGTGTTTTTGAATACAATTAAACAAAACAACGGCAGCTTCACCATCCTCCAAAGGGTCTTACCCAAGAATCCTCCTGAAAACAGTAAACCCTCCCAAATCACATGGGCCCTCTCCTGTTATACTACACAAAGCACAGAGAGTGGGAAAACTGAAACAAGCTGCCTCATTCCAGTTTTTTATTTGTCCAACCTTTTTATGTTTCCCAAGGGAATAGCTTTTTTATCCTTTTTCTCAAATTTTGAATTAATTGCTCTACCATTGTATTACTTTTTTTCACTAACACTACTACTACCCACTACATACCACAGTGAACAACGAAATGGTACCTCACTAGTATTCCCCCCTCAAATCTGAGCCTTTATAAAACCCTCTTTGCCATGTATTGTTTTTAATGGCTTGAAAAAAGCTCCTGGAGAGCGAAACGTTGCCCCAATAAATGTTTACATTTGTTTTTTTCTTTTGTCCTTTTTTCTTTAAAAAATTAAAAATTTCCCCCCGAGCATGGCTTGCTTTTATTTTTACTTTCTCCAACCTTTTTTAAAAAAAAAAATTTGGGGGGGTTAAAAAAACCTTACGAAAAATAACATTGGAATCTTGTCCAGTTTTTAAAAGCTATATTTATGTTGTTTTAATCTTTGTTTCGAGATTTTTTTTCCCGTTTGGACCGAAAAAAACTTTAATTTGCAAATTTTTTCAAGGAATCTTATAGATTCAGAAATTTTTTGGGGGAAAACTTTATCAAAACTTTTTTTTTTTCTGTTTTTCCAAATTTTTGAATACAACTTTTAAAAATTAAAAGTTTTTTAAGAAAAAGAAGGCATATGAAAACCCAAATTTTCATGGTTTAAAGGGGGAAAACCCAAAATATTTTTTGTTGAATAAGGGGTGGTTTTCCCCTTTTTTTGGATTGTAAAAAAGTATTTCTAGAACTTTAAAAGATTTATCAATTCATTTTTTGGGGTTTTTTTAAATCATTCCCCTTTTCATAAATTTTGGATATTTCCTCATCTAAACCAGTACTACAAATTCATAAAAGCTCTAAAAAACATTGAAGAGAAAACAAAGTTTGACTCACTTGAGCAAGAATAATAGTGGAAAAAGGAAAGTTTTTTGTGGGTTTTCTGAAAATTTTAAATTTAATTCATTTTTCCCCTTAAAAAAAATTTACAGAAAACTAAAAAAAACTGTTCCTATGCCCACTATTATTCTTCGATAAAGCAGAGTCAATGTCTTTTTTCTCTTCAATTTTTTGAGACTTTACGAATTTTAGTCCGAGTTCATAGTTAGGGTAACAAAAATTTTTGAAAAAGGTAAGATTTGAAATTTCCCAGAAATTAAATTGAAAAACTTTTAAAGTTGCTAAAAAACTTTTTACAATCCAAAAAAAGGGGCAACCACCCTTTTTCAACTAAAAAATTTTTTGGGTTTTCCCTTACCAGAAAACTTGGGTTTAATGCCTTCTCTTCTTAAGACTTTTTAAAAATTTTAAAATTGTTTTCAAAAATCTTGATAAAATAAAAAAAAAAATTTTGATAAAGAATTCCCCCCAAAAAAGTGAGGATGTGTCTTTAAAATTCCTTGTAAAATTTTTCGTAAAGTTTATTACGGCAAACGGTAAAAACTCGAACTAAGATTAAAAAAACATAAAAATAGGGATTTGAACTAACTGGACAAGATTCCAAAGCTCTATTATTCATGTAAGAGATTTTTTTAACCACCAATTGATTTTTAAAAAGTTGAGAAAGTAGTATCAAGCAAGTCCATGGTCGACAGGAATATAATTGAATTTTGTTTCAAAAAAAAGCACTTTGACAATAATATGAATATTTCCTTTGGTTTATAAAATTGATCCATTTATAATTCTTTAGAATTTGGGAAGAATTTAAATACACCGACAAATAATAATTTTAAAAATTTTTTTGGGAAAAATATTTTGTTGGGGGGTTTTGTGGAAAGGACCCGTCCAGTTGGGCCGGCGCGCGTCAGGTGTTTAACCGTTGTGGGATCTGATAGTGAGGTGTTGGCCAGACGCCCTTATTTTACCTTCCTTGGATGCTTTACTTCATAGTTCCTTGATAATGTGAGTAGTAACGAAAGCGCTTGGAATTTCTCTATTCTTTCAGAGGGGTTGTTTTGCATATTCTGAAATCACCTGTTTACTGTGATTTTATTGGTAAATATATATATACATACATATAAAATATATATATATTTTATATATAATTTTAATATATATAAAATTATATATATATTATTAATATATATTTTATATATATAAAATATTTTAATATATATATATATATATAACACTGTTCTCTGGCTAAAGGGAAGACTCGAACCTACGAACCTTGGAGCAAGGTACGCAGTTTTATGCCATTCTCAACACACTGGACCTTTTACCGGCGTCCAGCTTGCGCTAGACGCCTTCTCCTTGAAAGCTGGCTGCCTTGGACAACGTCAAGCGCAAGCTGGACTCCAAGGTATTGGCCCAGTGTGGTGAGAATGGTATAGCACTATGTACCTTGTTCCATGGTTCGTAGGTTCGAGTCTCCTTCAGCAGAGATCAGTGTTTATGTATATTTCGCCTGCTCTTGCGATTCTTTGCATATATATATATATATATATATATATATATATATATATATATATATATATATAATTATATATATATATATATATATATACTGTATTATAATATATATATATATATAATTTAATATTTTTATATAATTATATATATATAATATATATATATATATATATATAAATGGGACCCATAGCCCGAAAAAGTGGATAAAAGGGCTTCAAGGAAGAAATTTGGATTCTTCCTGAAGATATTTGAATATTCCACTTCCCCTACCACCCCACCTTTTCATTCTTTTTTACCAATATGTATATTTTATTATATAATATGGTACAACAAATTTAAGAGATGCATTGTTGATACAAAGATGGCATACATTACATGAGGTGTGAGAGATACATGTCTAGTGCATATTGTTACGTGTTTGTCACTGATAACAATGCGAAAAGTTCATCCAGCTCCTCAGAACTGGGGCGCATGCCCAAAATACAGAAGGCATTACACCTCTGAACAGCAGCGCTGAGTCGCTGGAACAGAAAACTAGCTGCCGTGGGCTACCTAGTTATCCTGATGAGTCTTTTGTCTAGCTCCTTAAGGAACTTATATGCACTCTTTCCCCATGAGCCAAGGGTCTCTGAGCCTATGGGAACAAACATATAATGATGGGCAAGTTCTCCATATTTTCCAGACTTCTGCGACTCCCTGAAGCTGGCGGCTGCCCCTCCTTACTCCCTGGTGTATTGGAGATAGGTATCAGCCAAGGTAGATGCACATATGTAGTCTCACACCACCTGCTTGCCCTATGTCCAGGCTTGAATGGTGATACTATCTGGACGCTTCTGTCTGCCATCAGATCTGCATAGTTGGGAGGCTCCCTTACTGCTGGACATCCGGCTGTTGTGCGGCTCCTCTTCATAATGTTATTAACCTCCTGATGTCTTGCAATCTTTTCCTCGGATTTTTGGCACACATGACCATGGCACGCAAATCTGTCTGCTGCTTCACTGCCACAAATACACCTATGTTCGGCGAGAATAGGGGCGGCAATTCGAAGGGCAACACCGATGCGGATGGTTTGTGGGTCGAGGCGTGTGCCAAGGCTGGAGTTGGGAACAGCCAACAGAAAGTCCCCTGCATGAGGGGCTCTCACTGCCAGGAGTCGGGCTCTATTCTTCCCTGACACACTCTGAAGCATTGTTGAGGCTATGTTCTTCACTACTGTCTCATCCCAGTTCGACTGTTTGAAGTTGTTGGGGGGAGCAGGTCTAGTTTCAGAACCTGTTAGATTATCCCAGCTCATGACTCCGGCAATGAACTTTTGGTCCTGGACTTCAATCTTGTCCCTAAGAAGTTCAGGGAGAATCGCTGCTACAAGCCCTTTGGATGCAATGCATGAGGACAAAAGCAGGTAGCGCAATTTGTGATGACTTGCGGACACCAATGCCTCCTAGTCTGACTGGAAGTGTAGCTCAGTTCCACTGCCATTCTTCTAGAGTAAGGTTAAGTACTTTTGTAAAAATGTGCCTCAGGATACTGTCATATTCGTGCAGTATAGGGTTATCACATGAATATATATATATATATATATATATATATATATATATATATATATATATATATATATATATATTATATATATATATATATATATATATAAACTATATATATATATATATATATATATATATATTATATATATATATATATATATATATATATATATATATATATATATATATTTTATATATATATATATATATATATATATATATATATGCAAAACAACAACTGTGAAAGAATAGTGAAATTCCAAGCACTTCCTTGTTTACGAAAGTTCCAGTTGATGATTTATTAAGTCTCTTATCTGAAGAACTTGTTAATTATGATTTACTATTGCCATTTCCTACTATCACTGAACTTAATTAAACTTTGCATTGTTGATGCAAAATTTGTATTTAATGATAAGTTTTGCTCTCGGAAGTTTGGTATGGCAGTGGGGAATTCTCTTTCACCTGTTCTTAGTAACCTATAAATGGAATTTTTTGAAACAAGATTGCTCAATACAGTCCTCCCTAATAGAGCTAAATGGTTCAGATATGTGTCTTATGCCTAAGAATGTAGATATTCATCATTTCCTTGTTAAATTAAATAGCTTAGCCCATTCTATAAACTTTACTGTTGAGTTTGAGGAAAATAGCTCATTGCCTTTTCTAGATGTTTTAATTATTAAGCGTAATAATGAATTCAAATTTAAAATTTACAGAATACCTACGAATAACTGTTCCTATATTCACTATTATTCTTCACATCAAGATAGAGTTCAGCTGTTTGTTTTCTCATCAATGTTTTTGAGAGTTTTGCGTATTTGTAGTCCAGAGTTCAGAGATGAAGATATATCCAAAATTTATTAAATATCTAATGATCTGAAATACCCAAGAAACGGAACTGATAAATCTTTTAAGATTGCTAGAAATACTTTTTACAATCCAAAAAGGGACAACCAACCTTATTCAACTAAAAATATGTTGGTTCTCCCTTACCATGAAAACTTGGTTGATATGCCTTCTTCTTAAGACTTCTATCATCAAAGTTGTATTTAAAAATCTTGATACAGTAAAAAAACTTTCGATGAAGAATTCCCCCCAAAAAGCTGACAGATGTTCTATAAGACT
>NC_069407.1:70511737-70619937 GCF_026875155.1 Cherax quadricarinatus
TGTTAAAATTTTAATGGGGAGATTTTAACTTTAAACAAATTGATTGGAACAATTTGACAGGAAATCTTGAGTCTAGTGACTTTCTTGATACGGTTCAGGATTTCTTTTTAGAACAGGTTGTGACAAAACCAACTAGAGGAAACAATCTGCTTGACTTGGTTCTTGCCAACAAAGATTCACTAATTTAATAATCTTGAGGTTAATGATGAGCTTGGGGGAAGCCATCACAAATCACTTAGTTTCAATATAACATGGAATTACCCAGATAACTGCAATCAAATCTCTGTTCCAGATTTTCGCTTGGCCGACTTCATGGGACTGAAAAATTACCTGTGTGGGCTAAATTGGGATGTCCTGACTAAGGGTCAGGTAGGTGATCTTGGTTGCCAATAAAACGTTTTTCAGAGCATAGTTCTAGCTGCCCAGACAACTTTTGTTCCGAGTAGGGAAATTAGATCTAACAAAAATGAACCCAAATGGATTAACAATAGATTAAAACATCTCATTGGTCAAAAGAGAGGCATATATAGGCGTATCAAAAGAGGGGATGGCCAGTTAAGAAATCAATATATTCAATTAAAGAGAGAAATAAAAAAAGGAATAAGAAAAGCAAAAAGGGATTATGAGGCTAACGTCACAAGGCATTCAAAGAATAACCCAAAAGGGTTCTTTCAGGTATACAGAAGTAAGATTAGGGACAAGATTGGCCCACTTAAAAGTAACTCTGGTCAGATCACTGACAGTGATAAGGATATGTGTGAAATTCTCAATACCTACTTCCTCTCAGTTTTGACCCAGGAAAATACTAGCGATATTTCTGAAATAATAGATTATGTAGAACAGGATAATAAACTATGCACGATTGCGATAACTAGTGACATGGTCCTCAGACAAATAGAGAAACTAAAACGTAACAAATCCCCAGGCCCTGATGAACTGTTTGCAAGGGTGTTAAAGGAATGTAAAGATGAACTTAGCATTCCTTTAGCTAATCTTTTTAACATATCACTACAAACTGGCATAATGCCTGATAAGTGGAAAATGGCAAATGTAATACCTATCAACAAGGCAGGTGACAGGTCCTTGGCTTCGAACTATAGACCAAAAAGCCTTACCTCCATAGTGGGAAAAATTATGGAATCAATAATTGCCGAAGCAATTCGTAACCATCTTGATAGGCACAGATTGATTAAGGAATCTCAACACGGTTTTACAAAGGGGCGTTCCTGTCTTACGAATTTACTAACTTTTCTCACTAAGGCGTTTGAGGAGGTAGATCATTGTATTGAATATGATATTGAGTATATGGACTTCAGTAAGGCTTTCGATATAGTTCCTCATCAGAGGCTATTGAGGAAACTTAAGGCACACGGAATAGGAGGAGAAATTTTTTCCTGGGCAGAGGAATGGCTGATAAATAGGCAGCAGAGAATTTGCATAAATGGGGAGAAATTAGAATGGGGGCACGTTACAAGCAGTGTTCCTCAGGGGTCAGTGTTGGGCCTGTTGTTGTTCACAATTTACATAAACGACATAGATGAAAGAATAAATAGCGACATAAGCAAATTTGCTGATGACACCAAAATAGGCCGTCCAATTCATTCTAATGAGGACACTAGAGCACTCCAGGATGATTTGAATAGACTGACGCAATGGTCGGAGAAGTGGCAGATGCAGTTTAATATTGACAAATGCAAAGTTCTAAATGTTGGACAGTTAAATAACCATGCCACATATAAACTAAATAATGTAGATCTTAATACTACTGACTGCGAAAAGGATTTAGGAGTTCTGGTTAGCAGTAATCTAAAACCAAGACAACAGTGCATTAGTGTTCGCAATAAAGCTAACAGAATTCTTGGCTTCATATCTAGAAGTATATATAATAGAAGCCCTCAGGTTGTTCTTCTACTCTACATATCCTTGGTTAGGCCTCATTTAGACTATGCTTCTCAATTCAGGTCACCGTATTACAGAATGGATATATATGCTCTGGAAAACGTACAGAGGAAGTTGACAAAGATGATCCCATGTATCAGAAATCTTCCATATGAGGATAGACTGAGGGCCCTGAATCCGCACTCTCTCGAAAGGCGTAGAATTAGGGGGGATATGATCGAGGTGTATAAGTGGAAAACAGGAATAAATAAAGGGGATGTAAATAGCGTACTGAAAATTTCCAGCCAAGACAGGACTCGCAGCAAAGGCCTCAAGTTTGAAAAATTCAGATTCAGGAAGGATATAGGAAAGCAATGGTTTGGTAATAGAGTCGTGGATGAGTGGAATAAACTCCCGAGTACAGTTATTCAGGCTAAAATGTTGTGTAGTTTTAAAAATAGGTTAGATAAATACATGAGTGGGTGTGGATTGGTGTGAGTTGGACCTGACTAGCTTGTGCTGTTGGTTCTGGTGCCGTGCTCCATCCTTGAGTGGAATTGACCAGATTGGGTGGGTCATTTGGCTTATCCGGGGGGAAGGTCATTTGGCTAATCCGGGGATGACACGTGGACCTGCTTCACATGGGTCAGTAGGCCTGTTGCAGTGTTCCTTCTTTCTTATGTTCTTATGTTCTAAAACATCAGAGTAGGCTGACATGCAGTAGGGCTCAGGAAGGTGAATTGCCACAATCAGATTGTGGTCAAAAAAAAAGGGGACGGGGAAAACCTGGAGCAACATGACTGCACAGAAACGTCCCAGGGCAAAGATATTGGAGGTGGAAATGGCTGCATGATGCTTCAGCACGTTAGGGAAAACTACTGGAGAGAGAGAGAGAAGGACAAACCAGCAAGACTGAACCTAGTATTCACCATAAGTAGTGCATATATTGAAGACATCACATATAAAATGCTACTCATGCTGATCATTTGGTTCTGAGCTTTGAATGCATAGAGTTGCTAGTGGAGAAGGAAGCAGGAAGTGCAGAGCGGAGGAAGCCAAACTGCAAGAGACGGGACTACTTGCACGAGGTTCAGAGAGACATAGAGCTCTCAACGAAATCGGTCAGTGAGATGATGGAATGCGTGGACACAATATGCAGGGCAACAGAGAAGAGGTTTGTACCCAAGGGCAACATAAATAATGAGAAAGCCGGAACGAGCCAATGGTTCACCCAGAGGTGAAGAGAGGCCAAAATTAAATGTACTGGAGAATGGAAAAAGTATAGGAGGCAAAGAAACCAGGAGAATAAGGAGAGTAGTCAAAGAGCCAGAAACGAGTGGCCCGGTGGCCTGGTGGCTAAAGCTCCCGCTTCACACACGGAGGGCCCGGGTTCGATTCCCGGCGGGTGGAAACATTTCGACACGTTTCCTTACACCTGTTGTCCTGTTCACCTAGCAGCAAATAGGTACCTGGGTGTTAGTCGACTGGTGTGGGTCGCATCCTGGGGGACAAGATTAAGGACCCCAATGGAAATAAGTTAGACAGTCCTCGATGACGCACTGACTTTCTTGGGTTATCCTGGGTGGCTAACCCTCCGGGGTTAAAAATCCGAACGAAATCTTATCTTATCTTATCTCACAGCTAAGGACTGAGGCCCAGTGACAATGCAAAAATTACATAGCAGCGAAAGCCAAGTGCGACTTAAAGTTGTTCTGCAGTCACATCAGGAGGAAAACAAAAGTCAAGGACCAGGTAATCAGAATGAGGAGAGAAGGAGGCGAGATCACATGAAATGGCCGAGAGGAGCTCAACATGAGATTTAAAGAAGTATTCACAGTGGAGACAGAAAGGACTCCTGAAACACAGAGAGGTGAGGAACACCACCTAGTGCTAGACACAATACATACAACCGGGGAAGTGGTGATGAGGTTGCTAAGCGAACTAGATACCTCAAAGTTGATTGGGCCAGATAACATCTCATGGTGGGACCTGAGAGAGGGAGCAGAGGCACTCTGAGTACCACTAACAACACTCTTCAACACTTCTATCGCAACTGGGCAGCTTCCTGAAGTATGGAACACAGCAAATTTACTCCCAGTTTAAAAAAAAGAGGGACAGACACGCATCACTAAACTACAGAACAGTATGACATGCATGGCATGCAGTGTCATGGAGAAAATTATCAGGAGAAGAGTGGTGGAGCCCTAGAAAGAAATGAGCTTATCATCGACAACCAGCACGGATTCAGGGATGGGAAATCCTGTCTCACAAGCCTACTGAAGTTGTATGACAGCTTAAGACAAGAGCGTGGATGGGGATGTAGATTGCATTTTCTTGGTCTGTAAGAAGGTTTTTTGACAGTTCCACACAAGAGATCAGTGCTAACCTGGAGGGCCAGGCATTGCAATGGGTCACAGAATACCTGACAGGAAGGCAGCGTGAGTCATGGTACACGACGAGGTGTTGGAGTGGGAGCCTATGACTAGTGGGGTTCCACGGGGGTCAGTCCTGGGGCCGGTGCTTTTCCCTGGTATGTGTGAATGACATGACGGAAGAAGTAGACTCAGATGTGTCTCTGCCAAACGATGTTAAGTTTATGAGGAGAATTCAAACGGAGGAGGGCCAGGCAAGGATTAAGAAGGGATCTGAACAAGCTATAGGCCTGGTCCAGCAAACGGCTCCCTTTGTTCAACCCTGCCAAGTGCAAAGTCATGAAAATCTAGGAAGAACAAAGAAGACCACAGACAGAATACAGTCTAGGGGGCGAAGACTACAAACCTCACTGCATGAGGTAAGTATAAACACCAAACACATCTCCTGAGGAGCACACCAACCAAATAACTGCTGTAGCATACAGGCGACAAGCAAAGGTAAGAATAGCATTCCGAAATTTCAGTTAGGAATCGGTCAGGACTCTGGAGCCACATTGGGGGGGCCCAAAAAAATAGAGTCAGATGATGGAGGTGGTACTGGAAAACCTCATGGCAACCAACATGTTAGGGACACTTTCCAGGAGAAAGGAGAGGATGAACCAGCAAGACTGGACCCTTTAGTAGTTCAGACATCGAGAACATCAGAAACAAAAGTCTCCTCAGAGCAAGTGAAACACGTGGTTCTGAGCTTTTGAGAGGGAAGCAGGAGTAGTATGGGAGAAGCCAAATTTCAAAAGGGAAAAAACTACACAGGAACGGAGGAATTTCCTGCAAAAAGTTCGATGAGAAAGTGAATTGGCAGGAAAATCAATAAATGGAATGGATGAACTACATGACAAACAAAATGCAAGGAGGCAGAGGAATGGTTCATTCCAAGGGCAAAAAGAAATAATGAGAAGACTAGGAACGAGTCCTTTGGGTTTACCCAAAGGTGTAGAGAGGTAAAAACTAAGTGCACTAGGAGAGTGGAAAAAAGTGCAGAAGACAAAGAACCCAGGAAAATAAAAGAAAATCAGTTGATGAGCCAGAAAACGAATATGCGCAGATATAGAGGGAGGCCCAGCGGCAATTCGAAAACGACATTTCATCGACAGCCAAGTTGAGCCGTAGTTGTCGTATAGCTCCATCAGGAGGAAAACAACAGTCAAGGACCAGGTAATTAGGCTGAGGAAGGAAAGAGGGAAGTTCACAAGAAAAAGACCGAGAAGTTTGTGAAGAGCTCAACATCAGATTTAAAGAAATATTTACAGTGGAGACAGGAAAAGACTTGGAAAGCCAGAATGGTGACATACTTAGCAAGGGATACACCAACAAGTTTCTGGACTAAATCATTATAACCCAAGAGGAGGTGGGAAAACGCTGCTAAGGAAATTAGATACCTCAAAGGGGGTGGAACCTGACATCTCTCCTAGGGTGCTTAGAGAGGGAGCAGAGACAGTGTGTGTGTGCCACTAACAAACAAAACTTAAACATACATTGAAACTGGTCAACTACCTGAGGTTTGGAAGACGGCAAATGAGGTTCCCGATTTTTAAGAAAAAGGGGAAAGACATGAAGCACTGAATACAGACTAGTATCATTGACAGGTTAAGTATGCAAAGTCATGGAGAACACTATCAGGAGGAGAGTGGTGGAGCACCTAGAAAGGAATAAGCTTACACACGACAGACAACAAAGGTTTCAGGCAAGGGAAATTTCCCGTGTCACAAACCTAATAGGTTTTTTCAGCAAAGTAACAGAAGTTAGACAAGAGAGAGAGAGAGAAAGGAGGGTGGGTAAACTGCAGTTTCTTGGACTACAAGAAGGCTTTTTATAGTACCACACAAAAGATTAGTGCAAAAGCAAGAGAATCAACCCCGCTTAACAGGAAAGCCGCTGCAAGGAAGGCAAAGGATCTTGAGATGAGTATGATACTGAACACATCAAACCCGTGGTGCACGCAACCAGGTAACTCCTGCAGCAATTGGGCGCCTGCAAACCTAAAAATAGCATTCCGTACCTCAGTAAGGAATACGTTCAAGACTCTGTACACCGTGTATGTCGGCCCCTATTGGAGTATCACTACCAGTTTGGAAGCTACACTTGGCAAAGCACGTCAAGAAATTAGAGAAAGTGCGAAGGTTTACAACAAGACTAGTTCCGGAGCTAAAGGGGAATGTCCTACGAAGAACGGTTTTAAAAAAAATCGACCTGACGACACTGGAGGACAGGAGGGATTTGGAGACACTTGATAACGACATATAAAATACTGCTAGGAATTGACAAGGTGGACAAAGAGAGGATCTTCAAGAGATGGTACAAAGCAACAAGGGGTCCAATTGGAAGTTGAAGAGGGATGTAAGGAAGTATTTCTTCAGCCGGGGTTGTTAGAAAGTGGAATAATCTGGAAAGTGATGTAGTTAGAGACAAATCCATGCATAGTTTTGAGATTAGGTATGGTAAACCCATGAAGCAGGTAGAAAGAGGACCCCAGTAGTGCTCAGTGAAAAAGGCGGGAACAGGAGCTATGAATCGACCCCTGTAACTACAATTAGGTAAGTACAATTAGGTGAGTACACAAACTCAAAAGCTCCACAATTTTTTTTTACATGTAGGCCCATCTCCCCCCGAAAGGGAGGGTGACCAAAAAAAGAAAGAAAATCCACAAAAAGAAAATACTTTCATCATCATTCAACACTTTCACTTCACTCCACATTATTACTGTTTTTGCAGAGGGTGCTCAGAACACAACAGTTTAGAAGCATATACAGTGGACCTCGAATTTAGTCCTGCCTTTTCTGTATGCAAAACTATTTTTATTGTCTATAAAATGTATTTTTTGTTAATATTTTCATAGGAAATAATGTAAACCCAATTAAACAATTCAAGACACCCAAAAAATATTAAAAAAAAACTACATTTTTTAGAATTAATAAAAATTGTTTTGTTTACAAAAAAGGCAGGAATAAATTCGAGGGTCCATTTGTACGTATAAAGATGCACAACTTTATCCTCCAAACCGTCAATATCCCAAACCCCTCTTTAGAGTGCAGGCATTGTAACTTCCTTTTCCCAGGACTCAAGTCCGGCTTTTTAAAAAATAACCTGTTTTCCCTGAATCGCTTCACTAAATATTACCCTACTCACACTCCAACAGATCGTCAGGTCCCAAATCCCATTCATCTCCATTCACTCCTATCTAACACGCTCATGCACGCCTGCTGGAGTCCAAGCCCCTCGCCACAAAAAAAACCTCCCTTACCTCTTTCTTCCCAAACCCTTTTCGAGGACGACCCTACCCCACCTTCCTTTCCCTACAGATTTAAATGCTCTCCATGTCATTCTACTTTGATCCATTCTCTCTAAATGCCCAAAACCCACCTCAACAACCCCTCTTCAGACCCTCTGACTAATACTTTTATTAACTCCACACCTTCTCCTAATTTCCACACTCCGAATTTTCTGCATAATATTTACACCACACATTGCTCTTAGACAGGACATCTCCACTGCCTCCAACCGCCTCCTCGCTGCTGCATTCACATCCCAAGCTTCACACCCATATTAGAGTTTTGGGTTTACTACTATACTTTCATACATTCCCTTCTTTGCCTCCTTTAGATAATGTTTTTTGTCTCCACATATACCTCAATGCACCACTTACCTTTTCTCCCTCATCAATTCTATGATTAACCTCATCCTTCATAAATCCATTCCGAAGAACGTCAACTTCCAAGTATCTGAAAACATTCACTTCTTCCATACTCCTCCTCCCTAATTTGATATCCAATTTTTCTTTATCTAAATTTTTTTGATACCCTCATTACCTTACTCTTTTCAATGTTCACTTTCAACTTTCTTACCTTTACACACTCCCAAACTCGTCCACAAACCTTTGCAATTTTTCATTAGAATCTCCCATAAGCACAGTATCATCAGCAAAAAGCAACTGTGTCAATTCCCATTTTGAATTTGATTCCCCATAATTTAATCCCACCCCTCTCCCGAAAACCCCTAGCATTTACTTCTTTTACAACCCCATCTATAAATATATTAAACAACCATGGTGACTTTTACACTTTCCACATATATGTTAATAAATTCCACATTCAAACACACTCACAAATTTAAAGCACACACATTCAAACAAATACACATACTGATGAAGGTGCAAGGCTACTTTTGACAAGATTTGTTGGGGTTTATTCATTAAAGAATCTTTGTATTGTCCCAGAATCCAAGGTGGACATGGCTTATCAGCATATATGGGTAGAATTCATTAATGGAGAAGGATGTAACGACACTACTCGAGAGTTATTAGCCCTGAAGGAATATCATTGTTGAATAAAGAGCCTGCATTTACCTATAGAGCCTATCTGAGCCTATAAAAATCATTATCCACATGCACTTCGAATCAGAAGTGTACCGACCAGCTGGAAAACTGGAACCGTGATCCGAATATACAAGCAGGGAGGGAGGGACAAGAGGCAGTGAATTTTAAGACGGTATCACTGACACGTATACTCTCCAGAATATTGAAAAATTCAATCAGAAAAGGATTGCTTGAGTATCTAGAGAGGTGTGATTTTTTTTTGTTTTTTTTTTTTTTACAGAAAACAAAATTAACTTATGGAAAGTATGTCTTGTCTCACTAAACCACTAGAGTTCTATGATTTAAAAAAAACGGCAGTTAATCGAGAGAAACCAGTGATGGGCTAACTGTGTTTTCTTGGACTTTAGAAAAGTATTTGACCCGTGCGCTCCTACGAGAAATTGATTTTCAAATTGGAGGAGCAAGGAGGGATATGAGGTAAAGTTTTACATTGGTTCAATGAATGTTTACCGAAGAGAAGACATAAGCTGAATAAAAAGCAGCAGATGTTAAGGATAGGAAACTGTTTAAACAGTGGGGTCTTTAAAGGATTAGTTCTTTGGATCAGTTGCAATTTATTATAACGTAATAATCACCTTTAATGTTGTGTATTTAAGGTTCAACATCCTATCAGACCTCAAAAGAGTGTTTGATAAGGCTGATTCCTCCTTATGGAAATGAAAATCAGTGATACCCCAATTAGATAAACAATTTCATTAATAATATGTACAGCTTGAATAGAATATAAAACACTTAAACATGAAAATAATCCTAAACCCGAATCAAAGAATGGAAAATGAAATATATATAATTAATGACTCAAAAGCTAATTTGTACACAATTAATGTGTGTATAATATAGCGGTGCCGTGCTGATGTTCTGGCACGTAGCTCTGAGTCGTGGTTTGGAACACTCATGAGCTGTTCCTGGTATTCCAGATATTCTGAAAATTTAGGCAAATTGCAGATAAATCACAAAATTATCTGTTCAATTTAAAATATTCTTGCAGAGCAGAATCTTTTTATAATACGTATTCCAAAAATTGCCAGAATGGCAATTATATGTTTCATTACGAGCGTCTGTAGATTTTATCACTATCACGGAGCAATAATAACGCATTACGCATTACCCCTATAAAACCTGCCACAGCAGTGAATGAAAGGGGAGAGAGAAAGGACGGCACAAGCTGTTAAAGTTCTTTTAGTCCATTAACAGACTCACAATTTTTCATATTAAACTGCTTTACCCCACAATGCCTCTTATAAATGTGATGAGCGGATAACATCACTTCTGATCATCACATTTACCAGGTTTCTGCAATAATATCTTTTCTTAATAAAGTCTAGGGTCATTTTAAACTAATTATATTAACCTGAAAAAGGTTAAGCAGACTGGGTGTTTATAAATAATTAATATATGTGCGATAAATATATATATACACAAATCCTTATCGTTGAAAAAAATGTTTATTTCTCATAACACCAGATGCACAACCAAAACTATCATACGGCCACAGTTTTTGAGATCATCCTTTCAAAATCCAGATTCAGGCCTATTACAAACACTACCATATGGTCAGTATCTTAGTTCTCAACTCTTCAAACTGCCTCTAAGAGTGTCTTACAAAGTAAGGAAGCCTGGGGGAAAAAAGATATTTTAGTGATACTCTGGGGACATACAAATAATTTATCCACTACTCCATCAGTACAATGATAAACAATCAGCTTTTGCCATATATACCCATCACTACGAGTGCTATAAAAACCACTAGACATGCCAGCATGCCCACCATTATTACCACTACTGCAACCCTCAGTCTGGATAATAATCGTAGATTCCTGAAAATATAAAATGTTTAAGTAAATGGACATAGATGCAACTAATGTGCGTTTCATCTCGTGTTCGCTTTACCTAAAACCCTCAGATTCCAATACATACCACTGCTTCCACTGTCAAAATCACCAGATTTTCCTTCACCACACACTCCCATACTACTGTTTAATGCCACATGACCTACCCTGACAACCAACCGGTTACCACTTACAAAAAATAACAAAAACTTACCCAATTATACCCACCGCTAACACTCCTAAAACCATGAGAATTATTGAACCATCCAATCACTTTCATTGCTATAAGCCAGTCAAGTCACACCAACCACCGCTGCTTAAATCACAGACAAATGTGATTAGTAAAGAAAGAATGATTTAACAAGATAAAAATTTTACACACAATAAAGTTTCCTTCCACTTACTATAGGAAAAAAAATTACCCTAGGGTTTGCAACATTTTTAGCATCCTATTCAAAGATATCCAAAAGCATGAAGCACGGAAAACTGTGCAATAACGTAAAGAAAAATTAGTTTGACACGCAAAAGTCATAACGTTTCAGGGAAAAAAGGGCCATCAGGTTCTCCAGGGATACAAAATGTCATATCAATGAGGCAAAATTGCTGACAACCCACCACGGCATATCTGAGTGAAAGTTGAAGGTTGAATGAAGCAACGGAAGAGAGAGGCGAGAGGGAGTGAGTGAGAGAGAGAGAGAGAGTGATCGAGAGAGAGAGAGGAGAGGAGAGAGAGAGAGAGAGAGAGAAGAGAGATGATGAGAGTGATGACGAGAGAGATGATGACGTGGAGACGAGAGTGAGAGAGATGAGAGTTATGACTCGAGTATGGAACATTGTACTGCATAATGTGTCAAACGAGATAAAGTCAGTGATCAATGGAAAAAATATCTGGGCCCAACAGAGGGCGCCAACATATCCTGTTCCCTTTTGTATGCTCTCATAAACATTAAAATTGCTTTCGATGAGCTGATGTAGGTAACAGCTCTTAGCTTGCCAATAAAGTAAGGAATCCTTACCTATAAAGAGGCTTGTCAATAAAGCTAGGGATACTTAACCTTGTCTAAATCAATGTGTAAAAAAAAAAAAAAAAAAAAAAAAAGAGAGTGTGAGAGAGAGGAGAGAGGGAGAGAGAGAGTCGTGGAGAGAAGTGAGAGGTGACAGAGGGTGAGACGAGAGAGAGGAGAGAGAGAGAGTGAGAGAGAGAGAGAGAGAGAGAGTCTGGACATACAAAAAAGAAAATAGAGGCAGACAAACAGTCAGCCACACAGAGAGGCAGACCAGACAAGCCAACATAGAGAGGCGGACAGACAGACAACCACACAGAGAGGTAGAAGATCAACACACTAGAAGGCAGACAGACAGACAGTATTACAGAGAAGCAGACAGACAGGTACACCTAAAGGCAGGACAGACGTAGGCATGGCAAATATTTTGTAGATAAATTTTGACTAAAAAAAATTGGTGTAAAATAAATTTAAATAAGACACAAAGAGAAAAAACTATCCTGCACTACAAACATGAGTGAAGTTATCAAACCTGTCAAATGAATTTTGTATATGTATAACATATATAGCCTCTTACAGCACAAAAGAATCATAAAATTTAATTTTTTTTGAGTGTCATAAGCGAATGTTTATTAGATATTTGAAAATTTCAGCAAAGTAGTGAGGACCCTTCCCTTCAGTGGGTGACTCAAACATTTGCTGAAACACTCTTCGTATAAGTGGCGAGAATTGCACCTCTTACAGGGCGTAGGTACTTTTATCTCTCTCTCTCTCTCTACTCTCTCTCTCTCATCTCTCTCCTTCTCTCTCTCTCTATCTCTCTCACTCTCTCTCTCTCCTTCTCTCTCTCTCTTTCTCTCTCTCTCTCTCTCTATCTCTCTCTCTCTCTCTCTCTCTCTCTCTCTCTCTCTCTCTCTCTCTCTCTCTCTCTCTCCTACTTTCTCTCTCTCTCTCTCTCTCTCTCTCTCTCTCTCTCTCTCTCTCTCTTTCTCTCTCTCTCTATCTTCTTATCTCTCTTCTCTGTCTCTCTCTCTCTCTCTCTCTCTCTCTCTCTGTCTCTCTCTCTCTCTCTCTCTCTTCTCCTCTCTCTCTCTTCTCTCTCTCTCTCTCTCTCTCTCTCTCTCTCATCTCTCTCTGTTTCCTCATTTTTTTACTACACAGGGTTTGACAAGAGTTAGGTTAAGGATTCCTAACTTTATTGGTAAGCTAAGAGTCTGTTTACCTTACATCAGCTCATTTGAAACAATTTTTATTGTTATGAAACATTTCAAGTAGGGTACAGGTTGAAGTTGGAGACATCTGTGGGCCAACATTTTCATTTGTTCAACTGACTTTATCTCGCCGCTGAATCCATAATGCTGTACGAATGTGTTCCAGACTCGAGTCATCCTGGAAATAAATGATCTCGATGAAGTATTGTTCTAGAGAAGGGTACAGCCAGAGTGAGTTGCTCTTGGCTTTCTGCCCGTCTTGTGATATGGAAACTTGCTTCACGCTGTTTCGAAAGTGCGATCCCAAGTGTGGTACTTTTACAAATATTGCCTTGTACATAACAGTAAGGCCACCCACATTCTCCTGCGTGAAGGCTCTGATGAAATGACAGATCTATCCAGAGTGGTCCAGGGCAAGAGATGAGATGTCTTGCTCTGTTTCTCTACTCTTGCAAGCAGTCGCAGATGAGAAGGGGGGCAGGCGAAAACCTTGAAAAGTGGAAGCATACTCAAGGTGTGAGCCGTTATTTGTGCCTCGCACAAAATCTTACAAACCCTGCTGTCAAGCAGAATGCGGAGCTACGGCGAAGTGCTGGTAAGCTTCCTGGCTGCCTGTTCTGCAAGATTTTACAACGTGGTTTTTCATGGGTCGGTTTGGAGCCAATTGATCTACAAGGGTATCAACTTCTTCCCAGGCGCCCAACTCCCTCCCATTCATCCTTACTACTGCACCGGCATTACCTTCTTGGTGCCTAGAGATCATCATCATTTGTGTTCTCTCAGGTGCAAATGTTACTTGCCCTCTATTTCCCCAAATAGATATAGCTCTGAGCTGGTGATTGATGTAGCTTAGAGCAGCTGGCATTTCTTCTCTTGGATAAGTGAATGTCAGTGTACAGTCGTCTACATATGCATGGGATTCTGGAATGAGATGAAGAAGGTCATTGAAGTAGACATTCCATAACAATGGTCCCAGAACACTTCCTTGTGGAACACTTGCCCCAATTGGATGTCTTGTTGATTCTGTTCCATTGAGACTCTCTCTCACTCTCTCTCTCCGTCTCTCTGTCCCTCTGTTTCTCTGTCTCTCTGCTTCTCTGTCTCTCTGTTTCTCTGTCTTTCTGTCTGTCTGTCAGTCTGTCTGTCTGTCTGTCTGTCTGTCTATCTCTCTGTCTGTCTGTCTGTCTGTCTGTCTGTCTGTCTGTCTTCCTCTTCTTCTTCTCTCTTCTCTCTCTCCTCTCTCTCTATCTCGCTTCTCTCTCTCTCTCTCTCTCTCTCTCTCTCTCCTCACTCTCTCTCTCTTCTCTCTCTCTCGCATTCTCTCTCCTCTCTCCTCTCTCTCTACTCTCTCCTCTCTCTCTTCTCTCTCTCTCTCAATCTCTCTCTCTCTCTCTCTCTCACTCTCTATATCTCTCTCTCTCTCATCTCTTGTCTGTTCTCCTCTCTCTCTCTCTCTCTCTCTCTTCTCATTTCTTCTCTCTCTATCTCTCTGATCCCTGTCTCTGTCTCTTTTTGTTTTCCGGCTGTATGTCTGTCTGTTCTGTGTTGTCTCTCTCTCTCTCTCTCTCTCTCTCTCTCTCTCTTTATATATATATATATATATATATATATATATATATATATATATATATATAGATATATATAATATATTATATATTATATATACTATAGATATATATATATATTATAAAATTTATACTATATTATTATATTATATATATCTAATATATATTTTATATATATATATATATATAAATATATATATATATATATAGATATATGTATATATATTTATATATATATATATATATATATTATATATCTAGAATATATATATATACTATTATATATATATATATTATATATATTATATTATATTATATATATATATTTTTTTTTTTTTTTTATTTTATTTTTATTTTTATTTATAAATTTTAGCATACATACAGAGTTCACAAAAATCAAGGTAAGAGCAGCATGCCAAAGCCACTTATATGCATAGGTCATTAGGGCTGCTTAAACTTAACTTAAGATCAAATATGCAGCAATGATGAATCAGTGATAAGAAATTATTGTAAACAGATATAACTATAAAAAAATTACAAATGAGTTTTACAATGACAGTATTGTGGTTGCATGCATTCCTGTTCATTCATTTGTAGTGTATTTAAAAAAAAAAAATAACAAAGAGTTTTAAGGTGTTTATACATTTGTGTGATATAAATGTCGGGAGTAAATTTAGGATATACAACTTTATATGTTCTGTTATTCAGTATTTTATTTGTTTGTACGTGAGGTAAGTGAACTTTGAGGAAGAGACTTGAATTTATAAACAGGTAGTGTTTCTTTTATATTTATAGGTAATGAATTCCAGATTTTAGGGCCTTTTATGTGCATTGAGTTTTTGCATAGCGTGAGATGGACGCGAGGAAATCAAAGAGTGATCTGTGCCTTGTGTTTATGGTCATGTGTTCTGTTGAGGTTGGCAAGGAGATGTTTGAGGGGAGGGTTATATCAGAGTTAAGTGTTCTATGTATGTAATAAGTGCAATAATAAGTATGGATGTTTGTATGGTGAGTAGGTTGAGTGTTTTGAATATTGGTGGAGTGTGCTGCCTGTAGTGAGAATTTGTTTCATTCTAACTGCAGCCATTTTGTTGGGTAATTAGTGGTCTGAGATGGTTAATTGTTGTTGAGCCCCATGCACAAATTCCATAGGTGAGATAGGGGTAAATAAAGAGGTGATAAGGGCCAGGAGGGCTGACTGTGGAACATAGTACCGTATCTTCGATAGTATGCCTACAGTCTTGGAAATTTTCTTAGAAATTTGTTGTATATGTGTATGAAATTTGAGTCTATTATCGAGGTGGGATTCCTAAGAATTTTCCCTCTGTTAGCTTTGTGATAGGTGATCCGTTTATCGTTATGTTAAGAGGTACATCTGTAGCTCTGCTACCAAACTGAATGAAGTAGTTTTTGTCAATGTTTAGTGTAAGTTTGTTAGTCCTCATCCAGGTAGATATTTTCTGTAATTCGGTGTTTCAGTATTGGCTAGCGTGACTGGGCTCGGGTGAGAGAAGACGTATGTGGTGTCATCTGCAAAAAGTGTGGGTTGAGTAATTGCGAAGCATTTGGTAGGTCATTTATGTATAGGAGAAAGGAAGAGGGCCAAGGACACTTCCCTGTTGGGACACCAACTGTAATTGGTTGTGCGGAAGAGCTTGCCCCATTTGCGTACACATTTGGCTTCTGTTGCTGAGGTAAGACTTGAGGTAGTTGAGGGAGTGCCCTCTAATACCATAGTGTGACAATTTTACGTGGAGCAAGTCATGGTCAACTGTATCAAAAGCTTTACGTAAGTCAATGAAGATCCCCAGTGGGACTTCTTTTCTCTCTATTGCAGTGTATATATGTTCAAACATGTGTATAATAGCATCATTAGTATTTTTATTAGGCCTGAATCCAAATTGGCAGGGGTTGAGAATGTTATGGGAGATGAGGTAGGAGTAGATTCGTTTATGAATTAATTTTTCGAAGATTTTTGAGAGAGGGTGTAAGTTGGATATTGGCCTATAGTTATTCAACTCTGTTTGGTCTCCTCCTTTATGGATCGGGGTGACCCTTGCTATTTTGAGAACTGTAGGGAAGGTGGAGGATTCAATGGATTTGTTAAAGAGTGTTGCAATGATTGGTGATAGTACTTGTGACGATTGTTTGTATATAAAGGGTGGTAAGGTCTCCTGCCTTGTTTTTCAGTGCGTTGATAATAAGGGAGACTTCATATGGGTTAGTCGGAGCTAGGAACAGTGTGTTCGGGTAGTTGCCAGTGAGGTAGTCATTTGGTGGGGTATCTGAGCTTGGGATATTATTGGCAAGGTTTTGACCTATAGTGGAGAAGAAATCATTGAGTCTGTTTGCTGTTTCTGTTGGTGGGAGTTGGGGTTCATCTGATTTTGCTAATTTTATTTCGCTATGTCGTGATATCTTTTTTGTTCCCAGAATTTCTGATAGGGTCTTCCAGGTCTTTTTTTATATCACCTCGTAAGTTGGATAATTTGTTCTCATAATACAATTTTTTTGCCCTTCTTATCAGGCTGGTTAGGATTGACGAGTAACGTTTTGTTTGGTCTCTGGTTATGTGACCCATTCTGTACTGTTTTTCATATCGGTGTTTTGTATTTATGGATTTGAGGAATGCTGGGTGTTAGCCAGGGACTGTTCAGTCTCTTAGCTGTCATCTGTTTAGTTTTTTTAGGGCAGTGCTTGTTATAAAGGTATTGGGTCTTTTTAGAAAATTATTAAAACATTCGTCAATATCTGTATAGATTTCTAGCTCAGTGTGCCAGTCAATGTTTGTTACTGCTGTTGTGAAGTTATTAATGGATGCCTCATTGTGTAGTTTGAAGGTGACTTTAGTAGTTTCTTGGGTATTTTACCAAGAGTTGTATGAGGAAAGTAGGGTAGTGGTCTGTGGTATTATCTGTAATTATGCCTGATTTTAAAGGGGATATGGTGTTGGTCCAGATGTGGTCAAGTAGGGAAACACTAGTCTCTGTAACTCTTGTAGGTTTTGTTACTGTTGGTAGCAACATGCAGTTACTCATTGTGTTTGTGAATTCAGTAAGGTGTGGGTCCTGGTCTTGCAGGAGATTTATTTATATTGAAGTCACCTGAGAGTAGTAAGTGATCTTTGTTCATGCGTGCATCAGTTATCATACTTCCTAGGTTTTGACTAAATTGGCTAATGTTGATTGTGGAATTCTGTAGATGTTTATCATGTGAGAGGTTTTTGTTGGTATTTGGATTTGAATTTAGCTATTATATATTCCCCATGTTCATCCCTTGTGCAAGTATTAATGATACATTCTAGTTGGTCTGAGTAGTATATAGCTGTGCCACCCCCTTGTTGGTCTGGCCTACAGTTGTGTATGGCTGTGTAACCAGGAATGGCATAGACATCTGTAGTATCAGGCTTTAGCCAGGTTTCAGTTAGTGTAATGATGGACATATTGGCATGCAAGGAATTTAGTAATGCTAGGAGGTCATCATAATGCTTGCTTAAAGATCTGATATTGTAGTTAAAGATAGTTATGTTGTTGTTGGCTCTGAGAAGTGCCTTTGATTGTTCTGCTGTGTAGTAATTACAGTAAAAATGTAACATATATATATATATATATATATATTATATATTATATAATATATATATATATATATATATATATATATATATATATATATATATATATTATATATATATATATATATATATATATATATATTATATATATATATATATATATATGTCGTGCCGAATAGGCAGAACTTGCGATCTTGGCTTAAATAGCAACGCTCATCTTGCCATATAGGACAAGCGAAAATTTGTGTAGTTGCAATAATTTCGCCAAAATCATTTGAAACCTAACGAAAAAAATATATTTCACTGTGTTTGTTTAGTATTATATTACTGTAAACAAATCTAAAATATATTTAGTTGGGTTAGGCTAAAATAAATTGTTCTTGTTATAATAAGGTTAGGTAAGTTTTCTAAGATTCTTTTGGTTGCAAAATTAAAATTTTTTACATTAACATTAATGAAAAAAAATATATCTATAAACGTATAAGAGAAAATTTTAGAAAGGACTTAATTTTAAATGAGTTCTTGCTAATTGACCAATTTTTATATATTCGGCACGATATATATATATATATATTTAATATATATATATATATTATATATATATATATTATATATTATATATATAATATATTTATATATATATATATATATATGTATATATATATATATTATATATATATATATTATGTATGTGTGTGTGTGTGTGTGTGTGTGTGTGTGTGTGTGTGTGTGTGTGTGTGTGTGTGTGCAAAGCATAGAGGAAGGAGGGAATCTTGAATGATAGGCCTAGGACTTTTATGTTGCAATCACTGCATCATCAGGAGCTTGTAATGTTGCTGAAAAGAGGATGAGGTCTAAGCAAACACGTCCAGAACATAAGAACATAAGAAAGAAGAAACACTGCAACAGGCCTACTGACCCATGCGGAGCAGGTCCATGTCCCCCCCCCCCTCCCTGGATTAGACCAATGACCCACCCAGTCTGGTCATCCCCACTCAAGGATGGAGCACTGTACCAGACCCAGCAGCACAAGCTAGTCAGGTCCAACTCACACCCACCCACACCCACTCATGTATTTATCTAACCTATTTTTAAAACTACACAACGTTTTAGCCTCAATAACTGTTCTTGGGAGCTTGTTCCACTCTCTATTACCAAACCAGTGCTTTCCTATATCCTTCCTGAATCTGAATTTTTCCAACTTGAAACCATTGCTGCGAGTCCTGTCTTAGCTGGAAATTTTCAGCACACTATTTACATCCCCTTTATTTATTCCTGTTTTCCATTTATACACCTCGATCATATCCCCTCTAATTCTACGCCTTTCGAGAGAGTGCAGATTCAGGGTCCTCAGTCTATCCTCATAGGGAAGATTTCTGATACATGGGATCATCTTTGTCATCCTCCTTTGTACGTTTACCAGAGCATTTATACCCATTCTGTAATACGGTGACCAAAACTGAACAGCATAGTCTAAATGAGCCCTAACCAAGGATATGTAGAGTAGAAGAACAACCTGAGGACTTTTATTATTTATACTTCTAGATATGAAGCCAAGAATTCTGTTAGCTTCATTGCGAACACTAATGCACTGTTGTCATGGTTTTAGATTACTGCTAACCAGAACTCCTAAATCCTTTTCGTAATCGGTAGTATTAAGATCTGCATTATTTAGTTTATATGTGGCATGGTTATTTAACTGTCCAACATTTAGAACTTTGCATTTGTCAATATTAAACTGCATCTGCCACTTCTCCGACCATTGATTCAGTCTATTCAAATCATCCTGGAGTGCTCTAAGGTCCTCATTAGAATGAATTGAACGGCCTGTTTTGGTGTCATCAGCAAATTTGCTTATGTCGCTATTTGTTCCCTCATCTATGTCGTTTATGTAAATTGTGAACAACAACGGGCCTAACACTGACCCCGTAGGAACACCGCTTGTGACGTGCCCCCATTCTGATTTCTCCCCATTTAAGCAAACTCTCTGCTGTCTATTTGTCATCCATGCCTCTACCCAGGAAAAAAATTCTCCTCCTATTCCGTGTGCCCTAAGTTTCCTCAATAGCCTCTGGTGTGGAACTATATCGAAAGCCTTACTGAAGTCTATATACACAATATCAAATTCATTACCATGATCTACCTCCTCAAACACCTTAGTGAAAAAAGTTAGTAAATTCGTAAGACAGGAACGCCCCTTTGTAAAACCGTGTTGAGAATCATTAATCAATCTGTGCCTGTCAAGATGGCTACGAATTGCTTCGGCAATTATTGAATACATAAATTGTCCCAAGGACCTGTCACCTGCCTTGTAAATAGGTATTACATTTGCCATTTTCCACTTATCAGAAGAGGCGCTTTTGCTCGAATAATAAAATTTGTGTGTGTGTAGGGAGTCGAGTAATAGCTCCTCTGTGTGTATGTGTGTGTGTGTGTGTGTGTGTGTGTATGTGTGTGTGTGTGTGTGTGTGTGTGTGTGTGTGTGGTGTGTGTGTGTGTGTGTGTGTGTGTGTGTGTGTGTGTGTGTGTGTGTGTGTGTGTTCAGAAGCGGACTGGTTCGTAAAACCGCCCCGGACATCAGTCAGTTATCAGCTCGGCTGAGGGCCAAGGGCGTGTTTTCACCGCTCAGCTAAGGCGCATTCCATTTGTTTCAATCTTTGCAAAGCGGCTATAATTTCAGTTTTTCATGACATTTTTCCAACTGTTTTTCTTTTACCCTGGCCATTGGCCCACCGAACATTGCCAAATGCCCGTATGGCCAGTCCTCCTCAGTATATGTGTGTGTGTGTGTGTGTGTGTACACCTGATTGTGGTTGCAACGGCCGAAGGGATGGAGAAGTATTCCCGAACATCTCTGTGACTCATATGAGTTTTCAACTTCTTCTTGTAAACCTTTGTTGCTGTGTCTCGTCTCCGAAACATCCTGTCACTCTCCATTATGTCAGTTCCTCTCAGTATTTTATGTTGTTATCATGTCTTTCTTATACATCGTGTCCTCCAGTGTTATCAGGTTGAATTTCCTTAATCTCTCCTCGTGGGACATACCCCTTAGTTTTGAGACCAGTCTTGTTGCAGATGCTTAATGCTTGCACTATCTTTAATTTCTTGACGTGTTTGACGAGGTGTGGGTTCCATATTGGTACTTCACACTCCAATATGGGCCTGAAGTACAAGGTGAGGTGAATGACTCCTTACTTATATGTCGCAATGCTATGATCTTGTTTGCCATCCGCCCATATGCTGTAGCAGTTATCTGGTTGATGTGAGCTTCAGATGTGCTCGGTATGATGTTCACCTCTATGTCCCTTCCTTTGAGCGAGTTTTGCAGCCTTTGACCTTTTAGGTTGTATTCCGTCTGCAGTCTTATTTGTCCTTCCCCAAGCTTCACAACTTTGCACTAGCTGGGGTTAAACTTCAGAAGCCATTTGTCGGACCAGGCTTGCAACCTGTCGACATTCCCTATCCTCGTACGCTTGTATTCTGCTCTAATATTAGTTTCACATCATCTTCGAACAGAGACACCTCTGACTCTATTCCTTACATCACGTCACTCACATATGCAAGAAAGAGCACATATCCAGGTCTTACCCTAGTGGGACCCCACTTGACATATGCACCCACTCTGACACTTCGTCTCGTACCAACACACGTTGTTTCCTCTCTCTCAGGCATTCCCTGATCTATTGCAGTACTTTCCTTGCTATTTCTGCCTCGTCCTCTGCTTTTCAAGCAGTCTGTTGTGTGGCAATGTGTGGAAAGCTTTCTGACAGTCCAAGATGATCAAGTCTACATATCCTTCTCTCTCCTGTCTTACTTCTGTTACCTTGTTATAGAACTCCAATAAGTTTGTGATGCAGGATTTCCCTTCCTTGAAGCTGTACTGGTTAACATGTATGAGCCCGTTCGTTTCTAGGAGCTCCACTACTCTTCTGATTATCTTCTCCATAACACTGTATGCAATTCATGTCAGCGACACCGGTCTGTAATTTATTACAGCCTTCGATCTCCCACACATCATGCAGATTTATTGAAGACTATTGTTAGTGGCATATACAATGCATGTGCTCTCTCAGGACCAAAGGAGAGATACTACCTGGGCCCACCTCCTTCGTCGTATGTAATTGCCCTAGTAGTTTCTTCACCTCCTCGTCGGTTGTGTGCAATGTGTCCAGTACTTGCTAGTGAACCCTACCACCTCGGATTGCTGGAGGCCTCTTTGCCTCCACTGTGAATACCTGCCTGAATCAAGAGCTGAGCTCCATACATTCTTCTTGGTCATTACTTGTGAGCTCCACTCCTTCCTTTCTCAGCGTGATTACCTGGTCTTTGACTGCTGTTTTCCTCCTGATGTGCTTGTATAACAGCTTGTGGTCAGATTTGGCTTCTAATACTATGTCATTCTCGTACTGACGCTGGGCTTATCCCTGTGTATTCATTTCTGGTTCTTCGCTCAAGTCCCTGTTTTAATGGGTCTTGTGCCTTCTATACTTTTCCCATATTCTACCACACTTCACTTTGGTCTTTCCCCATCTCCTGGTAAGCCATGGGCTTATCCGTTCTTCACATTGATTCTGTTGCCCCTTGGTACGAACTCCTCTACTGCCTCCGTGCAATTCTGGTCACGTGTTCCATTAATTAATTTACTGTCTTCCCCTCTAGCTCACTAACCCACTGTACCTCATATAAGAATTCCCTCAAACTTGTGTAATCCCCTTTTTTGGAAGCTTGCCTGCTTCTGTCCTCCTCGTACTGCTTCACTCTCCATTGTTAACATAAGAACATAAAAAAGAAGGAACACTGCAACAGGCCTACTGACCCATGCGGAGCAAGTCCATGTCCCCCCACCCCGGATTAGACCAATGACCCCTACCCCCCGGATTAACCCAATGACCCACCCAGTCTGGTCATCTCCACTCAAGGATGGAGCACTGCACCAGACCCAGCAGCACAAGCTAGTCAGGTCAAACTCACACCCACCCACAACAACTCATGTTTTTATTTAACCTATTTTTAAAACTACACAACGTTTTAGCCTGAATAACTGTACTCGGGAGTTTGTTCCACTCATCCACAATTCTATTACCAAACCAGTGCTTTCCTATATCCTTTCTGAATCTGAATTTTTCCAACTTGAAACCATTGCTGCGAGTCCTGACTTGGCTGGAAATTTTCAGCACGCTATTTACATCCCCTTTATTTATTTCTGCTTTTCCATTTATACACCTCGATCATATCCCCCAATTCTACTCCTTTCGAGAGAGTGCAGATTCAGGGTCCTCAGTCTATCCTCATATGGAAGATTTCTGATACATGGGATCATCTTTGTCATCCTCCTCTGTACGTTTTCCTGAGCATTTATATCCATTCTGTAATACGGTGACCAGAACTGAGCAGCATAGTCTAAATGAGGCCTAACCAAGGATATATAGAGTTGAAGAACAACATGAGGACTTCTATTATTTATACTTCTAGATATGAAGCCAAGAATTCTGTTAGCTTTATTGCGAACACTAATGCACTGTTGTCTTGGTTTTAGATTACTGCTATCCAGGACTCCTAAATCCTTTTCGCAATCAGTAGTATTAAGATCTACATTATTTTAGTTTATATGTGGCATGGTTATTTAACTGTCCAACATTTAGAAGTTTGCATCTGCCACTTCTCCGACCATTGCATCAGTCTATTCAAATCATCCTGGAGTGCTCTAGTGTCCTCATTAGAATGAATTGGACGGCCTATTTTGGTGTCATCAGCAAATTTGATTATGTCGCTATTTGTTCCCTCATCTATGTCGTTTATGTAAATTGTGAACAACAACGGGCCCAACACTGACCCCTGAGGAACACCGCTTGTGACGTGCCCCCATTCTGATTTCTCCCCATTTATGCAAACTCTCTGCTGTCTATTTGTCAGCCATGCCTCTACCCAGGAAAAAATTTCTCCTCCTATTCCGTGTGCCTTAAGTTTCCTCAATAGCCTCTGATGTGGAACTCTATCGAAAGCCTTACTGAAGTCTATATACACAATATCATATTCATTACCATGATCTACCTCCTCAAACACCTTAGTGAAAAAAGTTAGTAAATTCGTAAGACATGAACGCCCCTTTGTAAAACCTTTCACGTGCCTTGTAAATAGGTATTACATTTGTCATTTTCCACTTATGAGGCACTATGCCAGTTTGTAGTGATATGTTAAAAAGATTAGCCAAAGTTATGCTAAGTTCCTCTTTACATTCCTTTAACACTCTTGCAAGCAGTTCATCAGGGCCTGGGGATTTATTAGGTTTTAGTTTCTCTATTTGTCTAAGGACCATGTCACTATTTACTGCAATCGTACATAGTTTATTACCATCCTGTTCTACATAATCTATTATTTCAGGAATAGCGTTAGTATTTTCCTGGATGAAAACTGAGAGGAAGTAGGTATTCAGAATTTCACACATATCCTTATCACTGTCAGTGATCTGACCAGAATTACTGTTAAGTGGGCTAATTTTGTCCCTAATCTTACTTCTGTATACCTGAAAGAATCCTTTAGGGTTAAACTTTGAATCCCTTGCGACCTTAGCCTCATAATCCCTTTTTGCTTTTCTTATTCCTTTCTTTATTTCTCTCTTTAATTGAATATATTGATTTCTTAACTGCCCATCCCCTCTTTTGATACTCCTATATATCCCTCTCTTTTGACCAATGAGATGTTTTAATCTATTGTTCATCCATTTGGGATCATTTTTGTTAGATCTAATTTCCCTACTCGGAACAAAAGTTGTCTGGGCAGCTAGAACTATGCTCTGAAAAACGTCATATTGGCAACTAAGATCACCAACCTGACCCATAGTCAAGACATCCCAATTTAGCCCACCAAGGTAATTTTTCAGTCCCATGAAGTCGGCCAAGCAAAAATCTGGGAGAGAGATTTGATTGCAGTTATCTGGGTAATTCCATGATATATTAAAACTAAGTGATTAGTGATCACTTTCCCCAAGCTCATCATTAACCTCAAGTTTATTAATTAGTGAATCTTTATTGGCAAGTTCCAAGTCAAGCAGATTGTTTCCTCTAGTTGGTTCTGTCACAACCTGTTCTAAAAAGCAATCCCGAACCGTATCAAGAAAGTCACTAGACTCAAGATTTCCTGTCATATTGTTCCAATCAATTTGTCTAAAGTTAAAATCTCCCATTATAACAACATTTTCATATCTAGATGCCTTATGAATTTCGTCCCATAACAGCTTACTGCACTCCCTATCAAGGTTTGGGGTCCTATAAATCACACCCAAAATTAATTTGTCATGTCCCTCGAGAAACTGTAGCCAAACAGATTCTGTGTTCGATGTTTCTAATCTTATATCATGTCTAAGACAACAATTTAAATTTTCTTTGACATACATCGCCACCCCACCACCCTTCCTGTTGACCTTGTCAGTGTGGAATAGTTTATAACCCTGTATGTTGTATTCAGAAGGCATTTCTCTATCTTCCAGGTTGAACCAAATCTCTCTTATACCAATAATATCTATATTACCTACACTTGCAAGTAATCTTAGCTCATCTATCTTATTTCTTAGACTCCTACTATTTGTATAGTAAACTTTAAGGGAGCTAGTCACTCGTTGCCCTCTACTATCCCTCTTTGTTTGTTGATCAATTGATTTGCCATTACTAGCAACTTTATTTTGAATATTGTCTTTTAAACATATTCCTGAGGTATCCCGGTAATAATTGCTGTTTTTAACCCTAATGCTGCAGCCTGATTGTTTCCAACAAACACCCATAGCTCTATAATCTATCAGTTTAAATTCCTAGACAAGTCATCAATTACCCTCTCAATTGAATTGGCTAACGCAACCACTCCATTCCCAGAGAGATGAACCCCATCCCTTGCATACATATCACGTTCGTCAAAGAATAGGTCCCAGTTATCAATGAATGGGATTGCAAGTTCCTTGCAGTACCTGTCTAGCCAGCAATTTATACCAATTGCCCTAGACATCCATTCATTGCCCACTCCCTTTCTAGGCAAGATACTACATATGACTGGGATTCCTCCCTTAGACCTAACTACTTCTCTGGCTGACCTGTACTTATCCAGCAGCTCCTCTCTCCTGCCCTTCCCAATGTCATTACCCCCAGCACTAAGACAGATAATGGGCTTGTTCCCATTACCTGACATAATATTATCCAACCTGCTGACTATGTCACCAACACCAGCTCCAGGAAGGCACACTCTCTGTCTGACCTTTCTGTCTCTGTTACAAAATGCACGGTCCTGAGAATCGCCTACTATTAAAGTATTCTTCCCTTGATTAGCAGGGGGATCAGTGATACCTTCAACCTCACTAACCACTGAAGTACACTCGTCTTGGAGAACAGAGAATCGATTTCCTACCTTCACGTCTTCTCTATTAACTCTCCTCATCTTCCTTCTTCCTGAACTGTGAACCACTTGCCACTTAGAGCGGCTGCCACTATTACTGCTTGCGACCATTCCTTCGTTACCAGCTAAATCCTTCTCACACGCGCTCCCAAACTCATCTATGCGATGCTTCAGCCTCCTATTTCAACACTTGAACCTGAGATTCTAAAACACTACAACAAGCCATGGTGCTTGGTAACAGCCCACGCTAACTCCCAAGAGCTTAGGCAGGTAGGACCTCAGGTGCGTAACTCCGCTATGTATTCGAAATCTAAGACAACATGATCGCTAGCGCCTAGTGGCCTTTCTTGTGTGATATCCCTTATGTCTGAGCTGTTCAAGGTGAATATGAGGTCCAGACTCGCTGGTACATCGTCTCCTCTTTCTTTGGTTGTGTCCTTAATAAGTTGGTACATGAAGTTTTCTAGTACTGCATCTTTCATCTTCACTGTCCATGTCTCTGGTCGCTCATGTGGCTCCAGATTCTCCCAGTCAATCTACTTATGGTAGAAATCCCGCATGATGAGTAACTTTGCCATACTCATGTGGGCCGTTCTGGCAACCTCAGCTAGTGTGTCCACCATCACTCTGTGGTTTCCATTGCATTCTTGTCTTGGCCTCCTAGTATTTGGTGAAGTGTTGTACATCACTGTATCAACATTTTTGAACACTTCGAAATGTTCTTAATATGTAGTCATCTTCTACTCCATTACCTGGTCCTTCCATTTTTTTTGATGAGCAGTGTAACTCCTCTTACACCTCTGTTCTTCCTGTCTTTCCTGATGGATCTGATATCCATGAGGCATTATCTCTGTTATGTCCAGGAATGCCTCAGTGATTCATTTTTGCCACTCCTCTCTCTTATTTTTAATACCAACTGTGTTGGTGCACCATTCCTTCAGCTTCCTTTCTAGGACTCTGTTCTGGGGTGGGAGGGGGTTGTTGTATTCTGTGGGTGTGGTAGAAAGGTTTGCGTAGGCTGTGGGTGTGGTAGGAATGTCTGAGTAGACTGTTGTGTAGAAGTATTAATGCTGCAGGAGTAGGGACTGTTGATGTGGATTGTGGCTCGGTTTTGATTGTGTTTGGATGGTGTTGGGTAGTAGGGGTTGAGGGGATGCTGTGGGTAGTTCTGTGGGCGGTTGTGTTTGTTGCTCCCCTTGAGAATGCACTTTCCTCTCTGTTGGTACTTGCCAACATGTACCCCTTTCCTCCCTCTGTCACCTTCTTAATCTTTCCCTTTCTCAAATTACTCACTGGTAATTTGAGGAACCTTTAAAAAGTAGGTTTTCCTGCAGGATTTTGATTCGTACCTTTTCTGCCTTGAATTTCACTTTGATTGAGTGGTTCTTTTCCTAGAGCACCACCCAAGTGTCTGAAAACTTGTCAGTTGGGTCGTGTCCTCTCCTGCTATCACAATGATGCTCACACTCTCTTTTGCCTCCTGCTGTCTTCTTTCATTATATGTCTTAACTTCTGCCTCACTGAGCCCATGAATGATGAGAGGTCCTCTCTTTTTCCTCATCCATTTTTGTTTCCTCGTTATCTCAGGGTTGGATTTATGTATCTCCTTAGTTGTTTCATTTATCATCTCCCAGACGTCCTGGGATTCCTGATATCGTTTCCTCAAGGGGCTTCTTTGCTCTTTCCCTTCCTTCAATCCTCTCACTGTCCACTGTTGCTCCTTCACCCAGTTTCTTGCTCCTATCAGTCTTGCCTGTATAGCCCACTTCATTACTTTTACTTCCTCTGCCAATCTCTCCAGCCTTGCCTCAGCACCAAGAACTCATTGCTCAAAGTATTTGCTCTTCTCGACCATTGTATTTCAAAACTCGCTCTTAATCTTTTCTGCACATACTTCCCTTCCAGCCCGTTAATCTCCAGTACCGTTCATTGTTTCTATGTACTCACCTAGTTGTGGTTGCAGGGGTCGATTCATAGCTCCTGGGTTCGCCTCTTCACTGGTCGCTACTGGGTCACTCTCCCTGAACCATGAACTTTATCATACCTCTGCTTAAAGCTATGTATGGTTCCTGGCCCCACTACATCGCTTCCCAAACTATTCCACTTCCTGTCTACTCAGTGACTGAAAAAATATTTCCTAACATCCCTGTGATTCATCTGTGTCTTCAGTTTCCAACTGTGTCCCCTTGTTACTGTGTCCAATCTCTGGAACATCCTCTCTTTGTCCACCTTGTCAATTCCTCTCAGTATTTTATATGTCGTTATCATGTCCCCCCCTATCTCTCCTGTCCTCCAGTGTCGTCAGGTTGATTTCCCTTAACCTCTCCTCGTAGGACATACCCCTTAGCTCTGAGACTAGCCTTTTTGCAAACCTTTGCACTTTCTATAGTTTCTTTACATGCTTGGCTATGTGTAGGTTCCAAACTGGTGCTGCATACTCCAATATGGGCCTAACGTACACGGTGTACAGGGGCCTGAACGATTACTTATTAAGATGTCGGAATGCTGTTCTGAGGTTTGCTAGGCGCCCATATGCTGCAGCAGTTATTTGGTTGATGTACGCCTCAGGAGTTGTGCCTGGTGTTATACTCACTCCAAGATCTTTTTTCTTGAGTGAAGTTTGTATTCTCTGGCCCCCTAGACTGTACTCCGTCTGCGGTCTTCTTTGCCCTTCCCCAATTTTCATGACTTTGCACGTCCTGCCATATGTGTGAGTGTGTGTACTCACCTAGTCGTACTCACCTAGTTGAGGTTGCAGGGATCGAGTCCAAGCTTCTGGCCCCGCCTCTTCATTGGTCGCTATTAGGTCACTCTCCCTGAACCGTGAGCTTTATCATACCTCTGCTTAAAGCTATGTATGGATCCTGCCTCCACTACATCGCTTACCAAACTATACTACTTCCTGACTACTCTGTGATTGAAGAAATACTTCCTAACATCCCTGTGATTCATCTGTGTCTTCAACTTCCAACTGTGTCCCCTTGTTGCTTTGTCCCATCTCTGGAACATCCTGTCTTTGCCCACCTTGTCAATTCCTCTCCCGTCAAGGGAGGTTCCTTGACACTGGTGAGGGGCTCTTGATCTAGGGAATTGGATCTGTGCTCCGGTTCCCTGAATTGAGCCTGAATGCCTTCCATCCCCCCCACTTGCACTGTATAATCCTATGGGTTTAGCGCTCCCCCATGATTATAATAATAATAATATCAATTCCTCTCGGTAATTTGTATGTCGTTATCATGTCCCCCTATCTCTCCTGTCCTCCAGTGTCGTCAGATTGATTTCCCTTAACCTCTCCTCGTAGGGCATACCTCTTAGCTCCGGGACTAGTCTTGTTGCAAACCTTTCCACTTTCTCTAGTTTCTTTACATGCTTGGATAGGTGAGGGGTTCCAAACTGGCGCTGCATATTCCAGTATGGGCCTAACGTACACAGTGTACAGGGTCCTGAATGACTCCTTGTTTAGATGTCGGAATGCTGTTCTTAAGTTACCCAGGCACCTGTATGATGCAGCAGTTATTTGGTTGATGTGGACCTCAGGAGATGTTTCCGGTGTTATACTCACTCAAGATCCTTTTCCTAAGTGAGGTTTGTAGGCTCTGTCCCCTTAGACTGTACTCCGTCTGTGGTCTTCTTTGCCCTTCCCCAATCTTCATGACTTTGCACTTGATGGGGATGAACTCCATGAGCCAGTTTGTGTACCAGGCCTACACTCTGTCGAGATCCCTCTTTAGTTCTGCTTCGTTGTTGTCCGATTGAATTCTTCTAATCATCTTCACATCATTTACAAACAGGGACATTTCGGAGTCTATTCATTCTGTCATGTCGTTCACAAATACCAGAAACAGCACCAGTCTTAGGACTGATCCCTGCAGCACCCCGCTCGTTACCGGCGCCCACTTTGACACCTCGCCACTTACCATGACCCGATATTGCCTTAGTGACAGGTAATCCCTGATCCACTGTAGTGCCATCCCTGTTATCCCTGCCTGGTCCTCCAGCTTCCGCACTAATCTCTTGTGTGGAACTGTGTCAAACGCCTTCTTACAGTCCAAGAAAATGCAATTTACCCACCCTTCTCTCTCTCTTGTCTTACTGCTGTCACCATGTCATAGAACTCCAGTAGGTTTGTGATGCAGGATTTCCCATCCTTGAAACCGTGCTGGCTCTCGTTGATAAGCTCATTCCTTTTTAGGTGCTCCACCTCTCTTCTAATAATTTCCTCCATGATCTTGCATACTATACACGTCAGTGACACTGGTCCGTAGTTTAATGCTTCGTGTCTGTTTCCTTTTTTAAAAAGTGGGACTACATTTGCTGTCTTCCATACTTCCAGTAATCGTCCTGTTTCGACAGATGTGTTGAAGATAGTTGTTAGTGGTACACAAAGCGCCTCTGCTCCCTCTCTCAGGACTCATGGAGAAATGTTTTCCGGCCCTATCGACTTTGAGGTATCTAGCTCGCTTAACAGCCTCTTCACTTCTTCCTCGTTTGTATGAACTGCGTCCAACACTTGATGGTGTTTGTATGTGTGTGTGTGTTTGTGTGTGTGGGTGAGTGTGTGTACTAACCTATTTGTACTCACCTATTTGTGGTTGCAGGTGTCGATTCATAGCTCCTAGCCCCGCCTCTTCACTGATTGCTACTAGGTCCTCCCTCTCCCTGCTCCATGAGCTTTATCAAACCTCGTCTTAAAACTATGTAAGGTTCCCCCCTCCACTACGTCACTTTCTAGGTTATTTCACTGCCTTACTGCTCAATGACTGAAGAAATACTTCCTAACATCCCTTTGATTCATCTGAGTCTTCAACTTCAAATTGTGACCTCTTGTGTCTGTGTCCCATCTCTGGAACACCCCATCTTTGTCCACCTCGTCTATTCCTCGCAGTATTTTATATATCGTTATCGGGCCTCCCCTGACCCTCCTGTCCTCCAGTGTCGTCAGTTCGATTTCCTTTAACCTTTCTTCGTAGGACAATCCCCGTGGCTCTGTGACTAGTCTTGTTGCAAACCTTTGCACTTTCTCTAATTTCTTGACGTGCTTGACCAGGTGTGGATTCCAAACTGGTGCTGCATATTCCAGTGCGGGCCTGAAGTAAATGGTGTACAGAGTCTTGAACGATTACTTACTGAGGTATCGGAATGTTATCCTTAGGTTTGCCAGACGCCCATACGCTGCAGCAGTTATCTGACTGACATGCACCTCATGAGATGTGCTCGGTGTTATACTCACCCCCAGATCTTTTTCCTTGAGTGAGGTTTGCAGTCCTAGGCCACCTAGACTATACTGTGTCTGCGGTCTTCTTTGCCCTTCCCCAATCTTCATGACTTTGCATTTGGCAGGGTTAAACTCAAGGAGCCAGTTGCTGGACCAGGATTGTAGCCTGTCCAGGTCTTTTTGTAGTCCTGCCTGATCCACGACCGATTTGATTCTCCTCATTAACTGCACATCATCTGCAAACAAGGACACTTCTGAGTCTATCCCTTCCGTTATGTCGTTCACATATACCAAAAACAGCACATGTCCTAGGACTGACCCCTGTGGAACCCCGCTTATTACAGGCGCCCACTCTGACACCTCGTCACATACCATGACTCGTTGTTGCCTCCCTGTCAGGTATTCTCTGATCCACTGCAGTGCCTTTCCTGTTATGTGTGCCTGATCCTCTAGCTTTTGCAGTAACCTCTTGTGAGGAACTGTGTCGAAGACCTTCTTGCAGTCCAAGAAAATGCAATCTATCCACCCCTCTCTCTCTTGTCTTACTTCTGTCACCTTGTCATAAAACGCCAGTAGGTTTGTGACACAGTGTTTTCCTTCCCTGAAACCGTGCTAGTTGTCGATTATATGCTTCTTTCTTTCCAGGTGCTCTCGATTGGATGATCTCCATGACCTTGCATACTATACACGTTAGTGACACAGGTCTGTAGTTTAATGCCTCATGTCTGTCTCCCTTTTTAAAAATTGGGACTACATTTGCCATCTTGCATACCTCGGGGAGTTGTGCAGTTTCAATGGATGTGTTGAAGATCTTGGTTAATGGCACACACAGCCTCTCTGCTCGCTCTCTAAGGACCCACGGAGAGATGTTGTCTGGTTCCACTGCCTTTGAGGTGTCAAGTTCACAAAGCAGCTTCTTCACCTCCTCCTTGGTTATGTGTACCTCATCCAGCACTTGATTGTGTACCTCCCTGTTCTGATTTCCTGGAGTCCTACCGGATTCCGCTGTAAATACTTCTTTAAATCTCGTGTTGAGCTCCTGACATACCTCTCGGTCGTTTCTTGTGAACTCCCCATCACTCTTTCTCAGTCTGATTACCTGGATCTATAGTGTTGTTTTCCTCCTGCTGTGGCTATTCAACAGCTTTGGGTCAGACTTGACTTTCAGTGCTATGCCATTTTCATATTGTCGCTGAGCCTCCCTTCTTATCTGTGCATATTCGTTTCTGGCTCTTCGGATAATCTCTTTATTTTCCTGAGTTCTTTGTCTTCCGTACCTTTTCCATTCTCTAGTACACCTAGTTTTTGCCTCCCCACACCTTTGGGTAAACCAAGGACTCGTTCTGTTCTTCCCATTATTTCTGTTTCCCTTTGGAACAAACCTCTCCACTGCCTCCTTCCATCATTTCTTGTACTTGTTTTCCTGTCAGTTCTCTCTCCCACTGAATGTCTTGCAGGAAGTTCCTCATGCCTGAGTAGTCCCCCCTTTTGTAGTTAGGTTTCTCCCATCCTATTCCTGCTACTCTCTTCACTTGAAGCTCAACTATGTAGTCGAAGCACAGAACCACATGATCACTAGCTCCTAGGGGTCCTTCATACATGATATCCTCGATGTCTGAACTACTCAGGGTGAACACAACGTCCAGCCTTGCTGGATCATCCTCACCTCTCTCTCTCTGGTAGTGTCTCTAACATGTTGATGCATGAGGTTTTCCAGTACCACATCCTTCATCTTGGCTCTCCATTTTTTGGGGCCCCCATGGGGCTCCAGGTTTTCCCAGTCAATCTCCTTGTGATTGAAGTCACCCATAACTAGTAACTTTGCTCCCCCCATGTGAGCTTTTCTGGCCACCTCGGTAAGTGTGTCGACCATTGCTCTGTTGCTCTCGTCGTATTATTCTCTTGGCCTCCTGCAGTTCTGTGGCAGGTTGTACATTATAGCAATTATCACCTTATGGCCCTCAGACTGGATTGTTCCTACTAAGTAGTCCCTTTCACCCATGCCATCCATTCCTTCCATTCTCTCAAAAGCCCACTGGTTTTTAATGAGCAGTGCAACTCCTCCTCCTCCTCTCCTCCCTCTGTCTTTCCTGAGGATTTGATATCCAGGTGGAAAGATTGCATCTGTTATCATTTTGGTGAGTTTTGTTTCTGTGAGTGCTATTGTGTCTGGAGATGTCTCCTTAATTCTTTCATGCCACTCTTCACATTTATTTGTTATTCCATCTGCATTTGTATACCACACCTTCAACATCTTTTCTAAGACTGTGGTCTGTGGGGTACATTGGGGTTTGGGAAGTGGGAGGCCTGATAAGGGACTATGAGTGGTTGCTGTGGGGGTGGAGTTTATAATGAGATGGGTGGGGGCATTGGATATGGTATGCGTATTTTGGGTTAGAATATTTGGGTGCACTAGGGTTGTCCTGGTTGGGGGGGCTTCTGTAGGCAGTTGTTAGGGAGATTGTATTTGATCTTCTTTATGAGTCTGGGATCTCCTGTCCGTCTCCATCTCCATCTCCTCTCTTTCCTCCTTTTGCCTTTGTACCATCTCTCTCAGTTTCTGCCTTTCTTCTTTTGTTCTGTCATGGTCGAGATACACCTTCTGGAATGCCAACATGTCCCTTAGTCTTGCTTTCTCCTGCAGGATCCTGTTCCGAGTCGATTCTGCCTTGAAAGTCAGTTTCACTGGCCGGGTTCTTCTTGCAAACCCCCCTGTTCTCCAAAAATTTTCCAGCTGGGTCATGTCATTTTCTCCTATTGCTTTTATGATGCTTTCGATTGCATTTTTTCCCCTTGTTTTCTTGCTTCATAAGTTTCCCCTTTAGCTTCCTGGAGCCCATACACAAAAACTGACCTCTCTCTTTCATTCTCCCACTGCATATCCCTATATATCCAATGATTGGATTTAATTTCCTCCATTGCAGCCTTCCTTTCTTCAGTTTCACTATCTTTGTACTTGGGCTCAGTGGCATGCCATTCTCCCTTCTCAGTTTTCCCTAGGCTCTGCTGTGTTTTGTTAGGGCCTCCATATATAGCATAGCTCTTTCATTTACTACAGTCCCCTCTGACAGGGCTTCTACATACAGTTTTGCTCCTTCGTTCCCTATAGTCCTCTTGTTTGTGTCTGAGGTAGCAGTCTCTGATGTCATTCTCAAGTTGTTCTTTAGTTCTTTAGGCTGTTTCCGATTTTTCAGTTCCTCTTCTAATCTCTGTATCCTTGCCTCTGCTGCTATGACTTGCATCTCCCACTTCTTGCTTTCGATATCTATACTCTCTTCCATTCTTATGCTAAGTTCTTCTAGTTTCTTTCCCTATTTATGTTCCCTTTTCATGAGCTCTGCTGCCCAATGTTTCTTTGCAGATTCATCCTCCTGTCCCTTGGTTTTCCTTCCTGCTCTCTTGTAACCCATTTTTTTTGTTTTAATTGCCTCAGAATGGGAAACCTATGTAATTCTGTGTGTTAGGTTTGTGGTGCATTTGTTCGAGAGTGGGGAGGGGGAGGTAGAGGAGAAACTGTAGACAGTGGTTATATGGGAGAGGGGTGGGGAGGGGAATTGACGGGGAATATGGGGAGTGAGGAGGAGGGAGAAGCAAGGGGGCACAATGGGAGAGGGAGAGGGGGAAAGAGGGAGAGGTGAGGAGAAGGGTGAAAGAGAGAGGGGGGGTCAGGGGAAGGAGTGAGAGATTGGGAGGGGAGGGGGGAGGGGGTTGTATGTGTGAGTCTATATATGTGGGGTGTGTGTGTGTGTGTGTGTGTGTGTGTGTGTATTGTGTGTGTGTGTGAGTGTGTGTGTGTGTGTGTGTGTGTGTGTGTGTGTGTGTGTGTGTGTGTGTGTGTGTGTTTGGTGTGTGTTGTACGTGTGTATGTGGGAGTTGGTGTGTGTGTGTGTGGAGTGTTAATGGGGTGTGTGTTGTATTCACTTAATTGTACTCACCAAATTGTGGTTGCAGGGGTCGAGACTCAGCTCCTGGCCCAGCCTCTTCACTGACCGCTACCGGGTCCTCCCTCTCCTTGTTCCCCGAGCTTTATCATTCCTCGTCTAAAAACTATGTATGATTCTTGTTTCAACTACATCACTTTGCCAGGGTATTCCACTTCCTAACAACTGTGTGGGTGAAGAAATACTTTCTAACATCCCTTTGACTCATCTGAGTCTTCAGCTTCCAATTGTGACCCCTTGTTTCTGTGTCCCATCTCTGAAACATCCTATCTCTGTCCACCTTGTCTACTCCATGCAGCATTTTGTATGTCGTTATCCTGTCTCCCCTGACCCTCCTGTCCTCCTGTGTCGTCAGACCGATTTCCCTTAACCTTTCTTCGTAGGACATTACCCGTAACTCTGGAAGTAGCCTTGTTGGAAACTTTTGCACTTTCTCTAATTTCTTGACGTGTTTGACCAGGAGGGGGTCCCAAACTGGTGCTGCGTACTCCAGAATGGGCTTGACGTACATAATGTATAAAGTCTTGAAGGATTCCTCACTGAGGAACCGAAATGCAATTCTCAGGTTTGACAGGCGCCCATATGCCGCAGCAGTTATCTGATTAATATGTGCTTCTGGAGACGTACTCGGTATTATACTCACTCCTAGATCTTTCTCCTTGAGTGAGGTTTGCAGTCTTTGGCCGCCTAACCTATACTCTGTCTGCTGTCTTCTTTGCCCTTCACCGATCTTCATGACTTTGCATTTGGAGGGGTAAAATTCTAGGAAACAGTTGCTGGACCACGCATCCAGCCTGTCCAGGTCTTTTTGTAGACCTGTCTGGACGGCATCTGATTTAATTCTCCTCATTAACTTCACATCATCCGTAAACAAAGACACTTCTGAGTCTATCCCTTCCATCATATCGTTCACCTATACCAAGATAGGACTGGTCCCAGGACTGACCCCTGTGGGACCCCGCTCATCACAGGCACCCACTGTGATATCTCATCACAGACCATATCTCGCTGTTGCCTCCCTGTTAGGTATTATCTGATCCACTGCAGTGCCAATCCTGTTATATGTGCCTGATCGTCTAGCTTCTGTACTAATCTCTTGTGAGGAACTGTGTCAAAGGCTTTCTTTCAGTCCAAGAAAATGCAATCAACCCACCCCTCCCTGTCATTTCTTACTTCAGTTACCTTGTCATAAAACTCTAGTAGGTTTGTGACACAGGATTTGCCTTCCATGAATCCGTGCTGTCTGTTGTTTATAACCTTGTTCTGCTCCAGGTGCTCCACCACTCTCCTCCTGTTAATCTTCTCCATGACTTTGCATACTGTACACGTCAGTGACACTGGTCTATAGTTTAGTGCTTCATTTCTGTCTCCTTTTTTAAAGATGGGGACTATATTTGTCATTATCCATAGTTCAGGTAGTTGTCTAGTTTCAGGGGAAGTGTTGAAGATTTTGGGTAGTGGCACACACAGTGTCTCTGCTCCCTCTCTAATGATCCAGGGAGAGATGCTCTCCGGTCCCATTGCCTTTGAGGCAATGGGACCGGAGTTGTGTGTAATCCATCCAACACTTATTGGTATATCCCTAGTTGGTATACCCCACTGTTTTGCCTTCCCAGTGTCCCTTCATCCTCCATTGTAAATACTTCTCGAAATCTCATGTTGAGTCTTCACATGCTTCTTGGTCATTTCTTGTGAGCTCCCCACCTTCTTTCATCATCCTGATTACCTGATCCTTGACTGTTGTCTTCCTAATGATGGGGTTGTAAAGCAGTTTCTGGTCAGACTTGATTTTCGATGCTATGTCGTTTTCGTACTGTCGCTGGACCTCCCTCCTTATCTTCCATACTCGTTTCTTGCTCGTCGATTAATCTCTTTATTTTCCTGAATCCTTTAGCTTTGTACTGTGTGTGTGTGTGTGTGTGTGTGTGTGTGTGTGTGTGTGTGTGTGTGTGTGTGTGTGTGTGTACTCACCTAGTTGTGGTTGCAGGGGACGAGTCATAGCTCCTGGCCCCGCCTCTTCGCTCTCCCTGCAGCATGAGCTTTACCATATCTTTTTTTAAAGCTATGAATGGATTCTGCCTTCCACTACATCACTTCCCAAACTGTTCCACTTCCTGACTACTCTGTGACTGAAGAAATACTGACTAACATCTCTGTGATTCATCTGAGTCTTCAACTTCCAACTGTGTCCCCTTGTTGCTGTGTCCAATCTCTGGAACATTCTGTCTCTGTCCACCTTGTCAATTCCTCTTAATATTTTATATGTCGTTATCATGTCCTCCCTATTTCACCTGTCCTCCAGTGTCGTCAGGTCGATTTTCTTTAACCTCTCCTCGTAGGACATACCCTTTAGCTCTGGGACTATTCTTGTTGCAAGCCTTTGCACTTTCTCTAGTTTCTTTACATGCTTGGCTAGATGGGGGTTCCAAAATGGTGCCGCATACTCCAATATTGGCCTAACGTACACAGTGTACAGGAGCCTGAACGATTCCTTATTAAGATGTCGGATTGCTGCTCTTAGGTTTGCTAGGCGCCCATTTGAGCAGTTATTTGGCTGATGTACGCCTCAGAAGATGTGTCTGGTGTTATACTCACCCCAAGATCGTTTTCCTTTGAGTGAGGTTTGTAGTCTCTGCCCCCCCCTAGACTGTACTCCGTCTGCGGTCTTCCTTGCCCTTCCCCAATCTTCATGACTTTGCACTTGGTGGGGTTGAATTCCAGGACCCAGTTACTGGACCAGGCCTGCAGCCTGTCCAGATCTCTTTGTAGTTCTGCCTCGTCCTCGTCCGATTGGTTTCTTCTCATCAACTTTACATCATTTGCAAACAGGGACACTTCGGAGTCTGTTCCTTCCGTCATGTCGTTCACATATACGAGAAACAGCAGTGGTGTGTGTGTGTGTGTGTGTGTGTGTGTGTGTGTGTATGTGTGTGTGTGTGTGTGTGTGTGTGTGTGTGTGTGTGTGTGTGTGTGTACTCACCTAGTTGTACTCACCTAGTTGAGGTTGCGGGGGTCGAGTCCGAGCTCCTGGCCCCGCCTCTTCACTGATCGCTACTAGGTCACTCTCCCCGAGCCGTGAGCTTTATCATACCTCTGCTTAAAGCTATGTATGGATCCTGCCTCCACTACATCGCTTCCCAAACTATTCCCCCTACTGACTACTCTGTGGCTGAAGAAATACTTCCTAACATCCCTGTGATTCATCTGTGTCTTTAGCTTCCAACTGTGTCCCCTTGTTACTGTGTCCAATCTCTGGAACATCCTGTCTTTTGTGTGTGTGTGTGTGTGTGTGTGTGTGTGTGTGTGTGTGTGTGTGTGTGTATGTGTGTGTGTGTGTGTTAATGAGCTCCCATGCGCTTTTGATACGATGCTGTTCTACCTAAATCAGATTCAACGCTATTTATTGTATATGTACACGTAAACTGGCATTAAGATAATTCAACCACAATAAATATTTATTTATTAAAATATCATTAAAAAATATCTGTCTACAAAATACACCCCTCATTATTTATTCAAACGTTAATGAACTACACATAACAAACACAACATTTATTAGAACGAGGAAATTTGGCCAAGATGAATAAAAAAAGCTGTGAGAAACAAAGCAGAGCTTCCTTAAACATTGATTATTTTTTAAGAATTTTGAACGTGAGGAAAATTTGGTATATTTCGTGTATGTAATGATTTATTTGTGATGTTTATACAATGAAGAGACATTACAAAGTAGCGTATTTACGTGTCAGAAGTATTCTTCACTTCAAAAGAAACTTTGTCCAGTTACGATGGATGTCTAGTCATGTAGAGAGAATCAATATAAAATAAAGTTTAGATATTTTACCTATGATATGATTAATTTCCAAATGAGTGGCACTGAGTTTTTTTTTTGTGTTTCATCATCCACGTAAAATAATTTAGCACATGTTGATTGGTTTGTTAATGGGACTAAAAGCCTATCGCTTGCCTAGGGTAAGGATTAAATTCTCAGTGTATATACAATAATATAAGCTTACGATAAGAAATTTTATTTATAATAATTTAATAATCTTAATTACTACTATGTCCTAGTTCTGCTCCAGAAATATTATTTAGAATTCAGAGATATAATTATAATTTCAGCAAAACAGTTAAGGCAGTTTCTGAAGCAAATATGTCCTTAAAAAATCGTGAAGCGAACCGTTTTCTCATGCAGATGATGTCTTGAACCCGAAACCAAATGAAAGACCGATTATCATTGCAATAATCGATGTTAGAATTACTTTTAAATTAATTTTTTTTAAAATGGAATCTCTTGATAATATTTTTAACTATTGGAAATAAAATTACACGAGAAAATCTTAAATAATAGCATATAAAAATCGTGAATTGAGACGTAAATTTTATCTGCCACTGTGAAGTATTTAACATTCAGGAAAAACAGGAAGCATCAATCGTTGCTAGAAATACTTTTTACAATCCAAAAAGGGACAACCAGCCTTATTCAACTAAAAATATGTTGGTTCTCCCTTACCATGAAAACTTGGTTGGTATGCCTTCTCTTCTTAAGACTTTTAATATTAAAGTTGTATTCAAAAATCTTGATAAAGTAAAAAAAACTTTTGATAAAGAATTCCCCCCAAAATGCTGATGGATGTGTCTATAAGATTCCTTGTAAAATTTGCGATAAAGTTTATTACGGTCAAACTGGTAAAAATCTCGAACTAAGATTAAAACAACATAAATATAGCATTAGAACTGGACAAGATTCCAATGCTCTATTTATTCATGTAAGAGATTTTAACCATCCAATTGATTTTCAAAAAGTTGAGAAAGTAGTATCAAGCAAGTCCATGGTCGACAGGAATATAATTGAATCTTGTTTCATAAAAAGCAGCTTTGACAATAATATGAATATTTCCTTTGGTTTATATAAATTAGATCCATTTATAATTAATAGAATTTGGGAAGAATTTAATAATACACTGGACAAATAATAATTTTAAAAATTTTCTTGGGTAAAATAGTTTGTTGGTGGGTTGTGGAAAGGACCTATCCAGTTGGGCCGGCGCTCGTCAGGTGTTTAACCGTTGTGGGATCTGATAGTGAGGTGTTGGCCAGACGCCCTTATATACCTTCCTTGGATGCTTTACTTTCATAGTTCCTTGATAATGTGAGTAGTAACGAAAGCGCTTTTAATTTCTCTATTCTTTCAGAGTGGTTGTTTTGCATATTCTGAAATCACCTGTTTACTGTGATCTTATTGCGTATATATATATATATATATATATATATATATATATATATATATATATATATATATATATATATATATATATATATATATATATATATATATATATATATAAGCACTGATCTCTGGCTGAAGAAGACTCGAACCTACGAACCTTGGAACAAGGTACGCAGTGCTATGCCATTCTCAACACACTGGACCATTACCTTGGCGTCCAGCTTGCGCTAGACGCCTTCTCCCTGAAAGCTGGCTGCCTTGGATCAACGTCAAGCGCAAGCTGGACTCCAAGGGATTGGTCCAGTGTGGTGAGAATGGTATAGCACTATGTACATTGTTCCATGGTTTGTAGGTTCGAGTCTCCTTCAGCCAGAGATCAGTGTTTATGTATATTTCGCCTGCTCTTGCGAATTCTTTGCATATATATATATATATATATATATATATATATATATATATATATATATATAATATATATATATATATATATATATATATATATATGTACTGTGTATATTTCGCATGCTCTCGCGAATTCCTTGCATATATATACTGTATATATATATATATATATATATATATATATATATATATATATATATATATATATATATATATATATATATATATATATATATATATATATATATATTATATATATATATAATGGGGTCCACTTCAGGTGTAAATTGTGGGACCCATAGCCTCGAAAAAGTGGATAAAAGGGCTTCAAGGAAGAATATTTGGATTTCTTCCTGAAGATATTTGAATATTCCACTTCCCCTACCACCCCATCTTTTCGTTCTTTTTTACCAATATGTATATTTTATTATATAATATGGTACAAAAAATTTAAGAGATACATTGTTGATACAAAGATGGCATACAGTACATGAGGTGTGAGAGATACATGTCTAGTGCATATTGTTACGTGTTTGTCACTGATAACAATGCGAAAAGTTCATCCAGCTCCACAGAACTGGGGCGCGTGCCCAAAATACAGAAGGCATTACACCTCTGAACAGCAGCGCTGAGTCGCTGGAACAGAAAACTAGCTGCCGTGGGCTACCTAGTTATCCTGATGAGTCTTTCGTCTAGCTCCTTAAGGAACTTATATGCACTCTTTCCCCTTTGACCCAAAGGGGTCTCTGAGCCTATGGAACAAACATTAATGATGGGCAAGTTCTCCATATTTTCCAGACTTTGGACTCCCTGAAGCTGGCGGCTGCCCCTCCTTACTCCCTGGTGTGTTGGAGATAGGTATCAGCCAAGGTAGATGCACATATGTAGTCTCACACCACCTGCTTGCCCTTGTCCAGGCTTAAAATGGTGATACTATCTGGACCTTTTTGTCTGCCATCAGATCTGCATAGTTGGGAGGCTCCTTACTGTGGACACCCGGGCCCTGTTGTGCGGCTCCTCTTCATAATGTTATTAAACCCCCTGATGTCTTGCAATCTTTTCCTCGGATTTTTGGCACCATGACCATGGCAGCAAATCTGTCTGCTGCTTCACTGCCACAAATACAACCTTGTTCGGCGAGAATAGGGGCGGCAATTCGAAGGGAACACCGATGCGGATGGTTTGTGGGGCGAGGCGTGTCCAAGGCTGGAGTTGGGAACAGCCAACAGAAAGTCCCCTGCATAGGGGCTCTCACTTTCCGGAGCGCTCTATTCTTCCCTGAGACACACTCTGAAGCATTGTTGAGGGCATGTTCTTCACTACTGTTCATCCCAGTTCGACTGTTTGAAATTGTTTTGGGGGAGCAGGGCTAGTTTTTAGAACCCGTTAGATTATCCCAGCTCATGACTCCGGCAATGAACTTTTGGTCCTGGACTTCAATCTTGTCCCTAAAAAAGTTCAGGGAGAATCGCTGCTACAAGCCCTTTGGATGGGAATGCATGAGGACAAAAGCAGGTAGCGGGAATTTGTGATGACTTGCGGCACCAATGCCTCCTAGTCTGACTGGAAGTGTAGCTTGTTCCACTGCCATTCTTCTAGAGTAAGGTTAAGTACTTTTGTAAAAATGTGCCTCAGGATACTGTCATATTCGTGCAGTATAGGGTTATCACATGAATATAATATATATATTATATAATATATATATATATATATATATATATATATATATAAATATATATATATATATATATATAAAAATAATATATATATATATATATATATAATATATATATATAATATATATATATATATATAATATATATATATATATATATATATATATATATATATATATATATATATATATGCAAAACAACAACTGTGAAAGAATAGTGAAATTCCAAGCACTTCCTTGTTTACGAAAGTTCCAGTTGATGATTTATTAAGTTTCTTATCTGAAGAACTTGTTAATTATGATTTACTATTGCCATTTCCTACTATCACTGAACTTAATTAAACTTTGCATTGTTGATGAAAAAAATTGTATTTAATGATAAGTTTTGCTCTCGGAAGTTTGGTATGGCAGTGGGGAATTCTCTTTCACCTGTTCTTAGTAACCTATACATGGAATTTTTTTGAAACAAGACTGCTCAACACAGTCCTCCCTAATAGAGCTAAATGGTTCAGATATGTGTCTTATGCCTAAGAATGTAGATATTCATCATTTCCTTGTTAAATTAAATAGCTTAGCCCATTCTATAAACTTTACTGTTGAGTTTGAGGAAAATAACTCATTGCCTTTTCTAGATGTTTTAATTATTAAGCGTAATAATGAATTCAAATTTAAAATTTACAGAATACCTACAAATAACTGTTCTTATGTTCACCATTATTCTTCACATCAAGATAGAGTTCAGCTGTTTGTTTTCTCATCATTGTTTTTGAGAGCTTTGCGTATTTGTAGTCCAGAGTTCAGAGATGAAGATATATCCAAAATTTATTAAATATCTAATGATCTGAAATACCCAAGAAACGGAGCTGATAAATCTTTTAAGATTGCTAGAAATACTTTTTACAATCCAAAAAGGGACAACCAACCTTATTCAACTAAAAATATGTTGGTTCTCCCTTACCATGAAAACTTGGTTGATATGCCTTCTCTTCTTAAGACTTCTATCATCAAAGTTGTATTTAAAAATCTTGATACAGTAAAAAAACTTTCGATGAAGAATTCCCCCCAAAATGCTGACAGATGTGTCTATAAGACTCCTTGTAAAATTTGCGATAAAGTTTATTACGGTCAAATTGGTAAAAGTCTCGAACTAAGATTAAAACAACATAAATATAGCATTAGAACTGAACAAGATTCTAATGATCTATTTACTCATGTGAGAGTTTTTAACCATCCAATTGATTTTCAAAAAGCTGAGAAAGTTGTATCAAGCAAGCCCATGGTTGACAGGAATATAATTGAATCCTGTTCCATAAAAAACAGTTTTGACAATAATATGAATATTTCCAAACAGATCTACCTGGGTTGGAAGGTACGGGAATATTTATAGTCAGGTTCAGAATGTTGAGGTCAGGTGGAGAATGCTGCATCTGATAATCTACCGGGTGGGGTTATAGAGTCTTGGGTAGCTTGGCAGGGGTATTGGACAAGTTGTGAGTAGACCTTCTGCAGTGTTCTATGTTCTTATGTGGGATAGCGATGAAGAAGTTTCTTGGCAAGTGGTTCAGTTATGTTATAGAAGCCATTGTTCTGGTTGAAATTGTTGGTTATAGAGATAAGCGATGATTCAAGGATTCTTCGGTATTGAGTGTTGTCTTCTGTGGCGATAAGTCTTGAGTTTCTGTAGTTAATTAAATGGTCGTGTGAATTGCGATGTTGTACACAGGCATTCCTTGTATCGTCAGTCCTGCTTGCGTATTGGTGTTCTGAAATACGTGTTTGGAGGTCTCTTGATGTTTCGCCCACATATAATTTGTTGCAGTCATTTCAAGGGATTATGTATACCCCTGCAGAGGATGGAAGCTTGTCCTGTCTACTACTGGTGAAGAAGTCGACAACACTCTTCCTTTCTTGATGTTCTTCTCTGCAAAACTGACCATGAACTTCGTTTTAAAGTCTATCGAAAACCAACCAACCAAAACGATCTTCTCCACTTCTACTCTCACCACGACACCAAAACTAAACGTGGTGTAATTATAGGCTTCTTCCTGCGCGCACTCAGAATCTGCAGCAATGAGTTCCTTGAGGAAGAATGCACTATAATTGAACAAGTATTTTCTAAACTCCACTATCCTCGTCACTTCATCAGAGACTGCAGACGGCGGGCATTAAACATCTTCAACACACCCAGAGAAGACTGCCGAGAAGAGATACATAATCCTCCCCACCAACTCCATTGCCTAACATGTTTCCAACATCTTTTCCAATACATCATTCCAAGTATCTACCTCCACAACGACGACATCAAGGACATCACCAGTAGTAGACAGGCAAGCTTCCATCCTCTGCAGAGGTATACATAATCCCTTGTAATGACTGCAACAAATTATACGTAGGCGAAACATCAAGAGACCTCCAAACACGTATTTCAGAACACCAATACGCAAGCAGGACTGACGATACAAGTAATGCCTATGTACAACATCGCAATTCACACGACTATTTAATTAACTACAGAAACTCAAGACTTATCGCCACAGAAGACAACACTTAATACCGAAGAATCCTGGAATCATCGCTTATCTCTATAACCAACAATTTCAACCAGAACAATGGCTTCTATAACATAACTGAACCACTTGCCAGAAACTTCTTCATCGCTATCCTACATAAGAACATAGAACACTGCAGAAGGTCTACTCACAACTTGTCCAATACCCCTGCCAAGCTACCCAAGACTCTATAACCCCACCCGGTAGATTATCAGATGCAGCATTCTCCACCTGACCACAACATTCTGAACCTGACTATGAATACTCCCACCCCAGGTAGATCTGTTTGTGACTTGAAAAAGCCCACTGTGTGGGCGAAACGTTGTCAATAAAGGATCACATTAAACTGCATATGTGTTTATGTTTCCATTGTGTCAGTATTTTATACCATTTATTTTCATGAATATTTCCTTTGGTTTATATAAATTAGATTAATTTATAATTAATAAAAATTGCTAAGAATTTAATAATGCATTGGAAAAACAGTAAATCTTATTTCATGGGTAGAGTGCTTTGTTAGTGGGATGTCGTGAGGACTTGCCTAGTTGGGGCCAACAGGCCTGCTGCAGTGTTCCTTTCTTATGAGTATGATATCGTCGTAAGTCAGGTGTTTGCTTTGTTGTGGGATGTGATGGTGAGGTGCGATCTAGACCCTTTATATGCCTCCCTTTGATGTATTGTTTTTATAGTTCCTTGATAATGTGAGAGGTCATGAAAGCGCTTGGAATTTCACTATTCTTTCACAGTGATTGTTTTGCATATTCTGAAATCACCTGTTTACTGTGACCTTATATATATATATATATATATATATATATATATATATATATATATATATATATATATATATATATATATATATATATATATATATATATATGTATATATATATATATATATGTATATATATATATATATATATAAAATATAAATATAATTAATATATATATATATATATATATATATATATATATATATATATATATATATATATATATCGGAACTTAATGAATATTTGTGACTGACTGAAGACAACTTTAATTTAAAAAACAAAAAAATTTCGTCTTTGCTTCTCCTCGCGCCACGAAACAACACTCCCGGAAAATTGAAATATGGGAATGGCCCAGGAGAATTTATGTTCCCTAAAAAAGTATCGCTTTTCTTATTATATTTGTTAACAGAATTACAACGAGTAAAATAATATGTGAATATAGGTTCCTGAAAGATTGATGTCTCAATTCCCTTTCTGTTTGAATTCCAAATCCAAATACTTGCCGCTATTAATAAAAAATTTTGATTTTTACTACTTAAAAATTTAAAATTTCTGTTTTTAATGTGAAGGGGTATAAAATCGATAATGTGTAAGGTTATGAGGATACGTACCCTAACAGGAGCTTTCTTATTCCAACGGGATTAGAAAAAATCCTGGAGTACTGTTAAGGATGGTGTTGTGAAAGGGGGGAGAAAAAGATGGACGCAAGAAACATAATGACAAACCTTAAGGCCATGTCTTCACTCCCTAAGATTTCTTTGGGTAAAACTGAGAGATGTACAGCTCCCCTTACTCTGCCAACTGTAAAGCCAGAATGGTAATACTTATTATAGTCAACAGCGTAGGGCCCCTTTTGAAAAGATTTTTTTTACTCACTCCTTTTCTTTTTTGACGGGCTACTATATGCATAATAAGCGCTCTTTTTGTAGAAATTTTAATACAGTCTCAGATTAATGCCTAAATGGGGTTTTGGCGGGTTTATAAATTTAGGGTTATTGCCTGCAAATGTTAGGCTGCTGTCACACTTGACAACCATAAAAAATTTTTGTTCCTCAAATCCCCCCAAGGGAGGTTCCTTGACGCCGGAGGGGCTTGGGTCTAGGGAATTGGATCTGTGTCAGGTTCCCCGAATCGAGCCTGAAAACTTCCTTTTAACCCCCCATGCGTTTTATACCTACAGGGTTTTGCGCTCCCCCTGATTTTAAAATAATAATATTTCCTCAAATAAAGTTTTGTACACATGTCTTACGAAATTTGCAAATAAACCCATGCAAACAAATCACAAAACTGGTTGGGGGTCGAAGTATGCAAGGGCCCTAAGATTCCCAGGCCGTTGCTAACCCCCTGGACCCGAAACGCTTGTCGATGTGCGTTTTTGAGGTCGTTACGACACATTAGCATTCGGGCGTTCCAAATTTTGGGACGGGAGGCTGGCACCCAAATTTCATGCACGGGTTTTTCCCGGTTCCCTTGCATGATTGGACATTCAGAAGTTCGGTTCCTAGTAGGGAACTACTGAAGATCAAGCACGTGCGGAGACTTAAATACTAAACATTAAAAGGTTTAAAAAAATCCGACAGATTTTTTGGTAAGACACATATGCAACAGTTGGGTATCTTTATTTAAAACTTTAAGGGTGATGGACTGATTCACGTCTTAGTTCTTCTGTTCTATCAATTTTCTGTCTCGTGAAAACCTACTGTGTAGGCGAAACGTTTCGAAATAAATACCAACTGTTCATATGTGTTTCCCTAACACTTAAATCGTCGGAAAGGGGAAAAGGGGCAGAGTAGAGTAGAGTATGAGACGTCGGGCCCCTCAAGACCCAACAAAATTTACTTAAAAAGTTTCCAAAGGGTTTTCTGTACCAAGATGCCATTGTGTTGCGTGTTGACAAGTGAAATCTTTCAGATTTCTTGTCTCCGCACTGCGCTTGTCTTTAGAAGTTCCCGACTTGGGAAACCCAATTCTCCCGGTGAGGGGTGACAACCTCAAATTCTACACTTAAGGGTGATGGATGATTACTCGTTTTACATCTCTACTGTTGCTGCCTTCGTTCTGTTTTGACTGAGAAACCTACTGTGTAGGGGAAAAAAGTTTCGAAAAAAATTTCCTAATGTTGCCTATGTGTCTTTCCCCACCAACCTGCGGTATTGGGAACCTTTTGATGTTTATCTTTTCAGACACTGAACACAATGGCACTTGGGACAGAAAAAACTCCTTGGACAATTTTTTAAGTGAGAATTGTTGGGTTTTAGAGGGACCCGCGTCTCACTACTACTTACCTCTGCACCCCTCCTTCCCACAGTATTTAAGTCTCCGCACGTCGTTGTCTTTAGATAGTTCCTGACTATGGAACCCAATTTTCCCCAGGCTAGGGACTGACAACCTCAAATTCTACGACTTTAAGGGTGAGGACTGATTCTCGTCTTCAATCTCTACTTTTGCTGCCCCTTCTTCTGTATTCACTGAGGAAGCCTCTGTGTAGGCGAAACGTTTCGAAAAAAAGTTGCCTAACTGTTGCCATGTGTCTTACCTCCAACCTGTGGGGTATTGATACCATTTGAGTTCATTCTGCCGGAATATTGCAATTGTGAATGAGACCAGGAGAATTTATGTTACCTCAAAAAGTATCGCTTTTACTGTATTATATTTTTTAAGCATAAATTACAACGAGTAAAATAAATAGTGAAATTGTTCCCTAAAAGATTGATGCTAAATTCCCTTTCTGTTGTTCCAAATCCATATTGCCGCATTTAAATAAAAATTTATATTTTATACTACGTTAAGATTAAAATTATCGTTATTTAAGTAAAGGGATAAAATCGTAAATGGTGAAAGGTTATGAGGAACGTATCGCCCCCAGGAGCTTTTTTATTCCAAGGGTGGTTAGTAAAATCTGGATACATTTTTTAAAAAGGATGACGTGTTGTGTAGGGGGGGGCAGAAAAAGAGGGTACGCAAATAACAAAACTGCATAACCTTAAAGGGCCCATGTTTCACTGCCTAGTTTATTTTGTCAAAAACTTGAGAGATGTCAGCTCCCTTTACTTGCACAACTGTACTGCCAGAACTGGTAATACTTTTTGTAGTCAACAGTGTAGGCCCTCTTTTAAAATGTTTTTTTGTACCACTCCTTTTCATTTAATCGTGGCTACTATTGCTAATTTAAGCGCTCTTTTTTAGAAATATTTAAAAAGTCTCACGATTAATGCCTAATGAGGGTATAGCTGGGGTTTTATAAGTTTAGGGTCTATTTCCCCGTCAAATTGTTACGGTGTTACACTGATCAACCATAAACAAATTTCTGTTTCCTCAAATCCCCTCAAGGGAGGTTCCTTGACGCTCGTGAGGGGCTCTTGATCTAGGGAATTGGATCTGTGCTCAGGTTCCCTGAATCGAGCCTGAATATCTTCCATTAACCCCCACATGCGCTATATAATGCTACAGGGTTTTGCGCTCCCTCATGATTTTAATAGTAATAATATTTCCTCAAATAAAGTTTAAGTACACTACGTCTTACGAAATCGCAATAACGCGACTGCAAACAAATCACAAAACTGGTTGGGCTCGAAGCTATGGCAAGTGAGCCCTAAGATTCCCAGGCCAGTGTGCTAACCACTGGACCAGAAACGCTTGTCGATGTAAGACGTCTACTAGAGGTTCGTTACGACACATTAGCATTCGGGCGTTCCGTATTTGGGACGGGAGAGCTGGCACTCCAACATTTCATGTCACGGCTTCTCCAGGTTTCCCTTGCATGGATTGGATCATTCAGCGAGCTGCTGGGGCGGCGTCGCACGTCTCTGTGACCGTCCCAAAGCCAACCGTACAACAAGATTGTGGCCTCTCCAGCCGGGATGGTGCCTTGGAGACAGTATCGCAGCTGGAGGCACTGGCCGAGCGACCAAGAATCGAACCATTCGTCCGAACCTGCTGTACCTCCAGTAATGAGCGGGATTGATGCCGCAAGGACGCACCTTTAACAGCAAGGTAAACCCAGCTCATGCTCCCCATTAGTGAGTGATCAATCCCACGCTTGGTCAGTTCTGCTTCATAATGATGGGATAAGTCGACGTAGAAGGATTTAAAAGCTATGTCGCTATAAACACTAATAACGCTAAAACTACTGGACCAGCATAGTGGTTAGCGCACTAGCCTGTGAGTTTCAGGACTCGACTGCCATTGGTACAAACCCCACCCGTTCTGTAATTTGTTTACAATCGTGTTATTACGCTTTTGTGTCATGATAACAGCTCTGAAGGGGGCTGAGCATGGCAGATTCATTTGCAAAAACCTGCACTGATGGCCACAGTGAGGCCCATGCTAACCTCTCTATGGTGTACTGAAATATACCTGATGAAAATTAAGAAACATGTGCAACATCTGGGTATCTTTACTGTAGACGTTTTACCATCCAGTTGCTTTACCAATACAAATTCTGGGACATGATTTGAAGACAGTAGAACTATATACAAAATATGATGTAATCATTCTCTCTTCCTTGGAGTTTGTGTGAAAAGCACCGTAGTCGTGAAGATTCTGGAGCACAGGGAAGGAGGCTGGCACTTATATACTAACGTCAGGTGGAAATGGGACGGGTAGCAGACGAGGGCATAGTCACTGGTAGGCTGGATTCCCAGTGGACGTAGGTCATACCCAAAGAAATGGGTTAATTGTAGTAGTAGTAGCAGCCGTGAAGAAGGTTATGAAGACGTCCTGTGAACCAAGATTCATTGATGTTGCAGTGTCTGACAAGTTGTTCAAGAATCGCATACAATACAATATACATAATTGGATGAATTCTATTAGAGCCAGCTGGTTCAGTGGTTAACGCACTAGCCTTGGAGTTTTACTACTTGCCTGCCATTGCTTTGATCCACACACATTCTGTGATTTGCTTAAGCACTTTTTCTGTGTATGTACATTGATATAAATAGCTTTGAAAACATTTATTCAGAAGGGAAAAATAATTTGCCAAAATCTCAATGATATATTTCTGTTATTCCATTAACCAGTATCGAAAAATCACCTTTGCAGTCTGGATACTGCTACATACAACCGATGGCTCACATATTATTCAAATACCGGTTGATTGTGCAACTTTTGATGATTTTCTGTATGCATTTCTTGCATAATTCTTCCTTAAAGAAAGCATCTTAGCCATGATAGAACCCCCTAAGTACATAGCTATAAGACTAATGTAAGACTTACAGTGCAGCAGTGAGCTCAAAAAAAGTTGACAGATGGATGGAAATTACAGGAATATATCCAAAATAGGCACAGAATGCAAGGTAATGGTGAGTATTCCAAAGTATTTGTTGGAATATTCAAAAATGTGAATCTTAGTGAGGAAAAAGCAGCACTGGTTTAGAGCAAGCAATTTCTGCCACATTAACCTACTCAAATTTTTGGAAAGTCTGAAGGAAATCAGACAAGATAAACGGTACTGTAATTGGATACGAAGGTTACGTCATCTGAAATTGTTAAAAGACTTTGACAATTTATCCACCATTCATTTTATAGGGCAATGTCACATTTGCATATGTAGCGCATGAGAGAATATTTAGCAACAGTAATGGAATGAGTTCGAACCTGTGAGAGTATTATCATATAATAGAGAATGTCCCAAGATTTGTGACAAAAATATCTTTGGAGCCTCGTGGTCGGAATTATGATAATAGGCAAAAATTACTAAAACTAAGATAGATGGTGGGGACAAGACATGATAGCAACATAAAGAGATAACGTAAGATTTGAAAAGAACCGATTAAGGTTGAAAGTTTTTGAAATGTGAAGAACAGGTGCAAGTTATATGTAAAACATATATATAATTCATATGAAAGGCAAAATATTATTTAGCTTGTAGGATGGTAATGAAGTGGGGTGAGTTGAAAGAAAAATTGTGGAGGCTAACTCTATACACAGTTTCAAGAGTATGCAATATACAGACTAAGCGATCGGGAACAAGTGATTCTAGCAAAGAGCTGGTTAGGTGGCGGTGTCAGGAACTGAGTCTAGACCCCACCAGACACAACTCACTAATGTACGCACACAAACTCACCAGAAAGCCACACGTTTCAAGCTACTAGTTGGCAAGGGAATACGGGAATTAACAGTATACATGGCACAGTTGTCGCGTGTTTCCAGGGTTTTATCATTGTGCACTTATTTTCACCAAACTGCAGTTTAAAACTACCTAACTTTAACATACCAAAACTAAAGACAATAAAACGTACATTAAAGGTGAACGGTAATCCCTACAATATTCCATACTGAACAGAGCAGCTATACACTCAACGGACTAACATCTGCGGTGCTATCTTTTCGTGGAGGGGAGTCCTCGTCCGGTAATTTTGCATTGATAATGGCCAAAATGCAGAGCGATGAGGGGAATGTTGGCTCAGAGTCGAGAGTACTTTGCATGTTGACGAGCAGAGGGTGAGAGTGCTGGTTGGGTCGGCCAGCCCACCACTCCTGCACGGTGATGGGTATCGTTGTGTGCTGTTAGCATTGCTAACTGGTGGCTTGTGTTAACTCCTGCCACTCTCGCAAGCTGCCTGGTTATACCTCCCTTGCTTCATACTCTTGCTCTCTCTTTATCTCTCTCTCTCTCTCTCTCTCTCTCTCTCTCTCTCTCTCTCTCTCTCTCTCTCTCTCTCTCTCTCTTTCTCCCTCTCCCTGAAATCCGGTCATGCATCTACATACATACATGACAAACTAAAAGAAAGGATTGAACATGTTGGTGGTGTAGACAGTGTTAAGGGAAAGCGAGGGTTGTATGGTAATTTATAGATGCCGGGACAATGAGAGAGAAGCGGGGATGAAGAAAGCAGAAGTAAGGCTTTTAAAGGTAATTTGGACGAACTGGAGGAGAAATCTGACTCTAAAAAAATTAATGATAACGATCTCATAGAGCAAACATTACGAACAAATGACACAAGTGACAATTTAAAGGTCTGTAGCACCTGTTCCTAAGGGTAAGTTTGGTACAAATAAGATGGTTAAATAAGGGTAATCTCTGATGAATAAAGAAGGATCAGTGGAAAAGATGCATTACGATATTGCCATATTCATGAGACAGCGCTAAACTAGTTGGAACCATGAAACTCCTGGGAGATGCAAGATAATCGGAAAGGAGAGACTATCTCCATTTTCTTAGATGAAGCGTCAGTTCTTCACTGGAATCAAAGAAGAGATATAAATGATAATAATAGTAAGAGTATTATTGTCCTGGCCCTTCTCTATCTTCAGTTTAAATATAAGAATAAGAGTAGTGATGAAGGCGGCTCAGGCATCCCGGCGGCTCAGGCATCCCGGCGGCTCAGGCATCCCGGCGGCTCAGGCATCCCGGCGGCTCAGGCATCCCTTCTAGAGAGCGGTCCCCTTTTCACACCTATGTGCTAATGACCTTTTTCACACCTATGTGCTAATGACCTTAACCCCGCCCACGACCCCCGCCCACGACCCCCGCCCACGACCCCCGCCCACGACCCCGCCCACGACCCCCCGCCCACGATCCCCGCCCACGACCCTGCACACGAACCCCGCCCACGACCCCGCCCACGACCCCGCCCACGACCCCCGCCCATGACCCCGCCGCACCCCTCGCGCCCCACCCGCGCCCCCCGCGCCCCCCGCGCCCCCCGCGCCCCCGCGCCGCCCGACCCCGCGCCCCCCGACCGTCGCGCCGACCCACCACCCTCGCCGCGCCCTTCGCGCCCCGCCCGCGCCCCTCGCGCCCGGTCAGCGCCTTCTGCTGCGCCTTCTGCAGCGTCATTCGGATCGCTCCCGCTTCCCGAATTTTTTTCAGATTTTTTTCGATTTTTTTTGAATTTCTTTTGCTCTCCTCGAATCAAGTTTTCTCGATAATACCAAGACTCCACTTCCTCGAATCAAGTTTTTTGGATTGCCCCTCCCACTTTCACTCCCATCCCAATTTTTTTTGAAATTCTTTTGCTCTCCTCGAATCAAGTTTTCTCGATAATACAAAGTCTCCATCTCCTCGGATCAAGTTTTTCTCGATATCAAAGACTCCAATTCCTCGGATCAATTTTTTCTCGAAATCAAAGTCTCCGTCTCCTTGGATCAAGTTTTCTCGATAATACCAAGTCTCCATCTCCTTGGATCAAGTTTTTTGGATTCCCCCCACTTTCACCCCCATCCCAAATTTTTTCGATTTTTTTTTCTGGATAATACGAAAGACTCCATCTCTTCGGATCAAAGTTTTTGGATTCCCCCCCCTCTCAGGGTAAGCATTCAAATGAACTCCTCCTATAGGGCATGGTACTTTCTCTTACTACAGGTCTAAACAAGTGTGACGTCAGTATTCCTCTCATTAATGTGTTTACTCGGCGGTCAGTGACGTCACATGATGACCTCACTCATACAGGCTGAATCTTGTCGACTTCCCCCTATGTCAGTGACGTCACGCGATGACCCCACACACACAGGCTGAATCTTGTCGACTTCCCCCTACACATTTCATATACAACATAGGGAAAACATTTTCACTCTTAACCCAGGTTAATCCAAATAATTTCACATTTTTTTTCGTTAATACCCACAACAATCCACAATTTCTTTACAACACAAGTCTAGACATTTTTCTCGTTTTAACTATTTCATCTCAGGTCACTCCCCCACGAAGTAACCTTCTCTCTCTCCTCCTCCCCACCCTCCCGAACCCTCACACTCCAACCAACACCTCACAATTTTCACTCATAACCCCCAATTTTTCTCGTTTTAACTATTTCATCAGAAAGTCACCACAACACTTATAACCACTTTTCGATAAATTCACTACTCACAATTTTACATATTACGAAGTTAATACGCACACACACCTCACTTTACTTTGAACACCTTCAAAACACTCTCATAAATCATTTGAATACTCACAAAAATACCTTTGAACATTTTAAAAAACACGAAACACTTCCAGACAACTTTTTTGAAATATCCCAAATAAGATCCGACAAACCTAATTTTATCTACACTTACACTTTCATTAAATTACAACTCATCCCCCCAAAATCCTCCCCCCTCTCCAGACTTCACAACATTATCACAAAAACTAACTCAAACACTTTTATTTTGAACACCCCAAAAAAACACCTTCATTCCCCTTTAAATACTCCAAAAACACATTCGAACACCCCCAAAATCACCTCTGAATACTCTCAGAACACTCATAAGTACTCTGCACATCATTTGAACACCTTCAAAACACCTTTGAACATCTCCAAACAACACTGAAACACTTCAAAACACCATTTGAGTACTCCCAAATACACCATTTTGAATACTACAAAACACCACGAATACACTCAAAACCCCACCAAACATCACCATAAACCTAGATCAACACCCCATCCCACATCACCCACACCCACAACACCCACAACACCAACAACCCACAACCCCAAACACCCCAAATTTTTTTTCTCGTTTTAACTAATTTCATCAGAAAAGGCACACAAAAAACCCACTTATAACACTTTTTCGGTATCTCTAGTTCACAACAACACCCCACAACCCCCACATCACCCACAACACCCAAACCCACAACACCCACACACCCCAATTTTTCTCGTTTTAACAATTTCATCAGAAAAAAGTCACATCAACAACCCACTTATAACATCTTTTTTGGGTTTATCTCTAGTTCGACAAAAACACCCACAACCCCCCACATCCCACAACACACCACAACCCACAACACCCAACACCCACAACACACACAACCCAACATCACCCACACCCACAACACACAACAACCCCCCCACATCACCCACACCCCACAATTATTTTTTCTCGTTTTAAACTTAATTTCATCAGAAAGTCCACAACAAACAAAAACCCACAACTTATAATCACCCCTTTAAATTTAACCTCAAAAACCATTTGAGTACTCCCAAATACACCACTGAATACTACTAAAACACCCTGAAATACACCCAAAACCCCAAACCAAAATCACCATAAACTAAGATCAACACCCACATTCCACAACACCCCACAACCCACAACACCCACATCACCCACAACCCACATCACCCACATCCACAATTTTTTTCTCGTTTAACTAATTTCATCAGAAAAAAGTCACAAAACAACCCCTTTTTTTATCTCTTTTTTGGCATCCCCCTATTCAATACCAAAATTACCCACCAACCCCACAAATCAAATTACCCAATTTTTCACAAATTTTTCCTCCCCCTTTTTCTTTTTACTAATCTTAAATGTAAACACCATCCCTTTAATTACTAAAAATTCAAAAAATCCTCTTTCCAATACCCATCTCTTTATCCACATAAATTAAAATATTAACTCCATCAACTAATCACCCCAACATTCAAATTTTCACAACCCTCCCATCCCTTTCCAATATACCCCATTTTTAATTCTATAAATCTTTTTAAAAATATCACACATTTAACCTTTTTTTCATAAAATCCCAAAATTCATTAAATTTCAATACAACCCTATAACCCTCCCATCCTCAACCCCATTCTTCACATCCACTCCCCCATCTCCCAACAACCCTCTGAACACACACAAAAATCACACACACACAAATGAATCTCACACCCATCTCAAATCCACTAAAATCACTTAATCCAAATATTCACAAAACCTATAAACCACCTAAACCACACCATACCCACACACCACCCACACTACAACCCCAACCACACCACACCACCACACACACCACCCCACCAACAACACACACAACACCAAAAACTACCTAAACCAAACCCAAAAACCCAAACCAAAACCGAACCTAACCTATCCTAACCTATCGAACCAACCTTACCTAACCTAACCTAACCTAACCTAACACTAACCCTAACCTACCAACCTAACAAACCCTAACCAACCTAACCTAACCTACCTAACCTAACCAAACCTAACCTAACCTAACCTAACCTAAACCTAACCTAACCGAACGTAACCTACCTAACCTAACCAACCCTAACCCTTTAACCAAACCTAACCTAACCTAACCTAACTAACCTAACCTATCCTAACCAAATCTTAACCTAAACCAAACCCGTAACCTAACCAAACCCAAATACCTAACCAAACCTAACCTAACCTAACCAAAACCTAACCTAACCTAACCTAACTTATCTAACTAACCTAACCTAACCTAACCTATTTTAACCAAACCTAAAACCAAAACCAACCAAACCCAAAACCCTAACCAAACTAACGAACACGAACCTTAACCTAACCCTAACCTAACCTAACCTAACCTATCCTAACCTATCCTAACCTAACCAAACCCTTAACCTAACCAAACCTAACCTGACCTAACCTAACCTAACCTAACCAAAAACCTAACCTTACTAACCTAACCTAACCCTAACCTAACCTAACCCTAACCTAACCAAAACCTAACTAACCTAAACCTAACCTTAACTATCCTAACCAAACCTAACCTAACCTAATTTAACCTAACCTAACTTATCCTAAACCAAACCTAACCAAACCTAACCAACCTAACGTAACCTAACCTAATTTAAACCTAACTAACCTAACCTAACCAAACCCTTATTACTAAACCTATCCAACCTAAACCAACCTAAACTAACTATCCTAACCTAACCTAACCTAAACCTAACTTATCCAAACCTAACTAACCTAACTTACCTAACCTACCTAACCTAACCAACCTAACCTAACTTATTCACTAAAACCTAACCTAACCTAACCAAACCCTAACCCTAACCTAACCAAACCCTTTATCCTAACCTAACCAAACCGAACCTAACCTAACCTAACCCAAACCCTAACTTAATCCTAACCAAACCCTTTAACCTTTATCCTAACCTAACCTAACCAAACAAAACTAATTTATCCTAACCTACAAACCTAACTAACTTATCTACTCAAATCCACTAAAATCACTGTAACCAGAATTCACAAAACTCTATGACCACCTAACCCAACACACACACACACACACACACACACACACAACACACACCACACCCCTCAACCCACACCAACACACACACACCACACACAAACAACACACACACACACCCACATTACTTTGAAACCTCCAAACAACTTCATACATAAATTGAGACACTTTCTCAATTATCTCATCACAACTTAATATCTCATACAAACAACCCAAGATTACTTCGAACACCTCATAAATCATTTGAATACTCACATAAACACCTTTGAACTTTTCCCAAACAAACAAGAAGCACTTCAAAATATATTTTGATTACTCCCAAATAAGATTTATCATCTCTAATTTATTCTACACTTAAATTTCATTATTGAAATTACAACACATCCACCATATACTCCCTCAAGTCTCCAGCTTTACAACATTAACACAAAAACTAACTCGACACTATGACATGAGACATTTTACAAAACTAACAAAAACATAATCTGTTATATCCAATATCTAAGATCACCACAATCAAGACGTTTGCCAAATTTTAAAACCCTCACCACTAAGCCACCATTTTTTTTGTACACATTCTCTTGAAACATCATCATAACGAAGATCACTAAAACTATCTATACTTTTACTAAGATCACATAACATTTTGTCTTCTCTAACTCACCCACCAATTCACTTTCTCATTCACACTTACACATTTCATTAAATTACAACTCATCCCCCCAAACTCCCCCCTCATTCTCCAGACTTTACACGTTAGCAAAAAAAAAAATTTAACTCTACACTTATGACATGAGACATTACCATATCTAACACACTGACTAACTTTGAACCAACTCTGAACACCACTGATCTTCTTCAAAAATACTCTGCACATCATTTGAACACCTTCAAAAAACACCATCAAACACCTCCGAATACTCCCAAAACACTAACTGATTACCACCAAATCACCACTGAATACTACCAAATCACCGTCAAAATCACCAGAAACTAAGTTTAACATCACCATCTAACATCCTTTTTATAGAAATCCCCTCAAATCACTATAACCAAGAACTTCCTCCCCATTTGGCACATAAAAAAAAAGCATGAACACAAACCTAATACGCAAACACTTAGTACATGATCACCATCAACTGAAAACATATCTTGTACACACACATAATCTAAGACAACCACCAACTACAATCACCCATGTTCACTTACCTCAAAAATCACTAATATCACAGAAAACACTCATACACCAAAAAAACCTATACTTGACATATTGCGATATGAATATTCATACCGCATTTATGTTGCATATCACATTTCCTCATCCACATCATCCCTAAAACATCTTTCCTTATTCATTCCGTATATCTCCTAGAGTTGTTTTAACCCCGACGGGCCCATCATGACATTAGGAGCCAGAGTGTAGTAGGTGGTGTTGGAGTGGTGATGGTTCCTCTGGCTCCTACGTCGTGATGGGCCCGTTGGGGTTAAAACAACTCTAGGAGATATACGGAATAAATAAGGAAGGATGTTTTAGGGATGATGTGGATGAGGAAATGTGAATGCAACATAAATGGGGTTTATGAATATCATATCGCAATATGTCAAGTATAGGTTTTTTTGGGTGTATTTTTTAGTTAAGTGTGTATGTCTTATTTGGAGGTGAATGTCTTAGATTTGGTGTGTATGTCTCATGTCTTAATTTTGTGATTGAAAATGTATAAGATGTGGGTTGTCTGTGTATTATTTTTTTGTGTAGTGATATGTTATAGTGCTCATGTTATGTTATAGATGTTGGTGGAAGTATTGTGGTATTTTGTGTATGTCTTATTTTTGTGCGAATGTTTAAAAAATAAGTGTTTTCAGTGTTTCAAGTAGTTTTGAGATGCATGATCTTAGATTTTTTGTGATCTTGGTGATGAGTGTTGATAGATTGACGGTAAACATGATATGGAATTGGTGATCGTGATTTTTGTGTGAATAATTATAAAAATGTGTGTTTTCTGTGATCTTGGTGGTGGGGTCATAACATCTGGTAATCGTCTTGGATATAGTGTTTCTTAGATAATGTAAGGTACAACAGGTTGAAACGAGGGGGGTTGGGTGTGATGTTACCAACCACCAAGTAACACAATGGGAGTGTGACGTCACGGGAGGTGAGTTCGTTCGGTCCTGTGAATTGTGACATCGTGTGTTGGTGGGAGTGAGGGAGTGCGCTTTGATATTGTCCAAATATGATTTTTTGTGTGTGAAATGTTTATAAAAATTTAGTGTTTTCTGGATATTAGTGATTTTTGAGGTAAGTTAACATGGGTGATTGTAGTTGGTGGTTGTCTTAGATTATGTGTGTGTACAAGATATGTTTTCAGTTGATGGTGATCATGTACTAAGTGTTTGCGTATTAGGTTTGTGTTCATGCTTTTTTTTTATGTGCCAAATGGGGAGGGAGTTCTTGGTTATAAATGATTTGAGGGGATTTCTATAAAAAGGATGTTAGATGGTGATGTTAAACTTAGTTTCTGGTGATTTTGACGGTGATTTGGTAGTATTCAGTGGTGATTTGGTGGTAATCAGTAGTGTTTTTTGGGAGTATTCGGAGGTGTTTGATGGTGTTTTTTGAAGGTGTTCAAATGATGTGCAGAGTATTTTTTGAAGAAGATCAGTGGTGTTCAGAGTTGGTTCAAAGTTAGTCAGTGTGTTAGATATGGTAATGTCTCATGTCATAAGTGTATGAGTTAGTTTTTTTTGTGCTAATGTTGTAAAGTCTGGAGAATGAGGGAGGAGTTTGGGGGGGATGAGATGTAATTTAATGAAATGTGTAAGTGTGAAAGAGAATGTGAATTGGTGGGTGAGTTAGAGAAGACAAAATGTTATGTGATTTTAGTAAAAGTATAGATAGTTTTAGTGATCTTCGTTATGATGATGTTTCAAGAGAATGTGTACAAAAAAAAAATGTGTGGTCTTAGTGGTGGGGTTTATGAATTTGGCAAACGTCTTTTATTGTGGTGATCTTAGATATTGGAGATATAACAGAATGTGTTTGTGTTAGTTTTGGTAAAATGTCTCATGTCATAAGTGTCTGAGTTAGTTTTTGTGTTAATGTTGTAAAGTGGGGGACTGAGGAGTAGTATGGTGGATGTGTTGTAATTTCAGATAATGAAATGTGTAAGTGTAGATAAATTAGAGATGAAAAATCTTATTTGGGAGTAATCAAAATGATATTTTGGAAGTGCTTCAGTGTTGTTTGGGAAATGTTCAAAGGTGTTTATTGAGTATTCAAATGTTTTATGAGAGTGTTCGAAGTAATCTTGGGGTTGTTCTGTAGTGAGATGTAAAGGTTGTGGATGAAGATATTGAGAAATAGTGGTCTCAAATGATGTATGAGAGTGTTTTGAAGGTGTTCCCAAAATAAAGTGAGGTGTGTGGTGTGTGTGTGTGTGTGTTTTGTGTGTGTGGTGTGTGTGTGTGTGTGTGTGTGTGTGTGTGTGTGTGTGTGTGTGTGTGTGTGTGTGTGTGAGTGTGTGTGTGTGTGTTAGGTGGTCATAGAGTTTTGTGAATATCTTGGTTACAGTGATTTTAGTGGATTTGAGTAGGATAAGTTAGGTTAGGTTAGGTTAGGTTAGGATAAGTTAGGTTAGGTTTAGGTTAGGTTTTGGATAGGTTAGGTTAGGTTAGGATAAGTTAGGTTAGGTTAGGTTAGGTTAGGTTCGGTTCGGTTAGGTTAGGTTAGGATAAGTTAGCATGACTTAAGAAATCGTAATGACACGATTGCAAATAAACCATACCCCCGGCCGGGATTGAACCCGCGGTCATAGAGTCTCAAAACTACAGCCCGTCGCGTTAGCCACTAGACCAGCTAGCCACAATAAGATTCATCCAACTAGGTATATTTCTACACCATAGGAAAGTTAGCACAGGCACCTCTGTGACCACAAATGCAAGTTTTCGTCACGGCCATGCTAGAGTTCGTCACGGCCATGCTAGCTGGAGATTCGTCTGTAAAAACTTGCATTTGTGGTCACAGAGGTGCCTGTGCTAACTTTCGTATGGTGTAGAAATATACCTAGTTGGATGAATCTTATTGTGGCTAGCTGGTCTAGTGGCTAACGCGACGGGCTGTAGTTTTGAGACTCTATGACCGCGGGTTCAATCCCGGCCGGGGGTATGGTTTTTTTAGGATAAGTTAGGTTAGGTTAGGTTAGGTTAGGTTAGGATAAGTTAGGTTAGGTTAGGTTAGGTTAGGTTAGGATAAGTTTGGTTAGGTTAGGGTTTGGATAAGTTTTGGTTTAGGTTAGGCTAGGTTAGGATAAGTTAGGTTAGGTTAGGTTAGTTAGGATAGGTTAGGATAGGTTTGGTTAGGGTTAGGTTAGATTAGGATAAGTTAGGCTAGGTTAGGTTAGGGTTTGGTTAGGTTAGGTTAGGTTTGGTTAGGATAAGTTAGGTTAGGTTACATTAGGTTAGGTTAAGATAGGTTAGGATAGGTTAGGTTAGGTTAGGTTAGATTAGGTTAGGTTAGGTTAGGTTTTGGTTAGGTTAGGTTAGGTTAGGTTACGTTTGGTTAGGGAGGTTAGGTTAGATTAGGTTAGGTTAGGTTAGGTTAGGTTAGGGCAGGGTTTGGTTTGGTTAGGTTAAGTTAGGTTATGTTAGGATAGGTTAGGATAGGTTAGGTTAGGTTAGGTTAGTAAGGTTCCGTTCCGATAGGTTAGGATAGGTTAGGTTCGGTTAGGTTAGGGTAGGTTAGGGTAGGTTAGGGTTTGGTTAGGTTAGATTTTGGATAAGTTAGGTTAGGTTAGGTTAGGGTTCGGTTAGGTTAGGTTAGGTTTGGTTAGGATAAGTTAGGTTAGGTTACGTTAGGTTAGGTTCAGATAGGTTAGGATTGGTTAGGTTAGGTTAGGTTAGAAATTTGGTTAGGTTAGGTTAGGTTGGTTAGGTTAGGTTACGTTCGGGTTTGGTTAGGTTAGGTTAGATTAGGTTAGGTTAGGTTTTTGGTTAGGTTAGGTCAGGGTTTGGTTAGGGTAGGTTAGGTTAGGTTAGGTAAGGTTCCGTTCCGATAGGTTAGGATAGGTTAGGTTCGGTTAGGTTAGGTTAGGTTAGGTTAGGTTAGGTTAGGATTTGTGTGTGGTGTGGTGTGTGTGTGTGTGTGTGGTGTGTGTTGTGTGTGTGTGTGTGTGTGTGTGTGTGTGTGTGTGTTAGGTGTTCATAGAGTTTTGTGAATATCTTGGTTACAGTGATTTTAGTGGATTTGAGTAGGATAAGTTAGGTTAGGGTTTGGTTAGGTTAGGATAAGTTAGGTTAGGTTAGGTTAGATTAGGATGAGTTAGGTTAGGTTTTGGTTAGGTTAGGATAGGTTAGGTTAGGTTAGGATAAGTTTTGGTAGGTTAGGTTAGGTTAGGTTAGGTTAGGTTAGGTTAGGATAGGTTAAGTTAGGTTAGGTTAGGATAAGTTAGGTTGGTTAGGTTAGGTTAGGTTTGAATAAGTTAGGTTAGGTTAGGTTAGGATAAGTTTTGGTTAGGTTAGGTTAGGTTAGGATAAGTTAGGTTAGGTTAGGTTAGGTTAGGATAGGTTAGGATAGGTTAGGTTAGGTTAGGTTAGATAGGATAAGTTAGGTTAGGTTAGGTTAGGTTCGGTTAGGTTTGGTTAGGTTTGGTTTTGGATAAAATTAGGTTAGGTTTGGGTTTGGTTAGGTTAGGATAGATTAGGATAGGTTGGTTAGGTTAGGTTAGATTAGGTTAGGTTAGGTTAGGTTAGGTTTTGGTTACGTTACGTTACGTTACGTTCGGTTAGGTTAGGTTAGGTTAGTTTAGGTTAGGGTTTGGTTAGGTTAGGTTAGGTCAGGGTTTGGTTAGGTTAGTTAAGTTAGGTTAGGTTAGGATAGGTTAGGATAGGTTAGGTTAGGTTAGGTTAGGTTCCGTTTGGATAGGTTTTGGATAGGTTAGGTTCGGTTAGGTTAGGTTAGGTTAGGTTAGGTTAGGTGTGTGTGTGTGTGTGTGTGTGTGTGTGTGTGTGTGTGTGTGTGTGTTGTGTGTGTGTGTGTGTGTGTGTGTGTGTGTGTGTTGTGTTAGGTGGGGCATAGAGTTTTGTGAATATCTTGGTTACAGTGATTTTAGTGGATTTTTAGTAGGATAAGTTAGGTTAGGTTAGGTTAGGTTAGGATAAGTTAGGTTAGGTTAGGTTTGATTAGGATAGTTAGGTTAGGTTAGGGTTAGGATAGGTTAGGTTTCGGTTAGGATAAGTTAGGTTAGGTTAGGTTAGGTTAAGTTAGGATAAGTTAGGTTAGCTTAGGTTAGGTTAGGTTAGGTTAGGATAAGTTAGGTTTTGGTTAGGTTAGGTTTGGTTAGGTTAGGTTAGGATAAGTTAGGTTAGGTTAGGTTAGGATAAGTTAGGTTAGGTTAGGTTAGGAAAAAGTTAGGTTAGGGTTTGGTTAGGTTAGGATAGGGGTTTGGATAGGTTAGGTTAGGTTAGGTTAGATTAGGATAAGTTAGGTTAGGTTAGGTTTTGGTTCGGTTAGGTTAGGTTTTGGTTTGGTTAGGATAAGTTAGGTTAGGTTAGGTTAGGTTAGGTTAGGATAGGGTTTGGATAGGTTAGTTAGGTTAGGTTAGATTAGGTTAGGGTTTGGTTAGGTTAGGTTAGGTTACGTTACGTTACGTTCGGTTAGGTTAGGTTAGGTTAGGTTTTGTTAGGTTAGGTCAGGTTAGGTTAGGTTAGGTTAAGTTAGGTTAGGTTAGGATAGGTTAGGATAGGTTTTGGTTAGGTTAGGTTAGGGTTTGGTTTTGGTTCCGTTCGGGTAGGTTTGGATTGGTTAGGTTCGGTTAGGTTTAGGTTAGGTTAGGTTAGGTTAGGTTAGGGTGTGTGTGGTTGTGTGTGTGTGTGTGTGTTTTGTGTGGGGTGTGTGTGTGTGTGTGTGTGTGTGTGTGTGTGTGTGTGTGTGTGTGTGTGTGTGTGTAGGTGTTCATAGAGTTTTGTGAATATTTTTGGTTACAGTGATTTTAGTGGATTTGAGATGGGTGATGAATGCATTTGGGATGTGAAATGTGATTTTTGTGTGTGTTCAGAGAGGTGTGTTGGAGATGGGTGAGTGGATGTGAAGAAATTTCGGGTGAGATGGAGAGGGGGATGGGGAGGGTTGTATTAGAAATTTAATGAAATATGGGGGGATTTTACTGAATATAAAGGTAATGTGTGAATATTTTAAAAAGAAATTATAGAATTTAAAAGTTATGATATATTGGAAAAGAATGGAGGGTGTTGAAACATGTCGCAATAGTTGGGTAGTGAGATTAGTTTATTTCGAGTATAATATCAATTTATGTGGATACAAGCACGTGGGTATGGAGAGGATTTTATTAGAATTTTAGTAATGTAAAGAGGAATGTGTATTACATTTAAGATTCAGTAAAAAGAAGGGGAAAAATTGTGAATAAATTGGTAATTGATGAGGGTTGTGGGTAATGTAGTCGAACTAGAGATACCAAAAAAAAGATGATATAAGTGGGTTGTTTTTGTGACTTTTTCTGATGAAATTAGTTAAACGAGAAAAAATTGTGGGTTGTGGGTGATGTGGGTTGTGGGTGATGTGGGATGTGGGTGTTTTTGGAGTATTTAAAGGCAATTGATGGTGTTTTTTGGTGATGTTCAAAGTAAAGTGTTTGAGTTAGTTTTTGTGAAAAGTTGTGAAGTCTGGAGACTGAGGGAGGAGTTTGGGGGGATGAGTTGAAAATTTAATGAAATGTGTAAGTGTAGATAAATTAGAGCTGTCAAATCTTTTTGGTAGTATTTCAAAATGTTGTTTTGGAAAGTGTTTCGGTGTTGTTTGGAAATGTTCAAATGTATTTTGGTGAGTATTCAATGATTTATGAGAGTGTTTTGAAGGTGTTCAAAGTAAAGTGAGGTGTGTGTGCGTATTAACTTCGAAATTGAAAAATTTTGTAACTAGTGAATTTATCGAAAAGTGGTTATAAGTGTTGTGGTGACTTTCTGATGAAATATTTTTAAAATGAGAAAAATTTGGGGGGTTATGAGTGAAAATTGTGAGGTGTTGGTTGGAGTGTGAGGGTTCGGGAGGGTGGGGGGAGGAGAGAGAGAAGGTTACTTCGTGGGGAGTGACCTGAGATGAAATAGTTAAAACGAGAAAAATGTTAGACTTGTGTTGTAAAGAAATTGTGGATTGTTGTGGGTATTAACGAAAAAAAATGTGAAATTATTTGGATTAAACCTGGGTTAAGAGTGAAAATGTTTTCCCTATGTTGTATATGAAATGTGTGGGGGAAGTCGACAAGATTCACCCGTGTGGTGGGGTCATCGCGTGATGTCACTGACTAGGGGAAGTCGACAAGATTCAGCCTGTATGTGTGAGGTCATCACGTGACGTCACTGACCGCCGAGTAAACACATAAATGAGAGGAATACTGACGTCAAAATTGTTTAGCCCTGTAGTAAGAGAAAGTACCATGCCCCATAGGAGGAGTTCATTTGAATGCTTACCCTGAGAGGGGGGGGGAATCCAAAAACTTTGATCCGAGGAGATGGAGTCTTTCGTATTATCCAGAAAAAAAATTCGAAAAAATTTGGGATGTGGGTGAAAGTGGGAGGAATCCAAAAAACTTGATCCAAGGAGATGGAGACTTGGTATTATCGAGAAAACTTGATCCAAGGAGATGGAGACTTTGATTTCGAGAAAAATTTGATCCGAGGAATTGGAGTCTTTGATATCGAGAAAAACTTGATCCGAGGAGATGGAGACTTTGTATTATCAAGAAAACTTGATTCGAGGAGAGCAAAAGAAATTCAAAAAAAATCGAAAAAAATCGGAAAAAAATTCGGGGAGCGGGGGCGATCCGAACGACGCTGCAGAAGGGCGCAGCAGAAGGTGCTGGCGGGGGCGAGGGGCGGGGCGGGGTGCGAAGGGCGCGGCGAGGGTGGTGGGTCGGCGCGAGGTCGGGGGCGGGGCGGGGGGGGCGCGGGGGGGGCACGAGGGGCGCGGCGGGGTCATGGGCGGGGGGTCGTGGGCGGGGTCGTGGGCGGGGGTCGTGGGCGGGGGTTCGGGGGCGGGTCGTGGGGGGGGGGTCGTGGGCGGGGGTCGGGGGCGGGGTTAAGGTCATTAGCACATAGGTGTGAAAAAGGTCATTAACACATAGGTGTGAAAAGGGGACCGCTCTGTAGAAGGGATGCCTGAGCCGCCGGGATGCCTGAGCCGCCTTCATCACTACTAATAAGGATAGCCTTATGGATGTTAGATTTTATATGCATTTTAAGTGTTAACATGTGTTGTTATTTGCCATCTCATTTCACATCCTAGCTCCATCAAGAAAGTAATTTAAAACTGACTACGAAGTGTTTTATTAATACTCAGACATATGGGGCATGAGTTGAAGTTGAAGATAACAATTAGCATATGGCTTCCTCATGTAAGTCGATTAGATTTTATGAAGGTTGAAAGAATAACTGTGAATTTGTTTAATAATGATTGATTGCTGAAGTGATGTTTATGTGGATGATACTGACAGAGAAATTAGATGTTCTAGCCAAAGATGATATCGAAGAATTTGTTACGTAGAGTCGACCCTCGATAAGCCCTGGCAACTACCACGGAATTCCTTACGTCAGATATAATAATACAGATCAGTGTCTGAATTTATTTACTGTCTTGCCGTCTTCTTTGATCCCGTCAGGCGTGGGAAAACCGGAGCTTAATTCCTTCAGGGTTTTACTACGTGCTGGTGTTGAAGTGTGAGAGTGTGGGGTTGATGCGGTAAAGTGTAGGGGAGTACATGGAGAGTAGAGTGCGTTGTACTAGACCGAGAGTTAGGTGAAATGGTGTTGGAGTTAATTACATTAGTGTTGAAGCTGTAGGTGCGTGTGTGTCTGCGTAAGTTGTAGAAGAGTGTGTGCGAGAGTGCTGTAGGATTCTGGGACTAGCAGGAATTTGTGATTTATTTATAATGGTTTGAAAGTTAGTGGTGGTCTGTAGTGGTCCATTACCCTCATTCTTACTGGGCAAAAACCTCAGGTATCTTTTGGGGCTGGGGTCAACCCACCAATTCATTCTTCCCGTACACACATCACCGGTGGCTATGGGGTTAGTGATGGCACACTACAATCGTTCTTCCCGCCCACAGACAAGTAGCATTAACCTGTAAGGATATGTAAGGTTATGGACGTGAGTAATCAGAAGTTTTGGTATATGTGGAATGAAGGGATCACGAATAATAACCAGCATAGTTATAGAGACAGTAAGTCAAGTCTAACGAATTTGACTGAGTCCTGCGGTAACGCAACAGAAGTGAGGTAAAAGAGAGGAGAGAGGGAGAGAGAGAGGGAGAGAGAGAGAGAGAGAGAGAGAGAAGAGAGAGAGAGAGAGAGAGAGAGAGAGAGAGAGAGAGAGAGAGAGAGAGAGAGAGAGAGGGGAGAGAGAGAGAGAGAGAGGAGAGAGAGAGAAGGGGAGAATGAGAGGGGAGAGAGAGAAGAGAGAGAGAGAGAGAGAGAGAGAGAGAGAGGCGAGGAAAGGGGGTTAAACTGCATATTCTTGAACTGTAAGGAGGCTTTTTATCTACAGTTCACTTATCTGTTACAAGCAGCTGTAGGAAATTAGCATAAGATACCTTGACATGTCACATAGGTTATTATACTGTCTGACTCGATAGCCCTCAATAAGTGGACAATTAAGCACATAGTGTCCAAGACAGTGACCATAGGGCCGGCCACATACTTTGCGTTTGGTGTCATCATCATCTGTGTCTCCCATACTACAAGTACTTCTGGCAGTTAGGGCGACACACAGATAATGATCAAGCCAAATGCGAAGTATGTGACCAGCTCTGTGGTCACTATGTTGAACACTATTGTGCTTAATTGTCCATTTACTGAGGAATATAGAAATAATATTATAACTAATATTACATATGAAGATATCTTTTGAACAATACCACAAGAGACTGTTAGAATTACCACAGAAGGAAGCAGAAAATACAGGGAAAGAGTGATTCTTATGGAAAAGAAGCCATAATGATGAAGTGTGAGAAGATGGTTACCACAACTATGAGTACTCGTACATCTACTGTATCTTGTGTAGGTGAACGACATACAGGTGAAGATAAGGCTTATAATATCAAACTGAAATGTCAGAATAAAATATACAGGTGAATTAAAATTGGACACGGTATAGGAGAAGGAAAGAAGAGGCGGTCAGTCGTTCAGCCTTGAAGAGACTCAGACACTGATATATTGGAGCGAAATATCTTATATATATATTGCACTTCCTTCCATCAAAGAGGATTAATTTGACTTTAAAAACCGAATGTGCAGGAGAAATGTTGTCTTAATAAAGTTTTCATATGCTGCTTTAGAGCGTTTATCAAGTGAAACCTGTCTGAATAGAAATGCCATCCAATGTTATAATTCATCACTCCAGTACATAGAGTAATTCTTCAGACGGTGGAAGACATAACCAAGTAATTTTAGATGACCATTCCCTGAACCTGCACTCAGAAGCGAAATAATGTGGAAGAAAAGGTAAGGACAAGAAAAGGCTAAAAATGGAAGTGGACAAGCTTCAGAATTGGTCTGACATGCAATTATTAAATTTCATCGAAAAGCAAATACAAACCTATAAAAATTGTGAAAGGGAAAAGTAGACGAGAAGCATAATACATTCTGGGGGAACACAGGAGAAGCAAAATACATTCTGGGGAAACACAGGGAAAGCATAATACATTTTAGGGGAACACAGTCTTCTTAGCTCAAGGAGTGAGCAAGTTCTCATCTGGTAAATGTAAGAATAATATAATTCTCGAATCTATGTACTATATTTATCAGGAATAACGTGTATAATCCCATAGATATTGGGAATTAGATTTGAAGAAAGACTAATGAAGCAACAGCACTGATGACATTCGTGGACCGTGGGAAGAGGAAAGACATGAAAGCGATGTACAAATATTGAGAGGAATTGATAGGGTGGAAAGGAACAGACTGTTCGATAGGCGGAAACAGAAATACGAAGGGACACCAGGAACTTATATGCAAAGATGGATCACAGGGATGATAGGAAATATTTGTTTAATTCAAGACAAGTTAGAAACTGAAAAGCTTTGAACATTGAAGGTTTTAAGAACTGGGGTAATAAGGTTCATTAATGCAGGGAATAGAGAGAGCCCAGTAGCTATCAGTTTGAGAGGCAGATCCACGAGCTGAGATTTTACTCCTTCAAGCTTAAAAATTGAAACTTAAAAAAGGAATGAAAGAAACAAAAGCGTGAGGCCGGAAAGCAAATGAGCACATTATAGATGATAATAGAATTATATTACATATTTGAAAACTTACGTGATTGTGACAGACTCCATGGGGTGAGGGACCCGTTACATCGAGCGAACAGCAGCTGAGAAGCGGAGTCCGAGAGCTGTTGCTCGAACCTTGATAAAATAGGTGAGCAAGTGTTGGTAGCGTGGCACACAGACCTCTGGATCTTGTCATCTGAAATAATCAATAAGAGAGCTCTGAACAGCAGTCTCTGTACAGTACTGTACTGTGGCTGGAATACCTTATAGTAGTGAAGCTGGATACCACCGCAGAGCCTGGTCTTGTGAAGTGAAAATAAAAGGAAATAAGGTTACTAAACAAACTTACAAGTTAGATAAGCGACAACAAAGTTTATAGACTTGATCGACAGTGAAATAAACGAGGTTAACTAGAAAGAGACACGAGTGGAAACCACACACATGAATACAACAACCAGCAAGACTCTGCAAGGATGAATTGGATAGTAGGAGCATTGCAATGCACTGGAATTGCTGCAGAAGAATTGCTGCACTGGAATGACTGCACTGGAATTGTTACACTGGAGCGACTGCGCTGAAATTACTGCACTGGAATGAGCGCACTGGAAATGCAGATCTGAAATTGCTTCTAGGGAATTACGGAGCGGAGGTTGGAGCAAGTTGAGAAAAACCTTCATAGGAAACTATGAAAATAATCTGAAGACTGGCTGGATAAGATGAATATATATGACATTAGAAAAAAACCCGACCATTTTAAAAAAGCCTGGTATTAAAAAAAGAATTTGGGGAGATGCAGAAATAAAAGGAACGTAGATGAGGAAAGGGGAGAAAGAATATCAAGAATGAGATTATCGCAAGGAATATAAGAATGAATAAAAATACAATAAATTCCCGACAGAACAAGTTAAAAAACGATTGACTTTGTTTAGACGTAAAAAAAACGTAATGCAAAAATGGGAAGAGGTTCGGAATTTCGAGCCCCCGCTCTAATACGGGCCAGATCGAAAAAAATGTCCAAGAAAGTGGAGAGAGCAAGAAGTGTAATAAAAGAATGGATGAACAAAATTTTTGGTTATGAAAGGTAAGTACAATTATTGGGTGGTTTGCTGTTAGAAAAAGAAAACCCTTCAACAGGGAAATTTAAAAAATTTTGTTCTAAAACACAACTCGGAAAAAGCAATCCCAACCGTTTTTGTGTAAATAAACCCGGTTTGAAAGTTTGAAGCCCCTCAAAAAAAGGCTTTCTTAAGTATTGCAATTAAAGAATATGGAAAATTGAATTAAATTTACTCAGAAAAAAACATCATTTTTAAAGGTTTTCCGCGAACCCTTTTCCAAAAACAGTACACCCCAAAGTTGGTTTTTTGTTCCGACTCGAGGCGTTCCAAAGGGATTTGCGGAAAAATGGGTGAAGGAAGAGAAAAAAAATTTTAAAAAATTTTGTCATCGGTTAAAGGCACTTTTTCGTGGCAATGTATTTCCCCAAATTTGACTTCAGTTTAAACAAAACCCTTCCCAAAATCCTCAACATAAGGGCAACCCAGGGATGGGTGCCCCATGAAGTCGTTTTCCCCTGAACGAAGTTCATTACTACTTCTCACAGCCGTAGCGCCGTAATACCAATATGTACCAGTGAGAACATTTACCAAGAATGGAGGTTTGATAACTCTTGTTGAAGAAAACCGAAAAAATTTTTCAGAGTAAAAAATTACGCTGCATTTTGTTTCAAATATGTTATGTTTTAATTTCCCGAGTACTTGGGTAAGTGTGTCTTACATGTGCTTTTCGGGATTGATGCAGCGGGGGAGAGGTGAGTGTTTGAATAAGAGATGTTTCGCTGGTGTTGAATGATACAAGTGTCATATGGTAAAGGGTTTTTGATGTGAAAGGGTTAAATCAAGTAAAGTTAGGGGGAAAGGGAGTAGTGTTGGTAAGTATATTGTTCATTGCTGCGGGGTTGTGTTAGGGATTCAGGAGTTGTTTTGAATGCGTCAGGTGTTGAGTGGCGCAGATTTTTGATGTGCTGTTTGGTGGAAATTAGATGTGTTGAGGACTGGGGTTGGTTTAATGGTGCAGGTGTTTTTTTTGGGAGCGAAAGGTTTTTATTTAGTGGGAAAGGGAAAATTTTGTTTAGGGCAAGGGGTTTTTTGAGGCTCCAGGTGTTATTTCATTGTCTTTGGTGATGAGCTGTGTTAGAGCAGGTGGAAGCTTGTTTTTTTCTTAATGGTGAAATGAGTGTGTTGCGTTTTATGCGGGGTTGAGTCTTGGAGAAAGTGAGTTGAGTTTTTTCGCATGTTGAGAGGTGCAGGTGTTGTGATGAGCATTCCATATGTTGTATTAAGAGTCTCTGATGTTGAGTAGTAAATGTTTTGAGAAGTACAAGTGTTGTGCTTTGGGGTGCAGGTGTTGTGGCAAGGGGTGCAGGTGTTGTGTTGAGTATTAAAGTTTTTAAGTGTTGCACGTGTTGTGTTGATGGGTGCAGGTTTTATGCGTTGTAGATGTAATGTATTGCATATGTTGTGTTGAAGGTGCTGAGTGTTGCAGGTGTTGTGTCGAGTAGTGAAATGAAGTTTCTTCACGAGTAGCTTCTTCACTCCTAACACAGAGATAAATAAGAACAAGTATATATATAGTGTTAGGAGCCAGGTGGCAGGCAGTGAGAGGGTAGCAGTAGTAGCGCAGCTCTGCTGAGATGGTCTCTCTTCACAACGAATAAATCTTTCTTTATGGGCTGGGTTCAAGAAGGAGGTGTTAGCATCACTTTAGAGCGGTTTCTTCACCACTCGTAGTGAAACGTTTTCTATAATAAATGCCCTGTATAATCCTATGGGTTTAGCGCTTACCCATTATTATAATAATAATATAATAAATGCCCTGAGCTCTACGTGTCTTTCTCCACATCTTGTCGGTATCACTACTTACTTACATTCAATGATACCGTCACAAATATTTTTCAGAGTGATCTGATATTTTAGAGACATTTCACAAGATTCTTCTCAGCCTCGTTGGCTGCATAAGGGTGTTGAATTACAGCTCCTGGGATACTTGAGAATATCTTCGCAATGACTTGTTTGATATATCTCAAAGGTTTTGCAGTGCTTGGCGAGGTTAATTAAAATCCAGTTACCTCGGCCTCATGAGAATGTTGAGCAATCTCTTCTGGGACTCTTGAGATGCTGAGGCACAGCTTCTCAGCTTTGTTTCAGTGTCTGTTTATTGTATAGTGCTACATCTCCTTAGCCTTTCAAGAATGTTAAAACAAAGGCCGGGTCACCACTCTTGGAAAAGACCCGGGCCAGAGAGTACTGGCGAATAAAAAAAAAAAAAAAAAAAAAAAAAAAAAAAAAAAAAAAAAAAAAAAAAAAAATCCAGAGCGTAATGGGGTGTGACAGAGCTTATGGGCACAGCACTTCTGAGTCTATCAAGGGTTTTGAACAACAGCTCAAAACCCTTGATAGACTCCTCTATCCAAGTGTTCTTTTTCCATTGTATTGCATCTCTTGTATTGTATTGTTCTACCAATCCTGGACATCTTACAGAAACTGAATGAGAAATATTGGCCCTATTGAAGGTGCTTGTCTGTGGCTCAAGTGTTAGGTTGCTGCTGTTAACAGTGATGTAAAGATATCACCGTCTGTCTCAATGACTTCGTCAGTGAATGCTCTGTCATCCTCATTCTCCCCCATCAACTTTCTCACATTATTTTCTATAAGGGGTTCACAGTAACTCAAAGTTGAAAGGCAGACACCTGGGCTGCAAAAACGTACGTGTTGTATTCAAGACAAAACTACAATTTAAATGTGATAGAGACTTGAGTGCAGAAGAAATATATTACTTAAGCAAAATTACCAGAAAGTATTACAGTCTCAGATAAGATTCATCTATGCAAAATAGTGACAAAATTTATGTCAATAATGAAATAAATATCTCGCTTTCCTCTCATACTCACCCGTTCTCAGATTTTCTATTTTCATCAATCCTTCCTTCTATTCTTTTGTTAATCCCCCATTCAGTTCTTGCTTCTTTCTTTCTTCCCTGTCATTCTCCTAGGAGTAAGTGCGAAGAGCACCATAGACGTGGAGATTCTGAAACAGAAGTAAGGCGCTTGACGCTTATATACTAACGTCAGGTGGAAATGGGACGGGTAGCAGACGAGGGCATAGTCACTGGTAGGCGGGATTCCCCAGTGGAAGTAGGTCCTACCCAAAGAGCTGGGTTAGTTGTTGTAGCCGTGAAGGTTATGTACATGTCCTCAGATTCAAGATTCCACGATGTTGCAGTGTCTGACAAGTTGTGCAAGAATGGTATGCAATACCGACTACGACAACTACTACTACAACTAACCCATCCCTTTGGGTAGGACCTACTTCCACTGGGGAATCCCGCCTACCAGTGACTATGCCCTCGTCTGCTACCCGTCTAATTTCCACCTGACGTTAGTATATAAGCGTCAAGCGCCTCACTTCTGCTTCAGAATCTCCACGACTATGGTGCTCTTCACACCTACTCCTAGGTTGAGGGACTGATTACCTCATCTTCTATACATAGTTCTACTCTCTTCAAGTTATGTCCTGGAATTTGTATTGATAAAGCCACTGGATGGCGAAACGTCTACAATAAAGATACCCAGATGTTGCGCATGTGTCTTAATTTCAAGAACTAACTTGTTGACAAATATAACCCAGATTCATTTGCTAATTTTCCATTTATATTAGAGAGACACTGGTTGATATTCGTTATCAATTATCATAAAATATTTTGATCACACACACACGCACACACACACATCAACAGCAGCCAACATGGTTTCAGGGACGGGAAATCCTGTGTCACAAACCTTCTGGAGTTCTATGACATGGTGACAGCAGTAAGACAAGAGAGAGAGGGGTGGGTGGATTGCATATTCTTGGACTGCAAGAAGGCGTTTGACACAGTTCCACACAAGAGATTAGTGCAAAAACTGGAGGTCCAAGCAGGGATAACAGGGAAGGCACTACAATGGATCAGGGAATACCTGTCAGGAAGACAGCAGCGAGTCATGGTACGTGGCGAGGTGTCAGAGTGGGCACCTGTGACCAGCGGGTTCCCACAGGGGTCAGTCCTAGGACCAGTGCTGTTTCTGGTATTTGTGAACCACATGACGGAAGGAATAGACTCCGAGGTGTCCCTGTTTGCAGATGACGTGAAGTTGATGAAAAGAATTCACTCGATCGAATACCAGGCAGAACTACAAAGGGATCTGGACAGGCTGCAGACTTTGGTCCAGCAATTGGCTCCTGGAGTTCAATCCCACCAAGGCAAAGTCATGAAGATTGGGGAAGGGCAAAGAAGACCGCGGGAACGGAGTACAGTCTAGGGGGCCAGAGACTACAAACCTCACTCAAGGAAAAGATCTTGGGGTGAGTATAACACCAGGCACATCTCCTGAGCGCACATCAACCAAATAACTGCTACAGCATATGGGCGCCTAGCAAACCTCAGAACAGCATTCCGACATCTTAAAAGGAATCGTTTCAGGACCCTGTACATCGTGTACGTTAGGCCATATTGGAGTATGCGGCCCCCAGTTTGGAACCCACACCTAGCCAAGCACATAAAGAAACTAGAGAAAGTACAAAGGTTTGCAACAAGACTAGTCCTACTAGGAGAGGTTAAGGGAAATCGACCTGACGACACTGGAGGACAGGAGAGATAGGGGGGGACATTTATAACGAATACAAAATTTCTAGAGGAATTTACAAGGTGGACAAAGACAGAATGTTCCAGAGATGGGACACAGCAACAAGGGGACACAGTTGGAAGTCGAAGACACAGATGAATCACAGGGATGTTAGGAAGTATTTCTTCAGTCACAGAGTATTCAGGAAGTGGAATAGTTTGGGAAGCGATGTAGTGGAGGCGGGATCCATACATAGCTTTAAGCAGAGGTATGATAAAGCCACGGTTCAGGGAGAGTGACCTAGTAGCGACCAGTGAAGAGGCGGGGCCAGGAGCTTGCACTCGACTCCTGCACCCTCAACTAGGTGAGTACAACTAGGTGAGCACACGCACACACACACACACACACACACACACACACACACACACACACACACACACACACACTACACACACTTGCTCATTAGAGAGCATCTAAACAGAGAAAGCCTTCTTGAGGAGTATTGCAAGGTATAGCCGTGAATTCCTCTAATTGGAGAAGGAGAACTGAGAGGGAACCATTAAGGAGGAATATTAGCCACCATCAAACGCAAGAAGAAGCAAAAGAAGGGTCGGTGAGAGAAGAGATCACACAACCCCTGGAAATCTCCTCTCGTTATTCATCCTCTATTCAGCACTCATCAAGTCCAACTGAATTCAGTTTCCTGCTTCACCAACATGACGAGGAACTCAGTACAAACCACCATAAAGTGTTTTGCATAACTAAGGGACTTTCCATGTAAGGGACAGATGCAATGTCATCCAATTTTGTACACGTGTTGTATCATGTGGTAATAAATCGATTGATTGATTAAGTGATCTTTACCGCCTATCCCTGTCTTCAACCATATCTATGACTCCTTTTCCTTTAACTATTAACACAGTAATCCCAAGTTTACTACCTTCTCTTTTAGCACAATGGGCAAAACTGAATAGAATTATTTAAAATATTCTGTGTATGGTCAATGAATGTATAAATAATATCAAACAATTATTACGATCTGAATGAAAACATTATAGGCAATCCAAGATATTAAACTTTACACACCGATAAAACTAAATAAAGTGACTAAGGGAATGAAGAATGGTAGGTAACCTGAGACGTAGGAGCTCTTACAAAGATGAAACTCACTAAAGTGTTTCCAGTTACACTTTTCCTAGCACGATATTAATTAATTAGGAAAGAAATATGAAACAGATTTACATGTGAATGTCTTGAAACTGGAACATTTAAAATACTATCAACCTTTAAATTAGTAAAAACAGTAAAAAGTAGGTCCTTGCTGCCAGCAAGAGTCCAGTACAGGAGTAATTTTTTTTTACTTTTATTGTTCAAAACTCTTTCAGAATGTTTGGTAAATTGCTAATCACTCCTACACATTCTTGGGACTCAGTGATAATGTGTTGTAATGTGCAGGATGCCCATAAAAACACTCCCTAATTTCAGACAGGTATAACATGTAACGTTATTGTAATAATCTCTCACACTTAGTTGCTTCAGATGCAGGTTTTCATTCAGTTTCATGTGGTATAGAGTAGCATTAAAGGCACTCAATGTGCGCCCCTCTGGTTGCTGGGCAAACATCGATGCGATAGTCCAGTTCGGTCCAGCCGCTCTGAAGCATTATCTGGAGTTATCACGTGAACTGCTTCAGTGATCGAAATTTTCAGCTTCTCCAGGGTTGTAGGTAGTGGTGGTACGTAAACTCTATTCTTTACGTACCCCAAAGAAAGAAGTCACAAACAGTTAGATCCGGTGACCTCTGGGAGTGCTGTTGTTGCCACCTTGCTCAGTTTATTTCCACACTGTCTCGGCACTCATTGATAAAGTGTTGTAATTCCTCTCTGGTGGCCTGGTGGTTAACGCTTTCGCTTCACACGGTGAGGGTCTGGGTTCGATTCCCAGCCAGAGTAGAAACATTGGAAGTGTTTCTTTCCACCTGTTGTCTATGTTCCCCATCAGTAAAATGGGTACCTGGGTGTTAGTCGACTGGTGTGGGTCGCATCCTGGGACACTGACCTAAGGAGGCCTGGTCACAGACCGGGCCGCGGGGGCGTTGACCCCCGGAACTCTCTCCAGATAAACTCCAGATAAACACTCCCGCAAATTTTCGTTAATCTGATAATAAATATGATTTACACTTCCATGCACTAAAGGTACTCTTTAAAAAATGTGATAATGACCTATTCTTTCCTGCAAACTCCAGGAACTCTTTGGTAATGTGATCTTCACTCTCCTAATCTCGAGTGTAGAAAGGCTTCATATCCATAGGGAGGGGGGGAAATATACTCACCACTATGGAGGGAGGTCAAGATCTGCTAACCCAAGACCCAACATTCTCGGAGAGAGGAACTTAACTTTCCAAGAGTGGCCTCCACTTGGAGCACTGACCTCTCATATTAGAAAACAGGTGTTAAACCAAAATATTCAGGTTGATACAATTACAGGGAAGGACACAGAAATGTCTCCCCATCACCAGTCTTCCTACGAGAGTAATTTAAGAGTATGTTGGACGACCAGAGTCCTCATCAAAATATAGTATTTATTTGTGCTTTAATTATATTAGTTTAGAAATTACCCAAATAAAGCGACACCTAAAACTATTGAAATATTTCAAATATATCTATGAAGTCAGGAATAATTAGATATGTATAATAAATTATAACAGGAAATACATAGTTAAAACGATATTTTCCAGCTGTAATGAATATTACTTGATGCTCACAGTTATTCATTGTCATTATCTTACACTTATTAGATCTTTTTTAAGTAATCTAAAAAATTATTATCAATATCATAATTACAAATTTCTTTATCATGATTTTTCTTAGAACTCCCTATAATTATTAAACTCTCAACTTCCTCCTGCAGCTCACCGCTTCCTCAACAACAAATGACTGGAGTCTCTGAATGATTCTTGGTTCTGTATGATGGATATTTCCGACATTTCACAAAGATTTGCCACCTGAATATCATTAAAAGCAAGTGGATTTTCTTAAATGAAATGTTTCTTATGTTTATTTACTATGGATCATATTTTATCAAGTTCACTATGTACCTTAAACAAAGAGAGTAAATTAAACACAACAACGATTACTACACCTGTCTCACGGATTCGTAATGACACGATGGCAAACATACCACGGTCTGGAGTTTTATGACTCTCTGATCGCGGGTTCTATCCTCACCCTTGGTATTTTTTTTTGTTTAGTTTTTGTATTACCATACCTGTAGAGGATTTCGTGGGTCAATGACCCCACTTTCTGCTCCATACCAGACCAAATTTGTCATAGTGTTATATATACTCACGTCAACACACGACAGAAGATAACATGGAGTCGGAGACATTAAGAAGAAAGTGTCACGGCCAATTTGCATTAGCGAACGCCAATTTTTTTTTATAATTTTCTTATTCGATTTTATTTTTGAGTGTGTGTGGAGGTGAGTGTTTCTTTGCTATTGTAAAAGAGGTGAGGAGTGAAGCAATGAAAAGTGAGAGAGATTTGTTTAAATAAAGAACAAAAAGGGACAATGCCGTGACCGGAACAATGTACAGATATACTGCTCCAGGGAGAATGACACTTATGACAACATTATGGCACCACTTGGACCATTAACTCGGTACAAGACGGACAAAAACGTCGCCATAAGTTTCAGTTTCCTTAGTGATGGTTATTTTTCACATGTTTAAATGTTTGGTAATTACTTCTTTCTTTTGTGCAAAAGGGGTCTCTAACTTGTCGCTTCTTCACATATCTCGCAGTGTAGTTGTCTTCAAAACACTGTAAAGTAACATTTCTATTTTGTTTCTTCGTTTCTTTCTTTTTCAATGCTATATACATTCAAAATTTTCTTTATTCTTCTCACACTGTCGATTTTATTTTTTTGGATATTTTTTGCTGCTACTTGAAAAGTTCAGATATGTTCATGAGGATGTGTACACATGAAAGTGTGAAGGTGTCATATTGTTGCTATAATATTCTCCAGGAGACAGGACAAGAGTCTCCTGACACAGGTGAACGAGACATGGTAGATGCAGTGACGAATAAGCGTGCATGCATATTTGTTTTTAAACAGCAATAGTTACCCCAGAGCACGAGTACTTAATTTTTAACGATTACAACCCCTCAGTAGATTGCCCAATATATCCCTACAGAACCTTCATCAGACGGTCGAAATCATCATCACCATCATCAGTTCTATCAGGTATCAGTGGGACTTCAGAAGGTGACAATAACTTCTTGGTTTTACGTTACATATGGTTAGCTAGGAACAAAACAGGTGATAGTTTATTCTAACCTAACAATAACTTTTCCATAAAAAATGTTCAAAGATCGAGTCCCGTAACCCAATTATTTGGTTCCCATATCATTAAGTGGTACGGAAACCCTCAGTTAAGAACCCTTGCTTTAGAGGATTATGTAATTTGGTATTTGCATGGTGCGTGTCTGTAATACAGAAGATTGTGCACTGAGAATGTGTACATGAGAGTGCACTGAGAATATGTACATGAGAGTGCACTGAGAATGTGTACATGAGAGTGCACTGAGAATATGTACATGAGAGTGCACTGAGAATATGTACATGAGAGTGCACTGAGAATGTGTACATGAGAGTGCACTGAGAATATGTACATGAGAGTCCACTGAGAATATGTACATGAGAGTGCACTGAGAATATGTACATGAGAGTGCACTGAGAATATGTACATGAGAGTGCACTGAGAATGTGTACATGAGAGTGCACTGAGAATATGTACATGAGAGTCCACTGAGAATATGTACATGAGAGTGCACTGAGAATATGTACATGAGAGTGCACTGAGAATATGTACATGAGAGTGCACTGAGAATGTGTACATGAGAGTGCACTGAGAATATGTACATGAGAGTGAACTGAGAATATGTACATGAGAGTGCACTGAGAATGTGTACATGAGAGTGCACTGAGAATATGTACATGAGAGTGCACTGAGAATATGTACAGGAGAGTCCACTGAGAATATGTACATGAGAGTGCACTGAGAATATGTACATGAGAGTGCACTGAGAATGTGTACATGAGAGTGCACTGAGAATATGTACATGAGAGTCCACTGAGAATATGTACATGAGAGTGCACTGAGAATATGTACATGAGAGTGCACTGAGAATATGTACATGAGAGTGCACTGAGAATGTGTACATGAGAGTGCACTGAGAATATGTACATGAGAGTCCACTGAGAATATGTACATGAGAGTGCACTGAGAATATGTACATGAGAGTGCACTGAGAATATGTACATGAGAGTGCACTGAGAATATGTACATGAGAGTGCACTGAGAATATGTACATGAGAGTGCACTGAGAATATGTACATGAGAGTGCACTGAGAATATGTACATGAGAGTGCACTGAGAATATGTACATGAGAGTGCACTGAGAATATGTACATGAGAGTCCACTGAGAATATGTACATGAGAGTGCACTGAGAATATGTACATGAGAGTGCACTGAGAATATGTACATGAGAGTGCACTGAGAATATGTACATGAGAGTGCACTGAGAATATGTACATGAGAGTGCACTGAGAATATGTACATGAGAGTGCACTGAGAATGTGTACATGAGAGTGCACTGAGAATATGTACATGAGAGTGCACTGAGAATATGTACATGAGAGTGCACTGAGAATATGTACATGAGAGTGCACTGAGAATATGTACATGAGAGTGCACTGAGAATATGTACATGAGAGTGCACTGAGAATATGTACATGAGAGTGCACTGAGAATATGTACATGAGAGTGCACTGAGAATATGTACATGAGAGTGCACTGAGAATATGTACATGAGAGTGCACTGAGAATATGTACATGAGAGTGCACTGAGAATATGTACATGAGAGTGCACTGAGAATATGTACATGAGAGTGCACTTGTGGACTTTGGTATCACTGGCAAAAATGAAAGACGAATAAAAAAAAAAAAATAAAATTTGCAGTTTTCATAGTGTGTAAGAGACAAGTTTAGTCGTCCTGATCCCAGAGAAGTACAGGCGCCTAGCCGACGTTAGACGGTCACTTCCATATTCCGGGACAACTTTTTAAGGCGATCAGACGAGTCATTCTCTAATTATGGCACAATCCAACGATTCCATTTTTTTTTCGCAATTTTTCTTCATCAACAAATTTACATGCATACAAAAGAAACATAGTAAGTATACTATGCTAGATTCAAAATGGATCGTTCATTAAATATTAAATCTGTTAAGAAGTATTCTCAATGTTTTTTAATGTGATTAAATTGCAATATAATTTTTCCCCTATTTTACACATAAAATCGGCGCTTACATATCTGAATTTCAGTCTTCGCCTGGTACGTTTGAATGTCTGCTACTGAAGATTTTGTAAGTTATCCGAGCCATTGCAGGACGCTGGGACTGGGCTCAACACCTTTGATCACATGGTACGTGAACATGTCCATTATTCCAAGAACTTGATCCTCATTACCATATACAAGTGTTAAAAAGTTGAAGGAGATTGGATGAGCAAAAAGCTGAAAAAAGAAAAAAGAAAACAAAATCTATGCAGAATTTGGTAACATTTGGGGATATTTAGCCTGGAAACGTTTCGCCACCAAGTGGCATCTTCAGTACAACACAGTGAAGAACAATGGAAGATGAGGACGATTTTGAGGTACACAATCCTTCAAGTTTGAATCGATTTATTCACTTAATCAATCTTGATGAAGATTGATGGACTGAATACGTCAACTAAAGGCAGAGAGACTGATTACCTCAAACTCCTTCTCATCTTTTACCGTTCCTCTCTGTATTGGACCGACGAAGCCACTGGGTGTTGCCCAAGTGTCTCAGTCCTTAACTTGCCAGTTTTCTTAACCATTTACATAAAATTCAGGCAAACTCTTGATGGTGCCTCTTCCGGGAATACCTAAAATAATTCAGGCATACTCTTAATGGCTCTTAATGGTGCCTCTTCCGGGAATACCTAAAATAATTCAGGCATTCTCATAATGGTGCTCCTTCGAGGTTACCTAAAAATAAATGTAAACATCCTCTTAAAAATAACAAAAAAGGCACAATACCGTGATTGGAACGATACACAAATAACCCGCACATAGAAGAGAGAAGCTAACGACGACGTTTCGGTCCGACTTGGACCATTTACAAAGTCACACTTAAAAATCCTTGTTTGATTATTCCTAATATCCAGATCATTCTCCCTGTTATGTATTTTATCAAATTAGTTGTTTAACTGTACTCGGTGAGTGGTCATTAAACATCGATTCGATAAGTATTTGATACAAATTAATTTTAATCATAAAGAGATAAATATAGGAATAAAAAGAGAATGAATAAACATGTAACATTAACTCTTAGCTAGATCCTACTTAGCTGATGCAGCTTATGCATCGCTTATCTGTTTCCGTGTAGCTTGTGTCGGCTGATCACCAGCTCGCATGACAATAAACACACGCATGCTGGAGAGAGAGAGAGAGAGAGAGAGAGAGAGAGAGAGAGAGAGAGAGAGAGAGAGAGAGAGAGAGAGAGAGAGAGAGAAGCGATAGTGAGAAGGCAACACCCTCTCTCTCCTGTGAACTTCAATGCAAACCTACAAGCCTCCTCTGGGATGACTTCACATCGCAAAATAGCAAGAATATCTACGCTATCTGGCTATTGTCCCAGTAGTTACTGCAGTGTTTGTGGGTATACCACAAGGGACAAAATTCTTCTTAGAAGTAAGAAGCCTACTTGTTCCAACTACTGCCACACAGATTGCATTCCAGAAGAAGAATTTTGTTGCAGCCAGGTTGAAAATTTCAGAAAATTGAAGGATATTCATAATCCTGTGGTATATGTGGAGACAAGCCTGGAGCTACAGGAGGAAGGTTCAGAAGTACTACCTCAGGGACTCCTGTCCGAAGATCAAGACTGCCCTTTTGGGCTGTGTTGTAAAGTCGCAGCTAAGATAATCCATCACAGGGAAGCACTTCATGAGCTCCTCAAATCATCAGATAACCTTCAAGCTATTGTAGAAAGCCAGTGCAAGCCTGCATCAAGTGACGTAAGCTGCTCAGCTGATGGTGACACTATTGACAAAGACTGGAAGTCCCACACTGTGTAGCGAAACGTTTCCTTAATAAAGATACCCAAGAGTTGCACATGTGTCTAATTTATCAACGTGTCGGTTCTGTGAACCATTCATCTACAATCCTGTCAGACACTGCAACTTCTTGGGATCTTAATACTTGGGAATTCTTCGCTTGCCTAACCCTTGGGCACGACCTACTTCCACATTGGGCAAATATGACACCACCTACGACTGCTGCACCTCTCCTGCCTACGGTTTATAAGCTCCTTCTCCGCTCATATGCCGTATTCTACTCAAGATTGATGGACTGACCACATCGACTCAAGGTTGAGGGACTGATTACCTCATTCTCCTCCTGTTCTTCACGCTTCTCCTGTGAATGGACTGATGAAGCCACTGTGTGGCGAAACGTTTCCTTAATAAAGATACCCAAGAGTTGCACATGTGTCTAATTTATCACCTCTGTACTAGCATGTGCAATGTACAGATCTCAGTGGCAACATGCAGACCCCATCAACTTCCTAATGGAAAATATGGACTCCCTTCTGCTACAGCACAACTGTCAACATATCATAATTGTTGGCGACCTCAAACAACACCTTATACAGAGGGACTTTGATGACCTTCTTGCAGTTATTGGCATGAGAAACTTTGTTGATTTTCCTACTCACATCTCTGGCTCCTCCCATGACCCAGTAGTGAGTGATCTGGCAGAAGGCATAGACACTTGTCAATCCCTCGGCTACGTTGGATCATCTGACCTCAAGGCTGTTTTTACGACACTTAAGATCCCAACAGAACGAGGTGAGGAGTAGACATGTACAACCTAGCTATGGGAAAGAGGCAATTAGAACATAAGAACATAAGAAAGGAGGAACACTGCAGGAGGCCTGCTGGCCCATACTAGGCAGGTCCTTTACAATTCATCCCACTAACAAAACATTTGCCCAACCCAATTTTCAATGCCACCCAAGAAATAAGCTCTGATGTGAAAGTCCCACTCAAATCCAACCCCTCCCACTCATGTACTTATCCAACCTAGATTTGAAACTACCCAAAGTCCCAGCCTCAATAACCCAACTAGGTAGACTGTTCCACTCATCAACTACCCTATTTCCAAACCAATACTTTCCTATGTCCTTTCTAAATCTAAACTTATCTAATTTAAATTCATTACTGTGGATTCTTTCTTGGAGAGACATCCTCAAGACCTTATTAATATCCCCTTTATTAATACCTATCTTCCACTTATACACTTCGATCAGGTCTCCCCTCATTCTTCGTCTAACAAGTGAATGTAACTTAAGAGTCTTCAATCTTTCTTCATAAGGAAGATTTCTAATGCTATGTATTAATTTAGTCATCCTACGCTGAATGTTTTCTAACGAATTTATGTCCATTTTGTAATACGGAGACCAGAACTGAGCTGCATAATCTAGGTGAGGCTTTACTAATGATTATAAAGCTGCAGTATGACCTCTGGACTTCTGTTGCTTACACTTCTTGATATAAATCCCAGTAATCTATTTGCCTTATTACGTACGCTTAGGCATTGCTGTCTTGGTTTAAGGTTGCTGCTCACCATAACCCCCAAGTCCTTTCCGTAATCTGTATGGCTAAGTTCTACATCATTTAACTTATAAGTACTAGGGTTATGGGCACTCCCAAGCTTCAGAATCTTGCATTTATCCACATTGAACTGCATCTGCCACTTTTCTGACCAAGAATAGAGTTTGTTTAAATCCTCCTGAAGTTCCATAACATCTACGTTGAATCAATTATCCTACCTATCTTGTGTCATCGGCGAATATGCTCATATCACTAGTAATTCCCTCATCAAGATCATTGATATATATTATAAACAACAACGGGCCCAAGACTGATCCCTGTGGAACGCCACTTGTTACATATCCCCACTCGGATTTAACCCCATTTATGGACACTCCTGCTTCCTGTCAGTGAGCCATGACTCGATCCACGAGAGCACTTTTTCCCCAATGCCATGAGCTCGCCACTTTCTTTAACAGTCTATGGTGCGGAACTCTATCAAAAGCCTTACTAAAATCTAAGTAAATAATATCAAATTCTTTATTGTGGTCAACAGCCTCAAAAGCTTTACTGAAGAAAGTTAATAAATTAGTTAACAAGACCGGCCTCTTGTGAATCCATGCTGAGTATCATTAATCAAGCTATGCTTATCGAGATGGCTTCTTATAATCTCAGCTATAATTGACTCTAGTAATTTGCCTACAATTGAGGTCAGGCTTATTGGGCGGTAATTTGACGGCAACGACTTGTCCCCTGTTTTAAAAATAGGAGTTACATTAGCCATCTTCCACATATCAGACACTACACCTGTTTGAAGAGATAAATTATAAAAATATTAGTTAATGGTTCACAGAGTTCCATTTTGCATTCCTTAAGAACCCTTGAAAAAACCCATCAGGACCCGCGACTTATTTTGCTTCGTCTGTCTATCTTCTTCACAACCATCTCACTAGTGACTGTGATGTTACATAATTTATCTTCTTCTAGCCCACTGTAAAAATTAATTACTGGAATATTGTTAGTGTCTTCCTGTGTAAAAACTGAGAGAAAATAATTATTTAAAATCAAGCACATTTCATTCTCTTTGTCAGTAAGGTGCCCATAGTTATTTTTAAGGGGACCTATCTTATCTCTAACTTTTGTTCTATAGACCTGAACATTAAAATGGTATAAAATAGGTATAATGCATATGTGTCTTACCTTCTATAGACCTGGAAAAAACTTTTTGGGTTAGTTTTAGAATCCCTAGCAACTTTAATTTCATAGTCCCTTTTAGCTTTTCTTATCCCCTTTTTAATGTCCCTCTTAATGTCAATATACTGATTCATAAGATGACCCTCACCTCTTTTGATACGCCTATAAATTCCTTTCTTATGCCCTAGTAGATATTTCAGCCTATTATTCATCCATTTTGGGTCATTTCTATTTGATCTAATTTCTTTATATGGGATAAACGCTCTTTGAGCAGCATGTAAGTGTCAGAAAACTGTCTAATTGATAGCTCTCTTCGTACCCCAGTCAACAGATGATAAGTGTTCTCTAAGCCCATCGTAATCTGCTAAGCGAAAATCTGGGACTGTACTGAGTTATCGTTACTAATCGTACTTCCATTCAATGCTAAATGTCATTGATTTGTGGTCGCTAGCACCCAGTTCCTCTGAAATTTCTAAATTATTAACAAGGGATTCATTGTTTGCCATAACTAAGTCAAGCAGGTTATTTCCCCTTGTAGGTTCTGTCACAAACTGCTTCAAAAAACAAACCTGAAATACTTCTAAGAAGTCGTATGATTCTAAAATTCCCAGTCAAGAAATTCCAATCAACATGACTAACGTTAAAGTCTCCTAGAATTACTACATTATCGTGCCTTGTGGGCCTAACAATTTCCTCCCATAGTAGTTTCCCTTGGTCCCTATCTAAGTTTGGGGGACGGTATATCACTCCTAAAATCAGTTTTTCATGCCCCTCTGAAAATTCTATCCAAACAGACTCTGTATGTGTTTAATTCAGACTTAATACCCGTTTTTATGCAACAGTTCAAGCGATCTCGGACATACAATGCCACCCCACCCCCCCTCCCAATACTTCTATCTTCTTGGAACAATTTAAACCCCTGAATATGACATTCCGCAGGCATGTCCCGACTTTTTGAATTAAACCACGTCTCAGTTAAGGCAAATACATCAATGTTACCTACACTAGCAAATAATCTCAACTCGTCCATCTTAATTCCTAGCACTACGGCAATTAGCATAATAAACATTGAAAGACTCTCCTTTCTCTTTACCCTTCCTGCTCATTTCTATTTTTCTACTAAACCTATTACTGTCCTTATCACCCAAGGTCCCTGGCTTTTCAATATCTATCTCGTTCTTATTATTACTAGTTCCCCTAGAACTCGTTAATATATTACTACACTGGGACTTCACTGTTTTCCTGCAAAACCCATACCACTAACTATTCCTAGTTTAAAGTCCTAACTGCTCCCTCCACTGCAGTTGCCAGTGCTCCCACCCCACACCTAGAGAAGTGAACCCCATCCCTAGCATACATGTCATTTCTGCCATAGAAGAGGTCCCAGTTGTCAATGAATGTTACCGCATTTTCCTTACAGTATTTGTCCAGCCAGCATTGACAACCAATTGCCCGGACAACCATTCATTTCCAACTCCCCTCCTTGGCAAAATACCACATATGAGAGGGTTCCCACCCTTACTTCTAATTATTTCTATTGCTGATCTATACCTGTTAATCAGGTCCTCAGTCCTACGTCTGCCAACATCGTTGCCTCCAGCACTGAGACAGATAATAGGATTGCTCCCATTACCTCTCATGATGTAATCCAGACGGCTAACAATATCCTCCATCCCAGCCCCAGGAAAGCAAACTCTCTGTCTCCTACTCCTGTCCTTCAAGCAGAACGCCCTATCCATATACCTAACTTGGCTATCCCCAACAACAACAATATTCGTACCTTCCTTAATGTCTTTCGTCGTGACGTTCCCAGTAGTCGACTCACATTCGTCGGGTAGCACTGAGAATGTATTGGATGTTTCCACAACAGTTTCCATGGCAGTCTCTTTCTTTTTCATCGTTTCTACCTTTCCATTCGTCTTCTTGATCGTCAACTTCTTTCCCTGCTGTCCAGCCACTGACCAGTTTCCCTTCTTGACCTGAGGACTCAAAACAGGAGGACTACTCCGAATCTTTTTGTTTTCCTCGGTCAGTCGCCGAATTTCCATATTCGCCAACCTCAATTCTTCCTTAAGCTGTTGGTAAAGTTGCTCGATGGAGGGCATCTTGCTTCAATTCTAGAGAGCGCGCAAACAGGTCTTCACAGAGCCAAGTACACGTCAACACTGCGCAAAAGCCAACTCAATCAAGAGCTACTGCGCAGCACGTCCGCACGGCCCAATAGCGATGCGAACACTGGCCAGCCCTTTGCTCTGAGCTCGCCACCACCGATTGGAATGCTCTTCCCCAAGGGGATGTTGACAACCAAGTGAAAGCCTTCACTGGACACATCCTTAATCTACAACAAGAACACATTCCTCACAGGCAATATGTAACGAAGCCTACAGATCAGCCTTGGTTTGGCTTTCGTTGTAGAGAGGCTGCTACTGCTAAGTACAAAGCATGGCAAAGGTATAAGAGACATCCTACCATCTATAACAGGAAGTTGCACAGGCAAGCCTGAAGGCAAATGGGTGACGTTCAAAAGTGGGCCATTGCTAAATGGGAGGTGGACACAAAAAGAAATCTAGCATCAGGTAGGGTAGGCTGCAAAACCTGGTGGTCCCTGGTCAAGGGCAGACAAGGTTATCTGCCTGATGAACTCATTCCACCTCTAAATCGACAGGATGGGACCACCTCTACTAGTAGTCAAGAGAAGGCGGACCTCTATGCCGAACACTTTGCTATCAAAATGCAAGTTCCTGATCCAGCAAGGGACCCTCCTGGGCTAGCTGCAAAAACTGTCAAAACTGCCAGTGGTGACAATAAGGCAGGAGGAGGTGCATTTCCTTCTTAAATCGCTTGACCAAGAAAAGGCTGTGGGCCAAGACAAGTTGAGCCCAAGATTGCTGAGAAGATGTGCAGACCAGCTAGCAGCACCTCTAACTCGCATCTTTCAGCACTGCCTAGTACAGTGTAAATGGCCCTCTCTGTGGAAAGAGGCAAATGTAGTCCCTGTTCACAAAAAGAAGAGCAAAGCAGAAATCAGCAACTACAGACCAGTGTCACTCCTTTCAATCACTGGTAAGATCCTTGAGACAATAATCTCAAGACAAATGACAGAGTTTTTTGGCTTCAGGAAAGGTTACTCTGCTGCTGATCTGTTGTTGAACCTCTCCATTAAGTGGCACCAGTCACTGGATGAATCCAAAGTCAGCTGTGTGATAGCACTGGGCATTGCTGGTGCTTTCGACCGGGTGTGGCACCAGGGTGTTTTAGCAAAACTTCAAGCACTGGGAATTGCAGGCTCAACGCTATGTCTCCTCAGTGATTACCTTCATGGTAGATCTCTAAGGGTAGTTCTCAATGGAACGGAATCAGCAAGACATCCTATTGGGGCAAGTGTTCCACAAGGAAGCGTGCTGGGACCATTGTTATGGAATGTCTACTTCAACGACCTTTTTCATCTCATCACAGAATCCCATGCATATGCAGACGACTGTACACTGACATTCACTTATCCAAGAGAAGAAATGCCAGCTGCTCTAAGCTACATCAATCACCAGCTAAGAGCTATATCAGCTTGGGGAAATAGATGGCAAGTAACATTTGCACCTGAGAAAACGCAAATGATGATGGTCTCTAGGCACCATAATGCTGTTGCTGGTGCAGTAGTAAGGATGAATGGGAAGGTGTTAGCACCTTGAAAACAAGTTGATATCCTTGGGGTGAAAGTTGACTCCAAACAAACCATGAAGAACCATGTTGTAAATCTTGCAAACATGGCAGCCAGGAAACTTACAGCACTTCGCCGTATCTCGCATCTGCTTAACAGTAGGGGTTGCAAGATTCTGTACGAGGCACAAGTACGCTCACACCTTGAGTATGCTCCACTTTCTTGGTTTGCCTGCCCCCCCCCCTCATCTGCGACTGCTTGACAGAGTGGAGAACAGAGCAAGACGTCTCATCTCTCGCCTGGACCCATCCTGGATAGATCTGTCATTTCCGCAGAGCCTTCAACACAGGAGGGATGTGGGTGGCCTTACTGTTATGTACAAGGCCAATATTGTCAAAGTACCACACTTGGATCCACTTCGAGGACAGCGTGAAACAAGCTTTTATGCCACAAGACGGGCAACTTCACTCCGGCTGTACCCTTCTCCAGAACATCACTCTATCTGAGATCATATATACCCAGGATGGCTCGAGTATGGAACACATTCGTACAGCATAATGATGTCAGCTAGATAAAGTCAGTTGATCAAATGAAAATGCTGGCCCACAGATGGCTCCAGCTTCATCCTGTTCCCTACTTGTATCTTTCATAACAATAAAAATGCTTTCAAATGAGCTGATGTAAGTAACAGCTCTTAGCTTGCCAATAAAGTTAGGAATCCTTAACCTATAAATAGATTGTCAATAAAGCTAGGAATCCTTAACCTAACCTTGTCAAACCCTGTGTAAAAGAAAAAAGAGAGAGAGAGAGAGAGAGAGAGAGAGAGAGAGAGAGAGAGAGAGAGAGAGGCAGGCAAATAGACCTGCGAGAAAGAGGGAGGAATAATAAAGCCAGAGTCTGCCACAAGACACATGGCACCATAAATCTCGCAGAACACTCCATACCCACAACCTCTCTCCTAGTTGCGAAAAATTTAGCCAAAAAATAGAGGTCCACGACTTGTGTTGTTCGTCTGATATTTCCTTAACTTTCTGTTTACACGCAGCGGGAATGTACGTATACGCATTATTGAGCGTGTGTTTTTGTAGACAGCGTATGTTAGTGTACACGTTCATACGTGTATGTGTGTGCGTTCATGCGAGTTTGTGTTCGTAATCATCAAATAGTCACAATGTCTCTTGGCCCAGTAGCTGAGTAGTAAAGCACTGGACTTGTTAATGTTTGGATCACTGTTCGAGTCTCCCGTCTACCTTACTGTTTATTCAGCCACAGCCGTTCATTCCGACTTTAATTGAGATGAAGAGGGGAGGAGTGAGGATAGATTTACCGGGAAAATCACTGTGGTTGTGGGAAAGGGTAGTTGGCTGCACAGAGTACCCACTTGTATAGAAGCTCTGTAGCTCAGTGGTAAAGTGCTGACCTGTTAATTTTATCTTTTTTTATTAACACATCGGCCGTTTCCCACCGAGGCAGAGTGGCCCGAAAAAAAGAGACACTTTCATTATCATTCACCTCATCACTGTCTTGCCAGAAGTGTGCTAACACTACTGTTAAAATGCTGCAATATATCTCGACTCCTCCTTCGGAGCACAAACACTGTACTTTCTACCTACAGGACTCATGTCCGACTGACCAATTTCCCTGTAAAGCTTCACATGTGTTACTTTGATGACATTCCAACAGCACGTCAAAGTCATAAAAACCATTTGCCTCCACTCGCACCTACCGAACACGCTCACCCACGCCTGCTGGAAATCCAAGCCTTGCAAACAAAACCTCCTTTAAACCCTCCCTCGAACCTTTCCTAGGACAACCCCTACCCTACCTTCCACTATAAATTTATACAACCTTCAGTTCATTCTATTTTATTCCATCCACTCTCATGTTTGAACCACCTTAACAACCCCTCTTCAACCCTCTGGATAATACTCTAAGTAACCATGTACCTCCTTCTAATCTCCAAGCTACGGATTCTCTGCATAATATTCGCACCACACATTGCCCTCAGATACGACATTTCCACTGCCTCGAGCCATCTCCTTGTCGCAACATTCATCACTGTATATGAGAGTTGTTACCACTATACTGTCATACATTCCCATCATGGATAACGATCTTTGTTTTCACAGGCTTCTCAGTGGACAAGTCACCTTTTTCAGATATTTGGAAGTGGACTTGTCAGCAGATAAGTCCACTTCCAAATATCTGAACACTTTCGCTTACTCGATAGTACCTCCATTCAATCTGATATCTAATCTTTCGTCTCATTTTTTTTATCCATATCTCCTTGCTTTCTCTTGTGTTCACTAGTAATTTCATTCTTTTACGTAACTTCCCAAATTCGTTCTCTAACCTCTGCGACTTCTCTTCACAGTCACCCTAAATTAGAGTGTCAGTGTCATCAGCAAACAGCAACTGTGACAATTTCCACTTTGTATTGGTTTCTTTATCTTTTAATTAATCCCACACTTCTTTCCTATACCCGGGCATTCACTTCCCTTACAAGTCCATCTATAAATGCATTGAACAACTATGGTGACATCACATCTCCCTGTCTAAGGCCTTCTTTTCCTGGGAAATAACCTCCCTCTCTCCTACATACCCTTTCTTGAGCCTCACTATCTTCTTAAAAGCTCTTAAATGCTTTCAGTAACCTACTACTTACTCCATATACTTGCAACATTTTCCACAATGCTTCCCTATCCACCCTATCTTATGCCTTTCTAAGATCCATAAATGCAACAAAAACCTTTTAACCCTTCTTTAAACACAATTCATTTATATGGTTCACTGTAGTAAACACTTGGTCTATACATCCCCTACCCTTCCTAAAGCTTCCTTGTCCATCTGGGTATTAGCGTGGGGTGTTACCAAGCACCATGGCTTGTTGTAGTGTTTTAGAATCTCAGCTTAAAGTGTTAAAGAAGGAGGTTCTACTTCTTCAGGAGGAAAATAGGAGGCTGAAGCTTCACCTAGATGTGTTTGTAAAGTAAAAGGACACAAGTGCAACTAATGTGACATTTATTGTAGCAACGTTAGATGTGTTTGGGAGTGAGTGTGAGATAGTTGGTGCTGGTAAGATTGAAATGCTTACCACCAGTGAGAGTGGCAGTCGCTTTAAATGGCAAGTAGTTCACAGTTCAGGAAGAAGGAAGATAAGGACCGTTAATAAAGAAAATGTGAAGGTAGGAAATCGATTCTCTGTTCTCCAAGACGAGTGTACTTCAGTGATTAGTGAGGTTAAAGGTACCTCTGACTCCCCTGCTAATCAAGGTAAGAATATTCTGATTGTGGGAGACTCTAAGGTAAGATATATGGACCGTGCTTTTTGTAACAGAGAGAGAAAAGTCAGACAGAGAGTGTACCTCCCAGGAGCTGGTGTTGGTGACATAGTCAGCAGGTTGGATAATATTATGTCAGGTAATGGGAACAAGCCCATTATCTGTCTTAGTGCTGGTGGAAATGACATTGGGAAGGGCAGGAGACAGGAACTACTGGATAAGTACAGGTCAGCCATAGAAGTAGTCAGGTCAAAGGGAGGGATCCCTATCATATGTAGCATTTGCCTAGAAAGGGAGTGGGCAATAAATGGATGTCTAGGGCAATTGGTATAAATTGCTGGCTAGACAGGTACTGCAAGGAACTTGCAATCCCATTCATTGATAACTGGGACAAATTCTATGGCAAACATGATATGTATGCAAGGGATGGGGTTCATCTCTCTGGGGATGGAGTGGTTGCATTAGCCAGTTCGATTGAGTGGGTAATTGATGACTTGTCTAGGACTTTAAACTGATAGATTAAAGAGGTATGGGTGTTTGTGGGAAAAATTCAGGCTGCAGTATTATTGATTATCAAATGGTATACAATACCGACAGGTTGGTAGATAAGACACATAGGCAACATTTAGGCAACTTTATTCCGAAACGTTTCGCCTACACAGTAGGCTTCTTCAGTCGAGTACAGAAAGTAGCCGGGAGCAGTAGAGATGTGAACACGATGTAATCAGTCCATCACTCTTGAAGTCGTAGATTTGAGGTTTTCAGTCCCTTAGCCTGGAGAAGTTCTGTTCCAAAGTCTTCACATCGTCTTCACATCTCTACTGCTCCCGCCTACTTTCTGTACTCGACTGCAGAAGCTTACTGTGTAGGCGAAACGTTTCGAAATAAAGTTGCCTAAATGTTGCCAATGTGTCTTATCTGCAGTATTATTGTTGGAAACAGCAGATATTCCCGGGATACCTCAGGTACATGTTTAAAAGGCAATATTCAAAATAAAGTTCCTAAAAAAGACAAAGCAACTGATCAACAAACAAAGATAGTAGAGGGCAACGAGTGACTAGCTCCCTTAAGGTTTACTATACAAATAGTAGGAGTCTAAGAAATAAGATAGATGAGCTAAGATTACTCGCAAGTGCAGGTAATATAGATATTATTGCTATAACTGAGACCTGGTTCAACTTGAAGGATAGAGAAATACCTTCTGAATGCAACATACAGGGTTATAAACTATTCCACACTGATAGGATCAACAGGAAGGGTGGTGGAGTGGCGATGTATGTCAGAGATAATTTAACTTGTTGTGTTAGACATGATATAAAAATAGAAACATCGGACACATAATCTGGCTACAGTTTCTCGAGGGGTATGAAAAATTAATTTTGGGAATGATATATAGACCCCAAATCTTGACAGGGAGTGCAGTAAGCTGCTATGGGACGAAATTCATAAGGCGTCTAGATATGAAAATGAGGGATTTTAACTTTAGACAAATTGACTGAAACAATTTGACAGGAAATCTTGAATCTAGTGACTTTCTTGATCTAGTTCAGGATTGCTTTTTAAAAAAGTTTGTGACAGAACCAACTAGAGGAAACAATCTGCTTGACTTGGTTTTTGCCAACAAAGAATCACTAATTAATAATCTTGAGGTTAATGGTGAGCTTGGGGAAAGTGATCACATATCAATTAGTTTCAATATATTATGGAATTACCCAGTAAACTCCAATCAAATCTCTGTCTCAGACTTTCGATTGGCTGATTTCCCGGAACTGAAAAATTACCTGGGTGTGCTAAATTGGGATGTTCTGATTATGGGTCAGGTAGCTGGTGTTGGTTGCCAAAATGATGTTTCTCAGAGCATAGTTCTAGCTGCTCAGTCAACTTTAGTTCCGAGTAGGAAAACTAGATCTAACAAAAATGATCCCAAATGGATGAACAATAGATTAAAACATCTCATAGGTCAAAAGAGAGGCATATATTGGTGTATCAAAAGAGGGGAAGGACAGTTAAGAAATCAATATATTCAATGAAAGAGAGAAATAAAAAAAGGAATAAGAAAAGCAAAAAGGGATTATGAAGCTAAGGTCGCAAGGGATTCGAAGACTAACCCAAAAAGGTTCTTTCAGGTATACAGAAGTAAGAAAAGAGACAAGATTGGCCCACTTAAGAGTAACTCAGGTCAGATCACTGACAGTGATAAGGATATGTGTGAAATTTTCAATTCTTACTTCTTCTCAGTCTTTACTCAGGAAGATACTAGCGAAATTCCAGAAATAATAAATTATGTAGAACAGGACGATAATAAACTATGCACGATTGCAGTAACTATTGACATGGTCCTCAGAAATTTGAGAAATTAAAACCTAACAAATCCCCAGGCCCTGATGAACTGTTTGCAAGGGTGTTAAAGGAATGTAAAGAGGAACTTTGCAATCCTTTGGCTAATCTTTTCAACATATCACTACAAACTGGCATAGTGCCTGATAAGTGGAAAATGGCAAATGTAATACCTATTTACAAGGCAGGTGACAGGTCCTTAGCTTCGAACTCTAGACCAATAAGCCTTACCTCCGTAGTGGGAAAATTTATGGAATTAATAATTGTCTAGGCAATTCGTAGCCTTCTTGATAGGCATAAATTGATAAATGAATCTCAACACGGTTTTACTAAGGGGCGTTCCTGTCTTACGAATTTACTACTTTTCTCGCTAAGGTGTTTGAGGAGGTAGATCAACCAAATCTTCCAATGGATCACTCAAAACAATATGAAGTTCAATAAAGAGAAAATTCAACTACTCATACATGAAAAACTTGAGGAAATTAAAACTGTATCAAGATATACCAAAAATTCTAACCATACAATTGAGCGAGAAAGTAATGTGAAGGACCTGGAAGTGATAATGTTAGATGATCTCGCCTTCAAAGATAGGATGGATAATGAGAACCTTCAAAACTGGGGACACCAAGCTCAACTCTCTTTTTCTCTCTAGGCTGGAATTCTGCTGTACACTAACTTCCCCCTTAAAGGTAGGCGAAATTGATGACCTGGAACGTGTACAAAGAGCTTTCACGCACACTTAAGTAGGATGAAGCACCTAAATTACTGGGAACGGTTGACGTTCCTTGATTTGCATTCCCTGGAACGCAGCAAAAAAGATACATGATCATATACACTTGGATAATCCTATAGGGATTAGTACCAAACTTGCACACGAAAATCACTCCCTATGAAAGTAAATGACTCGGCAGGAGACACAACATTCCCCAAGTGAAAAGCAGGGGTCAAAGACTGTTCAGCTGCCTCCCAGCATACATAAGAGGGATTACCAATAGACCCAGGGCTGTGTACCAGACCAGCCAGGGTGGTTCGTACGTCAGTTTGCGTGCGGCCAGAGCAGTAACAGCCTGGTTGATCAGACCCTGATCCACCACGAGATCTGCTGTCAGACCGAGCCGCGGGGGCGTTGACCACAAAAACCTTCTCCAGGTATTAATATAACTTCACTTTGTATACCTATCTGTTCAAAATAGTGTAGGTGAGTAATAGGGCACTAGTGACTGCAGACTTCACTCTATCTTTCTGAAAAACAATTCTTTTTTCCATCCGTCTTCACCGGTAGTTTTCAGCTATGCCTGTCTTCGTTACACAGTTCCATTGGAAAAAAAATGTCGTCTTTTTCAGTCTTTCTGCTTAACACTCGTTGGATAGAACTTGTTAGAACATGAGTGTAAAATTATCCTTTGTTTAGCTGTACTACGGAGGACCGACCAACAAATTTTAAGATCGGATATATAGTTTTCAAGAGGTGGAGAATTAAAGTAGCATTATGCCTCGTATATTTGACTGTAAGTTTTAATATACCTTACATCACATGACAGAAACCGCACACACGGTCACTTCCTTCACCAACGTTTATAAGAAATAAATTATGCTACACGCACATTTCTCCTTCATCTTTCCATTCAGTGTTTCCTCAAGAGTCTCAGTTTTAATCTTGAGTTATTGGCAATTATTACTCGAATATGTGTTAGTCACGTACATTGGAATAATTACTGTAATAGGTGATAATCAATGTTATTTACGATAATCTTTCCCTAAGATGTTCTCTCCTCGGGAACATATTTGCTCGCATTTATAAACCCCTTAAGTCCTCATTGCATCTCTTGTGTGATTTAAATGAAGCACCTTCTCAGTGTTTCAGAAGAAATTCACTGGTTTTATTAAAAAATAAAAAATATTGGAAAATTAATCAACACGAAGAAATATAAACAAATGGAAAATTAAAAGTTGACGCAAATTTTTATTACAGTTTATTCAAAGGTAAAATACACACCTTTGAAATATTACCTCTCTGAATTAAACACTGACAAAGTAAAATATGGACTGAAAGTGTCAATGTAAGGTTAGAGATTAATATCGGCACAGGGGTTCCTCCAGCACAGTCGTGGGTTTGAAGTATGGCTAAGTTCCACTGTAGTACCAGAGTAACTTAACGTACTATATCAACCAACAGATATGGAGGATAGCAGTGGAGTCCTGATACCTAAAATTAAGGTCTGAGATTTTAACTCCATTAGAAGAACAGGTATGAGCCTAATGAATATCGTATATCCACACAATATGTTCTGTAGTATAACACTGGCTCAGACCTGACTGAACTGTTAATGACACTGTTGACTCAGGTCTCGGAGATGAAAAAAGGTGATGACTCATGAGAGGAGAAGCACTGCTCAGAGAATATCGGTAATAAAAGTGAAGATGATTTCCAAAGTTACTAAAATTCAAGTGTAGTAGTTTGATTCGCATAGATATTCTTTTAGAAAAGTCTAAGCAATCCGTCAAAACCCTCTAGGTTCCCCTAGCCCTCTTAAATAAAACTCAGGCTGGGAAATAAAACATGCAGTTATTAGCATCATGACAAATGTTACACCCATTCATTGTACACAAGGATTTGACGTTTGACGTTAAAACACTAAGGTACCACAAAATCAAGACAGGTAACAGCTGCAAGTAAAATGTACACGAATAAAAATCAAGTAATAACACACATAGGAAGGCTTTCTCGTGACTGTCAGAGGGCAGGTATTCAAGGTACGAACACTGACTCGCAGCTCAATATTACACCTCCTAAGTTAGTCTGTAGTGTGAAGAACGGCTGCTAGACAGTGTTGAACTGAGCATTCCTCTACACGACTGATTCAACATTTTAACAACCTAAATCACTGTAACACCCACATGCACACAAAATTATATATATTTATGTGATGTTTTCCATCACTTTTGATTGCAAAAACTAATTTCTTGTTAATTATTTTAGCAACCCAAGATTATTTCCTCCTTTCTGAGCATTTATTCAAAATTAGCTGAATATTTAAATCTGTTCATTTTAGCATTGTTGGATTTTTAAACTTTAGATGACTCATATAACTAATTAAATAAGTTACACAAATAACCTATACATGGGAGAACGAAAATTATAACGGCATTGATATGTCATAATAATGGACATTGCTAAATACAGCATTTTTTTTAGCCAACACCATCTTCCTAGAGGAATTAAAACCTAGATATATTTACAATGCAAACTTACATATATATATAATATAATATATATATATAATGTATATATATATAATATATATATATATATATATGGGCTAGTAACCCCTTCTCCTGTATACAATTACTAAAAAAGAGAAGAAGAAAAACTTTATAAAACTGGGTTGCTTAAATGTGCGTGGATGTAGTGCGGATGACAAGAAACAGATGATTGCTGATGTTATGAATGAAAAGAAGTTGGATGTCCTGGCCCTAAGCGAAACAAAGCTGAAGGGGGTAGGAGAGTTTCAGTGGGGGGAAATAAATGGGATTAAATCTGGAGTATCTGAGAGAGTTAGAGCAAAGGAAGGGGTAGCAGTAATGTTAAATGATCAGTTATGGAAGGAGAAAAGAGAATATGAATGTGTAAATTCAAGAATTATGTGGATTAAAGTAAAGGTTGGATGCGAGAAGTGGGTCATAATAAGCGTGTATGCACCTGGAGAAGAGAGGAATGCAGAGGAGAGAGAGAGATTTGGGAGATGTTAAGTGAAGTATAGGAGCCTTTGAACCAAGTGAGAGAGTAATTGTGGTAGGGGACTTGAATGCTAAAGTAGGAGAAACTTTTAGAGAGGGTGTGGTAGGTAAGTTTGGGGTGCCAGGTGTAAATGATAATGGGAGCCCTTTGATTGAACTTTGTATAGAAAGGGGTTTAGTTATAGGTAATACATATTTTAAGAAAAAGAGGATAAATAAGTATACACGATATGATGTAGGGCGAAATGACAGTAGTTTGTTGGGATTATGTATTGGTAGATAAAAGACTGTTGAGTAGACTTCAGGATGTACATGTTTATAGAGGGGCACCAGATATATCAGATCACTTTCTAGTTGTAGCTATACTGAGAGTAAAAGTAGATGGGATACAAGGAGAATAGAAGCATCAGGGAAGAGAGAGGTGAAGGTTTATAAACTAAAAGAGGAGGCAGTTAGGGTAAGATATAAACAGCTATTGGAGGATAGATGGGCTAATGAGAGCATAGGCAATGGGGGTCGAAGAGGTATGGGGTAGGTTTAAAATGTAGTGTTAGAGTGTTCAGCAGAAGTTTGTGGTTACAGGAAAGTGGGTGCAGGAGGGAAGAGGAGCGATTGGTGGAATGATGATGTAAAGAGAGTAGTAAGGGAGAAAAAGTTAGCATATGAGAAGTTTTTACAAAGTAGAAGTGATGCAAGGAGGGAAGAGTATATGGAGAAAAAGAGAGAAGTTAAGAGAGTGGTGAAGCAATGTAAAAAGAGAGCAAATGAGAGAGTGGGTGAGATGTTATCAACAAATTTTGTTGAAAATAAGAAAAAGTTTTGGAGTGAGATTAACAAGTTAAGAAAGCCTAGAGAACAAATGGATTTGTCAGTTAAAAATAGGAGAGGAGAGTTATTAAATGGAGAGTTAGAGGTATTGGGAAGATGGAAGGAATATTTTGAGGAATTGTTAAATGTTGATGAAGATAGGGAAGCTGTGATTTCGTGTATAGGGCAAGGAGGAATAACATCTTGTAGGAGTGAGGAAGAGCCAGTTGTGAGTGTGGGGGAAGTTCGTGAGGCAGTAGGTAAAATGAAAGGGGGTAAGGCAGCCGGGATTGATGGGATAAAGATAGAAATGTTAAAAGCAGGTGGGGATATAGTTTTGGAGTGGTTGGTGCAATTATTTAATAAATGTATGGAAGAGGGTAAGGTACCTAGGGATTGGCAGAGAGCATGCATAGTTCCTTTGTATAAAGGCAAAGGGATAAAAGAGAGTGCAAAAATTATAGGGGGATAAGTCTGTTGAGTGTACCTGGTAAAGTGTATGGTAGAGTTATAATTGAAAGAATTAAGAGTAAGACGGAGAATAGGATAGCAGATGAACAAGGAGGCTTTAGGAAGGTAGGGGGTGTGTGGACCAGGTGTTTACAGTGAAACATATAAGTGAACAGTATTTAGATAAGGCTAAAGAGGTCTTTGTGGCATTTATGGATTTGGAAAAGGCGTATGACAGGGTGGATAGGGGGGCAATGTGGCAGATGTTGCAAGTGTATGGTGTAGGAGGTAGGTTACTGAAAGCAGTGAAGAGTTTTTACGAGGATAGTGAGGCTCAAGTTAGAGTATGTAGGAAAGAGGGAAATTTTTTCCCAGTAAAAGTAGGCCTTAGACAAGGATGTGTGATGTCACCGTGGTTGTTTAATATATTTATAGATGGGGTTGTAAGAGAAGTAAATGCGAGGGTTTTGGCAAGAGGCGTGGAGTTAAAAGATAAAGAATCACACACAAAGTGGGAGTTGTCACAGCTGCTCTTTGCTGATGACACTGTGTCTTGGGAGATTCTGAAGAGAAGTTGCAGAGATTGGTGGATGAATTTGGTAGGGTGTGCAAAAGAAGAAAATTAAGGTGAATACAGGAAAGAGTAAGGTTATGAGGATAACAAAAAGATTAGGTGATGAAAGATTGAATATCAGATTGGAGGGAGAGAGTATGGAGGAGGTGAACGTATTCAGATATTTGGGAGTGGACGTGTCAGCGGATGGGTCTATGAAAGATGAGGTGAATCATAGAATTGATGAGGGAAAAAGAGTGAGTGGTGCACTTAGGAGTCTGTGGAAACAAAGAACTTTGTCCTTGGAGGCAAAGAGGGGAATGTATGAGAGTATAGTTTTACCAACGCTCTTATATGGGTGTGAAGCGTGGGTGATGAATGTTGCAGCGAGGAGAAGGCTGGAGGCAGTGGAGATGTCATGTCTGAGGGCAGTGTGTGGTGTGAATATAATGCAGAGAATTCGTAGTTTGGAAGTTAGGAGGAGGTGCGGGATTACCAAAACTGTTGTCCAGAGGGCTGAGGAAGGGTTGTTGAGGTGGTTCGGACATGTAGAGAGAATGGAGCGAAACAGAATGACTTCAAGAGTGTATCAGTCTGTAGTGGAGGGAAGGCGGGGTAGGGGTCGGCCTAGGAAGGGTTGGAGGGAGGGGGTAGGGAGGTTTTGTGTGCGAGGGGCTTGGACTTCCAGCAGGCGTGCGTGAGCGTGTTTGATAGGAGTGAATGGAGACAAATGGTTTTTAATACTTGACGTGCTGTTGGAGTGTGAGCAGGGTAACATTTGTGAAGGGATTCAGGGAAACCGGCAGGCCGGACTTGAGTCCTGGAGATGGGAAGTACAGTGCCTGCACTCTGAAGGAGGGGTGTTAATGTTGCAGTTTAAAAACTGTAGTGTAAGCACCCTTCGGCAAGACAGTGATGGAGTGAATGATGGTGAAAGTTTTTCTTTTTCGGGCCACCCTGCCTTGGTGGGAATCGGCCGGTGTGATAATAAAAAAAAAAAAAAAAAAAATATATATATATATATATTATATATATAAAATATATATAATATATATATATATATATATATATAATATATATATATATATATATATTTATTTATTTATTTATATAAGTAGTAGGTTGGCAGACAGCAACCACCCAGGGAGGTACTACCGTCCTGCCAAGTGAGTGTAAAACGAAAACCTCTAATTGTTTTACATGATGGCAGGATTGATGGTGTCTTTTGTCTGTCTCATAAATATGCAAGATTACAAGTACGTCTTGCTGCTCCTACTTACACTTAAATTACACTACACATACATGTACACGTTTATTTATACACACTCATCTGAATTTTCTTTGATTTTTTTCTTAATAGTTCTTGTTCTTATTACTTTTCTTTTATATCCATGGGGAAGTGGAATAATAATCTTTCCTCTGTAAGCCATACGTGTTGTAAAAGTCATGTAAAATGCCGGGAACAATGGGCTAGTAACCTCTTTTCCTGTAATAATTACTAAAAGGAATAAGAAGAAAATTGTCAAAGTGGGAAGTCTGAATGTGCGTGGATGTTCTGTGAATAAGAAAGAGATGATTGTGGATGTTATGAATGAGAAGAAACTGGATGTCCTGGCTTTAAGTGAAACAAAGCTGAAAGGGGTGGGAGAGTTTCAGTGGAGAGGAATAAATGGGATTAGGTCAGGGGTTTCAAATAGAGTCAGAGCTAAAGAAGGAGAAGCAATAATGTTGAAGGATAAGTTATGGCAGAAAAAGAGGGACGATAAATGTATTATTTCAAGGATTATGTGGAGTAAAATAAAGGTGGGATATGAAAAGTGGGTGATAGTAAGCGTATATGCACCTGGAGAAGAGAGAGGAGTAGAGGAGAGAGAGAGATTTTGGGAAATATTGAGTGAATGCGTGGGGAGTTTTGAACCAAGTGTGAGAGTACTTGTGGTTGGGGATTTCAATGCTAGTGGGTAAAAATGTTGTGGAGGGAGTAGTAGGTAAATTTGGGGTGCCAAGGGTAAATGAAAATGGGGAGCCTTTAATTGAGCTATGTGTCGAAAGAGGTTTAATAATATGAAAAAGAGGATAAATGTATATACAAGGTATGATTAACCATGTAATGAAAGTAGTTCGTTAGATTATGTATTGGCAGATAAAAGGTTGACGGGTAGGCTCCTGGATGTACACGTTTATAGAGGGGCAACTGATGCATTCGATCGTTATTAAGTTGTAGCTACAGTTAGAGTAAGAGGTAGATGGGACAAGAGGAAAATGGCAACAACAAGTAAGAAGAAGTTGAAAGTGTATAAACTAAGCGAGGAGGAAGTTTGGGTGAGATGTAAGCAACTATTGGCAGAAAGGTGGGCTGGTGCAAGGATGAGTAGTGGGGATTTGAAGGGGGCTGGAATAGTTTTAAAAATGCAGTATTAGAATGTGGGACAGAAGTTTGTGGTTATAGGAGGGCGGGTGCAGGAGGAAAGAGAAGTGATTGGTGGAATGATGAAGCAAAGGGTGTGATAAAAGAGAAAAAGCTAGCTTATGAGAGGGTTTTACAAAGCAGAAGTGTTATAAGAAGAGTAGAGTATATGGAAAGTAAAAGAGAGGTGAAGAGAGTGGAAAGAGAGTGCAAAAGGAGAGCAGATGATAGAGTGGGAGAGGCACTGTCAAGAAATTTTAATGAAAATAAGAACAAAATTTGGAGTTAAACAAGTTAAGAAAGCCTAGGGAAGGAATGGATTTTTCAGTTAAAAACAGAGTAGGGGAGTTAGTAGATGGGGGAGATGGATTTATTGGGTAGATGGCAAGAATATTTTGAGGAACTTTTAAATGTCGACGAAGAAAGGGAGGTGGTAATTTCATGCACTGGCCATGGATGTATACCATCTTTTAGGAGTGAAGAAGAGCAGGATGTGAGTGTGGGATCTTGACAGAAATGTTAAAAGCAGAGGGGGATATAGTGTTGGAGTGGTTGGTATTTTTGTTTAATAAATGTATGAAAGAGGGGAAGGTACCTATGGATTGGCGGAGAACATGTATAGTCCATTTATATATAGGGAAGGGGGACAAAAGAGATTGTAAAAATTATAGAGGAATAGGTTTACTGAGCATACCAGAAAAAGTGTATGGTAGGGTTATTATTGAAAGAATTAGAGGTAATGCAGAATGTAGGATTGCGGATGAGCAAGGAAGTTTTAGAGTGGGTAGGGGATGTGTAGATCAAGTGTTTACATTGAAGCATATATGTGAACAGTATTTAGATAAAGGTAGGGAAGTTTTTATTGCTTTTATGGATTTAGAGTGGATAGGGGAGCAATGTGGCAGATGTTGCAAGTATATGGAATAGGTAGTAAGTTACTAAATACTGTAAAGAGTTTTTACGAGGATAGTGAGGCTCAGGTTAGGGCGTGTAGAGGAGAGGGAGACTACTTCCCGGTAAAAATAGGTCTTAGAGAGGGATGTGTAATGTCACCATGGTTGTTTAATATATTTATAGATGGGGTTGTGAAATAAGTAAATGCTAGGGTGTTGGGGAAAGGGGTGGGATTATATTTCGGGGGATCAAATGAAAAATGGGAATTGACACAGTTACTTTTTGCTGATGATACTGTGCTTATGGGAGATTCTAAAGAAAAATTGCAAAGGTTAGTGGACGAGTTTGGGAGTGTGTGTAAAGGGAGAAAGTTGAAAGTGAACGTAGAAAAGAGTAAGGTGATGAAGGTATCAAATTATTTAGATAAAGAAAAATTGGATATCAAATTGAAGCTTGGGCTGCAAATGCTGCAGCGAGGAGGCGGTTGGAGGCAGTGGAGATATCCTGTCTAAGGGCAATGTGTGGTGTAAATATTATGCAGAAAATTCAAAGTGTGGAAATTAGGAGAAGGTGTGGAATTAATAAAAGTATTATTCAGAGGGCTGAAGATGGGTTGTTGAGGTGATTTGGTCATTCAAAGAGAATGGATCATAGTAGAATGACATGGAGAGCATATAAATCTGTAGGGGAAGGAAGGCGGGGTAGGGGTTGTCCTCGAAAAGGTTGGAGGGAGGGGGAAAAGGAGGTTTTATGGGCGAGGGGCTGTGTTAGATAGGAGTGAATGGAAACGAATGGTATTTGGGACGTGACGAGCTGTTGAGTGTGAGCAGGGTAATATTTAGTGAAGGGATTCTGGGAAACCGGTTATTTTTATATAGCCGGAATTGAGTCCTGGAAATGGAAAGTACAATGCCTGCACTTTAAAGGAGGGGTTTGGGATATTGGCAGTTTTGAGGGATATGTTGTGTATCTTTATACGTATGTATTTCTAAACTGTTGTGTTCTGAGCACCTCTGCAAAAACAGTGATTATGTGTCAGTGAAGTGAAAGTGCTGAATGATGATGAAAGTATTTTCTTTTAGGGGATTTTCTTCCTTTTTGGGTCACCCTTCCTCGGTGGGAGACGGCCGATTTGTTATATATATATATATATATATATATATATTTTATATATATTTTATATATATTATATATATATATATATATAATATATATATATATATTTATATATATATATATATATATATATATATATATACATTTATATATATATATATTTATATATAAAACTTTGCATTGTATATAAAGCTAATGATTGCTTATGCTAGACAATATTGTTTTCCTGGACCTAACTCACGTAATTCCCTTTTAGTCATTAACATCTATTATTTTTCTTCTTTTAAATTTACCTTAATGTAATTCAAATATTTTCCCAAGTCTTCATATTTCTTTGTTTTGTTTATACGATTTAACTTCTTTGTATATAAAAACTTCCAGGTAATATATATTGTCTCTTCCGTATCTCAACCTTCTTCAACTAGTATAGCTGCTTCCTTGCATATTTTTTTTTTATTTATTCATTTTATATGGTTTTCATATCACTATCTCTTTTTATTACTCGATATTTGTCTTTTCATTTTTATACCAAGATATTCCAAGTGCTGCATATACAAATCTGTGTATTTATAACTAGTTTATATACTATTCCTTGCTTGCTGTGTGAAGTTATTTACTGTGTTGCAAAAACCTACATTTTGTAATTTATACACAGCTTCTTGCATTTTTTATTCATTTGTTCATTATTGCTTATTATTGTTTGCATAACTCTACATTTTGTAATTAGCTTACATAATGTTCTTTGTAATTGATGCCCGATTATTTATTGTTGAATAACCTATTTTTTATTAACTTTTATATTTTTCTTTACTCTTTTTTTTATATGAAAAAGTCTGCGTTTTGCATATTATGCCAAGTTATTCGTTTCTGTTGTTTTTCTCGATCACTATTTTTTTTAAATGTTGCTCAACATTTAGTAACTTGGTTATATTCTGTTGTTTCATGTTTTTACCAAGTGCACAACTAATTGTGACTAGTATTAACACTAGTATGTATTTTATATACTGTTCGTAGACTTGCTTCTAGTTTGTTGCCTTGTTATTATTATTATTATTAAAGATTAGCCGGTATTCTCCCGGCCAGGGCCTTGTCCAAGTGCTGGCCCGGCCTTGGCTCCCTCTTTAGGGAGTGTCTGAGACCTAAGTCTCTTATGGGAGGAGGCACAAGTACCTCTCATCTTTGGGACCAACTGTCCCCAGGCCTAGCCACAAGCTAGGCCTCTCTGGTCTGCCATCCCCGCCCCAAGGGGGGGAAAATGGGAATAACAGTCTTATGAGCTAAAAGCTCGGGCTCAGGCACCTACCCCCTAGAAGGGTTTAGGCATGGTACCGTTGACGTGTTGCCTTGTATTGATCAAGGTAAATACGTATTTCACTATATTTTTTAATTGCTTTTTATATATTGTTCTTCCTTATTTTACCGGGAACAATTTACGTCTTCGTTATTAGAAATCTACATTTATCTCTAATTTATATGATATATTTTGTCTTTATAACATACCACATGATTAACTATACTTTTCATTAGATTCTTTGTATTTAATATTTTGTTTTATAATATAATAAGTTTTTGGTACCATTGCATTTTTTTAATCTAATTTTTTATATAATTATTTTGGGTTTTATTAAAGTTTCTTTCGTTATTTACTAAAGGGATTGATCATGTTGCTAATATAGGGGCCGGATGCTACATAATCCTCTTATAGCTAACCAAGTCGAAAAAACGCATAAACTAAGTAAAACACAAATAATATTTAATAAAAAAACGACCCACTTCTAAGCAACAATACCGTATCTTAGAAAATACTACGATCATTTTACAGCACTCATTGAGTCACTATATGCTAAATTAAATTTTTACTGTTGTCAAAGAAACCAGGCTAAAGAGTGTCACAATAGATATCTGTAACAAAATTGGAATGAACAGCCATCCATAGCTGCACAACCGGTTTAAAGGAAGGTGAAAATACAAATTTTCTATTCCATGAGATGCAACTCATAAATTCAGCATTTAACCCTAGATGAATACGAGGAATGCGTATTTACTCAATTTGCAGTTAAAAAAATTGTGTCTCATTTATGTCTACTGAACTACACACACCAACATCGTCACCACTGGAGACAGCCTTTACGACTAATCACAAATGATATGCTAAAAAGTCTTGCTTAATAATTTTGGTGATTAATTTTTTTTTTTA
>NC_069407.1:70620437-70648294 GCF_026875155.1 Cherax quadricarinatus
GTATGGGGATTTAAAGGGGGGCGGGGAATATTTTTAAAAAATCAGATTAGAATGGGGGAAAAAATTTTGGGGTTATAGGAGGGTGGTGCAGAGGAAAAAAAAGTGATTGGTGGAAGATGAAGTAAAGGGTGTGATAAAAGAGAAAAAGCTGTTTAGAGGGGGTTTTACAAAGCAAAGGTTATAAGAAGAGTAAGATAGGGAGAGAAAAAGAGAGGTAAAGAAGGGAAAGAGGCAAAAGGGAGAGAGAGTAAGGGGAGAGGCACGTCAAAAAAAATTTTTAATGAAAATAAAAAAAAAAAATTTGGGATTTAAAAAAGTTAAAAAAGCCTAAGAAAATGGTTTTTTCATTAAAAACAGAGGGGGGGAGTTAGTAGAGGGGGGAGATGGATTTTTTGGGGTAATGGAAGAATTTTTTGGAACTTTTAAATGTCGCAAGAAAGGGGAGGTGGTAAATTCAGCACGGGCCATGGATTTTTAAACCTCTTTTAGGATAAAGAAGGCGGATGTAAATGTGGGATCTTGACAGAAATGTTAAAAAACGGGGGGGTTTTAAGTGTTGAGTGGGGGGTTTTTTTTTTTAATAAATGTATAAAAAGGGGGAAAACAAAAGAGTTTGTAAAAATTATAGGGAATGGGTTTACTGAGCATACCAGAAAAATGTATGGTAGGGTTATTATTGAAAGAAATTTGAGGTAATTTAGAATTTTTAGGATTGCGGATGAGCAAGGAAGTTTAGATGGTAGGGGGGTGTGTAGATCAAATGTTTTTACTTTTAAGCATATTTTGAAAAGTATTTTTGATAAAAGGTAGGGAAGTTTTTTATTTTTTTTATGGATTTTTAGTGATAGGGGGGCAATTGGGGAGATTTGCAAGTATTGAATAGGTGTTAAGTTACTAAATACTTAAAGATTTTTACGAGGATAGTGAGGGGTCAGGTTTGGGGGTGTAGAGAAGGGAGACTACTTTCCCGTAAAAATAGGTCTTTGGGGGGAGTGTAAAGTCACCATGGTTGTTTAATATATTTTTAGATGGGGTTGGAAATAATAAAAGCTAGGTGTTTGGGGGGAAGGGGTGGGGTTATAATATGGGGGGTTTAAAAGGAAAATGGGGAAATTTCCCCAGTTACTTTTTGCGATGATACTGTCTTATGGGGGAAATTCTAAAAAAAAATTGCAAAGGGTTTTGGACGTTTGGAGTGGTGTAAAGGGAGAAAGTTTAAGGGGAAAATTAAAAAGAGTAAGGTGATGAGGGGTTTAAAGATTTAAAAAAAAAAATTGGAATCAAATTGAACTTGGGGTGCAAATGCGCGCGAGGAGGGGGTTGGGGCATGGGGAAAAACCGTCCCAAGGGGAATTGTGGGGTAAAAATTAGGCGAAAATTCAAAGGTGGAAATTAGGAGAAGGTGTGGAATTAATAAAAATATTATGGGGGGGGCTGAAGAGGGGTTTTGTTGGGGGTATTTTTTTTAAAAAAGAAAGGGTTATAGTAGAATTACTGGAGAGCGTAAAAATCTGTGGGGAAGGAAGGCGGGGTGGGGTTTCGTCCCAAAAAGGTTGGAGGGGGGGGGAAAAGGAGGTTTTGTGGGCGGGGGGGCTGTGTTAGATCGAGTGAATGGAAACGAATGGATTTGGGCGTGACGACTGTTGGAGTGTGAGCGGGGTAATTTTTTGGGGAAGGGATTCTGGAAACCCGGTTAATTTTTATATGCCGGAATTGAGTCCGGGAAAAGGGGAAGTAAAAAGCCTGCATTTAAAGGAGGGGGTTTGGGGTATTGGCAGTTTGGGGGATTTGTGTATCTTTTTAAAGTATATGTTCTAACTGTTGTATTCTGAGCACCTCTGCAAAAAAATGATTAGTTCAGGAAATAAAGTGCTGAATGATGAGAAAATATTTTCTTTTAGGGGGTTTTTTCCTTTTTGGGTCACCCCCTCGGGGGGAGACGGCCCATTTGTTTTTTATATATATATAATATATATATAAATATAAAAAATATATAATATATAAATATTTTTATATATATATAAAAATATATATATATATATATTATTAAATATATATATATATACATTTTTATATATTATTTTTATATAAACTTTGCATTTTAATAAAGCTATTTATTTCTTATGCAACAATATTATTTTCCTCGACCTAACCACGTAATTCCCTTTTAGTCTTAACATCTATTTTTTTTTCTTTAAATTTCCTTAATGTAAATTTAAATATTTTCCCAATCTTATTTTCTTTGTTTTGTTAAAGTTTAACTTCTTTTTATATAAAAACTTCCAGGGAATATATATTGTTTTTTCCCTATCCCCAAACCTCTCAACTATATAGCTGCTTCCTTGCATAATTTTTTTTTTTTTATTCTTTTATATGGTTTTTTATATCACTATCTCTTTTTTTTACTCACATTTGTCTTTTCATTTTTTATACCCAAAATATTCCCAAATGCTGCTATACAAATCTGTTTTTATTTATAACTGTTTATATACATTCCTTCTTCTGTGTGAAGTTTTTTACTGTGTTGCAAAAACCTACATTTTGTAATTTATACACATTTCTTGCTTTTTTTATCTTTTGTTCATTAGCTTATTATTGTTTGCATAACTCACATTTTGTAATTAGCTTACAAAATGTTTTTTGAAATTTAAATGCCCGATTATTTTATTTTGAATAACCTATTTTTTATTAACTTTTATATTTTTCTTTACTCTTTTTTTTATATGAAAAAGTCTGCGTTTTGCATATTATGCCAAGTTATTCGTTTCTGTTGTTTTTCTCGATCACTATTTTTTTTAAATGTTGCTCAACATTTAGTAACTTGGTTATATTCTGTTGTTTCATGTTTTTACCAAGTGCACAACTAATTGTGACTAGTATTAACACTAGTATGTATTTTATATACTGTTCGTAGACTTGCTTCTAGTTTGTTGCCTTGTTATTATTATTATTATTAAAGATTAGCCGGTATTCTCCCGGCCAGGGCCTTGTCCAAGTGCTGGCCCGGCCTTGGCTCCCTCTTTAGGGAGTGTCTGAGACCTAAGTCTCTTATGGGAGGAGGCACAAGTACCTCCTCATCTTTGGGACCAACTGTCCCCAGGCCTAGCCACAAGCTAGGCCTCTCTGGTCTGCCATCCCCGCCCCAAGGGGGGAAATGGGAATAACAGTCTTATGAGCTAAAAGCTCGGACTCAGGCACCTACCCTACCCTAGAAGGGTTAGGCATGGTACCGTTGACGTGTTGCCTTGTATTGATCAAGGTAAATACGTATTTCACTATATTTTTTAATTGCTTTCATATATTGTTCTTCCTTATTTTACCGAACAATTCACGTCTTCGTTATTAGAAATCTACATTTTATCTCTAATTTATATGATATATTTTTGTCTTTATAACATACCACATGATTAACTATACTTTTCATTAGATTCTTTGTATTTAATATTTTGTTTTCATAATATAATAGTTTTTGGTACACATTGCATTTTTCAATCTAATTTTTCATATAATTATTTTGGATTTTATTAAAGTTACTTTCGTTATTTACTAAAGGTATTGATCATGTTGCTAATATAGGTCCAGATGTCTACATAATCCTCTTATAGCTAACCAAGTCTGAATAAACTGCATAACTAAGTAAGCACAAATAATATTTAATAACAAAAACGACCCACTTCTAAGCAACAATACCACGTATCTTAGAAAATACTACGATCATTTTACAGCACTCATTGAGTCACTATATGCTAAATTAATTTTCACTGTTGTCAAAGAAACCAGGCTAATGAGTGTCACAATAGATATCTGTAACAAAATTGGATGAACAGCCATCCATAGCTGCACAACCGGTCAAAAGGAAGGTGAAAATACAATTTACTATTCCAGTGAGATGCAACTCATAAATTCAGCATGAACCATAGATGAATACGAGGAATGCGTATTTACTCAATTTGCAGTTAAAAAAATTGTGTCTCATTTATTGTGTACTGAACTACACACACCAACATCGTCACCACTGGAGACAGCCTTTACGACATAATCACAAATGATATGCTAAACAAGTCTTGCTTAATAATTGCTGGTGACTTAATTTTTTATTTCATTCAAGAGGATCATCAAATAGCTCACTTCTTTAACAATATTTACAGTCGTCTACTACTGCCAATAATAACGAAACCCACAATGAGACATATGTTTCTTCCCTTGACCATATTTGCAGCAACATAATAGCTCCTACAAAAGCTAGCATAGTCACTGACAATACATCTCACAACCCAACCCTCCTAGTAGGAATATAAAAATTACCTATTACACATAATATTTACTTCAAGTTCCACGATGATCTCATCATAAATAATTTTATTATTTCAATAATCACCATTGCACAATACACACTGACTGGCTGAGAATTCAACAACAATAATAAGATTGTTAGGTAAGACACATATGCAACAGTTAGGTATCTTTATTTCGAAACGTTCCGCCTACACAGTAGGCTTCTTCAGTCGAGTACAGAAAAGTTGATAGAAGCAGAAGAGACTTGAAGACGATGTAATCAGTCAATCACCCTTGAAGTTTTGAGGTGGTCAGTCCCTCAGTATTTTAAAACAATAATAATGATATTCGCTCAAGTGTCCAAGTTTTTCTTCAGGAAGTTCAATGCCTATTGGTCTTAAAAGCCAAACAGGTCACAACCAAAAGACTGTTTAAATAGCCCATGGCTAATTAACAGCATTCTTAAATATATTGACAATAAAAGTACCTATGAAAAACAAAAAGGAATTGGCTTAATTATCAAAAAGCAAGCAACACTTACAATGCTTCTATAGAAAAATGAACAGTTATGCTATCTGGTTCAAAGAACACGAACTAACAAATACTTACAAATTCTAAGCTCTCACAAAATTGTCTAAACATTTCGTCAGTGCTATGGGCTTTGTTTAGTCTTGAAAGAGACTGCTGTGTTGGCGAAGAGATGTCAATAAAAGTTCGTCGTATATTTACGTGTCTACTTCCGATAGTCTCGGTATCTCATACCATTACATCGTACATCAAACTATATGCAAGAAGGTACGATAAAATAGAAGAAATATTTAAGACAGAATTATCGCATTCACAAGCTAATAAATGCTAGTAATAAAAAAAATATCAATAAAGTCTGATTTAAATTACGGAATAAATAAGTTTATGAAAATACGAGATTTGAGGAAAATTTATAAAAAAAAAATAGTCAATATTTTCAAGGTGAGAAATATATGATATTGGTACCTATACCTTTACACTGATGTGTAGTAGAGAAAGTAAATGTTGCTGAAAACTTGAACTCTGAGGCAATGGAAATAACGTATGCGGATCGACACCATGCCTAACCCTTCTAGGGTAGGGTAGGTGCCTGAGTCCGAGCCTTTAGCTCATAAGACTGTCATTCGCATTAGCCCCCTTGGGGCGGGGATGGCAGACCAGAGAGGCCTAGCTTGTGGCTAGGCCTGGGGACAGTTGGTCCCAAAGATGAGGAGGTGCTTGTACCTCCTCCCATGGGAGACTTAGGTCTCAGACACTCCCTAAAGAGGGAGCCAAGGCCGGGCCACCACTTGGACAAGGCCCGGGCCGGGAGAATACCGGCTAATCTTTAACTAACTAACTAACTAACGTATGCGGGAATACATGGAAAAGACAGATCGGAGAGGATTTGTAAATTCTCACGAAGGTTTTCTGCTCAGAACTTCCTACTTATAACTAGATTAACTGCTACTATGAAATACCTTATATTACGTTTGTGTATGAAACAATGTGTGGAGTGAGCTTTATGCTGAGAAAAAGAAATGAATAAATTAATAGATGAGAGGGTGGTAAGTAAACTAATAAAGATTAGTCATTCAGAAATGATTGAAGAATATAAAGGATTAAGAGAGGGAGAGAAAATCACTTTGAACAAAGAACAATTTACACCATTACAGCAAAACTGCATCTTTTTACAGATTTAATTATAGGAGCAACGGTGCCTTGCTTGTAGGCACTCTACGATGAACGTAGTGATGGCTTGCATGTAGGCACTCCACGATGAACGTAGTGGTGGCTTGCATGTAGGCACTCTATGATGAACGTAGTGATGGCTTCCTTGTAGGAACTCCACGATGAACGTAGTGTTGGCTTGCATGTAGGCACTCCACGATGAACGTAGTGGTGGCTTGCATGTAGGCACTCTACGATGAACGTAGTGATGGCTTCCTTGTAGGAACTCCACGATGAACGTAGTGTTGGCTTGCTTGTAGGAACTCCACGATGAACGTAGTGGTGGCTTGCTTGTAGGCACTCCACGATGACCGTAGTGGTGACTTGCATGTAAGCACTCTACGATGAACGTAGTGGTGCCTTGCATGTAGGCACTCTACGATGAACGTAGTTGTGGCTTCCTTGTAGCCACTCCACGATGAACGTAGTGGTGGCTTGCTTGTAGGCACTCCACGATGAACGTGGAGGTGGCTTGCATGTAGGCACTCCACAATTAACGTAGTGGTGGGATGGTTGTAGGCACTCTGCGATGAACGTAGTGGTGGCTTCCTTCTAGGCACTCGACGATGAAGGTAGTGGTGGCTTGTTTGTAGGCACTCCACGATGAACGTAGTGGTGGCTTCCTTGTAGGTACTCAACGATAAACGTAGTGATGCTTTCCTTGTAGGCACTCCACCATGAACGTAGTGCTAACTTCCTTGTAGGCACTCCACGATGAACGTAGTGGTGGCTTGCATGAAGGCAATCAATGATGGACGTAGTGGTGGCTTGCTTGTAGGCACTCCTCGATTGACGTAGTGGTGGCTTGCATGTAGGCACTCCACGGTGAACGTAGTCGTGTCTTGCTTCTGCGCACACCACGATGAACGTAGTGGTGGCTTGCATGTAGGCACTCGACGATGAACGTAGTGGTGGCTTGTTTGTAGGCACTCCACGATGAACGTAGAGGTGGCTTGTATGTAGGCACTCCACGATGAACGAAGTGTTGGCTTGCTTGTAGGTACTCCACGATGAACGTAGTGGTTGCTTGCTTGTAGGCACTCCACGATGAACGTAGTGGTGGCTTGCAAGTAGGCACTCCACGATGAACGTAGTGGTGACTTGCTTGTAGGTACTCCACGATGAACGTAGTGGTTGCTTGCTTGTAGATACTCCACGATGAACGTAGTGGTGGCTGGTGGCTTGCACGTAGGCACTCCACGATGAACGTAGTGCTAGCTTCCTTGCAGGCAATCCACGATGAACGTAGTGGTGGCTTCCTTGTAGGTACTCAACGATAAACGTAGTGATGCTTTTCTTGTAGGCACTCCACCATGAACGTAGTGCTAACTTCCTTGTAGGCACTCCACGATGAACGTAGTGGTGGCTTGCATGTAGGCAATCCACGATGAACGTAGTGGTGGCTTGCTTGTAGGCACTCCTCGATTGACGTAGTGGTGGCTTGCTTGTAGGCACTCCAAGATGAACGTAGTGGTGGTTTGCATGCAGGCACTCCACGGTGAACGTAGTCGTGTCTTGCTTCTGCGCACTCCACGATGAACGTGAAGGTGGCTTGCATGTAGGCACTCCAAAATTAACGTAGTGGTGGGATGGTTGTAGGCACTCTGCGATGAACGTAGTGGTGGCTTCCTTCTAGGCACCCGACGATGAACGTAGTGGTGGCTTGTTTGTAGGCACTCCACGATGAACGTAGTGGTGGCTTGCATGTAGGCACTCCACGATGAACGGAGTGGAGGCTTGTATGTAGGCACTCCACGATGAACGTAGTGGTGGCTTCCTTGTAGGCACTCCACGATGAACGTAGTGGTGGCTTTCTTGTAGGAAATCCACGATGATCGTAGTGGTGGCTTGTATGTAGGCACTCCACAATGAACGTAGTGGTGGCTTGGTTGTATGTGCTCGACGATGAATGTAGTGGTGGCTTGCTTGTAGGCACTGCACGATGAACGTAGTGGTGGCTTGCTTGTAGGCACTGCACGATGAACGTAGTGGTGGCTTGCATATAGGCACTCCACGATTAACATAGTGATATCTTTCCCTATGCGTTCCAACGAGTACAAGTCAAGTGCTTCCAAGCGTTGCCAGTAGTTAAGGTGCTTGACAGAACTTATACGTGCAGTAAAGGATCTCTGTACACTCTCTAGATCTGCAATTTCACCTGCTTTGAATGGAGATGTTAATGTACAGCAGTATTCCAGCCTAGAGAGAACAAGTGATTTGAAAAGGATCATCATTGGCTTGGCATCTCTCGTTTTGAAAGTTCTCATTATCCATCCTATCATTTTCTTTGCACGTACTATCGTGGCACTGTTGTGATCCTTGAAAGTGAGATCCTCAGACATTACTACTCCCAGGTCCCTTACATTATTTTTCCGCTCTATTGTATGCCAGAGACTGTAGTATACTTTGTTCTAGTTAATTATCTTCTCCAGTTTTCCATATACGGAGTAGTTGGAATTTGTCCCATGAACATCACATTGTTTACAGTTGCCCACTGGAAAACTCTTGGATGCTAACCGCGTCCTCAGCAGATGACAGCCTCATGCAGATCCTAGTATCATCCGCAAAGGATATCACGGTGCTGTGATGTATATCTTGTCTATGTCTGATATGAGGATAAGGAATAAGATGGGGGCGAGTTACTTTGCCTTGTGGAACGAGCTCTTCACTAGGCAGCCCCCCTTTTAACTCTGTTGACCACTACTTTTTGTGTTCGATTTTTGGAAGTTGAAATTCCACCCCCTTTTCTAGTTATTCCTTTACACGTATTTTAGGGCTATTACACCATGATCGCATTTGAAAATGTTTTGCAAATCGTGTATATTAAAACTGTTTCTGTTTTCCCCAGTGCACCCAAGGCCATATCAAGTTAACCAGTTTTTGTGAGAGGCAGGGCGCCCTCCCTGAACCTGTTGCCCTGGTTTGTGCAGTTTTTGGGGAACCCAGGGCAATTTGCCTTGCTTTTACACTTTTTCAAAGTTTTTTATGAGTGGGACGTCAGAGCATGGTTTATAGTTCTTAGCTAATCTTTGCTGCCACTTTTATGGAGTGGGGCTATTCCGTTGTTTAAGTATGAATTTCCCCCATGTTCAAGCCCCCTCCATATGTTTTTTGGGCACGCGAGAGGGGTTTTCTTGCAGTTTTTAAATGAAAAACAATTTCCACGAGTCGGGGCCCCGGGGCTAGTGCATGGGCGGTGTCAAGGGTTTTTTCGAAATTTTGTCGGATTGGGGAAATGTCGGAAATTGGCATACTTTATGGAGTTTTGAGGACTTTCATGAAAAAATCATTTGGGTAGTCGACCCTCAGACAAATTAGGGGTTCACTAAAACGATCGTACGGGGATTTCAATTTTTCATATTTTCTTTTTGTCTTGGTAAGTCCCATCCTTCTGAGAAAGGGGCCCCGATGCTAGTGTGATGCCTTGTTTTTTGGATATGAAAAAAAAATATTTTAAATTTTCTTTCATTCACTAATAGCTTAAGCCCTCCTGTCTCTCCTGGTTCCTGTAAGAGTCTTTTAAAACTTAAGTTCGTAGTTTCCATTTCCCCGGGTCAGTCCCCTTCTTTCGTATATCAGATTTCTACCACCCCCTAGGAGCTCATGACTCTTCGGTCTTCTTTTGAGGGACGTCTTTCTTCTCCAGTTTACTCCTGCTTTTCTTTTTTCTTGGGGGAAAAAAAAATGCCTAGAACAGTTTCGGTGCCAAAGTTGACCCCTTTAAGGCAGGTTTGGTCCTTTCCCCTTAAACATCTTCAAACTGTTTTTTTGGGACGGGTTTTACCTGGCCCAGTTGATGTTCTTGTTGTTGAAGTTGTTTTTTTGTAAAGGAACCCTTCACGGGTACATCATTTGTGACGGACCCCTATGCATGACGTCTGGTTTCGATTAGGTGTTGGGAAATTTTGTTTTTTTTTGATTTTCTTATTCTCTTATCAGGCCTCATTATTTGGAAGATAAGGGTAAAAGTGTGTTTTCTAGCTTGTTGGCCCCACTATCTGCTGGCTTAAGGTGTTTTTTTGCAGAGACTTAGTACTAGTGGTGTGCCCTTTTCTCTGCGCAACCCGGGGGGATTGTTTCAGCAAAACATTATTGCTACTTTTTCCCCTTTTTGTATCCCTTTAGGTTAAATCACCAAGCAAAAAATTTTTGGGGGAGGAGCTGGAATTTTTCCAAAACAGAATCAATTTTCATACTGTTCCTTGAACGTTGTGAGGTTGCACTGGGGCCCTTAAAACAACCACAATACCGGTTTTGGTTCCGATCTTTATTGATAGAACTTCAACTACCCATTTGTGTGTTCAGCTATCCTTGCGATGGGGGCTCTTTGACATACGGGCCCAACCCCCCCCCCCCTTTGTTGCCTGTTTTTTCTGTCGATCAAAAAAGGTTGTAACCACTTACCCTATTTCACTGTAAAAGTGACTTTGTGTAGTCTCTGTAAGGGCTGCGAACTTTGCTTAAATCCTTTTGAAGCCCATGATAAAAGGCATTTTTTGTTGGTGGATGGTTTAAAGGGCCCTGTATTTTTAGCAATAAAAACGAGGTTGTTTTCTGTTTTTGTTGAGGATTTGTTTTGGCATCAGTAGTTGTAATTCTGGGGGCCTGGTGGCCCCTGGCTGCGCCCCCAGTCCAACAAAGCTCCAAGTGGGGGACTATTTTTTTTTATTTTCCCTTTCCCTTTTCTTTTTTTTTCCTTTTTCCCCCCACTAAAAAATCACTGGGGTTGGGGGGTTTGTAGCTGCTTTGTTTGTCTTGTGGGTCTGGGCCTCCCGGTCCCTTTTTGATGGTTCAGGGCATCGATGTGTAAACCCGCTTCTGGAGGGGGGATACCTTTTTGGGGAAGAAAATACAGGAAAAACGACACACTCCTTTGAAGGAGATCGCTACATTTTTTGGGGTGCCAAAATTCTGTCCATTTTTTTCCTGAATTCCTGCTTTCGATGCCCCCCAAACAAATATTTTCAAAAAAATTCACATTGGTTGGAAATTTTTGGGGGGTGTGTTGTCAATTTTTTGCAGGTTCTGGACTGCACATATCCTCGCATCCAAGCCCGGGCCCCCACGTCCTGGATTTCCCCTACTTTTTCCCCACAAAGAGGGGAAATCCTCTCCAACATTGTATGTGGGCCCGGTCTTTGCAATATGGGTTTTATATTTTTCGGTTTTAGTGGGGTTTTTTGGGGGCCCTGTAGATTGGGGTGGCAGTAGGGTGGGGGCTGGGTATGAGTCAAAAATGGGGTGGGGGGGTGAGCCCGGCCAGCGGCTGGGCCGGGCCGCACCGCACTGTGGGTATTAAGTGCTATGACTGGGGGGTGGTCGCTTAGCCCACTTGTGGGTGCTAGAAAGTTTCGAGTCTCTGTTGTGGTATGGGCATTTTGATTTTTTGATACACTTCTCTTTTTCCCCTTTTTTTATTTTTTTGGGAGATTTTCCAAAAGGTAATCCCTTTTTTTTCTTGTTATTTTTATCATTTATTACTCTCCTTAGTACCTTTCTGATACCCGCCAAAGTTTCCCCATCTTTATTGCACAACCGAAGCACCTTGCAGTTTCCAGGTCATTTTTTTTAGGCAAAATTAGCTATACAAGAGATATGGTGTTTTGGGGAAAAGCATAATTTCATGTGATTTGGGGTTCCCTTCCCAAGGGTTTTTTTTACAGCCCCAGACTGCGTGCTGACATCCTGTCTGTATCCTACTACACTCTGTAGCCACGGAAAAAAACTGATTTCCATTTACCTTTCTCTTTGCTGGTACCCGTTAAAAGCAAGATGTATTTATACGAACCAATTTGCGATGGGGTGGGGGCATAGGGTGGGTGGTGGGGGTTTTAGGGTGGGTGGTGGGTGGGTGGGTGTGGCCGGGGATACTTACCCACACTGCCACACTTTTACTGTTATTTTTTTTGTTATTATTTTTTTTATTATTATATATTTTTAAATTTTCCCTTTATTTTTGCTGTACATGTTTACCCCCAAGGATATAACCCCGTTTTCTTTCAAAATACCTTTTTACTGGCTAACTTTGGGTCATTGGTTTTTTTTATTTACACAGAAGCTAGCCCCTAACTTTCCCCCACACTTCTATGGAAAAATTTATTTCCGTTTAGTAAGGGGAACGGTTTATGTCAATTTATATCTGGTTCCTGCACCTCAATGCTACCACCCCCTCTTTTGTCCCTTAGACTATATAATTATTATCCTTATTAACACTTCACGGACCTCTGGCAATAGTTCGCTAGTGCCAGTCGCTTGGAAAAACTTCCCCTATCTACACTATAATGTGCGCTATACTGGGGGGTAATTTAAAATTACCTTTTCTCAATTTAGTTCACTATGCCACTGCACATATTATCCTTGCCACTCACTATATTACTTATAGATAGATCAATATTTGTTTATTTCCACTTGTGTCGACTAGTGCTGGTCAGGTCTATTTCCCACGGTAACCGTTCCTCCACCGGCACTCTCCATGTGACACTATAATCCATATTTTCCTATTTAGTGTTCACTGATATTCCTTTTTTGTTTGTTCAAAGGAGTATATACACTTTATGGATGCACACGCTTATTTCTCGCATTCTGTTCCCTCTGCTACTATCAAGACACGCAGTTTTTGACGGAGCACAACCTCGCGCGACTGAGCGTAGTGGTGGCTTTCATGTAGGCACTCCTCGATAGACGTAATGGTGGCTTGGTTGTAGGTACTCCACGATAAACGTAGTCTGGCTTCCTTGTAGGCTCTCCTCGATGAACGTAGTGGTGGCTTGCTTGTAGGCACTCGACGATGAACGTGGTGGTGGCTTCCTTGTAGGCACTCCACGATGAACGTAGTGGTGGCTTTCTTGTAGGCACTCCACGATGAACGTAGTGGTGGTTTGCATGTAGGCACTCGACGATGAACGTAGTGGTGGCTTTCTTGGAGGCACTCCACGATGAACGTAGTGGTGGCTTGCTTGTAGGCACTCACGATGAACGTAGTGGTTGCTCGCTTGTAGGCACTCCACGATGAACGTAATGGTTGCTTGCTTGTAGGCACTCCACGATGAACGTAGTGGTTGCTTGCTTGTAGGCACTCCACGATGAACGTAGTGGTTGCTTGCTTGTAGGCACTCCACGATGAACGTAATGGCTGCTTGCTTGTAGGCACTCCACGATGAACGTAGTGGTTGTTTGCTTGTAGGCACTCCACGATGAACGTAGTGGTTGCTTGCTTGTAGGCACTCCACGATGAACGTAGTGGTTGTTTGCTTGTAGGCACTCCACGATGAACGTAATGGTGGCAAGCTGACCAAAGCACAGATTTTATCCCATTACTCACTGAAAACTACTGACCAGAATCCAAAGCATTATTAATACATTTCTACATTGAACTTCTACAACATCACTGTTGTAAATAAATTGATCAGTGTAGCGAGTAACATTGGAAACAGGAACATTTCAAAGCTTCCAAATAAAATCCAATAAAACAGATAAAATCCAGTGAACAGGAAGTTATGAGGAGGCAGAGGCACTTGTGGCTCAATAAAACTAGAAATTTTACGAGGTTACTACACACTCACACCTCATTATAATGAGAAATTGTGCGGTGCTCTCCAACGTGATACAGCGCACAATAACAGCGAAATAAAGATATAGCTACCTATGAACAGCGCCAACTAGCCACACTGTAGTTAACTATGATGAGTCGGGAAATCCATTACATGTTACAGTATCATATTTCGGAGCCGAAGAAATAAAAGGATGCAGGGAGCAGGAGATAGAGAAGTGAGAAAAATAGAGGAGGAAAGTGCAAGGGAAAGCCATAGAAGGGGAGAGTAAGACTAATTAAAAACGACATAATTGTAAGAAAGCCATTTTGAGCTAATTAGAAGGGGAGGAGGTATGGAGAATGAAGATGAGGATGGATTGCAACAATTATTTCTGAAAGTAATGCGACAACTCTTAAAACTTAATTCACATGTGATTTCGAGGATAATTTCAGTCCCCGTAGAAATAAAGGACAGTATAAGAGGATGTAAGCAGAGAGTTAGTTGGGGGAAAGAAGAGAAAGAATGCAGTATAGGAAGAGATCAACAGTGTACGAAGAACAAGAAAAACTGTGAGTGGAGATTGAAAGAATGAGGAAAATGCGTAGTACACGAACAGTAAGGAGGATAAGGAAGAAGAAGTATATTTTCTTCTGTGATTTGACTGCAGGAGACTAGAAGTTAATTTGGATGGGAGAGATCATGATTGAGCATCAGACGGCAGAAAAATTCATTTGAATTTGCATTGAGAAAGACAGGTAATGCATAAATTACTTATAGACACTTGAAATAGTAAGACACATCTGCAACAATTTGGTATCTTTATTGACAAAATATCTTGCATGTGAAACATACTTCTTCAGTAGAATAATGGCGAATATAGCACTGGAGAAAAATAGTAGTTTTGAAGTGATCAGCCGCCTCAGACCTCGGTATTGTTAGAAATTGTTCACCTCTCTTACACTTGATGAAATGTACGATAAGAGCAAAATAATGACAACCCATTTTATGTTTGTTAGGCCTGAGGAACAGAATACCTCGAAACGAATGTTTATACTGTCTCCATTGTAATGTTTTGTTACACAGTCGAAACGCTTCGGTAATAAAGATACTTGTCAGTATTGCATACCCTCACCTTGAGGAGTTATCAGACCAGAATGAGAAAGTTACGAAAATAAACACAGAAATTTAATTTGTATGCTTCACAGTTGTTAGAGGATCGTTTGCATTTGAGAAATTTTCTTCCATAAGGTGAATATACATTTCATTTTCAAATTCATACACATGACTTCATATATATATTATATATATATATTTAATATATAATATTATATATATTATATATATATATATATATATATAATATATTATAATATATATATAATTTTATATATAACAAATCGGCCGTCTACCACCTAGGCAGGGTGACCCAAAAAGAAAGAAAACCCCCCAAAAGAAAATACTTTCATCATCATTCAACACTTTCACCTCACTCACACATAATCTCTGTAGTTGCAGAGGTGCCCAGATACAACAGTTTAGAAGCATATATAAAGATATAACTTGTCCCTCCAAACTGCCAATATCCCAAACCCCTCCTTTAAAGTGCAGGCATTGTACTTCCCATTTCCAGGACTCAAGTCCGGCTATATAAAAATAACAGGTTTCCCTGAATCCCTTCACTAAATATTACCCTGCTCATACTCCAACAGCTCCCAAATATGTAAAGTAAAAGGACCTCACTCTGAGCCTTTATATACCCTCTGTGTCCATGTATTGTTTGTAATGGCTTGATAAAGCTCCTGGAGAGCGAAACGTTGCCACAATAAATGTCACATTAGTTGCACTTGTGTCCTTTTACTTTACATATTGTCGGTTATTCTACCAACTTTATTACAGCTCCCAAATACCATTCGTCTCCATTCACTCCTATCTAACATGCTCACACATGCTTGCTGGAAGTCCAAGCCCCTCTCCCACAAAACCTCCTTTACCCCCTCCCTCCACCCTTCTCGAGGACGAACCTTACCCCACCTTCCTTCCCCTGCAGATTTATACACTCTCCATGTCATTCTACTTTGATCCATTCTCTCTAAACGATCAAACTACCTCAACAACCCCTCTTCAGTCCTCTGACTAATACTTTATTAACTCCACACCTTCTCCTAATTTCCACACTCCGAATTCTCTGCATAATATTTACACAACACATTGCTCTTAGACAGGATATCTCCACCACCTACAGCCACCACCTCGCTGCAGCATTTACAACCCAAGCTTCACACCCATATAAGAGTGTTGGTACCACTATACTTTCATATATTCCCTTCTTTGCCACCATAGACAATGTTTTTTTCTTGTCTCCACATATACTCAATGCACCACTCACCTTTTTTCCTTCATCAATTCTATGGTTAACCTCATCCTTCATACATCCATCCACTGACACGTCAACTCCCAAATATCTGAAAACATTCACTTCTTCCATACTCATCCTCCCCAATTTGATATCCAATTTCTACCTTTACACATTCTCCCAAACTCGTCCACTAACCTTTGCAACTTTTCTTTAGAATCTCCCACAAGCACAGCATCATCAGCAAAAAGTAACTGTGTCAATTCCCATTTTGTATTTGATCCCCCAAAATTTAATCCCGCCCCTCTCCCCAACACCCTAGCATTTACTACTTTTACAACCCCATCTATAAATATATTAAACAACCATGGTGACATTACACATCCCTGTCTAAGACCCACCTTTACCGGGAATTAGTCTCCCTCTCTTCTACACACTCTAACCTGAGCCTCACTGTCCTCATAAAAACTCTTTACAGCATTTATTAACTTACTACCTATTCCATATACTTGCAACATCTGCCACATTGCTCCCCTATCCACTTTATTATATGCCTTTTCCAAATCCATAATTGCAATGAAAAGTTCCCTACCTTTATCGAAATACTGTTCACATATATGCTTCAATGTAAACACTTGATCTACACATCATCTACCCACTCTAAAACCTTCTTGCTCATCTGCAATCCTACATTCTGTCTTGCCTCTAATTCTTTCAGTAATAACCATACCATACACTTTTTCTGGTATACTCAGTAAACTTATTCCTCTATAATTTTTACAATCTCTTTTGTCCCCCTTCCCTTTATATAAAGGAATTATACATGCTCTCTGCCCATCCGTAGGTACCTTCTCGTTTTTCATACATTTATTAAACAAAAATACCAACTACTCCAACACTTTAACCCCTCCTCCCCCTGATTTTAACATTTCTGTCATGATCCCATCAGTTCCAGCTGCTTTACCCCTTTTCATTCTACGTAATGTCTCACGCACCTCCCCCACACTCACATCCTGCTCTTCTTCACTCCTAGAAGATGGTACATCTCCCTGGCCAGTGCATGAAATTACCTCCTCCCTTTTTTCATCGACATTTAAAAGATCCTCAAAATATTCCCGCCATCTTCCCAATACCTCCATCTCCCCATCTACTACCTCTCCTACTCTCTTTTTAACTGACAAATCCATTCGTTCCCTAGGCTTTCTTAACTTGCTTATCTCACCCCAAATTTTTTTCTTTCTTTCTTCAAAATTTCTTGTCAGTGCTTCTCCCACTCTATCATCTGCTCTCATTTTGCACTCTCTCACCACTCTCTTCACCTTTCTTTTACTCTCCATATACTCTGCTCTTCTTATAACACTTCTGCTTTGTAAAAACCTCTCATAAGCTACCTTTTTCTCTTTTATCACACCCTTTACTTCATCATTCCACCAATCACTCCTCTTTCCTCCTGCATCCACCCTCCTATAACCACAAACTTCTGCCCCACATTCTGATACTGCATTTTTAAAACTATTCCATCCCTCTTCAACCCCCCCCCCCCCCCACTACTCATATTTGCACCAGCCGACCTTTCTGCCAATAGTTGTTTATATCTCACCCGAACTTCTTCTTCTCTTAGGTTATACACTTTCACCTCTCTCTTACTTGTTGTTGCCATTTTCCTTTTGTCTCATCTATAGCTTACCGTAACTGTAGCTACAACTAAATAATGATCCGATATATCAGTTGCCCCTCTATAAACATGTACATCCTGAAGTCTACCCATCAACCTTTTATCCACCAATATATAATCTAACAAACTAATTTCATTATGTGGTATATTATACCTTGCATATTTATTTATCCTCTTTTTCATAAAATATGTATTACTTATTACCAAACCTCTTTCTTCACATAGCTCAATTAAAGGCTTACCATTTTCATTTACCCCTGGCACCCCAAATTTGTCTACTACTCCCTCCACAACATTTTTACCCACATTAGCATTGAAATCCCCAACCACAAGTACTCTCACACTTGGTTCAAAACTCCCCTCACACTCACTCAACAATTCCCAAAACCTCTCTCCTCTACACTTCTCTCTTCTCCAGGTGCATATATGCTTACTATAACCCACTTTTCACATCCAATCTTTATTTTACTCCACATAATCCTTGAATTAATACATTTATACTCCCTCTTTTCCTGCCATAGCTTATCCTCCAACATTATTGCTACTCCTTCTTTAGCCCTAACTCTATTTGAAACCCCTGACCTAATCCCATTTACTTCTCTCCACTGAAACTCTCCCACCCCCTTCAGCTTTGTTTCACTTAAAGCCAGGACATCCAGCTTTTTCTCATTCATAGCATCCACAATCATCTTTCTTATCATTTTGACGATATCCACACACATTCAGATATCCAACTTTGACAGTTTTCTTCTTATTATTCTTTTTAGTAATGTTTACAGGAAAAGGGGTTACTAGCCCATTGTTCCCGGTATTTTAGTTGACTTTTACAACACGCACGGCTTACGGAGGAAAGATTCTTATTCCACTTCCCCATGGATATAAAAAGGAAAAATAATAAGAACAAGAACTATTAATAACAAAAAAAGGCACACTACCGTGACTGGAACAATACACAAATAACCCGCACATAGATGAGAGGAGCTTACGATGACGTTTCGGTCCGACTTGGACTTTGTAAATGGTCGAAGTCGAACCGAAACGTCGTCGTAAGAACTATTAAGATAAATTCAAAGAAAACACAAATGAATGTGTATAAATAAACGCGTACATGTATGTGTAGTGTGACCTAAGAGTAGAAAGAAATAGCAAGACTTTCCTATAACTTGCATATTTTTTAACAAAACAAGCCCACCAGCAATCCTCCCAAACATGTAAAACAATTACGGGGTTCCCTTTTTAACACTCATTTTTGGCAGGACGGTAGAAACGTCCCGGGGTGGTTGTTGTTTACCATCCTAATTCCGTAAATATATACATATATAATATATATATATATAAATAAAAATATATATTTTTATATAAAAAAAATATATATATAATATATAAAATATATATATAAAAATAAATATAAAATTATATACACACATATACATATACATATACAATAATGCAAAACAACCACTGTAAAAGAATAGGGTTTTTAAACAAGCGCTTTCGTGACTAATCCAATTACTTTAATATTTCCTTGTAATGTGAGAAGTCACGAAAGCACTTAAAAATTTCCCTATTCTTTCACATTTGGTTTTGGTTTTGAAAATATATGTATAATATAATATATATATATAAAAATATATAAATAAATAAAATAATATATATATATATTATATTATTATTAATATAAAATATATATAAAATAAATATAAAAAAATAAAAAATAATATATATAAAATATATAAAATATATAAAAAAATATAATAAATTATATATTTATTTTTTATAATATTTTTTTTTTTTTTCAACAAGTGGGGCCCCCTCCCACCGAGGCGGGGTGACCCAAAAAAAAAGAAAAAAAAACCCCCAAAAAAAGAAAATATTTTTCATCTTCATTCAAAAATTTTCACCACACCACACTTTAACACTTTTTTTGCAGGGGTGCCAGAATACAACATTTTTGGGAAGCATATACGTATAGAGATACCCAAATTAATCCCCCCAAATTTCCAATATCCCCAAACCCCCCCTTTTAAAGTGCAGGCATTGTATTTTCCCTTTCCCCAGGACTCAAGCCCCGCTATTTTAAAAAAACCGGTTTCCCGAATCCCTTCACAAAATATTACCCGCCACACTCCAACAGATCGTCAGGCCCCAAGTATCTTTGGGTCTCCATTCACCCAACAACACGCTCATGCACGCTTGCGGGGAACCCCAACCCCTCACCCACAAAACCCCCCTTTACCCCCTTTTTCCCCAACCCTTTCGAGGAGCCCCTACACCCTTTCCTTCCCCATAGATTTATATGTTTTCCCCTGTCATTCTATTTTTGATCCATTCCTCTAAAAAAAACCCCCAACCACCTCAAAAACCCCCTCTTCTGCCCACTGACTAATGCTTTTTTTAAAACTCCACACCTTCTCCTAATTTCCACACTCCGAATTTTCTGAAAAAAATAAAAAAAAAGTTTACACCCCAAAAATTGCCCTTAAACAGGAACATTTCCACGCCTCCCCCCGTCTCCCGCTGCTGCATTTTACCACCCAAGCTTCACATCCATATAAGAGTTTTTGGTCAAATAATTTTCATACTTTCCCCTTCTTTGCCTCCATAGAAAAACGTTTTTTAAACTCCACATATACCCAACGCACCACTCCCCTTTTTTCCCTCATAAATTTTCCTTAAATTAAACCCTCATCCTTTCCATAAATCCATCCGCCGACACGCCCAACTCCTAAGTATCAAAAAAACATTCACCTTCCAAACTCCTCCTCCCCAATTTGGGATATCCAATTTTTTTTTTAATTTAAATAAAATTTGATCCCCCTTCACCCACCTTACTCTTTTCTTTGTTTCCCTTTTCAACTTTCTACCTTACCCCACTTTCCCAAACTCACCCCACAAATTTTGGGCAATTTTTTTTTAAAAGAATCTCCCAAAACCACAGTATCTTTCACAAAAATAACTGGGGGTAAATTTCCCCTTTTTAAATTTTAAAATTCCCCTAAATTAATCCCACCCCTCCCTGAACACCCAAGCATTTACTTTTTTTTAAAACCCCATCTAAAATTTAAAATTAAAAAAACCATGGTGACATTACACATCCCTGTCTAAAAACCCTACTTTACGGGGGGGGTTAAACCTCCCTCCTTCACACACCCAACCTAAAGCCCTCACAAACCTCATAAAAGCCCTTTACACCCATTTAGTAAAAACCCTTTACCAACCTAATTCCATTTTCCTTGGGGGGCAAAACCCATGCCACCATTTGCTTCCCAAATCCCTTATCTCCCCCCCTTTTCCCCACCCAAAAACCCAATAAAAATTTCCCAAACCTTTATCTAAATACTGTTCACAAAAAAGCTTCAATTAAACACTTGATCTACAAATCCCCTACCCCCCCTCTGAAGCCCCCCTTTTCTCGTCCGAAATTTCACATTCTGTCTTCCCTCAAAATTCTTTAAATTAAAACCCTACCGAATATTTTTCCTGGAAATACTCATAAACTTTTTTCCCTAAAATTTTTTTCAATCTCTTTTGCCCCCCCTTTCCCTTTAAAAAAAGGGGACTATACACCTCCCCAATCCCTAGGTCCCTTTCCCCTTTTTCATACTTTTATTAAAAAAAAAGTCCCAACCACCCCAACCAACCCCCCCCCTGCTTTTAACATTTCTGTCATAAACCCCCATCGGGCCCACGTTTTTAACCCCCCTTTCATTCTAGGTAATGCCCACAAACCTCCACCAAATTTTACATTCTGCTCTTTCCCACTCCTAAAAGAGGGAAACCCCCCGGCCAGTCAAAAATTTTTTACCGCCTCCCTTTTTTCCCTTTAACTTTTAAAAAGTTCCAAAAAATTTTCTCGCCAAAACCAAAAACCTCCCTCCCCCATCTACTAATCCCCTACTTTTTTTTTAACGAAAAATCCATATTTTCCCCCTAGGTTTTTCCTTAACTTGTTTAACCATCCAAAAAATTTTTTCTTTTTTTCCTTAAAATTTTTCCCTTGACAGTGCCCTCCCCCCTTTTTTCATCGCTCCCCTTTTGGGCACTCTCCCCCACCACTCTTTTCCCCTTTTCCCTTTACTCTCCAATACCCTGCTTTTTCTATAACACTTCTTTTTTGGGAAAAAACCCCTCTCATAACCCCCTTTTTTTCTTTTTTATCACACCCCTTTACTTAAATCATTCCACCAATCACTCCTTTTTCCCCCGCCCCCACCCTCCTAAAACCAAAAACCTTCTCCCCCAAAATTCAAATACTGCATTTTTAAAACAAATTCCAACCCCCTTAAAACCCCCCCCTTTCTAAATCTTTGCACTAGCCCACCTTTCTGCCAAAGTCCCCTTATATCTCCCCCAACTTCCCCCCTCCCTTAGTTTATACACTTTCACCTCCGCCCTTATTTTGGTTTTTTGCCCCCTTTCTCTTTTCCCATCTACCTCTTCCAAAACTGTAGCTACAACCCAAATAAAAATCCCCATATATCCGTTGCCCCTATAATCATGTACAAACCCGGAAACCTACCCATCAACCTTTTTTTTCCCCCAATAAAATAATCCCAATAAACTACTTTCATTACGTGCTACATCATACCTTGTATATTTATTTATCCTCTTTTTCATAAAATATGTATTTAAATTATAAACCCAAAAAATTTTTTCCCACACATAGCTCAATTAAAGGCTCCCCATTTACATTTTTTCCCTTTTGGGACCCCCCCAAAATTTTCCCCTACTACCCCTACTCCTTTCCCTAACATTTTTAAACCCCCTTTTGCTTAAAAAATCCCCAACCACCATTTTCTCAAAAATTTAATTTTAAAACTCCCCCCCCGCATTCACTCAACAATTTCCCAAAAACTGTCTCTCTCCCTCTACACTTTTCTCTTCTCCAGGGGCTACACGTTATTATAACCACTTTTCACAAAACCAATCTTTTTTTTACCCCCACATAATCCTTGAATTTTTTACATTTATTCCCCCCTTTTTTCCCGCCATAGGGTTAAACCTTTTAACATTATTGCTACTCCTTTTTTTGCCCCTAACTCTATTTGAAACCCCGACCTAAATTTTCCCTTTATTCCCTCCACGAAAAACCCCCCACCCCCCCCTTTAGCTTTGTTTACTTTGAGCCAGGAAAACGACTTCTTTTTCATTCATAACATCCACAATCATCTCTTTTTTATCATCTCACAACATCCACGCACAATTTAAACTTCCCCCTTTTACAATTTTCTTCTTTTTATTCTTTTTTGTAATCTTTAAAAGGAAAAAAGGGGGTTTCTACCCATTGTTCCCGCATTTTTGTTGACTTTTACAACACGCAACTTAAAGGAGGAAAGATTCTTATTCCACTCCCCATGGAAAAAAAAAAATTAATAAAACCAAGAACTATTTTTGATAAAATTTAAAGAAAACTCAGATGATGTTAAAAAAAATGTTGCATGTATGTTTTTATGTGACCTAATTTTAAGTAGAATTTTGCAAAACAGCCTGAAACTTGCTATTTATGAGACAGAAAAAAGACATCAGCAATCCTACCATCATGTAAAACAATCACAGGCTTCGTTTTACACTCACATTGGCAGGACGGTAGTATCTCCCCTGGGTGGTTGCTGTCTACCAACCACTATATATATATATAAAATATATATATATATAATATATATTAATATATATATAATATATATATATATATAATATATATATATATATGGGGTGTGGGTGTGTGTGTGTGTGTGGTGTGTGTGTGGTGTTTTGTTTGGTGGTGTGTGTGTGTGTGTGTGTGTGTGTATGTGTGTGTGTGTGTGTGTGTGTGGAAATGCAGGCAACCACGGGTGAAAAGTAGAGAAATTCCAAGCGCTTTCGTGACAAACTCACATTATCAAGGAAAAAATGAAAGTGAAGCATAAAAGGGAAGGTATATAAAGGGGTAGCCCACACCTCACTATCATTTGGGAAGAATTTAATAAAACATTGGACAAATAATTATTTTTTTAAATTTCTTATTTCTTGGGTAGAAATAGTTTGTTGTGGGTTGTGTGAAGGACCTGTCTAGTTCGGCCGACGGCCTGCTGTCTCGCGCCCAGGTGTTTCTTTGTTGTGGGTCTGGTAGTGGGGTGTGGGCTAACCCCTTTATAATCCTTCCTTTGATGCTTTACTCTCATTGTTCTTTGATAATGTGAGTAGTCACGAACGTGCTTGGAATTTCTCTATTATTTCACGTGGTTTTTGTTTTGCATATATAAATATATAAAATATAATAAATATATATATATATATATATAAAATATATATATATATATATATATATATATAAATATATATATATATATAAATATATATAATATATAAATATATATATATATATATTATATAATATATATATATATAAAATATATATATAATAATTTAATTTATTATAACCCAAAAAAGAAGCGCTAAGCCACAAGGACTATACAGCTATATATAAGACCAGTCTAAAATTACATGTTAATTTTAAAACTTCAAAGGGAGTGCACTCCACAATGTAATTTTTATTCCATTGTATGAGCCTGTACTGTGAGCCAAAATTTGGACAATTTTGTACATATATAAAAGATCTTTGGTGTCTCTCTATCGTAGATGGCATCCTCAGCACCGAGTACGCGAAGTGCAGTGGAATGGTGGTTAGTAGGGTGTCCCATCGAGTTTTTCTTAACTGCCGGCTTCCGAAGCGAGTGACGTGCTTCGCATGTCACAGTTCTACCAACTGAAGCATAACCTACTCTCGCTTTTCGTCGCCTTGATCTACGTCCGGTTCTGGCACTAGGCTCCGCGTCGTGTGTAAGCCCCTGACAATGACTTGGACTTCCTCCAAACCATTCGAGCGTATCCAGACAAAGAGATCGCGAATGCTGCTGCCATCACCTTTGCACGCCATCTCTGATATCTTAAGGAGTACCTGGCTGGATAGGCGTTCTTCGACGAGAAAGTGACCAATGCGACAAAGAACAAGGTGGTGACCAACCTCGATCGGGAAAAGAAACCAGGGTGCTCCCGTCGCTTGCAAGGTATTCCAGAGATCGGAGTAGGACTGGCGGAGTTCGTGTCTAAGAGGACACTGAAGATGTTTAACGTCATTGATGAGCATAGGAAAGGAAAGGAATGAAAGCCCCAAAACGTGACAGACGAACACAACGTTCCAGGAAATGAAGAAGTCTACAGGCTCGTTGAAGGTCGTGAACGACGCAGAAGAAAGAGCTGTTTTACTTGTTCAGACCTTCAATGCGTTGCTGACCAAGGACGAGGACCAGAAACTGTACCTTCTTCGCCTCGTGGCGGATCACCGTCGCCACTTCCCTGCTCTGACCAAGGAGAGACTAATGAAAGAGGGTGATTGCTTAATTTTAGAGGAACAGATTGAAGTCCCACCTTATGTCGTCATTCAAATAGACACGAGGAAGCATTATTATGAGCGAGCGAGCAGAACGCCGTCTTACTGGCAGTTGCTGTGACAAAAGAACGACACTACCCGACCCGACACGACCAGATGCTTATGAGAGGCCTAATTCCTTTTGAATATGATACTCTCATGAAATAAATCATGTTATTAACAGTTTGTTTCGATAAAATTCCATGTGAATCCCCCAGAAAACCATGGTATTTGAGGGGATGTTTGGCCAAATTTCAATGTTTGTTAAACTTGAGAAGCGAATTGCGTGAGATTTTCTGTTGTGACGCTATATTTTCTTTACTGAATTCGAAAGAGAAAAGATGGGAGAATACGACTAAAAATTTATATTAACGATTTTTTCAACTTTCAGTGGGAGAAATCAGCTGGGGAAAACACCGATTTTCAGTGATTTTTCAGTTGAATACATAGTCCAGTGGTTGGCGAACGTCGATCAAAACCGACGATTCTCATCCAAAAATTTATGACATACACGTTACTTCATTTAAATCGAGTGGCACCTCTGCTTCAATGCACATATAATCGCTCGCTCGTTTCGCGCTCAAGAAAGTGCTAAAAACTGGTTATTGATACAGTCATTCAGCTTTCAGAGAAAATTAGAGCTATGCTATGCGAAAGAGGAACAAAAATTAAAATTTCTTCGGTTTTTCTTATGTCGGCGAGAGACGCCTTTTTGTGCGACCCTTAAAATTGACTGAAATTTCCTGAAAGTTGGTCTGAATGTTACTTAGGACCAATGTAATAATAGAAAACTTGTGAAGTGAACAATTTCACAACTTTACTTGTTTGGACCTAATACACACACACACACACACACACACACACACACACACACACACACACACACACACACACACACACACACACACACACACAGTGGAAAAGGATGGAAGAGTGGGAGAGATAATTAGGAGAGCTTTCTGAAAAAATGGAGACAGAGCTTTCTGTGAAATTGGAAAAAAAGTTGGAGAAGGAGAAGAAGAATTGGGAGGCACAAGTCGAAACTGCAGTAGCCGGGATACGCGTCCTAGAAGATAAGGTAAACAGGCTGAAGCGAGTTACAGGGGCAGTGACCAGAGAAGACACAGCATATGAAGCTGAGAGACCGAACAGGAAGGAAGGAGATATGAATTATGTTAGTCATATCAGCCTACCAAGTAGGGCCAAGGAGTGAAAGGGGAGAGCAGCTGGGTGCAGATGGAGAGGGTGATAGGTCAAATGCAGAGGCACAACCATGCTACCAAGAGCTACTGGAAAAAAAAGGAGAAAATGACCACGTACAGACAAGAACCAGAGTCACAGTGGGAGAGGCAGTGGGAGGAGGAAAGGGCAAAATCAGTGTTTATCCATGGGCTTCAAACACACACACACACACATACACACGTGGAAATAGGTGGAGATGACATGGACGAGATTGTAAATTTTCAGAGAATAGGGGGGTACTTGAAGGGAAGAAAACGACCGATCAAGCTGATTCTCAGGACATAAACAGTGCGGAACAGGATCCTCCAAGAGAAACCATCTATCGAAACATGGAGATTGCCTGAGGCATGGAAGACAGCAAATGTAGTCCCAATCTTTGAAAAAGGAGACAGACATGAAGCAGTAAACTACAGACCAGTGTCACTGACATGTATAGTATGCAGAGTCATGGAGAAGATTATCAGGAGAAGAGTGGTGGAACACCTAGAAAGGAATGATCTCATCAACAGCAGCCAACATGGTTTCAGGGACGGGAAATCCTGTGTCACAAACCTACTGGAGTTCTGACATGGTGACAGCAGTAAGACAAGAGAGAGAGGGTTGGGTGGATTGCATTTTCTTGAACTGCAAGAAGGCGTTTGACACAGTTACACACAAGAGATTAGTGCAAAAACAGGAGGACCAAGCAGGGATAACAGGGAAGGCACTACAATGGATCAAATAATACTTGTCTTGAAGAGAGCAGCGAGTCATGGTACGTGGTGAGGTGTCAGAGTGGGCGCCTGTGACCAGCGGGGTCCCACAGGGGTCAGTCCTAGGACCAGTGCTGTTTCTGGTATTTGTGAACCACATGACGGAAGGAATAGACTCCGATGTGTCCCTGTTTGCAGATGACGTGAAGTTGATGAGAAGAATTCATTCGATTGAAGACCAGGCAGAACTACAAAGGGATCTGGACAGGCTGCAGACCTGGTCCAGCAATTGGCTCCTGGAGTTCAATCCCACCAAGCGCAAAGTCATGAAGATTGAGGAAGGGCAAAGAGGACCCCAGACGGAGTACAGTCTAGGGGCCAGAGACTACAAACCTCACTCAAGGAAAAAAATCTTGGGGTGAGTATAACACCAGGCACATCTCCTGAAGCACACATCAACCAAATAACTGCTGCAGTATATGGGCGCCTAGCAAACCTCAGAAAAGCATTCCGACATCTTAATAAGGAATCGTTCAGGACCCTGCACACCGTGTACGTTACGCCCATATTGGAGTATGCGGCACCAGTTTTGAGCCCACACCTAGCCAAGCACATAAAGAAACTAGAGAAAGTACAAAGGTTTGCAACAAGACTAGTCCCAGAGCTAAGGGGTATATCCTACGAGGAGAGGTTAAGGGAAATCGACCTGACGACACTTGAGGACCGGAGAGATAGGGGAGACATGGTAACCACATGCAAAATACTGAGAGGAATTGACAAGGTGGACAAAGACAAGATGTTCCAGAGATGGGACACAACAACAGTTGGAAGTTGAAGACAGATGAATCACAGGGATGTTAGGAAGTATTTCTTCAGTCACAGAGTAGTCAGGAAGTGGAATAGCTTGGGAAGCGATGTAGTGGAGGGAGCAAACATAGCTTTT
>NC_069407.1:70648794-70690171 GCF_026875155.1 Cherax quadricarinatus
ATTAATTCAAGGATTATGTGGAGAAAAAATAAAGTTTGGGAGTGAAAGGGGTTATAAAAAGCGTGTATGCACCTGGAGAAGAGAGAAGTGTAGAGGAGAGAGACAGATTTTGGGAAATGTTGAGTGAATGCGTGGGGAGTTTTGAATCAATTGTGAGAGTAATGGTGGTTGGGGATTTCAATGCTAAAGTGGGTAAAAATGTTATGGAAGGAGTAGTAGGTAAATTTGGGGTGCCAAGGGTAAATGTAAATGGGGAGCCTTAATTGAGCTATGTGTAGAAAGAAATTTGGTAATAAGTAATACATATTTTATGAAAAAGAGGATAAATAAATATACAAGGTATGATGTAGCACGTAATGAAAGTAGTTTATTAGATTATGTATTGGTGGATAAAAGGTTGATGGGTAGGCTCCAGGATGTACATGATTATAGAGGGGCAACTGATATATCGGATCATTATTTAGTTGTAGCTACAGTTAGAGTAAGAGGTAGAATGGGAAAAGAGAAAGGTGGCAACAACAAGTAAGACGGAGGTGAAAGTGTATAAACTAAGGGAGGAGGAAGTTCGGGTGAGATATAAGCGACTATTGGCAGAAAGGTGGGCTAGTGCAAAGATGAGTAGTGGGGGGGTTGAAGAGGGTTGGAATAGTTTTAAAAATGCAGTATTAGAATGTGGGGCAGAAGTTTGTGGTTATAGGAGGGTGGGGGCAGGAGGAAAGAGGAGTGATTGGTGGAATGATGAAGTAAAGGGTGTGATAAAAGAGAAAAAGGTAGCTTATGAGAGGTTTTTACAAAGCAGAAGTGTTATAAGAAGGCAGAGTATATGGAGAGTAAAAGAAAGGTGAAGAGAGTGGTGAGAGAGTGCAAAAGGAGAGCAGATGAAAGAGTGGGAGAGGCACTGTCAAGAAATTTTAATGAAAATAAGAAAAAATTTTGGAGTGAGTTAAACAAGTTAAGAAAGCCTAGGGAAAGTATGGATTTGTCAGTTAAAAACAAAGTAGGGGAGTTAGTAGATGGGGAGAGGGAGGTTTTAGGTAGATGGCGAGAATATTTTGAGGAACTTTTAAATGTTAAGGAAGAAAGGGAGGCGGTAATTTCATGCACTGGCCAGGGAGGTATACCATCTTTTAGGAGTGAAGAAGAGCAGAATGTAAGTGTGGTGGAGGTACGTGAGGCATTACGTAGAATGAAAGGGGGTAAAGCAGCTGGACCTGATGGGATCATGACAGAAATGTTAAAAGCAGGGGGGGATATAGTGTTGGAGTGGTTGGTACTTTTGTTTAATAAATGTATGAAAGAGGGGAAGGTTACCTAGGGATTGGCGGAGAGCATGTATAGTCCCTTTATATAAAGGGAAAGGGACAAAAGAGATTGTAAAAATTATAGAGGAATAAGTTTACTGAGTATACCAGGAAAAGTATACGGTAGGGTTATAATTGAAAAAATTAGAGGTAAGACAGAATGTAGAATTGCGGACGAGCAAGGAGGCTTCAGAGTGGGTAGGGGATTTGTAGATCAAGTGTTTACATTGAAGCATATATGTGAACAGTATTTAGATAAAGGTAGGGAAAATTTTTATTGCATTTATGGATTTAGAAAAGGCATATGATAGAGTGGATAGAGGAGCAATTGTGGCAGATGTTGCAAGTATATGGAATAGGTGGTAAGTTACTAAATGCTGTAAAGAGCTTTATGAGGATAGTGAGGCTCAGGTTAGGGTGTGTAGAAGAGAGGGAGAATACTTCCAGTAAAAGTAGGTCTTAGACAGGGATGTGTAATGTCACCATGGTTGTTTAATATAATTATAGATGGGGTTGTAAAAGAAGTAAATGCTAGGGTGTTCAGGAGAGGGGTGGGATTAAATTATGGGGAATCAAATTCAAAATGGGAATTGACACAGTTACTTTTTGCTGATGATACTGTGCTTATGGGAGATTCTAAAGAAAAATTGCAAAGGTTAGTGGATGAGTTTGAGAATGTGTGTAAAGGTAGAAAGTTGAAAGTAAACATAGAAAGAGTAAGGTGATGAGGGTATCAAATGATTTAGATAAAGGAAAAATTGGATATCAAATTGGGGAGGAGGAGTATGGAAGAAGTGAATGTTTTCCAGATACTTAGGAGTTGACGTGTCGGCGGATGGATTTATGAAGGATGAGTTAATCATAGAATTGGATGAGGGAAAAAAGGTGAGTGGTGCGTTGAGGTATATGTGGAGTCAAAAACGTTATCTATGGAGGCAAAGAAGGGAATGTATGAAAGTATAGTAGTACCAACACTCTTATATGGATGTGAAGCTTGGGTGGTAAATGCAGCAGCGAGGAGACGGTTGGAGGCAGTGGAGATGTCCTGTCTAAGGGCAATGTGTGGTGTAAATATTATGCAGAAAATTCGTGAGTGTGGAAATTAGGAGAAGGTGTGGAGTTAATAAAAGCATTAGTCAGAGGGCAGAAGAGGGGTTGTTGAGGTGGTTTGGTCATTTAGAGAGAATGGATCAAAGTAGAATGACATGGAAAGCATATAAATCTATAGGGGAAGGAAAGAGGTGTAGGGGTCGTCCTCGAAAGGGTTGGAAAGAGGGGGTAAAGGAGGTTTTGTGGGTGAGGGGCTTGGACTTCAGCAAGCGTGCATGAGCGTGTTAGATAGGAGTGAATGGAGACGAATGATACTTGGGACCTGACGATCTGTTGGAGTGTGAGCAGGGTAATATTTAGTGAAGGGATTCAGGAAACCGGTTATTTTCATATAGTCGGACTTGAGTCCTGGAAATGGGAAGTACAATGCCTGCACTTTAAAGGAGGGGTTTGGGATATTGGCAGTTTGGAGGGATATGTTGTGTATCTCTATACGTATATGCTTCTAAGCTGTTGTATTCTGAGCACCTCTGCAAAAGCAGTGATAATGTGTGAGTGTGGTGAAAGTGTTAAATTTTATGAAAGTATTTTTTTTTGGGGGGATTTTTTTTTCTTTTTTTTTGGGTCCCCCTCCCTCGGTGGGAGAGGGGGCCGACTTGTTTAAAAAAAAAAAAAATAATAAAATATATATAATATTATATATTATAAAAAATTATATATTAAATATATATAATAAATATAAATATATAATATATATATAAAAAATATATTTTTATATAAATATATATAAAAAAATTTATATAATATATATATTATATAAATAATATATTATAAAACAATATGCAAAACAACCACTGTGAAAGAAAGAGAAATTCCAATGCTTTCGTGACTACTCCTTTTAAAAGGAATTTTTAAAAAGTAATGTGAGTATCACAAAAGCGCTTGTAATTTCCTATTTTTTTACAGGGGTTGTTTTGCATAAGTATATTTTAAATTAATTGTGGTAATAAAATATATATATTATTTTAAATTTAAAATTATATATAATATATATATATATATATATAATATAATAATATATATATATAAATATATGTATAATTTACGAAGTGGGATGGTAAACACCACCCCCCAGGGCGTCACCGTCCTCCAAGTGAGTGTAAAAGAAACCTGTAATTTTTTTAAGATGGTGGATTGCGGTACTTGTCTGTCTCTAAATAGAAAATTATAGGTATCTGCTATTTCTACTTACACTTAGGTCACCACAACTGCGGTTTATTTATACACATTCATTTGTTTTTTTCTTTGAATTTATTTTTAATTTTTCTACGACGACGTTTGGGTTTCGACTTCGCCCATTTCAAAGCCCAAAGTCGGACCGAAAGTCATCGTAAGCTCCTCTCATTATGTGCGGGTTATTTGGAAATTTTTCCGTCACGGTATGTGCCCTTTTTTTTTTATTTAAAAGTTCTTGTTCTTATTTTTTTTCTTTTTATATCCATGGGAAGGGAATAAAAATCTTCCTCCCAACCCGGGGGTTTTAAAAATTCAACTAAAATACCGGGAACATGGGGTAGTAACCCCTTTTCCTGTAAACATTACCCAAAAAAATAATAAAAAAAACTGTCAAAATTGGATATCTAATGTGTGTATTTCGCCAAAAAGATAAGAAAAATGATTTTGGTGCTAGAATGAGAAAACTGGAGTCCTGGGTTTAAAATGAAACAAGCTAAGGGGGTGGGAGAGTTTCAGTGGGAAAAAAATGGGAAGGGCAGGGGGGTTTAAATAGAGTTAGGGCTAAAGAAGGATTTCAATAAAGTTGGGGGGATAACTATGAGGAAAAAGGGAGTAAAATTATTAATTTTAAGGATTTTGTGGAGTAAAAAAAGATTGGATGTGAAAAAGTGGGTTTTTGTAAGCAAAATGCACCGAGAAAAGAGATGTAGAGGAGAGAGGTTTGGGGAAATTTTTGAGGAGTGTGAGGGTTTTGAAACCCAAATGTGAGAGTACTTTTTGGGTTTGGGGGTTTCAAAGCTAAAGTGGGGAAAAAAAGTTGTGGAGGGAGTAGTAACAATTTTGGGGGCCAGGGTAAATAAAATGGTAAGCCTTAAATTTAGCTTGTAAGAAAAAAGGTTTGGTAATAAATAATACATATTTTTAGAAAAGGGAAAATAATATCAAGTATAATATCCACTAAAAAATTAGTTTTTAGATTATATATTGGGGGGATAAAAGGGTTTATGGGTAACTTCAGGATTTCTTTTATAGAGGGGCAACTGATATATCGGGTCATTTTAGTTGAGCTACAGTTACGGTAAGCATGATGGACAAAAAAAATGGCAAAAAACAAATAAGAGGAGGGAAAATGTATACCCAAAAAAGAAGAAGTTCGGGTGAAAAATAAACAATATTGGGAAAAGTTTGGTGGGGCAAATAATAGGGGGGGGGGGGGGGTTGAAGAGGGATGGAATAGTTTTAAAAATGCAGTATCAGAATGTGGGGCAGAAGTTTGTGGTTTATAGGAGGGTGGATGCAGGAGGAAAGAGGAGTGATTGGTGGAATGATGAAGTAAAGGGTGTGATAAAAGAGAAAAAGGTAGCTTATGAGAGGTTTTTACAAGCAGAAGTGTTATAAGAAGAGCAGAGTATATGGAGAGTAAAAGAAAGGTGAAGAGAGTGGTGAGAGAGTGCAAAATGAGAGCAGATGATAGAGTGGGAGAGCACTGACAAGAAATTTTGAAGAAAGAAAGAAAAAAATTTGGGGTGAGATAAGCAAGTTAAGAAAGCCTAGGAACGAATGGATTTGTCATTAAAAAGAGAGTAGGAGAGGTAGTAGATGGGGAGATGGAGGTATTGGGAAGATGGCGGGAATATTTTGAGGATCTTTTAAATGTCGATGAAAAAAGGGAGGAGGTAATTTCATGCACTGGCCAGGGAGATGTACCATCTTCTAGGAGTGAAGAAGAGCAGGATGTGAGTGTGGGGGAGGTGCGTGAGACATTACGTAGAATGAAAAGGGGTAAAGCAGTGGAACTGATGGCATGACAGAAATTTTAAAATCAGGGGGGGGGGGGGGTTAAAGTGTTGGAGTAGTTGGATTTTTTTTTAAAAAAAATGTTGAAAAAGGGAAAGGACCTACGGAGGGGCAGAGAGCTGTATAATTCCTTTATAAAAAAGGGAAGGGGGAAAAAAGAGTTTGAAAAAAATTATAGGGGAATAATTTACTGAGTATCCAAAAAAAGTGTATGGTAGGTTTTTACTGAAAAAATTTAAAGGGCAAGACAGAATTTTGGTTTTGCAAATGACAAGAAGGTTTTAGAGTGGGTAATGATGTTGATCAAGTGTTTACTTGAAGCATATTGTGAACATTTTTTCGTAAAGGTAGGGAATTTTTCATTGCATTATGGTTTTGGGGAAAAGGCATATAAAAATGGATAGGGGAGCAAGGGGGCAGATGTTGAGTATATAATAGGTAGTAATTTAAATAAATGCTGTAAAGAGTTTTTATGGGGACGTGAGGCTCAGTTAGAGTTGAAAAAAGAGGGAACAATTCCCGGAAGGGGTGGGTTTTAGCAGGGATTGTATTCCCATGGTTGTTTAAAAATTTAAGAGGGGGTTGTAAAAGTTAAAGCTAGGGGTTGGGGAGAGGGCGGGTTTAAATTTTGGGGATCAAATACAAAAGGGGGAAATTTGAAACAGTTACTTTTTGCTGATGAGCGTCTTGTGGGATTCTAAAAAAAAGTTTGCAAAAGGGTTAGTGACGAGTTTGGGAGAATGTGTAAAGGGAGAAATTTGGGTAAAATTGGGGGGGTGGTATGGAAAAGTGAATGTTTTCAGATATTTTGGGGGTTGACGTTCAGTGGGTGGATTATAAGGATGAGGTTTAAAACCTAGAAGATGAAGGAAAAAAGGTGATGGGGCATGATAATGTGGAGACAAAAAAAAAATTTTCATGGGGAAAAGAAGGGAAAATATGAAAGTTAGGGAAACCAAAACTCTTTTAGGGTGTGAACTTGGGGTTTTAAATGTGCGCGAGGTTGGCTGTAGGGGGTGGAGATATCCTGTCTAAGACAAGGTTTTTGGGAAATTTTATGCAAAAATTCGGAGTGGGAATTAGGGGAAGGGTGGGGTTTAAAAAAGATTAGAAAAGGGGCAAGAGGGTTTTTTGAGGTAGTTTGATCGTTTAGAAGAAGACAAAGTGAAAGCATGGAAGTGTAAAAACTCAGGGGGGAAGGAAAGGGGGGGTAAGGTTGTCCTCGAGAAGGGGGGGGGGGGGGTAAAGGAGGGGTTTTGTGGGAAGGGGCTTTGGGCTTCCGCAAGCATGTGTGGGCATTTAGATGGAGTGAATGAGACGAATGGGATTTGGGAGCGAATAAATTGGAAAAATAACCGACAAATTAAAAAAAAAGGACACAAGTGAACAAGTGCATTTTTGTGGCAACGTTTCGCTCTCCAGGAGCTTTATCAAGCCTTTTCAACAAAACATGGACACAGAGGTTTTAAAGGCTCAGAGTGAGGTCCTTTTTTCTTTAAATTTTGGGGGCTGTTGGGGTATGAGCAGGGTAATATTTAGTGGAAGGGGTTCAGGGGAAAACCTTTTTTTTTTTTTATATAGCCCGGGCTTGAGTCCGGAAAGGGGGAAGTACAATGCCTGCACTTTAAAGGGGGGGGGTTTGGGATATTGCAGTTGGAGGGACAAGTTATATCTTTTATTTTGCTTCAAACTGTTTATCTGGGGACCTCTGCAACTACAGAGATTATGTGTTGAGGTGAAAGTGTTGAAAAAGAGATGAAAGTATTTTCTTTTGGGGGTTTCTTTCTTTTTTTTGGGGCACCCTGCCCAGGTGTAGCGGCCGATTTGTTAAAATATATATAATAATAAATATATATATTTATTTTAATTAAAATATTATATTTTAAAATATATAATATATAAAAATATATAAATATATATATATAATATAATATATTAATATAATTTTTAAAAAAATAAATTAATAATAAAATATTTTATAAGAATGTCATGTTATGAATTTGAAAATGAAAGATATTCCCTTAGGAAGAAAAATTTTTCAAAAGCAAACGACCCCTAACAACTGTGAAGTACAAATTAAATTTCTGTGTTTATTTTCGTAACTTTTTCCCTTCTGGTCGATAACTCCTCAAGGTGAGGGTATGCAATACTGACAAGTATCTTTATTACCGAAGCGTTTCGACTGTGTAACAAAACATTACAATGGAGACAGTATAAACATTCGTTTCGAGGTATTCTGTTCCTCAGGCCTAACAAGCATAAAATGGGTTGTCATTATTTTGCTCTTATCGTACATTTCATCAAGTGTAAGAGAGGTGAACAATTTCTAACAATACCGAGGTCTGAGGCGGCTGATCACTTCAAAACTACTATTTTTCTCCAGTGCTATATTCGCCATTATTCTACTGAAGAAGTATGTTTCACATGCAAGATATTTTGTCAATAAAGATACCAAATTGTTGCAGATGTGTCTTACATAATAGTGTCTATAAATAATTTCTGCATTACCTGTCTTTCTCAATGCTAATTCAAATGAATTTTTCTGCCGTCTGATGCTCAATCATGATCTCTCCCATCCAAATTAACATCTAGTCTCCTGCAGTCAAATCACAGAAGAAAATATACTTCTTCTTCCTTATCCTCCTTACTGTTCGTGTACTACGCATTTTCCTCATTCTTTCAATCTCCACTCACAGTTTTTCTTGTTCTTCGTACACTGTTGATCTCTTCCTATACTGCATTCTTTCTCTTCTTTCCCCCAACTAACTCTCTGCTTACATCCTCTTATACTGTCCTTTATTTCTACGGGGACTGAAATTATCCTCGAAATCACATGTGAATTAAGTTTTAAGAGTTGTCGCATTACTTTCAGAAATAATTGTTGCAATCCATCCTCATCTTCATTCTCCATACCTCCTCCCCTTCTAATTAGCTCAAAATGGCTTTCTTACAATTATGTCGTTTTTAATTAGTCTTACTCTCCCCTTCTATGGCTTTCCCTTGCACTTTCCTCCTCTATTTTTCTCACTTCTCTATCTCCTGCTCCCTGCATCCTTTTATTTCTTCGGCTCCGAAATATGATACTGTAACATGTAATGGATTTCCCGACTCATCATAGTTAACTACAGTGTGGCTAGTTGGCGCTGTTCATAGGTAGCATATCTTTATTTCGCTGTTATTGTGCGCTGTATCACGTTGGAGAGCACCGCACAATTTCTCATTATAATGAGGTGTGAGTGTGTAGTAACCTCGTAAAATTTCTAGTTTTATTGAGCCACAAGTGCCTCTGCCTCCTCATAACTTCCTGTTCACTGGATTTTATCTGTTTTATTGGATTTTATTTGGAAGCTTTGAAATGTTCCTGTTTCCAATGTTACTCGCTACACTGATCAATTTATTTACAACAGTGATGTTGTAGAAGTTCAATGTAGAAATGTATATTAATAAATGCTTTGGATTCTGGTCAGTAGTTTTCAGTGAGTAATGGGATAAAATCTGTGCTTAGGTCAGCTTGCCACCATTACGTTCATCGTGGAGTGCCTACAAGCAAACAACCACTACGTTCATCGTGGAGTGCCTACAAGCAAGCAACCACTACGTTCATCGTGGAGTGCCTACAAGCAAACAACCACTACGTTCATCGTGGAGTGCCTACAAGCAAGCAGCCATTACGTTCATCGTGGAGTGCCTACAAGCAAGCAACCACTACGTTCATCGTGGAGTGCCTACAAGCAAGCAACCACTACGTTCATCGTGGAGTGCCTACAAGCAAGCAACCATTACGTTCATCGTGGAGTGCCTACAAGCGAGCAACACTACGTTCATCGTGAGTGCCTACAAGCAAGCCACCACTACGTTCATCGTGGAGTGCCTCCAAGAAAGCCACCACTACGTTTCATCGTCGAGTGCCTACATGCAACCACCACTACGTTCATCGTGGAGTGCCTACAAGAAAGCCACCACTACGTTCATCGTGGAGTGCCTACAAGGAAGCCCACCCACGTTCATCGTCGAGTGCCTACAAGCAAGCCACCACTACGTTCATCGAGGAGAGCCTACAAGGAAGCCAGACTACGTTTATCGTGGAGTACCAAAAACCAACCCCCCCTTTTAACGTCTATCGGGGAGTCCCTACATGAAAGGCCACCATACGCTCATCGCGCAGGTTGTGCCCCGTCAAAAACTGCGGTCTTGATAGTCGGGGGAAACAAAAATGCGAAAAAATAAGCGTGTGCACCCCTTAAAGTGAAAAATCCCTCCTTTAAACAAACAAAAAAAATTATCAGGAACCAAAATTTAGGAAAATATGGATTATATGTCCAGGGGAGAGTGCCGGTGGGGGCCCGGTTTTACCGGGGGAAATAAACCGGGACCAGCACTAGTCGAAAAAAATTGGAAATAAAAAAAATTATTGTTTAATCAAAAAGTAATATAGTGAGTGGAAAGGTTTTAAATATGTGCAGTGGCATAGTGAACTAAATTGTAGATAAGTAATCTTAATTACCCCCCAGTTTTGCCCCAAAAATTATGTGTAGATGGGGGAATGTCTTAAAAAGGGGACGGGCCACAAAGCGAATTTTCCCAAAGGGGCCCCAGTGAATTGTTAATAACGGAAAAATTTTAATTACTATAGCCTAAGAGAAAAAAACGAGTGGTGGTAGCATTAAAGGTAAAGAGAATCACAGCAACAAAAATTTGATCATAAAACCCGTTTCCCTTTTAAAAACAGGAAATAAATTTTTTCCAAAAGAAGTGTGGGGGAAAAGTTACGTGGGGCCTAGTTTCTGTGAAAAATTAATAAAAAAATAAACCAAGTTTTAAGCCATTTAAAAAATTTTTTTTTAAAAAGAATACAGTGTATACCTTGAGGTAAACAGTGTAACCAATACATAAAAAGGAAAATTTAAAAATAATAAAAATAAAAAAAATAATAATAACAAAAAAAAAACGTGAAGTGTGGAAAGGTGGGAAGTTCCCCGGCTCACCCCCCCACCCTACACCCCCCCCCACCCTCCCACCCCCACCCCCCCTTTGCCACCACCCCCCATACTGAAAAAATTTTGGGTTTTTAAAAATACATCTTGCTTTTTACGGGTACCACCCAAGAAAAAGGGTTTTAAAGGGGAAATAGTTTTTTTCCGGGGCATAAAAGGTAGTGGGGATAAGACGGGAAATGTCAGCACAGCATGTCTGGGGGACAAAAAAAAAATCCTTGGAAGGGAACCCAAAGGAATCCATCCCCTCATGCTTTTCCCCAAACCCCCATTTTCTCTTGTACTAGACTAAATTCCCCTCAAAAAATGACCTGGAACTAGCAAGGTGCTTTGGTTTGTCCCAATTTAAAAGATTGGAATTTTGGGGCGGTATCAGAAAGGTATAAGGAGAGTAATAAATGATAAAAAAACAAAAAAAAACAAGGATTACCTTTTGGAAAATCTCCCAAAAATATATAAAACAGGGGCAAGAGATATGTATAAAAAAATCAGAATCCCTTTTTAACAAAAACAGATAACTCGAAATTTTTTCTATTCACCCACAAGTGTAACCCCAGCCCCAATCCCCCAGCCCATAGCACTAATCCCCCCCAGTGTGGTGCGGGGCCCAGGCCCAGCCCCCCAGGCCCCCGGGCCCCCAGGCCCCCAGCCCCATTAGGGTTTGGGGCCCTCAAAAACCCCAAAAATTTTCCCCCAAAAAGCCTTACGGGGGGGCCCTTTCCCCGGGACTTCCTTTTATTTTAATTTGGCCCCCCTCCCCTCCCCAATTTTAACCCAAAAAAACCATTTTAAAAAACCGTTTAAAAAATTAATTTTAAACCCAACCCCCAAAAATTTCCATTGGCCCAAAAGGGGCCCCCGTGGCCCCCAAAAAAAGGGGGACAAAAAGTTGGAGAAAAACCCCTTTTCCAGGGGGGAAAGTGGCGGGAACCCCAAAAGGGTGAAGGGAAAATCAAAAATAGTCACCCGGCCCTTTTGGAAAAAATTAAAACCCCCCCCCAAAAATTCCCAACCCGGGAAATTTCCAAAATTAACCAACTGTGATGAAAAACCCAAAAAAATCCATCAACAAACCCCCCAAAAAATTTTCTTTCCCCTGCTAAAAAGGGCTTCCTTCCCCCAAAACCCCCCAAAAATGTTTTACCCCCTTGGCCCCCAAAAAGGTTTTTTAAAAATTTTCGAACCCCTTCCAAACCTCCAAAAGGGGAAAAGGGACAGAAAAAGGAAAAATGGTTAAAACCCCCTTTTTTTGGGGCAAAAACAAAAAAATAAAAGGAAAAAAAAAGGGGGGGGGGGGGCCCCTGGAAACCCATCCCCCCCCAAAGGAAATAACCAAAAATGGGGAATTAAAAACCCCCATCAAAAAACGAGAAAAAACCTTTTTAAATTTTTGTAAAAAAGGGGCCCAACCCATAAAACCCAAAAACAAAAGTTTTAAGGGAACTTCGAAAATTTTTAAATTTTTAAAACCCTTCCGGGCCCCAAAAAAAAAACATTTACGGGGTTGGTAATTTCAATTTTAAGGCAACAAAAAAAGAAAGAAAAAGGGGGGGGGTTTGCGAAACAATCCCCCTTGGGAAGGAGATGAACATCACAAAATGGGGGTATTAAGTTCTCTGCAAAAAAACCCTTTTTAAAACCCCACAGATAGTACCAACAAAGGAACCTAGAAAAACCCCTTTTAAAACCTTATTTTCCCCCCAAAAATTAATTTGGGTTTTTTATAAGGCATAAAAAAAAAAACAAATTGGTTTACTAAACCAACCCCGAACCCCAAAAAGTAAAACCAAGGGGTCCAAGTTCGCAAAAAAAATTAACCGGAAGTGGCCAAACAAAATAAAAAAAAACAAAAACCTTTTTTAAAAATTGGGACCAAAGGAACCCATGCCTAAAAAAAAAAAATTTGTAAAAAAGCCCTTAAAGGGGGGCCAGGATCAAAACAGTCCTTAAAAGGTTCCTTCACAAAATTTTTACAATTCCCAAAAAAAAGGGAAATAACGGGGAAAAGGGGAAACCTTCCCAAAAACAAAACAGGGAAGAGTCAACTGACTTCCCAAAAGGGGTTTAAAGGAAAATTCGGGAAACCAAAGAAAAAAAAAAAAAAAAAAAAAAAAAAAAAACCCCCAAAAAAAAAAAAAAAAAAAAAAACAAAAAAAGGCACTGACCAGGGAAGGGGAAACTATCGAATTTTAAGAAAAATAAATTTTCGGGAAACAGGGGGAAGACGTAGGGAGCTTAAAGCTATTAGTAAAATTGAAAAAAAATTCAAAATTTTTCCCTTTCATATGCCAAAAAAAAAGGCTAATCCCACATCTAGCATCGGGCCCTTACTCGACAGGATGGGGATTTAAACACAGATGACCCCCAAAAAAATGAGTAAAATTTTTTGAAACCCCGTACCTCGTGTTTGGGTAAAACCACAAAATTTGTCTGAGGATCGACAAACCCAAAATGTTTTCTTCATGAATGTGCCCCCAAAAACTCCATAAATGTATCCCAGTTTTTCCGACATTACCCTAACTCCGACAGTTTTCGAAAAAGCCATTGAAAACAGGGCCCTTTCCCACTCACCCCGGGGGCCCAGACCCGTGGAACTCTGTTTTCTTTTAAAAAACTGCAAGAAACCCCCTCGCTTTGCCCTAAGCACACTATGGAGGAGGGGCTTGAACATGGGTAAAAATTCCATCATTTAAAAAACGGATATAGCCCCCCCCAAAAAGGGCAGCAAAGCATTTTCTAAAAAACTATAAAAACCAAAAGCTCTGACCCTCCCACATCATAAAAATCTTTTAAAAAGGCTAAGAAGCTTGGGTTGCCAAAAACCCCCTGGATTCCCCAAAAACCCGCACAATCCCCGGGCAACATGGGTTCAGGGCAGGGCGCCCTGCCCCTCACAAAAATACTGGGTTTAACCCATGATATGGCCTTTTTGGGTCACTGGGGAAAAAAATTTAAATGCAGAGTAAAAAAACACCCGACTTTGCAAAAGATTTGACAAAAGCGGGTCATTTTGGGGTTTAGCCCCCAAAAAAACGTGTAAAGGAATAACTAGGAAAAATGGGGGGTGGATCTTCAACTTTTTTTAAAAAAATCGAACACAAAGAGTTTTGGTCAACAGAGTTAAAACGGAAGGGTGCCATTGTGAAGAGCTCGTTACAAGGGGAAAATTTCCCCGCCCCCATCTTATTCCCTTTTCCTCATATCGACAAACAGAGGGGTATACATCACAGCAAACCCTATCATCCTTTTTGGGGAGATACTAGGATCTGGGTGAGGCTGTCAACGCTGAGGGCGCGGTTAGCATCCAAGTTTTTTCCGTGGGGGAACTGTAAACAATGTGATGTTTTAATGAGGGCAAATTCCAACTTTCCGTTATGGAAAAATGGGGAAAATAAAAAACAAAAACAAAAGTATTTTTTTTCTACGATCTTTGGCCCCCCAAAAAGAGCGGAAAAAAAATGTTTAAAGGGGCCTGGGAAAATTAATGTCCCGAGGAATTTTCACTTTCAAGGAAACACAACAGTGCCAAAGAAGTACGTTTCAAAGAAAAAAAAAAGGATGGATAATGAGGGAAATTTCAAAACGAGAAAAAGCCAAGCCAAAGATGTTCCTTTCAAATCACTTTTTCTTCTAGGCTGGAAAACTGGGTTTTACATTAACATCCCCCATTCAAAGCGGTGAAATTTCAGAACTAGAGAGTGTAAAAGAGTCCTTTTTCTGCACGTATAATTTCTGTAAGCACCTTTTAAATACTGGCAACGCTTGGAAGCACTTGACTTTACTCGTTGGAACGCATAGGGGAAAAAATCACAAAGTTAATCGTGGGGTGCCTATATGCAAGCCACCAAAAACCCTTTTATCGTGCAGTGCCTACAAGCAAGCCCCACAAAGTTTTACGTGGGAAAGGCCTACAAGCAAGCCAAACCCCTACATTTTATCGTCGAGCACATACAACCAAACCACCATACGTTCATTGGGGGGGCCTACTCCAAACCACCCTACATCATCGTGGATTTCCCCAAAAAACCCCACTACGTTCATCGTGAGTGCCTACAAGGAAGCCACCACTACCCTTATCGTTTGGGGTGCCCACATAAAGCCCCCACTCCGTCATCGTGGAAATGGCCCCCTGCAACCACCAATACGTTCATCGAGGGGCCAAACAAACAAGCCCCATTTTTTTCATTTGTCGGGGGCCTGAAGGAAAGCCCCCCTACGTTTATGCAAGTGCCTACAAACCCTCCCCCCCCCCACTACGTTAATTTTTGGAGTGCTACATGGGAACCCCCCTTTACGTTCATCGTGGAGTCGCAGAAGCAAGACAAAACTACGTTACCGGGAGTGCCCGATGCAAACCCCCCACCCCGTTCATTTGGGGTGCCTACAAGCAAGCCAACCCCTAAAGTCAATCGGGATGCCTAAAAGCAAGCCACCCTACGTTCACGTGGATTGCCTACATGCCAAACCACCACTAAAAGTTTATTTGTTTGGGGTCCTACAAGGAATTTTGCACTAAAAGTTCCTGGGGAGTGCCCACAAAAAAAGCATCACTACGTTTTTCGTTGGGGTACCTACAAGGGAAACCAAACCCCCTTCATTTGTGGGTTGCCTGCAAGGAAGAGCCCAAAGTTTATGTGGAGTGCCAAGGGCAAGGGCCCCCAGCCACCACTACGTTCCCTCGTGGAGTATTACAAGCCCAAACAAACCCCTACGTTTATCGTGGAGTACCTACAAGCAAGTCCCCCCAAAGTTCATCGTGGAAATGGGCCCACTTGCAAACCACCCCTCGTTCATTTGTGGGGGTGCCCCACAAGGGAAAACCAAACCCCTACGTTTTTATCGGTTTGGAGGGAAAAACCCACAAAGGGAAGCCCAAAATTTGTTCATCGTGGAGTTCCTACAAAACAAGCCACCTCTACGTTCATTTGGGAGGCCTACAAACAACCACCACACGTTCATGGGCGAGTGCCTACATGCCCAAACCACCACTAAAGTTCATTTGTGGGGTGCGCAGAAGCAAGACACGACTACGTTCACCGTGGGGGTGCCTACTGAAGCCCCCACTTCCCTCAAACGAGGAGTGCCTACAAGCAAGCACCATACGCCCTCATTTATTGCCTTCCCTGCAAACCACCCCTACGTTTCTCGTGGGTGCCCACAGGAAGTTAGCACAAAGTTCATGGTGGGGTGGGCCCACAAGGAAAACATTCTACGTTTATCGTTTAGTACCCACAAGGAACCCACCCTCCCTTTTATGTGGAGTGCCTACAAACAAGCCCCACTACCTTTAAACGTCGAGTGCCCCAGAAGGAAGCCACCACTAAGTTTTAACGCAGAGTGCCCAAAACCCCCACCACACGTTAATTGTGGAAATGCCTTTCATGCCCCGCCACCTCCACGTTCATCGTGGGGTGCCTACAAAACAACCCCCACTACGTTTATCGTGGAGTGGAACCCAAGGGAAACCACAACTTGTTAAACGTAGAGTGCCTTTCATGCAAAGGGCCCCCTACGGGTTTATTTGTAGAGTGCTTCATGAAAATCACCCCAAAGGTTTATCGTGGGGAGTGCCCCCTTTTAAAAAAAAGCAAACCACCCCTACGTTTACGTGGGGTTCCTACAAGCAAGCCAAAAACTACGTTCATGTGGAGTTCCCCACAAGGAGCCTCCCCTACGTTTTATCGTAGAGGCCTAATGCAAAACCACCACTTTCGTTCAACGTGGAAATGCCTACATGCAAGCCAAACCCCCTACGGGTTTATCGTGGAGTTTTCCCACAAGGGGAAACCAACACTACGTTTTTTCATAGAGGCCTACATGCAAGCCCACACTACGTTCATCGTGGAGTGCCTACATGCAAGCCATCACTACGTTCTCGAAAAGTGCCTACAAGCAAGGCACCGTTGCCCCTTAAAAAAAATTTTTAAAAAGATCAGTTTTTCTGTAAGGGGGTAAAAATTTTTCTTTGTTCAAAAAAGGGTTTTTCTCCCCTCTTAATCCTTTATATTCTTCAAAACAAATTCTGAAGGAAATAAACTTTATTAGTTTTTTACCACCCTCTCATCAATTAAAATTTTTTCATTTTTTTTCCCCAGCATAAAGCTCACTCCACCCATTGTTTAAAACACAAACGTAATTTTAAGGGATTTCATAGTTGCAGTTTAAACTGTTATAAGAAAGGGAAATTCTGAGGGAAAAAAACCTTTTGTGAGGGAAATTTTTTAAATCCTCTCCGATCGTCCCTTTTTCCTGTATTTCCCCCATTTCTTAGTTTGTTATTTTGTTAAAGATTTCCCGGGATTCTCCCGGCCCGGCCTTGTCCCCAAATGGGGGGCCCGGGCCTTTGGGCCCCCCTTTAGGGAGTTTTCGAGACCTAAAATCTCCCTTGGGGGGAGGTACAAAAACACCTCCCCATCTTTTGGGGGCCAACTGTCCCCCGGCCTAGCCACAAGGGTAGGCCTCTCTGGTCTGCCAAACCCCGCCCAAGGGGGCCTTTAAAAAGAATGACAGTCTAAAGAGCTAAAGGCTCGGACTCAGGCACCCACCCTACCCTAGAAGGGTTAGGCAAGGTGTTTGATCCCCTTTCGTTATTTCCATTGCCCCCAAGTTCAAGGGTTTTTTCCCCAAAATTTTCTTTCTCTACTTTCCATCATGTAAAGGTATAGGTACCAATATCATATATTTCCCCCTTGAAAATATTGACTTTTTTTTTTTTTATAAATTTTCCCAAATCCGTATTTTCAAAAACTTATTTATTCCGAAATTTAAAATCAATTTTATTATTTTTTTTTTTTATTACAGCATTTTTTATTGTGAACGAAAAATTCTGTTTAAAATATTTCTTCTTTTTTATGTCCCTTTTTGCATATAGTTTGATGTACGAGAAGGTATGAGATCCGAGACTATGGGAAGTAGACACGTAAATATCGACAAAACTTTTATTGAATCTCTTCGCCAACACAGCAGTCTTTTTCAAGCAAAACAAACCCCATGCACTGACAAATGTCAAGAAAAATTTTGTGAGGCTTAAATTTTGAAAGTTTTGTTATTCGTGTTTTTTGAACCCAGATAGCATAACTTTCATTTTTCTTAGAACATTGAAGTGTTGCTTGCTTTTGATAATAAGCCAATTTCCCTTTTTGTTTTTCATAGGTACTTTTTTGTCAATATATTTAAGAATGCTTTTAATTACCAGGGGCATTAAACATCTTTTGTTTGACCTGTTTGGTTTTTAAACCAATAGGCATTGAACTCCTAAGAAAAATTTGGGACACTTGACGAATTCATTATTTTTGTTTTAAAATACTGAGGGACTGACCACCCAAAATTTCAAGGTGATGACTGATTACATCGTCTTCAATCTCTTCTGCTTCTATAAACTTTTTTTACCGACTGAAAAGCCTACGGTTAGGGGGAACTTTTTTCGAAAAAAGATACCTAACTTTCATATTTTCTTACCCAACAATCTTATTTTGTTGTTTTAATTTTCCCGCCATCAGTTTTATTTCAAAGGTGATTTTTGAAATAATAAAAATTATTTATGATGAATCATGTGGGAACTTGAATAAATATTTTTGTAATAGGTAATTTTTTTTATTCCACTAGGGGGTTGGGGTTTTGAGATGTTTTTCAGTGACAGCTAGCTTTTGTAGGGGCTATTATTTGCTGCAAAATGGTCAAGGGAAAAACATAGTCTCATTGTGGGGTTTGTTTTTATTGGCATTAACGACGTAAAATTTTTAAAGAAAATGAGCATTTGATTCCTCTTGAATGAAATAAAAAATTAAGTCACCACAATTAAATTAAGCAAGATTGTTTAGCTATCATTTTATTTTTGTCTAAAGCTTCCCATGGTGACGATGTTGGTGTGTGTAGTTCATACACATAAAAAGCCAAAAATTTTTTTTAACCAAATTGAGTAAATAGCATTCCTCGTATTCATCGGGTTCATGCTGAATTTATGAGTTGCATCTCACGGGAAATAAATTGTATTTACCTTTTTTTGCCCGGTTTGCAGCTATGGATGGCTTTTTCACCCAATTTTGTTACAGATTTTTATTGTGAATCATTACCCTGGTTTCTTTGACAACATGAAATTAATTTAGAAAATTGACTCAATGAGTGCTGTAAAATGTGTAGTTTTTTCTAAAAAACGTGGTATTTTTGCTTAGAAGGGGTTCGTTTTTGTTATTAAATATTATTTGGCTTATTAGTTAGCTTTTTATTCGATTTGGGTTACAAAAGGGGATTATTAACATCGGGACCTATATTAGAAACATATAAAACCTTTAAAATAACAAAAGTAATTTTAATAAAACCAAAATAATTATAGAAAAATTAGTTTGAAAAAGCAATGTGTCAAAATTTTTTTTGAAAAAAAAAATTTTAAATACAAAGAATCTATGAAAAGTATAGTTAATCAGGGGATGTTAAAAGACAAAATATATCATATAAAAATTTGAGTAAAAGTAGATTTCTAAAAACGAAAACGTGAATTGTTGGGAAAATAAGGAAAAAACAAAATTTTGAAAGCAATTAAAAAAAAAATGAAATACGTTTTACCTGATCAAAAACAAGGCAACAGCAACGGGACCAGCCAACCCTCTGGGAGGGGGAGGTGCCCGGTCCGAGCTTTTACTCATAAGACTTTTTTCCCATTTCCCCCCTTTGGGGGGGGGATGGCAGACCAGAGGGCCAGCTTGTGGGGCCTGGGGACAGTTGGTCCCAAAAAGAAGGGACTTTTGGGCCTCCTCCCATAAGAACTTTTCTCAGACACTCCCTAAAGAGGGGGCCCCAAAGGCCCGGGCCCCCACTTTGGGCAAGGCCCTGCCCGGGGTTTCCGCTAACTTTTTAAAAATAAAATAAAACAAGGGAAAAAAACTAGAAGCAAGTCTACGAAAATATATAAAAAAACATATATGTTTAAAACTAGTCACAATTAGTTGCACTTGGAAAAACAGAAACAAAAAGAATTTAACCCAAATTACTAAATTTGAGCAACATTTAAAAAAAAAAGGATCGAAAAAACAACAGAACGAATAACTTGGCATAATATGCAAAACGCAGACTTTTTCATATAAAAAAAAGAGTAAAGAAAAATATAAAAGTTAATAAAAAATAGGTTATTCAACAATAAATAATCGGGCATCAATTACAAAGAACATTATGTAAGCTAATTACAAAATGTAGAGTTATGCAAACAATAATAAGCAATAATGAACAAATGAATAAAAAATGCAAGAAGCTGTGTATAAATTACAAAATGTAGGTTTTTGCAACACAGTAAATAACTTCACACAGCAAGCAAGGAATAGTATATAAACTAGTTATAAATACACAGATTTGTATATGCAGCACTTGGAATATCTTGGTATAAAAATGAAAAGACAAATGTCGAGTAATAAAAAGAGATAGTGATATGAAAACCATATAAAATGAATAAATAAAAAAAATTATGCAAGGAAGCAGCTATACTAGTTGAAGAAGGTTGAGATACGGAAGAGACAATATATATTACCTGGAAGTTTTTATATACAAAGAAGTTAAATCATATAAACAAAACAAAGAAATATGAAGACTTGGGAAAATATTTGAATTACATTAAGGTAAATTTAAAAGAAGAAAAATAATAGATGTTAATGACTAAAAGGGAATTACGTGAGTTAGGTCGAGGAAAATAATATTGTCTAGCATAAGCAATCATTAGCTTTATATACAATGCAAAGTTTATATATAAATATATATATATAAATGTATATTATATATATATATATATATATATATTATATATATATATATATATATATATATATATATATATATATATATATATATATATATATATAATATATATATATATATATATATATATAACAAATCGGCGTCTCCCACCGAGGAAGGGTGACCCAAAAAGGAAGAAAATCCCCTAAAAGAAAATACTTTCATCATCATTCAGCACTTTCACTTCACTGACACATAATCACTGTTTTTGCAGAGGTGCTCAGAATACAACAGTTTAGAAGCATAATACGTATAAAGATACACAACATATCCCTCCAAACTGCCAATATCCCAAACCCCTCCTTTAAAGTGCAGGCATTGTACTTCCCATTTCCAGGACTCAATTCCGGCTATATAAAAATAACCGGTTTCCCAGAATCCCTTCACTAAATATTACCCTGCTCACACTCCAACAGCTCGTCACGTCCCAAATACCATTCGTTTCCATTCACTCGTATCTAACACAGCCCCTCGCCCACAAAACCTCCTTTTCCCCCTCCCTCCAACCTTTTCGAGGACGACCCCTACCCCGCCTTCCTTCCCCTACAGATTTATACGCTCTCCATGTAATTCTACTATAATCCATTCTCTTTGAATGACCAAATCACCTCAACAACCCATCTTCAGCCCTCTGAATAATATTTTTATTAATTCCACACCTTCTCCTAATTTCCACACTTTGAATTTTCTGCATAATATTTACACCACACATTGCCCTTAGACAGGATATCTCCACTGCCTCCAACTGCCTCCTCGCTGCAGCATTTGCAGCCCAAGCTTCAATTTGATATCCAATTTTTCTTTATCTAAATCATTTGATACCCTCATCACCTTACTCTTTTCTAAGTTCACCTTCAACTTTCTCCCTTTACACACACTCCCAAACTCGTCCACTAACCTTTGCAATTTTTCTTTAGAATCTCCCATAAGCACAGTATCATCAGCAAAAAGTAACTGTGTCAATTCCCATTTTTCATTTAATCCCCCATATTATAATCCCACCCCTTTCCCCAACACCCTAGCATTTACTTATTTCACAACCCCATCTATAAATATATTAAACAACCATGGTGACATTACACATCCCTCTCTAAGACCTATTTTTACCGGGAAGTAGTCTCCCTCTCCTCTACACGCCCTAACCTGAGCCTCACTATCCTCGTAAAAACTCTTTACAGTATTTAGTAACTTACTACCTATTCCATATACTTGCAACATCTGCCACATTGCTCCCCTATCCACTCTAAATCCATAAAAGCAATAAAAACTTCCCTACCTTTATCTAAATACTGTTCACATATATGCTTCAATGTAAACACTTGATCTACACATCCCCTACCCACTCTAAAACTTCCTTGCTCATCCGCAATCCTACATTCTGCATTACCTCTAATTCTTTCAATAATAACCCTACCATACACTTTTTCTGGTATGCTCAGTAAACCTATTCCTCTATAATTTTTACAATCTCTTTTGTTCCCCTCTTTCATACATTTATTAAACAAAAATACCAGCCACTCCAACACTATATCCCCCCCAGTTTTTAACATTTCTGTCAAGATCCCACACTCACATCCTGCTCTTCTTCACTCCTAAAAGATGGTATATATCCATGGCCAGTGCATGAATTTACCACCTCCCTTTCTTCGTCGACATTTAAAAGTTCCTCAAAATATTCTTGCCATCTACCCAATAAATCCATCTCCCCCATCTACTAACTCCCCTACTCTGTTTTTAACTGAAAAATCCATTCCTTCTCTAGGCTTTCTTAACTTGTTTAACTCCAAATTTTGTTCTTATTTTCATTAAAATTTCTTGACAGTGCCTCTCCCACTCTATCATCTGCTCTCCTTTTGCACTCTCTTTCCACTCTCTTCACCTCTCTTTTACTCTCCATATACTCTACTCTTCTTATAACACTTCTGCTTTGTAAAACCCTCTCATAAGCTAGCTTTTTCTCTTTTATCACACCCTTTACTTCATCATTCCACCAATCACTTCTCTTTCCTCCTGCACCCACCCTCCTATAACCACAAACTTTTGTCCCACATTCTAATACTGCATTTTTAAAACTATTCCAGCCCCCTTCAAATCCCCACTACTCATCCTTGCACCAGCCCACCTTTCTGCCAATAGTTGCTTATATCTCACCCAAACTTCCTCCTCCCTTAGTTTATACACTTTCAACTTCTTCTTACTTGTTGTTGCCATTTTCCTCTTGTCCCATCTACCTCTTACTCTAACTGTAGCTACAACTTAATAACGATCGAATGCATCAGTTGCCCCTCTATAAACGTGTACATCCAGGAGCCTACCCATCAACCTTTTATCTGCCAATACATAATCTAACGAACTACTTTCATTACATGCTTCATCATACCTTGTATATACATTTATCCTCTTTTTCATATTATTAAACCTCTTTCGACACATAGCTCAATTAAAGGCTCCCCATTTTCATTTACCCCTGGCACCCCAAATTTACCTACTACTCCCTCCACAACATTTTTACCCACTAGCATTGAAATCCCTAACCAAAAGTACTCTCACACTTGGTTCAAAACTCCCCACGCATTCACTCAATATTTCCCAAAATCTCTCTCTCTCCTCTACTCTTCTCTCTTCTCCAGGTGCATATACGCTTACTATCACCCACTTTTCATATCCCACCTTTATTTTACTCCACATAATCCTTGAAATAATACATTTATCGTCCCTCTTTTTCTGCCATAACTTATCCTTCAACATTATTGCTTCTCCTTCTTTAGCTCTGACTCTATTTGAAACCACTGACCTAATCCCATTTATTCCTCTCCACTGAAACTCTCCCACCCCTTTCAGCTTTGTTTCACTTAAAGCCAGGACATCCAGTTTCTTCTCATTCATAACATCCACAATCATCTCTTTCTTATTCACAGAACATCCACGCACATTCGGACTTCCCACTTTGACAATTTTCTTCTTATTCCTTTTAGTAATTATTACAGGAAAAGAGGTTACTATCCCATTGTTCCCGGCATTTTACATGACTTTTACAACACGTATGGCTTACAGAGGAAAGATTATTATTCCACTTCCCCATGGATATAAAAGAAAAGTAATAAGAACAAGAACTATTAAGAAAAAAATCAAAGAAAACTCAGATGAGTGTGTATAAATAAACGTGTACATGTATGTGTAGTGTGACTTAAGTGTAAGTAGGAGCAGCAAGACGTACTTGTAATCTTGCATATTTATGAGACAGACAAAAGACACCATCAATCCTGCCATCATGTAAACAATTAGAGGTTTTCGTTTTACACTCATTTGGGCAGGACGGTAGTACCTCCCTGGGTGGTTGCTGTCTACCAACCTACTACTTATATAAATACATATATATATATATATATATATATATATATTTTATATATATAATATATATATATAAAATATATATATATATATATATATATATAATATATATATATATATATATAATATATATATATATATATATATATGTAAGTTTGCATTGTAAATATATCTAGGTTTTAATTCCTCCTAGGAAGATGGTGTTGGCTAAAAAAAATGCTGTATTTAGCAATGTCCTTTATTATGACATATCAATGCCGTTATAATTTTCGTTCTCCCATGTATAGGTTATTTGTGTAACTTATTTAATTAGTTCTATGAGTCATCTCAAGTTTAAAAATCCATCAATGCTAAAATGAACAGATTTAAATACTCAGCTAATTTTGAATAAATGCTCAGAAAGGAGGAAATAATCTTGGGTTGCTAAAATAATTAACAAGAAATTAGTTTTTGCAATCAAAAGTGATGGAAAACATCACATAAATATATATAATTTTGTGTGCATGTGGGTGTTACAGTGATTTAGGTTGTTAAAATGTTGAATCAGTCGTGCAGAGGAATGCTCAGTTCAACACTGTCTAGCAGCCGTTCTTCACACTACAGTCTAACTTAGGAGGTGTAATACTGAGCTGCGAGTCAGTGTTCGTACCTTGAATACCTGCCCCCTGACAGTCACGAGAAAGCCTTCCTATGTGTGTTATTACTTGATTTTTATTCGTGTACATTTTACTTGCAGCTGTTACCTGTCTTGATTTTGTGGTACCTTAGTGTTTTAACGTCAAACGTCAAATCCTTGTGTACAATGAATGAGCAAAAATTTTGTTATGATGAATAATGCTGTTTTATTTCCCAGCCTGAGTTTTATTAAAGGGCTGGGGGAAAACCTGGGGGTTTTGCGGTTTGTTAGATTTTTCAAAAAGAATATCATGCGAACAAATCTACACTTAAATTTTAGTAACTTTGGAAAATCTTCACTTTTATTCCCGATATTCTTGGCAGTGCTTCTCTCTCATGAGTCATCACCTTTTTTCCTCCGAGACCTATCAAAAGTGTCTTAACATTCAGTCAGGTCTGGCCGTTTTTTACTACAGAACAATTTGTGGTATACATATTCATTAGGTATACCTGTTCTTCAATGGAGTTAAAATCTAGCCTTAATTTTAGGTATCAGGACCCCACTGCTTTTCCCCCATACGTTGGTTGATATGTCGTTAAGTTACTTGGTACTACGTGGAATAGCCTACTTAAAACCCACGACTTGCGGAGGAACCCCTGTGCCGATATTAATTTTAACCTTACATTGACATTTTTCAGTCCATTTTTACTTTGTCAGTGTTTAATTCGGAGGTAATTTTCAAAGGTGTGTTTTTTTTCCTTTGAATAAACGTAAAAAAATTTGGAACTTTTAATTTTCCATTTGTTTATTTTCCGTGTTGATTTTTTTCCCAATATTTTTTTTTTTTAATAAAACCAGGAATTTCTTCTGAACATGGAAGGGCTTCTTTAATCACCAAGAGATGAAATGGGACTTAAGGGGTTTAAAATGGAGCAAATATTTTCCCCCGAGGAGGAAAAACATCTTAGGAAAAGTTTATCGTAAATAACATTGATTATAACCCCATTACAGTAATTATTCCAAAGTCTGACTAACACATATTCGAAATAATTGCCAATAATCAAGATTTAAAAAGGACTCTTTAGGAAACATGAATGGAAAGATGAAGGAGAAATGTGCGTGTAGCAAAATTTATTTCTTTTAAACGTTGGTGAAGGAAGTGCCGTGTGTCGGTTTTGTCATGTGATGTAAGGTTAAAATTTAAAATTAAGTAAATATACGAGGCATAATGCTACTTTAATTTCCACCTCTTGAAAACTAATATCCATCTTAAAATTTGTTGGTCGGTCCTCCGTATTTACAGCTAAACAAAGGATAATTTTACACTCATGTTCAAACCCAAGTTCTATCCAACGATGTTAAGCAGAAAGACTGAAAAAGACGGACATTTTTTTCCAATGGAACTGTGTAACAAAGACGGGCCCATAGCTGAAACTACGGTGAAGACGGATGGAAAAAAGAATTGTTTTTCAGAAAAATAGAGTGAAGTCTGCAGTCACTAGTGCCCTATTACTCCCCTTTACACTATTTTGAACAGATAGGTATACAAAGTGAAGTTATTTTAAATTTACCTGGAGAAGGTTTTTGTAGCCCAACGCCCCCGCGGCTCGGTCTGACAGCAGATCTCGTGGTGGATCAGGGTCTGATCAACCAGGCTGTTACTGCTCTGGCCGCACGCAAACTGACGTACGAACCCCCCTGGCTGGTCTGGTACACAGCCCTGGGTCTATTGGTAATCCCTCTTATGTATGCTGGGAGGCAGCTGAACAGTCTTTGACCCCTGCTTTTCACTTGGGGAATGTTGTGTCTCCTGCCGAGTCATTTACTTTCATAGGGATGATTTTCGTGTGCAAGTTTGGTATAATCCCTATAGGATTATCCAAGTGTAATGATCATGTATCTTTTTGCTGCGTTCCAGGGAATGCAATCAAGGAACGTCAACCGTTCCCAGTAATTTAGGTGCTTCCATCCTACTTAAGTGTGCGTGAAAGCTCTTTGTACACGTTCCAGGTCATCAATTTCGCCTACCTTTAAGGGGAAGTTAGTGTACAGCAGAATTCCAGCCTAGAGAGAAAAGGGGTTTTGAGCTTGGTGTCCCCAGTTTTGAAGGTTCTCATTATCCACCCTATCTTTGAAGGCGAGATCATCTAACATTATCACTTCCAGGTCCTTAAACATTACTTTCTCGCTCAATTGTATGGTTAGAATTTTTGGTATATCTTGATACAGTTTTAATTTCCTCAAGTTTTTCATGTATGAGTAGTTGAATTTTCTCTTTATTTAACTTCATATTGTTTTGAGTGATCCATTGGAAGATTTGGTTGATCTACCTCCTCAAACACCTTAGCGAGAAAAGTAGTAAATTCGTAAGACAGGAACGCCCCTTAGTAAAACCGTGTTGAGATTCATTTATCAATTTATGCCTATCAAGAAGGCTACAATTGCCTAGACAATTATTAATTCCATAAATTTTCCCACTACGGAGGTAAGGCTTATTGGTCTAGAGTTCGAAGCTAAGGACCTGTCACCTGCCTTGTAAATAGGTATACTTCCATTTTCCCCACTTATCAGGCACTAAAGCCAGTTTGTAGTTTATATGTTGAAAAGATTAGCCAAAGGATTGCAAAGTTCCTCTTTACATTCCTTTAAACACCCTTGCAAACAGTTCATCAGGGCCTGGGGATTTGTTAGGTTTTAATTTCTCAAATTTCTGAGGACCAAGTCAATAGTTACTGCAATCGTGCATAGTTTATTATCGTCTGTTTTTACATAATTTTTATTTCTGGAATTTCGCTAGTATCTTCCTGAGTAAAGACTGAGAAGAAGTAAAGAATTGAAAATTTCACACATATCCTTATCACTGTCGTGATCTGACCTGAGTTACTCTTAAGTGGGCCAAACTTGTCTCTTTTCTTTCTTCTTATACCTGAAAAAAAAACCTTTTTGGGTTAGTCTTGAATCCCTTCGACCCTTGCTTCATAATCCCTTTTTGCTTTTCTTATTCCTTTTTTTATTTCCTCTTTCATTGAATTTTTGATTTCTTAACTGCCCTTCCCCTCTTTTGATACACCAATATATGCCCTCTTTTGACCTTGAGATGTTTTTATTATTGTTCATCCAAATTTGGGATCTTTTTTTGTTAGATCTATTTTCTACTGGGAACAAAAGTTTGAGGCAGACTATGCCGAGAACATCATTTGGCAACCAACCCCAGTACCTGCCCAAATCAGAACATCCCAATTTAGCACCCCCAGGATTTTCGTTCCCGGGGAAATCAGCCAATCGAAAGTCTGAGAAAGATTTGTTTGGGAGTTTATGGGTAATTCCTAAATATTGAAACAAATTTGATTGTGACACTTTCCCAGCTCACCTTTAAAACCTCAAGATTTTTAAATTTAGGATTCTTTTTTGGGAAAAAAAACCAAGTCAAGCAGTTTGTTTCCTCTATTTGGGTTCTTCACAACTTTTTTAAAAAGAAATCCTGAACTAGATCAGAAAGTCCTAGTTTTCAAGATTTCTGTCAAATTTTTTTCAGTCAATTTGTCTAAAGTTAAAATCCCTCTTTTCATATCTAGCCCCTTTGAATTTCGTCCCAAGCACTTACGCACTCCCTGTCAAGTTTGGGGGTCTATAACATTCCCAAAAATTAAATTTTTCATCCCCCCTCGGAAATGTAGCCAGATTAGGTCCGATGTTTCTATTTTTTTATCATGTCTAACACAACAATTTTAAATTTATCTCTGCATACATCGCCACTCCCCCCCCTTTTCTTTTTGATCCTATCAGGGGGGAATAGTTTATAACCCTGTATTTGCTTTCGAGGTATTTCTCTTCCTTCAAGTTAAACCCGGTCCAGTTATAGAATAATATCTAATTACCTGCCTTGCGAGTAATCTTGCTCATCTATTTTTTTCTTAGACTCCTACTTTTTTTTAGAAAACCTTTAAGGGGAGCAAGTCACTCGTTGCCCTAACTATTTTTGTTTGTTGACAGTTGTTTTGTCTTTTTTGGGAACTTTATTTTGAATATTCCCTTTTAAAACATGTACCTGGGGTATCCCGGGAATATCTGCTGTTTCCAACAATAAAATGCAGATAAGACACATGGCAACTTTGGGCCCACTTTTTTTCAAAACGTTTCCCCTACACGAAAGCTTCTGCACGAGTAAAAAAAGTAGGGGGGAGAGAGAGATGTGAAGACGATGTGAAGTTTTTGGAACAAAACTTCTCCAGGAAAAGGGACTGAAAACCTCAAAATCTCGATTTCAAGAGTGATGGATGTTTACATCTTTTTCAAAACTCTCTGCCCCCGGTCTTTTGTACTCGACTGAAGAACCCTACTGTGTAGGCGAAAGTTTCGGAAAAAATTTTCCTAAAAAGTTGCCTATGTGTTTATCTCCCAACCTGTCGGTATTGTATACCTTTTGATAACAATAAACTGAACCCTGAATTTTTCCACAAACACCCATACCTCTTTAATCTTCAGTTTAAAGCCTAGAAAGTATCAATTACCCCTAATCGAATGGCTAATGCAACCCTCCACCCCCCAGAGAGATAACCCCACCCCTTTGCATAATATCATTTTGCATAAAATTTTGTCCCATTTATAAAGAATGGGTTGCAAGTTCCTTGCGTACCTGCTGCCAGAAATTTATACCAATTGCCCTGACACCTTTATTGCCCACCCCTTTCTAGGAAAAATGCACATATGATGGGATCCCCCTTTGCTGACATTCATGGTGACTTACATCCGATTCCTGTCTCCTGCCCTTTTCCCAATGTCTTTTCCCCACACTAAGCAGATAAGGGGCTTGTTCCTTTACCTACATAATAATTATCCAACCTGCTGATTGTCACCAAAACCAGCCCCGGGGAGGTACACTCCTGTCTGACTTTTCTCTCTCTGTTAAAAAAAAGCCCGTCCATATATCTTACTTAGGTCTCCCAAAATCAAAATATTTTTACCTTGATTGCAGGGGAGTCAGGGGTACCTTTAACCTCACTAATCACTAAAGTACACTCGTTTTTGGAACAGAGAATCGTTTTTCCTACCTTAATTTTCTTTATTAACGGTCCTTATTTTCCTTCTTCCTAAATGTAAAATATTCCATTTAAAGCGATGCCACTCTATGGGGGTTAAGCATTTCAATTTACCAGCACCAATATCTCAACTCACCCCCAAACACATCTAACGTTGCACAATAAATGCACTTTGTTCACTTTGTCCTTTTTTTTTTCATTTTCGGTAATTCTACCAACTTTATTACAATCTGTGGGACACCGCAACATAAGGACATTTTGGACGTTATTTGGAACCCTTCTTCGTGTCACAGCTTCGCAACGACACAACTTCCAAAAGATTCCCTGGCAGAGAAGGTGATCCCTAAGTCTACTCCTGCACAACTCCCCAACTCCAAGCACCCCTTTCTCTCCAGCTACCCAAGCTTACTTAATGAATGTGCCGAAGAACTTTCTAACATCGCTAAGGAAACCTTTGAAACGCAAGGAATATAGGGCCGCCAACACCTGCTGGCTTTATTCTCGCACAGTCACCACACTACCTCCAACAGAAGAAAAACTCAATCGCAAATTTCAGTCCTCTGCACAAACAGTCGGGGAAGGATATGGGACGCGAATCCCTGAAAACAACTTATCGCCCACGCCCCAAAACCGCTACGAGAAACAAGCATAAGCTGGGACTCAAATTTACCACCAAATCCCAAAAACCCTAACTATAAACTCAATCTTGTTACCGGAACCTAGACACAGTGACAGCAATTTCCAAAAGGGGTTTTTCGGGGTTCTATGCAGCTTTATTTGAACCTTCTTTTCTAATTTTCTAGAAGATACATCATGCCCTTAAGGACCTCGCCAACGACCCCAACATTTCGTCCCCACCGCGACAAAGGAGGTGAGTCGTATACTCAACACCAGTGCTAAAAACACAAAATGATGGGCCCTTTTTTAAATGATCAATCTCTCAACCATCGCACTAACGTGGGAGACGTCACCAAAGACTTTCTATACAAAAGCAGACAAATACTCAAACGCACTAGAGGGGGGAAAGAAATTTGTACTTGTTACCGCCCCCAAAAACCACACACATGTATGGTTTCCCCAAAGACCCATAAACAAAAATATTCCTCTCAGCCAAATCACGTCAGGAATAGGATGCCCAACAAACTAGCGGAGTTCTTCCCAAACATCTTTCCTGCCTTCGGGGGGCCATCACCCCCGCTCATTTAAAAAACACTCAGGCGACTTCTCACCGCATCCGTAACCTCCCATCCGTAAAAAAAACTAAGCGTTTGGATGTACTTCCCCCTTACAAAATACCTACCAAAAAAGCATCGAGGTTCTACGAGTAAAATCAACCAGGGCCCTTTAAACTTCCTTTACCTCCCCGGGGTTTTTTTGACTTGATTGAACTCGTGTTAAATTAACGTTTTTTCCTTTAATAACAAAGCTCTACAAACAAAACCCACGGCTGGAATGGGGGCCCCCAAAAAGTGCCGTCCCAGCCAACTTAACATGGAACACCTAAGTCTGAACACTTGAACACATCCCTTAAGCGTCACTTGGTTACGTTTCTGGGACGTGTCCCCGTAATAACCCAAAACGTTTTGATGTCGGGATCTTCAGGCAAAAGGGTCAACGCGTTGAACCAGCGATTCAGTTTACACTAGAAGAAGAGTCCAAAGACAAAACCTTTCCCGACCCTATTCCAAAGTAACAAAACCAAGATTTCAAGTTTATCGGAAACCCACCAATAAAAAAGATCTCACACACTTTTATTCCATTAAGATAAAAAAGACCAAAAAAGGGACATATCGGGTTTTTTCCCAAGGCATACCCAAAAATTTTTAGTCCCGAGTTTCTTGCGAGGAATGTACTTACATTCACCAAACATTCACTGGTTACAATTTCCTTCTTTTTTTATCAAGCTGCAAAAAAGAGCTCTTAATCATCAATTCTCCCGCATCAACACCGCCCCAACAAAGTATAATTCTTCCCCCAAAAGCCAGGTTGCACTAAACTCTCAAAAGTACTTTTACAAGCTAAAACCAGAGTCGCCATCGCTCTACCACTTCAAAAAAGGGTCTAACCAGGGCAAAACCCAACCCAGAACCGTCAAGCAGGAGTTTTCACTTTACCCTGGGGGCGGACAAGAAATTTCGTAGGTAAACAGCAAGAAACCTCGACACCCCCTCAATGAACACATATACGCATGTAGGAAAAGCAACTTAAACAACGCCCGTGTAAAAAACCGAAATTCCACCAACATCTTTTGAAATTCAGAGACGCCCAATTAGTGATAAAAGAAACTAATTTCCCCCAAACCAAATGCCTTGAATCGCACTGTTGCGTTTCGAAACAATTTAAAAAAAACAACGGATTCACCACTCCTAAAACATAAAACCCCGCCTCACATGTTTCCTGTTTTACTACCAAAACACAGAGAGTGAACACTGAAACAACCTCCTCATTCCCGTTTATATTTTTCCAACCATTTTTAGTTACCCAATAATACTTTTATATCCTTTTACTCATGTACGAATTAATTGCTTTTTTCCTACCACTACTACTACTACCCCATGTATTTACCCCACCTTTGGCCCTTTTTACCCCCTGTGTCCATGTATTGTTGAAGGCTTTATAAAGTCCCGGGGGAGCGAAACGTTGCTACAATAAAAGCACATTAGTTTCACTTGTGTCCTTTTACTTTCAAACACATCTAGGTGAAGTTCAGCCTCCCCATTTTTCCCCTGAAGAAGTAGGGAACCTCCTTCTTTAAAAACTTTTTGCTGAGATTTTAAAAACCCACAACAGCCATGGTGTTGGGAACACCCCACGTAATACCCCGATGGGCAAAGGAAGCTTTAGGAAGGGTAGGGGATGTATAGACCCAAATGTTTAACAGTGAACCATATAAATGAATTTGGTTTTAAAAAAGGGTTAAAAGGGTTTTTTTTGCATTTATGGATCTTAAAAACATAGATAGGGGGGATAGGGGAAACATTGTGGAAAATGTTGCAAGTATAGGAGTAAGTAGTAGGTTACGAAAGCATTTAAGAGCTTATAAGAAGAAGTGAGGCTCAAAAAGGGTTGTAGGAGGAGGGAGGGTTTTTTCCCAGGGAAAAAAAGGGCCCTTTAAAAGGGAGATGTGATGTCCATAGTTGTTCAATGCATTTTGTGGGCTTGTAAGGGGAAATGAATGCCCGGGGATAGGAAAGAAGTGTGGGATTAATTAAAAGATAAAAAAACCAAAACAAAGGGAAATTGTCACATTGCTGTTTGCTGTGACACTGGACCTCTAATTTGGGTGACTGTGAAGAGAAATCGCAGAGGTTAGGAACAATTTGGGAATTACGTAAAAGAAAGAAAAAATTTCTGTGAACACAAAAAAGGGGAAGGAGATATGGATAAAAAAATGAGACGAAAGATTTTGATATCAGATTGAATGGGGGTACTATCGAGAGCGAAAGTGTTCGATTTTTGGAAGGGACTTATCTTGACAAATCCCTTCCAAAAAAACTGAAAAAAAAGGGGATTGCCACTGAGAAGCTGTGAAAACAAAGACGTTATCCATTGGGGAAAGTATGAAGTATAGGGTAACAATCTCATATACGTGTGAATGTTGCGACAAGGAGATGGCTCGAGGCAGTGGAAAAGTGTATCTGAGGGCAATGTGTGGTGCAAATTTATGCAAAATCCGTACTTGGAGATTAGAAGGGGTCTGGTTACTTAGAGTATTATCGAGGGTTGAAGAGGGGTTGTTAAGGTGGTTCAAACATAAGTGGATGGAATAAAATAAATTTAACTAAGGTTGATAAATTTTTTGTGGAAAGGGAGGGTTGGGGTTTTTCCAGGAAAGGTTCGAGGGGGGGTTTAAAGGAGGGTTTTTTTTGCAAGGCTTGGATTTCCAGCAGGGGTGGGGGAGCGTGTTCGGTAGGTGCGAGTGGGGCAAAGTTTTTATGACTTTGACGTGCTGTTGGAATGTCATAAAGTAACACATGTGAAGCTTAAAGGGAAATTTGGGCAGTCGACTGAGTCCCGTAGGAGAAAAATACAGTGTTTTTGTCCCCAAGGGGGAGTCGAGATATATTGGCAGCATTTTAACGTAGTGTTGCACATTCTGGCAAGCAGTGATAGGGGAATGATAATGAAAGTGTCTCTTTTTTTCGGCCCTCTGCCCCGGTGGGAAACGGCCCTGTGTTAATAAAAAAGATAAAAATTAACAGGTCAGCACTTTACCCCGAGCTACGAGCTTCTTTTAAAAATGGGTACTCTGTGCACCAACACCCTTTCCCACAACACATGATTTTCCCTAAAATCTATCCTCACTCCCCCCTCTTCATCTCAATTAAAGTCGGAAGAACGGCGTGGCTGAATAAAACGTAAGGTGACGGGAGGGCTCGAACATGATCCAAACTTAACAAGTCCAGTGTTTATCTCACTACTGGGCTAAGAGTTGTGACTATTTGATGTTACGCACAAACCGCATGAACGCACACACTAACGTATAAAAGATTCACTAAAATAGCTGTCTCAAAAACCACGTCAATAATGCGTAACGTAATTTTCCCGGCGTGTAAACAGAAAGTTAAGGAAATATCAGACGAACAACACAAGTCGTGGGCCTCTATTTTTTGGCTAAATTTTTCGCAACTAGGAGAGAGGTTGTGGGTATGGAGTGTTCTTGCGAGATTTATGGTGCCATGTGTCTTGTGGCAGACTCTGGCTTATTATCCTCCCTCTTTCTCGCAGGTCTATTTGCCTGCCTCTCTCTTTTCTTCTCTCTCTCTCTCTCTCTCTCTCTCTCTCTCTCTCTCTCTCTCTCTCTCTCTCTCATCTCTCTCTCTTCTCTCTCTCTCTCTCTCTCTCTCTCTCTCTCTCTTTTCTTTTACACAGGGTTTGACAAGGTTAGGTTAAGGATTCCTAGCTTTATTGACAAGCTATTTATAGGTTAAGGATTCCTAACTTTATTGGCAAGCTAAGAGCTGTTACTTACATCAGCTCATTTGAAAGCATTTTTATTGTTATGAAAGATACAAGTAGGGAACAGGATGAAGTTGGAGCCATCTGTGGGCCAGCATTTTCATTTGATCAACTGACCTTTATCTAGCTGACATCATTATGCTGTACGAATGTGTTCCGTACTCGAGCCATCCTGGGTATATATGATCTCAGATAGAGTGATGTTCTGGAGAAGGGTACAGCCGGAGTGAAGTTGCTGCTTTCTGCCCGTCTTGTGACATAAAAGCTTGTTTCACGCTGTCCTCGAAGTGGATCCAAGTGTGGTACTTTGACAATATTGGCCTTGTACATAACAGTAAGGCCACCCACATCCCTCCTGTGTTGAAGGCTCTGCGGAAATGACAGATCTATCCAGGATGGGTCCAGGCGAGAGATGAGACGTCTTGCTCTGTTCTCCACTCTGTCAAGCAGTCGCAGATGAGGGAGGAGGGGGCAGGCAAACCAAGAAAGTGGAGCATACTCAAGGTGTGAGCGTACTTGTGCCTCGTACAGAATCTTGCAACCCCTACTGTCAAGCAGATGCGAGATACGGCGAAGTGCTGTAAGTTTCCTGGCTGCCATGTTTGCAAGATTTACAACACGGTTCTTCATGGTTTGTTTGGAGTCAACTTTCACCCCCAAGGATATCAACTTGTTTTCAAGGTGCTAACACCCTCCCATTCATCCTTACTACTGCACCAGCAACAGCATTATGGTGCCTAGAGACCATCATCATTTGCGTTTTCTCAGGTGCAAATGTTACTTGCCATCTATTTCCCCAAGCTGATATAGCTCTTAGCTGGTGATTGTGTAGTTTAGAGCAGTTGGCATTTCTTCTCTTGGATAAGTGAATGTCAGTGTACAGTCGTCTGCATATGCATGGGATTCTGGGATGAGATGAAAAATGTCGTTGAAGTAGACATTCCATAACAATGGTCCCAGCACGCTTCCTTGTGGAACACTTGCCCCAATAGGATGTCTTGCTGATTCCATTCCATTGAGAACTACCCTTAGAGATCTACCATGAAGGTAATCACTGAGGAGACATAGTGTAGAGCCTGCAATTCCCAGTGCTTGAAGTTTTGCTAAAAGACCCTGGTGCCACACCCGGTCGAAAGCACCAGCAATGTCCAGTGCTATCACACAGCTGAGTTTGGATTCATCCAGTGACTGGTGCCACTTAATGGAGAGGTTCAACAACAGATCAGCAGCAGAGTAACCTTTCCTGAAGCCAAAAAACTCTGTCATTTGTCTTGAGATTATTGTCTCAAGGATCTTACCAGTGATTGACAGGAGTGACACTGGTCTGTAGTTGCTGATTTTTGCTCTGCTCTTCTTTTTGTGAACAGGGACTACATTTGCCTCTTTCCACAGAGAGGGCCATTTACACTGTACTAGGCAGTGCTGAAAGATGCGAGTTAGAGGTGCTGCTAGCTGGTCTGCACATCTTCTCAGCAATCTTGGGCTCAACTTGTCTGGGCCCACAGCCTTTTCCTGGTCAAGCGATTTAATAAGGAAATGCACCTCCTCCTGCCTTATTGTCACCACGGACAGTTTTGACAGTTTTTGCAGCTAGCCCAGGAGGGTCCCTTGCTGGATCAGGAACTTGCATTTTGGTAGCAAAGTGTTCTGCAAAGAGGTCCGCCTTCTCTTGACTACTAGTAGAGGTGGTCCCATCCTGTCGATTTAGAGGTGGAATGAGTTCGTCAGGCAGATAACCTTGTCTGTCCTTGACCAGGGACCACCAGGTTTTGCAGCCTACCCTACCTGATGCTAGATTTCTTTTTGTGTCCACCTCCCATTTAGCAATGGCCCACTTTTGAACGTCACCCATTTGCCTTCAGGCTTGCCTGTGCAAGTTCCTGTTATAGATGGTAAGATGTCTCTTATACCTTTGCCATGCTTTGTACTTAGCAGTAGCAGCCTCTCTACAACGAAAGCCAAACCAAGGCTGATCTGTAGGCTTCGTCACATATTGCCTGTGAGGAATGTGTTCTTGTTGTAGATTAAGGATGTGTCCAGTGAAGGCTTTCACTTGGTTGTCAACATCCCCTTGGGGAAGAGCATTCCAATCGGTGGTGGCGAGCTCAGAGCAAAGGGCTGGCCAGTGTTCGCATCGCTATTGGGCCGTGCGGACGTGCTGCGCAGTAGCTCTTGATTGAGTTGGCTTTTGCGCAGTGTTGACGTGTACTTGACTCTGTGAAGACCTGTTTGCGTGCTCTCTAGAATTGAAGCAAGATTCCCTCCATCGAGCAACTTTACCAACAGCTTAAGGAAGAATTGAAGTTGGCGAATATGGAAATTCGGCGACTGACCGAGGAAAACAAAAAGATTCGGAGTAGTCCTCCTGTTTTGAGTCCTCAGGTCAAGAAGGGAAACTGGTCAGTGGCTGGAGAGCAGGGAAAGAAGTTGACGATCAAGAAAACGAATGGAAAGGTAGAAACGATGAAAAAGAAAGAGACTGCCGTGGAAACTGTTGTGGAAACATCCAATACATTCTCAGTGCTACCCGACGAATGTGAGTCGACTACTGGGAACGTCACGACGAAAGACATTAAGGAAGGTACGAATATTGTTGTTGTTGGGGATAGCCAAGTTAGGTATGTGGATAGGGCGTTCTGCTTGAAGGACAGGAGTAGGAGACAGAGAGTTTGCTTTCCTAGGGCTGGGATGGAGGATATTGTTAGCCGTCTGGATGACATCATGAGAGGTAATGGGAGCAACCTATTATCTGTCTCAGTGCTGGAGGCAACGATGTTGGCAGACGTAGGACTGAGGACCTGATTAGCAGGTATAGATCAGCAATAGAAATAATTAGAAGTAAGGGTGGGAACCCTCTCATATGTGGTATTTTGCCAAGGAGGGGAGTTGGAAATGAATGGTTGTCCAGGGCAATTGGTGTCAATTGCTGGCTGGACAAATACTGTAAGGAAAATGCGGTAACATTCATTGACAACTGGGACCTCTTCTATGGCAGAAATGACATGTATGCTAGGGATGGGGTTCACTTATCTTGGTGTGGGGTGGGAGCACTGGCAACTGCAGTGGAGGGAGCAGTTAGGACTTTAAACTAGGAATAGTTAGTGGTATGGGTCCCAGTGTAGTAATATTACGAGTTCTAGGGGAACTAGTAATAATAAGAACGAGATAGATATTGAAAAGCCAGGGACCTTGGGTGATAAAGACAGTAATAGGTTTAGTAGAAAAATAGAAATGAGCAGGAAGGGTAAAGAGAAAGGAGAGTCTTTCAATGTTTATTATGCTAATTGCCGTAGTGCTAGGAATAAGATGGACGAGTTGAGATTATTTGCTAGTGTAGGTAACATTGATCTATTTGCCTTAAATGAGACGTGGTTTAATTCAAAATGTCGGGACATGCCTGCGGAATGTCATATTCAGGGGTTTTAAATTGTTCCAAGAAGACAGAAGTATTGGGAGGGGGGGTGGGGGTGGCATTGTATTTCCGAGATCGCTTGAACTGTTTGCATAAAAACGGGTATTAAGTCTGAAGTAACACATACAGAGTCTGGGATAGAATTTTTCAGAGGGGCATGAAAAACTGATTTTAGGAGTGATATACCGTCCCCCAAACTTAGATAGGGACCAAGGGAAACTACTAGGGAGGAAATTGTTAAGGCCACAAGGCACGATAATGTAGTAATTCTAGGAGACTTTAACTTTAGACATGTTGATTGGAATTTCTTGACTGGGAATTTAGAATCATACGACTTTATAGAAGTATTTCAGGATTGTTTTTTGAAGCAGTTGTGACAGAACCTACAAGGGAAATAAACCTGCTTGACTTAGTTATGGCAAACAATGATCCCTTGTTAATAATTTAGAAATTTCAGAGGAACTGGGTGCTAGCGACCACAAATCAATTACATTTAGCATTGATGGAAGTACGATAGTAGCGATAACTCAGTAACAGTCCCAGATTTTCGCTTAGCAGATAACGATGGCTTAGAGAACACTTATCATCTGTTGACTGGGGCAACGAAGAGAGCTATCAATATGACAGTTTTCTGAACACTATACATCCTGCTCAAAGAGCGTTTATCCCATATAAAGAAATTAGATCAAATAGAAATGACCCAAAATGGATGAATAATAGCTGAAATATCTACTAGGGCATAAGAACGGAATTTATAGGCGTATCAAAAAGAGTGAGGGTCATCTTATGAATCAGTATATTGACATTAAGAGGGACATTAAAAAGGGGATAAGAAAAGCTAAAAGGGACTATGAATTAAAGTTGCTAGGGATTCTAAAACTAACCCAAAAAGTTTTTTTCCAGGTCTATAGAACAAAAGTTAGAGTAAGATAGGTCCCCTTAAAAATAACTATGGGCACCTTACTGACAAAGAGAATGAAATGTGCTTGATTTTAAATAATTATTTTCTCTCCAGGTTTTTACACAGGAAGACACTAACAATATTCCAGTAATTAATTTTTACAGTGGCTAGAAGAAGATAAATTATGTAACATCACAGTCACTAGTGAGATGGTTGTGAAGCAGATAGACAGACTGAGCAAAACAAGTCGCGTGTCCTGACAGGTTTTTTCAAGGTTCTTAAGGAATGCAAAATGGAACTTGTGAACCCATTAACTAATATTTTTAATTTATCTCTTCAAACAGGTGTAGTGTCTGATATGTGGAAGATGGCTAATGTAACTCCTATTTTTAAAACAGGGGACAAGTCGTTACCGTCAAATTACTCCCAATAAGCCTGACCTCAATTGTAGGCTATTACTAGAGGCAATTATAGCTGAGATTATAAGAAGCCATCTCGATAAGCATAGCTTGATTAATGATACTCAGCATGGATTCACAAGCAGGCCGGTCTTGTCTAACTAATTTATTAACTTTCTTCAGTAAAGCTTTTGAGGCTGTTGACCACAATAAAGAATTTGATATTATTTACTTAGATTTTAGTAAGGCTTTTGATAGAGTTCCGCACCATAGACTGTTAAAGAAAGTGGCAGCTCATGGCATTGGGGAAAAGTGCTCTCGTGGATCGAGTCATGGCTCACTGACAGGAAGCAGAGAGTGTCCATAAATGGGGTTAAATCCGAGTGGGGATATGTAACAAGTGGCGTTCCACAGGGATCAGTCTTGGGCCCGTTGTTGTTTATAATATATATCAATGATCTTGATGAGGGAATTACTAGTGATATGAGCAAATTCGCCGATGACACAAAGATATGTAGATAATTGATTCAAACGTAGATGTTATGGAACTTCAGGAGGATTTAAACAAACTCTATTCTTGGTCAGAAAAGTGGCAGATGCAGTTCAATGTAGATAAATGCAAGGTTCTGAAGCTTGGGAGTGCCCATAACCCTAGTACTTATAAGTTAAATGATGTAGAACTTAGCCATACAGATACGAAAATGACTTTGGGGGGTTTATGGTGAGCAGCAACCTTAAACCAAGACAGCAATGCCTAAGCGTACGTAATAAGGCAAATAGATTACTGCGATTTATATCAAGAAGTGTAAGCAACAGAAGTCCAGAGGTCATACTGCAGCTTTATACATCATTAGTAAGGCCTCACCTAGATTATGCAGCTCAGTTCTGGTCTCCGTATTACAAAATGGACATAAATTCGTTAGAAAACATTCAGCGTAGGATGACTAAATTAATACATAGCATTAGAAATCTTCCTTATGAAGAAAGATTGAAAACTCTTAAGTTACATTCGCTTGTTAGACGAAGAATGAGGGGAGACCTGATCGAAGTGTATAAGTGGAAGATAGGTATTAATAAAGGGGATATTAATAAGGTCTTGAGGATGTCTCTCCAAGAGAGAATCCACAGTAATGGATTTAAATTAGATAAGTTTAGATTTAGAAAGGACATAGGAAAGTATTGGTTTGGAAATAGGGTAGTTGATGAGTGGAACAGTCTACCTAGTTGGGTTATTGAGGCTGGGACTTTGGGTAGTTTCAAATCTAGGTTGGATACGTACATGAGTGGGAGGGGTTGGATTTGAGTGGGACTTTCACATCAGTGCTTATTTCTTGGGTGGCATTGAAAATTGGGTTGGGCAAATGTTTTGTTAGTGGGATGAATTGTAAAGGACCTGCCTAGTATGGGCCAGCAGGCCTCCTGCAGTGTTCCTCCTTTCTTATGTTCTTATGTTCTAATTGACTCTTTCCCATAGCTAGGTTGTACATGTCTACTCCTCACCTCGTTCTGTTGGGATCTTAAGTGTCGTAAAAACAGCCTTGAGGTCAGATGATCCAACGTAGCCGAGGGATTGACAAGTGTCTATGCCTTCTGCCAGATCACTCACTACTGGGTCAAGGGAGGAGCCAGAGATGTGAGTAGGAAAATCAACAAAGTTTCTCATGTCAGTAACTGCAAGAAGGTCATCAAAGTCCCTCTGTATAAGGTGTTGTTTGAGGTCGCCAACAATTATGATATGTTGACAGTTGTGCTGTAGCAGAAGGGAGTCCATATTTTCCATTAGGAAGTTGATGGGGTCTGCATGTTGCCACTGAGATCTGTACATTGCACATGCTAGTACAGAGGTGATAAATTAGACACATGTGCAACTCTTGGGTATCTTTATTAAGGAAACGTTTCGCCACACAGTGGCTTCATCAGTCCATACACAGGAGAAGCTTGAAGAACAGGAGGAGAATGAGGTAATCAGTCCCTCAACCTTGAGTCGATGTGGTCAGTCCATCAATCTTGAGTAGAATACGGCATATGAGCGGAGAAGGAGCTTATAAACCGTAGGCAGGAGAGGTGCAGCAGTCGTAGTGGTGTCACATTTGCCCAATGTGGAAGTAGGTCGTGCCCAAGGTTAGGCAAGCGACGAATTCCCAAGTATTAAGATCCCAAGAAGTTGCAGTGTCTGACAGGATTGTAGATGAATGGTTCACAGAACCGACACGTTGATAAATTAGACACATGTGCAACTCTTGGGTATCTTTATTAAGGAAACGTTTCGCTACACAGTGTGGGACTTCCAGTCTTTGTCAATAGTGTCACCATCAGCTGAGCAGCTTACGTCACTTGATGTAGGCTGCACTGGCTTTCTACAATAGCTTGAAGGGTTTTCTAATGATTTGAGGGGCCATGAAGTGCTTCCCTGTGATGGATTATCTTAGCTGCGACTTTACAACACAGCCCAAGGGCAGTCTTGAAACTTCGACAGGAGTCCCTGAGGTAGTATTTCTGAACCTTCCTCTGTAGCTCCAGGCTTGTTTCCCAAAACCACATTA
>NC_069407.1:70690671-70774636 GCF_026875155.1 Cherax quadricarinatus
GGTTAGTTCAGAGCTAAGGGGAATGTCCTATGGAAGAAAGATTAAGGAAATGCGGATCTCGACGACACTGGAGGACAGGAGGGTAAGGAGGAGGACTGATAAACGAATATAAAATACTGCGTGGAATAGACAGGTGGACAAAGCAGATGTTCCAGGGAGGGGACACAGAAACCAAGAGGCCCACAATTGGAAGTTGGAAGACACAATGAGTCAGAGAGATAGTAGGAAGTATTTCTTCAGTCATGAGTTGTAAAGGCAGTGGAATAGCCTAGAAAATGACGTAGTGGAGGCAGGAAACCATTCACAGTTTTAAGACGAGGTTTGGATAAAGCTCATGGAGCGTGGGAGAGAGGGCCTTGTAGCAACCGGTCGAAGAGGCGGGGCACAGGAGCTAGGACTCGGGGGAACCTGCAACCACAAAATAGGTGTGTACAAATAGGGTGAGTACACACACACACACCCACACACCACACACGCACTCACACGCATATATATATACTATTTATATGTTATATTATATTATGAGTATGTCGCCCTGTCCTGCCGAATAAGTAAAATTGTTCAATTAGCAGGAAACTCATTACAATTAAGTCTTTCTAACATTTCTTTTATACATTTAAAAGATATATTCTTTTCATTTATGTTAATGTAAAAAAATAATAATTTTGTACAAAAGGAACATTGAAGCTGATCTAACTTATTATAACAAGAGCATTTAATTAGCCAATCCAACTAAATTATATTTTTTGATAACTTTACATTAATTTAATAATAAACAAACACAGATAAATATTTTTTTTCCGTGGAAGATTCAGAATGATTTTTACCGAAATTATTGCATACACAATATTCGACTTACTTTATTTAGCAGAAAGCGTTGTATTTAAGCCGAAAATTTGCAATTTTCCTATCGGCACGACATATATATTATATATATTATATATATATAGTATATATATATTTATATATATAATATAATATTAATATTTATATGTATGAATATATGGGGTAACTGAACCTACTATTCTAGCTTGCCAATGTCATTTGCTCGTCCACCTCTCAAGATAGGCATTCAGCCAAGTGCTAAGGTGGCGAGAAAGGAGTATCTAAGGAAACGTAAATCAGATAACAACTAGGATAAGGGGAGGTGTATTGAAGTGATTTTACATATTGAAGAAAATATCTTCCTGCCCCCCACCCACCCCCCCAGCGCAGTACTCGTCCCGTCAATAAGTAAAACACATTCAATAGACAAACCTTTTTCTCCCCTCCACGACACCCGACCGAATCATTAAGACGCGGTCTGAAGATCATAAACAGGGTCAGGTCTCGGAGGGTTGGCTCGGTCTATAGCGTTAGTCCAGTCCAAGACTAACTCTGAAGGGGGGGGGTGGGTTTTGCAGTCCACTCACACCCACCCCCCTTTTCCGAAACCCCAGTCCTCACCCATGTTAAATTCACCCATTCAAACTGATGCCCCACTCTGCTTGTTCCCGTAGTGCCCCCCCCCCACTTCGTTCTTTTCAGATCGTCGCTTTCCCCCCTTCGATTTTCCCCTGGTGGCGAGGGGTTCAGCCCTTAAAAGGGAAGGGGACCTGTGAGGATAGATGTGTAAGTGGGGGCTTGTCGAGGAGGGAGTAGAACGGGTTTAAAGCATGGAAAAAACTTGGGGGAGGTGATAAAGGGACGGAAAAATTAGAAAAGGAGCTGTAGCTCCTGGGTCTTGTCATTATGGGTAAGCTCTTGCTCTGCCTTTTGGTTATAGTAAAGGGGACTTTCCCAAAGAAAATTTATTAAGGAAAAACTTTTTTAAAAAGGAAATTAATTTATAGTGAACTAACATATCTTCGAAATCCCCTGTCAAATTTTTCGAAAAAAAGTTTTTGGGCTCTTTTCCCATCTTTTTATCTACCGGGTTGGGCCCCTTTCCTCATACAGTTGGAATTTTTAATTAGGGATATCAATATTATTTTTATGCCTAACACCCAAAAAAATTTAAAACTGAAAAAATTAAAAACAATAAAATAACACAAATTTAAATCCCAAATTTTTATGATATTAAGTATTTAGTTGTTTTTCTAATGATAATTGAAAAAAGGGACAAACCCCCCCTGCAGCTCCCCTATCCCCATGGGGCAGCCCAAAGTTCCTACCGGCTTAACCCATGCCCCAACCTAATCAGGTCAGGTCATTTTCACTTAAGGAAGGAATACGGCAATTGCCCCAGTACACAAGCAAATCAGATCCAATCACACCCCCCCATACCACTCATGTTTTTATCAAATCTTTTTTAAAAAACTACACAACGTTTAGCCTTTAAAAATGTATTTTTGAGAGTTTTTTCCCAATCACCCAAACTTTTTTCCCAAAAACAGGTTTTCCTATACCTTCCTTCTAAAATTTTTAAACTTAAAACCCTTTGTGAGAGTCCTTCTAGGCTAGATATTTTCAACAGCTATTTACATCCCCTTTATTTTTTCCCTTTTTTCCTTTTATACCCTAAATCATATCCCCTTAACCTTCCCTTTTAGGGGAGTACAGATTCGGGGCCCCCAGTTACCCTCGTAGGAAGGTTTTGATACAGGGGATCAACTTGTCTTTCCCCCTTGTGTTTTCAAGAACATTTATACCATTCGTAATACGGTGACAAAAAAGGCGCTTATCTAAAGAGGCAAACCCAAAGGGTTATAGAGATGAAGAAAGCCTGAGGACTCTTTTATTTATGTTCTTGATAAGAAGCCAAGGATTTGCTAGTTTTATTGCGAAAAATATGCATGTTGTTTTGGGTTTCAGTTACTTCTAAATCTTTTTCGCTATCCGTAATTTAAAGTTTTACATTATTTAGTTTATATGTGATGGTTTTTTTGTCGCCAACATTTAAATTTTGCATTTGTCTATTTAAACTGCATCTCCCATTTTCCCCGACCACTGCATCAGTCTATTAAATCTTCCCTGGCTGCTCAAATGTCCTCGCAGAATGAATTCGAGGGCCCTTTTTTGGGTTTCTCGGAAACTTGTTATGTCGCTCTTTATCCCCTTCTATTGTTTTGTGATTGTGAAAAAAAACAGGGGGCCCAACATGACCCTGTGGAAAAACGCTCGGCGTTCCCCACCTTTGATTTCTCTCCTTTTGCAAAAATGTCTGTGCCTATTGTCAACCCTGCCTCATCAGGGAAAAAATTTTCCTCCTATTCCTTGGCCTTAATTTCCCTGTGTCTCTGTGTGGGCCCGTCAAAAGCCTTACTGAAGTCCCAATACACAATATTTTTTTATTACCCTGATCTCCCCAAATACATGTGAAAAAAATTAATAAATTGTTTTTTAAGGCAGGAACGCCCCTTTGTAAAACCCCTGTGAGATTCGTTGATAAATTTTTCTTTTCAAAGGGGGTAGGAACGCCCCGACAATTTTGTTCCCCAAATTTTTCCCCCTTTGGGGGTTAGGTTTTGGTCTTAGTTTGAAACTAAGGACCGTCCCAGCTTTGAAAATAGTACACATTTTCCATTTTCCACTTTTGGGACTATGCCAGTTTGTGGTGATTGTTTGTAAAAATTAGCAAAGGTTTGAAGCTCTCTTTACATTCCTTTAGAACCCCCTTTAACAGTTCATAGGGGTGGGGATTTGTTAGGTTTTTTTTATCTATTTTCCTAAGGACCCTGTCACTTGTGCCTAAAAGTGCACGTTTTTTATCGTCCTGTTCTACTAGTTGATTATTTTGGAATAGCTAGTTTTCCTGTGTAAAAACTGAGAGGGAAATATTTTGTTAAAAATTCTACACCTTCCCTTTTCACGTTTCGTAGCTGACCCCAAAAAAACTTTTGAGTGGGCCTATCTTGTCCCTTATCTTACATTGTACACCTGGAAAATCCTTTTGGGTTTGTTTCGTTCTCTTGCAAATTTAACCCCATAAATTTTTTTGTTTTTTTTTTCCCCCTTTTTTTTTTTTTTTAATGAATTATTTATTTCTTAATTGCCCCTTCCTCTTTTGATTTGCCTATATTGCCCCTTTTTTTGACCAATTAGATGTTTTATTATTGTTTTCCATTTGGATCATTTTTGTTTTATTGATTTCTTTTTGGAAAAATAATTTCGGCAGCTAAATTGCCCCGGAAACTCATTTGGCAATTACACCACCGACCTAGTGGGTCATTCCGTTCAGCCCCCCCAATCATTTTTCAGTCCTATGAAATCAGCAAGCGGAAGTCATGGAAGGACTTGATTGCCATTTCGAGGGAATTCCATGATATATTAAAACTGGGATTTTTTGATCCTTTTTCCAGGTCTCATTAACCTAAGATTATTGTTAGTCTTTTCCCGCTGGCCCAAAAACCAAGTTTAAAACGTTATTCTTCTGTTGGTTCTGTCACAAAATGTTTTAAAAAACAAACCCAATCGCATAAGAAAGTCACTGACTTAAAGTCCCATCAAATTGCTCACAATCGTTATAGTTTAAATCTCCCTTTGCAGACTTTTTGTATGTAGTGCCTTCGAAATTTTGTCCTGAAGTTTACTGCCTCCCTTCAGGATTTGGGGCCTGTAAATCACACCCAAAATTTTTTTTTTCCCCGTCCTCGAGAGTGTTACCAAACAGATTCGTGGCTTACGCTTCCAAATTTTTACTTGTCTTAAACAACAATTTTTAAAATTTTCTCGAATACTTCGTTTCCACCACCCTTCCCCCGTTGCCCTGTCAGGCGGAATAATTTATAGCCTTTTATTGGGGCATTAGAGGGCCCCCCTCTATCTTTCGATTAAAAAGGGATTTAGCAATAAAATCTATGTTTCTGCATTTCAATAAACTTAGTCATTATCTTATTTCTTACATCCTGCTATTGTTGTAAACCTTAAGGGAGCTGTCCCCTTTCTGCCCTTGCTGTCTCCCTTGTTTGCTGACCCGTTATTGTCTTTATTTTAATTTTATGTGAAGTTTTTATTTTTTACTGTTTTCAACCCCCAGTGTTGCAACCTGCTTGTTTCCCCAACACCCCATCCTCTATCTTTATCGTTTAAAATTTAGGGATTTCACAAAGGCCCCCCCAAGGTTTGAAGTGTACCCCCCCTGCCCCCCGAGAGATGACTCCATCCGGGTCATATATGTTTTCCCTAAAAATTTTTCCCAGTTGTCATGTATGGGATTGCAAGTTCCTTGCAGTATCTGTCTAGCCACAAATTGCCTAGACAACCATTATTCCCCACTCCCCTTTTAGGCAAGATGCTAATGGATTGGGCCCCTCCTTAGACTTAAAAAATCTTAGCTGCCCTTACTTATCTGCAATAATTTCTCCCCTTTCCCCAATTCTTTCCCGCATGAGCAAAAAAAAGGATTTGTTCCCATACCTGACATGATATCCAACCCTGTTGACTTTTGCCCCAACCCCAGCTCCGGGAAGCACACTCTATTCTATCTTCTTTTTCCCTATTCCAAAAGCCGGCCCATTTATCTTACCTGTGAGTCCCCAAACCCAAAAGAATCCGCTTACTTCTATTAGCAGGGGCAGTAGTACCCTTACCTTCAGGGCCCATGAGTCATTCATCCTGAAAAACGGAAAAGCGATTTCCTACCTTAAATCTTCACCCTTGACTTTCCTTATTTGATGTCCCCCCCTTTTTGGGGGAAACCCCACTCCCCTTTGTAGCAGGTGCTGGATGACCTCATGTGGTAGCAGCTATACAATTCCACCTACAGCCCCCTCGCGAGGTGATAGACTGCCCCTCGCTGCTAGAAGCCTCATTCCCCTAAACCCTTTCCCAGCCCCTCAATCACTCCCGACCTTTTTAATTTACCCAGCCTCCTAATCCCCTCGGGAAAGAAGAGGACTTCTTCCTTCAACCCCCCAATCTCAGATTTAAAACCGTGAAAAAAGCAAGCCTTTGATTTTGAAACCGCACCAAACCCTCAAAGCGCTCGAGTCTGTGATACATGAGGGATGCCCACGGACCATGAACTATTTTAAGGCAACACGAAATTTAAATTTTTGTAAAAAATACCATCATTATAAAAATTATTTCTCTAATAAAATTCTCCATAATTAAATAAAGAAAAAATTTTATCATGATTTTATTAGAGAAAAATAGTAGTAGTGTCTCGTTACGACCCTTTCCCCCTTCCCAACAGAAGAGGGACAGTTTTACTGAAAAGTATCCCTTGAGAGAAAAATGTAAAATGTATGAGGGATGAAATTTTAGATGTATTGATGTTCAGGTATACATTTATCTTCTTCCATTATAGTTTTCCCCCAGTTTTCGTAAAGGTCCTCTCTCATTCCGATTTTCAAAATTTCACACAATGTCTTTCATGGGTCGCGAATATGCACCCAAAAAATTTAAAAAATAGTTTTTTTTTGTGATAATCTACCTCTCAGTACACAAAAGGGGGGAATTATAAAGCCCCCTGGCTGTTTTAAAAGAAGGAAGTGGGAGGCCCCTAAAGTCAATACCTGTCGGGGGCGCGCTCGTAGTCGGTTTACGTGTGGCTAGCAGTAAAAAAACCCCTGATTATCGACCCTGATCCCCCAGGGGGCCGGGTCCAGACGGGCCGGGGTGTTGATTCCAAACCCTCTTCAGGTATTTCCAGGAAAATTTATCATATTTATAAAAAACTATTTGAATCGAGAGGAATTCGTATTAAAACTCATTTTCCCCTCTTGACACAGCCTCCTTTGTCTCCCGCCCTTTCTCTAAGAGAGCGTCTCCACCCCACCGTGCGTCTCCACGCACCCGGCGTCCCCAACCCCCCCCCGTGCGTCCCACGCCACAGTGTGTTCCACGCCGCCCGTGCGTTCCACGCCCACGTGTGTTCCACCCCTTTCGTGCGTCTCCAGCCACCCGTGCATGGAGCACCTTATAAATTTCCCCTTTAACATCACATTATATTTTCACCCAGTTCGTAATTTCCTGACATATATATGTCTTCCTCAAAAGATATATTTTCCAAATTTTTAAGTATTTATATAAAGATTAAATTAAAATTTTATTTTTCCTTACGAATTTTTAAAAAAATTACCCATCGGCTGAAAAGACGTTAGATCTATAATGTATAAAACAAAAAACGCACGAAGTGATTCGGCGAGCACTTTTTGCGAACATGTAATAACTATTTTAAAAATTTGTGACCGGGGTTTGCAAAAGGAAATTTCTTGGAAAATTTAAACGGGTGCAAAAGTTTTAAAATTACCAATTATTTTTAAAAAAAAACCCAGATTTTAAATCAAATTAATCATTGCTCAAGAAGAGGGAGGGGGGGGGATGAATTTTCCCTTAAAAATTTAAAAATTTTACTTATTAAGTGTATACACCTCCTCCCTCAGAAATTTAAATTATTTTATTAAATTCGATTTTATATAAATTTTAACACTCAAAATGATAAATTATCCCTGTTTTTAGGAGAGAGAGGTGATGCAGTCGCTGTGTTGTTCGCTCTTTGACGAGCGATTTAACCTTGCCGGGACTGAACAGTGATTCCATTTTATCTCGTTGTCTCTGCTTCATCCCCTGTGTTATCCTTTTTAATCACTTGTGATAATTTAATTTATTAGTATTTATTGAAAGAGTCTTTGAGAGCCCTTCAATATCAAAGATCATAGGGATTAAAATTAATGTCTAAATGTTTTTTTGGCCCCAGCTCAACACAAAAGATATTTTAAATTTCAATTTTTTTATCTAGATAGATTAAATATTTTTCCCCCAAAGATAATTTGCACGGCCCCGTCTAAATGGACTGAACCTTTTTCGTTCATGCTTCTGATGCCCATAAAAAAGAGGCCCCCTAAGGAATCGAATTCTGTCCACACACAGATGTCCAAAATTTCACTCCTTTTTTTCACCACTTGAAATTTTGACAAGCAAAAATTTCATTTCTTTTTTCCCTTTATCGCCTCGGAAGTTTTCACCCCCTCTTTTGGGCCTTTTATTAAAACAACTATCCTTTACCTCAACGATTTTGTTCCTAATTTATGCAGTATTTAAATTTTAATTATTGTCTTTTTTATTTTTAAGTCAATTTTGTCATTTATTTCCCCTTTCAGTACTAGCCCAAATAGATTTTTTAAAGGGAAAATTCGTATTATTTTTCTATGAATGTGAAGTCTTATTTCGAATCATTCTTACAATAATAAAATAAAATCAAATACTGTATTTATATTTTATTACAAAAAAAAATTTTTTTATTTAGCAACCTTTTTTAAAAAATTTTGTAATAAAATAGAAACAACATACACAGATTCAACCTAATTTCATATTTGTTGTTTCCCATAAAGGGGTTTTTTAACTCTGGAAAGTCATTATTCCATATTTATCTACACTCCCCATTTCACAACGATTCGATGAATACAATTTCTGTTTTCCCAGTTTCAACTACTTGTGTATATTTCCCCCTGTAGATTCCAAAAGACCCAACTCTCCCTCATGATTCTAACGACTTAACTTCCTTTCTACTGCATCATACAAGGAATGATCCTCAGCAAAATGAGGAGTCTGTAAATGGAAAAGAACTTGAATTTAAAAACTGAATTCATATGCAAATGAACTTTAAACTACTTTTACTTACTTAAATTATAAGCTTTTGGAGAAAATTTCTTATATTGATAGCACGCATATAGACTCACAAAAATTTTTTCTTCAAAAAAGCGTTTAAGGGGTCAGGACGTGAACAGGCCCTATGCTATATATATATATATTTTTATTTTATATTTTTATTAATTTATTTATATATATAATATATTTATATATTATTTATATATGCTATGAGTGGGAAGTCAGTGCCTGCACTCTGAAGGGGGGTGTTAAGTTGCGTTTTAAAAAATGTAGTCAAGCACCCTTCTGGCAGACAGTGATGGGTGAAAGTGGTAAAAATTTTTTATTTTTGGGCCACCCTGCCCCTTGGTGGGAATCGGCCCGTGTGATAATAAAATAAATAAAAAAAAAATATATATATATTATATTATATATTATTATATATTATTATTATAATATATATTTTTTTAGGTGTAGGTTGGTTGACGCAACCACCCCCGGGGGGACTCCGTCCCGCCAAATGAGTGTAAAACGAACCTGTAATTTTTTTACGTGGTGGAGTGGTGTTTTTGTTGTCTCATAAATATGCAAGTTACGGAGTCTTGTACTTCTATTACACTTAGGTCACACTACCATACATGGACCGTTTTTTATCAACTCATCTGAGTTTTCTTTGATTTTATCTTAATAGTTCTTGGTTTTTTACTTTTCCTTTTTTTATCCTGGGGAAGTGGAATAAGAATCTTTTTCCGTAAGCATGGTGTTGTAAAAGTCAACTAAAATGCCGGGAACAGGGTAGTAACCCTTTTCCCGTAAAGATTTCTAAAAAGTAAGAAAAAGAAAATTGTCAAAGTGGGAAGTCTGAATGTGGGGTGTTTTGCAAATGTAAAAAAGAGATGATTTTGGATGTTATGAAAGAAGAAAAATGGATGTCCCCTTTTAAGTGAAACAAAGCTGAAGGGGGGGGAGAGTTTCAATGGGGGGAAAAATGGGATTAGGTCAGGGGTTTCAATAGAGTTAGGCTAAAGAAGGAGTGAATAATGTTTTAAAGGTAAGCTATGGCAAGGGAAAAAAGGGATAAAATGTATAAAATTAAGGGTTTGTGGAGTGAAATAAAGTTGGTGGAAAAGTGGGTTATGTAAGCGTGTATGACCTGGGGGAAGGAGAAAGGGAGAGGAGAGAGAGAGATTCGGGGAAATGTTGGTGAATGCGTGGGGAGTTTTTAAACAAGTGTGAAGTAATGGTGGTTGGAATTTCAATGCAAAGTGGGTAAAAATGTTATGGAGGGAGTAGTAGGTAATTTTTGGGGTGCCAGGGGTAAATGTAAATGGGGAGCCTTTAATTGAGCATGTTAGAAAGAAATTTGGTAATAAGTAATACATATTTTATGAAAAAGAGGATAAATAAATATACAAGGTATGATGTAGCACTAATGAAGTAGTTTGTTAGATTATGTATTGGTGGATAAAAGGTTGATGGGTAGGCTCCAGGATGTACATGTTTATAGAGGGGCAACTGATATATCGGATCATTATTTAGTTGTAGCTACAGTTTAGATAAAGGTAGATGGGAAAAAAAGGAGGTGGCAACAACAAGTAAGAGGGAGGTGAAAGTGTATCAACTAAGGGAGGAGGAAGTTTTGGGCGAGATATAAGCGACTATTGGCACTAAGTGGGCTAGTGCAAAAATGTATGGGGGGGAAGAGGGTTGGAATAGTTTTAAAAATGCAGTATTAGAATGTGGGGCAGAAGTTTGTGGTTATAGGAGGTGGGGGCAGGAGGGAAAAAGGAGTGATTGGTGGAATATGAAATAAAGGGTGTGATAAAAGAGAAAAAAGGTAGCTTACGAGAGGTTTTTTTCAAAGCAGAAGTTTATAAGAAGAGCAGAGTATATGGAAAGTAAAAGAAAGGTGAAGAGAGTGGTGAGAGAGTGCAAAAGGAAGCAGATGAAAGAGTGGGAGAGGCACTGTCAAGAAATTTTAATGAAAATAAGAAAAAATTTTTGGAGTGAGTTAAACAAGTTAAGAAAGCCTAGGGAAAAGTATGGATTTGCAGTTTTAAAAAGAGTAGGGGAGTTAGTAGATGGGGAGAGGGAGGTATTAGGTAGATGGCGAGAATATTTTGGGAACTTTTAAATGTTAAGGAAGAAACGGAGGCGGTAATTTCATGCACTGGCCGGGGAGGTATACCATCTTTTTAGGAGTGAAGAAGAGCAGACTGTAAGTGTGGTGGAGGTACGTGAGGCATTACGTAGAATGAAAGGGGGTAAAGCAGCTGGAACTGATGGGATCATGACAGAAAGTTTAAAAGCAGGGGGGGATATAGTGTTGGAGTGGTTGGTACTTTTGTTTAATAAATGTATGAAAGGGGGGAAGGTACCTAGGGATTGCGGAGAAGCATGTATAGTCCCTTTATATAAAGGGAAAGGGGACAAAAGAGATTGTAAAAATTATAGAGGAATAATTTTTACTGAGTATACCGGGAAAAGTATACGGTAGGGTTATAATTGAAAGAATTAGAGGTAAGACAGAATGTAGAATTGCGGACGAACAAGGGGGTTTTCAGAGTGGGTAGGGGATGTGTAGATCAAGTGTTTACATTGAAGCATATATGTGAACAGAAATTTAGATAAAGGTAGGGAAGTTTTTATTGGATTATGGATTTAGAAAAGGCATATATAGAGTGGAATAGAGGAGCAATGTGGCAGATGTTGCAAGTAAGGAATAGGTGGTAAGTTACTAAATGCTGTAAAGAGCTTTTATGAGGATAGTGAGGCTCAGGTTAGGGTGTGTAGAAAAGAGGGAGAATACTTCCCCGGAAAAGTAGGTCTTAGACAGGGATGTGTAATGTCACCATGGTTGTTTAATATATTTATAGATGGGGTTGTAAAAGAAGTAAATGCTAGGGTGTTCGGGAGAGGGGGGGGATTAAATTATGGGGAATCAAATTCAAAATGGGAATTGGGCACAGTTACTTTTTGCTGATTTATACTGTGGGTTATGGGGATTCTAAAGAAAAATTGCAAAGGTTAGTGGATGAGTTTGAGAACGTGTGTAAAGGTAGAAAGTTGAAAGTGAACATAGAAAAGAGTAAGGTGATGAGGTATCAAGTGATTTAGATAAAGAAAAATTGGATATCAAATTGGGGAGGAGGAGTATGGAAGAAGTGAATGTTTTCAGATACTTGGAGTTGACGTGTCGGCGGATGGATTTATGAAGGATGAGGTTAATCATAGAATTGATGAGGGAAAAAAGGTGAGTGGTGCGTTGAGGATAGTGGAGGGCAAAAAACGTTATCTATGGAGGCAAAGAAGGAATGTATGAAAGTATAGTAGTACCAACACTCTTTTATGGATGTGAAGCTTGGGTGGTAAATGCAGCAGCGAGGAGACGGGTTGGAGGCAGTGGGATGTCCTGTCTAAGGGCAATGTGTGGTGTAAATATTATGCAGAAAAAATTTGGAGTGGGGGAAATTAGGAGAAGGTGTGGAGTTAATAAAAGCATTAGTCAGAGGGCAGAAGAGGGTTGTTGAGGTGGTTTGGTCATTTAGAGAGAATGGATCAAAGTAGAATGACATGGAAAGCATATAAATCTATAGGGGAAGGAAAGAGGGGGAGGGGTCGTCCTCGAAAAGGGTTGGAAAGAGGGGGTAAAGGAGGTTTTGTGGGTGAGGGGCTTGGACTTCCAGCAAGCGTGCATGAGCGTGTTAGGTAGGAGTGAATGGAGACGAATGATACTTGGGACCTGACGATCTGTTGGAGTGTGAGCAGGGTAATATTTAGTGAAGGGATTCAGGGAAACCGGTTATTTTCATATAGTCGGACTTGAGTCCTGGAAATGGGAAGTACAATGCCTGCACTTTAAAGGAGGGGTTTGGGATATTGGCAGTTTGGAGGGATATGTTGTGTATCTCTATACGTATATGCTTCTAAACTGTTATATTCTGAGCACCTCTGCAAAAGCAGTGATAATGTGTGAGTGTGGTGAAAGTGCTGAATGGTGATGAAAGTATTTTCTTTTTGGGGATTTTCTTTCTTTTTTTTGGGGTCACCCTGCCTCGGTGGGAGACGACCGACTTGTTGAAAAAAAAAAAAAAATATATATATATATATATATTATATATATATATATATATATTATATATATATATATAACAAACACTGCACTAGCCAAGGACTCGAACCAATGCTGCTTTGGCCTGCCTCATGGTGGGCGAAAACACATGACGCCCTTATCCACTGGACCATACAATCCTTAGAATAGCGCATCCAGCGGAACTGAATGTTGTACTCGCTACCCAAGGACATACGATGGTGTGGATGACTTTATGCTAATTTCATTCTAGTCCCTGTTTGGTGTATGGTCCAGTGGATTAAGGCCATTGTGAGCGAGAACCACATGATGCCTTAACCCACAGGACCACCCAGTCCTACAAGAACCAAGCACCCAGCTAAACTAGGTGTGTTACTCTTGGTTCGAGGACATAATTTCTTTCTCATCCCTGTTTGGTGTACTAGCTTACGAGCAGCATATATATTTTTGTAACCACGAACGAGTGGTATTCATCAATAACAACACTGCACTAGCCAAGGATGTGAACCCGACTGGAGTTCTGTAACAGGGTGACAGCAGTATGACAAGAGAGAGAGAGGGGTGGGTAGATCTCGTTTTCTTTGACCCAGTTCCACACAAGAGATTAGTGCAAAAACTGCAAGTATAACAGAGAGGGCGCTGCAATGGATCAGTGAATACCTGACAGGAAGGCAGCAGAGTGTCATGGTACGCGACTAGGTGTCGAAGTGGACGCCTGTGACTGGAGGGGTTCCACAGGGGTCAGTCCTAAGGCAAGTGCTGTTTCTGATATATGTGAATGACATGACGATGTCAAGTTAATGAAGAGAATTCAATCGGAAGAGGACCAGCCAGGACTACAAAAGGATCTGGACAGGAAATCGATCTAACAGCACTGTAGGACAGGACAGACAGGGAAAATATGATAGCGACAAACAAAATACTGAGAGGAATTGTCAAAGTCGACAGAGACAGGATGTTCCAGAGATGGGACACAGCAATTAGGGGTTACAATTCGAAGTTCAATACTCAGATGAATCGCAAGTATTTTAGGAAATATATCTTCACTCAAAGAGTTGACAAGAAGTGGAGTAGTCTAGGAAATGATGCAGTGGAGGCAGGATCCATGAATAGCTTTAACAAGAGGTATGATAAAGCTCATGGAGTAGTAAGAGTGACTTAGTAGCGACCAGTGAAGAGTCGGGGGCAGGAGCTGTGAATCGACTAATGCACCCAGAACTAGGTGAGTACAACGAGGTGAGTACACACACACACACACACACACACACACACACACCACATGGGGGTCCCAAAACATGGAGAGCCAAGATGATGGATGTGGTACTGGAAAACCTCATTCATCAACATGTTAAGGACACTACCAGAGAGAGGGGGGAGAAGGATGAACCAGCAAGACTTGACCTTGTGTTCACTCTGAGCAGTTCAGACATTGAGGACATCACATATGAGAGGCCCCTTGGAGCTAGTGACCACGTGGTTCTGTGCTTTGAATACATAGTACAGTTACAAGTGCATAGAGTAACAGGAGTTGAATGGGGAAAGCCAGACTATAAAAGGGATGACTACATAGGTTTGAGGAACTCCCTGCAGGACGTTCAGTGGGACAGAGAACTGGCAGGAAAGTTGGTAAATGAAATGATGGAATACGTAACAACAAAATGCAAGGAGGCAGAGGAAAGGTTTGTTCCCAAGGTCAACAGAAATAATGGGAAGACCAGAACAAGCCCTTGGTTTGCCCGACGGTGTAAGGAAACAAAAACTCTGTACACTAGAGAATGGAAAAAGTACAGGAGGTAAAAAACACAGGAAAATAAGGAGATTAGTCGCAGAGCCAGGAACGAGTACACACAGGTGAGGAGGGAGGCCCAGCAAGAGTATGAAAACAGCATAGTATCGAAAGTCAAGTCTGACCCGAAACTGCTGTATAGCCACATCAGGAGGAAGACAACAGTCAAAGACCAGGTGATCAGGCTGAGGAAAGGAGGTGGGGAGCTCAACATGAGATTTAAGGTAGTATTTGCAGTAGAGACAGGAAGGGCTCTGGGAAGACAGCAAGGAGGGGGACACCAACAGATAATATACCATCAAGTGTTGGATGACATACAAACAACGGAGGAAGAGGTGCAGAAGCTGCTAAGTGACCTTGATACCTCAAAGGTAATGGGGCCGGACATCTCCCCCAGGGGCCTTAGAGAAGGCGCAGAGAAGTTGTGCATGCCACTAACCAAATCTTCAATACATCCCTTGAAACTGGTCAACTACCTGAGGTATGGAAGACAGCAGATGTGGTCCCCATTTTTAAGAAAGGAGAGAGAAACGAGGCACTAAACTATAGACGTGTACAGTATGCAAAGTCATGGAGAAGATTTTCATGAGGAGAGTGGTGGAGCACCTGGAACGGAGCAAGATTATAAACGACAACCAACACAGATTCATGGAAGGAGAATCCTGTGTCAGAAACCTTCTGGAGTTCTGTGATAAGGTAACAGAAGTAAAACTCGAGAGAGAAGGGTGGGTTGATTGCATTTTCCTGGACTGCATGAAGGCCTTCTATGTAGTTCCTCTCAGGAGATTAGTGCAGAAGCTGGAGGTCCAGGCACGGATACCAGGAATGGCACTGCAGTGGATCAGACAATACCTGACAGGGAGGCAACAGCGAATCATGGTACGTGATGAGGTATCACAGTGGGCTCCTGTGACGAGCGGGGTCCCATAGGGGTTAGTCCTAGGACCAAAGCTATTTTTGGAATATGTGAATGACATAATGGAAGGTACAGACTCTGAGGTGTCCCTTTTCGCAGATGATGTGAAATTAATGAAAAAAATTGAATCAAATGAAGATCAGACAGGACTACAAAGAGACCTGGAGAGGTTGGGTACGTGGCCAGCAACTGCCTTCTCGAATTCAACCCTTCCAAATGCAAAATCATGAAGATTAGGGAAGGGCAAAGAAGCCCGCAGACATAGTACAGGCTAGATAGGCAAAGACTGAAAACCTCACTCAAGGAGAAAGATCTTGGGGTGACCATAACACTGAGCACGTCTCCAGAGGCAAACATCAACCAAATAACTGCAGCAGCATATGAGTGCCTAGCAAACCTGAGAATAGTGTTCCAATACCTTAGTAAGGAATCGTTCAAGACACTGTACACTGTATACGTTAGGCCCATACTGGAGTAAGCAGCATCATTTTGGAACCCACACGTAGTCAAGCACGTCAAGAAATTAGAGAAAGTGCAAAGGTTTGCAACAAGGCTAGTTCCGGAGCTCATGGGAATGTCCTACGAAGAAAGGTTGAGGGAAATCGGACTGACGACACTGGAGGACAGGAGGGTCAGGGGAGACATGATAACGACATACAAAATACTGCTTGGAATAAGATGTTCCAGAAAGGGGTTAGAGAAACAATGGGTCAGAATTGGAAGCTTAAGACTCAGACGAGTCACAGGGATGTTAGGAAGTATTTCTTTAGTCAGAGTCGTCAGAAAGTGGAATAGCCTAGCAAGTGATGTAGTGGAGGCAGGAACCATACATCGCTTTAATACGAGGTATGACAAAGCTCAGGAAGCAGAGAGAGAGAGAGAGAGAGAGAGAGAGAGAGAGGAAGTAGTAGTGATCAGTGAAGTGGCCGGGCCAGGAATCTCGACCCCTGCAACCACAATTAGGTGAGTACATACACACACACAGACAAAGACACACACACAGACACACACACACATACACACACACACACACACACAGGAGGTATGTGAGGAGCTAAACAGGAGATTTAAGGAAGTTTTTACAGTAGAGACAGGAAGGGCTGTGGGAAGACAGCACAGAAGGGAACATCAAGAGGGAATATACCAACAAGTGTTGGATGACATACGAACAACCGAGGAGGAGGTGAAGAAGCTCTTAAGTGACCTTGATACCTCAAAGGCGATGGGACCGGACAACATCTTCCCATGGGTCCTAAGAGAAGGAGCAGAGATGCTGTGCATGCCCCTAACCACAATCTTCAACACATCCCTTGAAACTGGGCAACTACCTGAGAAATGGAAGACAGCAAATGAAAGGAAACAGAAATGAGGCACTAAACTACAGACCTGTGTCTCTGACATGTATTGTGTGCAAAGTCATGGAGAAGATTATCAGGAGGAGAGTGGTGGAACACCTGGAACAGAAAAAGATTATAAATGAAAACCAGCATGGGTTCACGGAAGGCAAATGCTGTGTCACAAACCTCCTGGAGTTTTATGACAAGGTAACAGAACTAAGACACGAGAGAGAGGGGTGGGTTGATTGCGTTTTCCTAGACTGCAGGAAGGCCTTTGACACAGTTCCCCACAAGAGATTAGTGCAGAAGCTGGAGGATCAGGCGCATATAACAGGGAGGGCACTGCAATGGATCAGGGAATACCTGACAGGGAGGCAGCAACGAGTCATGGTACGTGAAGAGGTATCACAGTGGGCGCCTGTGACGAGCGGGGTCCATCAGGGGTCAGTTCTAGGACCAGTGCTATTTTTGATATATGCGAACGACATGATGGAAGGAATAAACTCTGAAGTGTTCCTATTCGCAGATGATGTGAAGTTGATGAGAAGAATTAAATCGGATGAGGATGAGGCAGGACTGTAAAGAGACCTGGGCAGGCTGGACATGTGGTCCAGAAACTGGCTTCTCGAATTCAATCCTGCCAAATGCAAAGTCATGAAGATTGGGGAGGGGCAAAGAAGACCGCAAACAGAGTATAGGGAGAAAGACTTTGGGGTGACCATAACACCGAGCACGTCACCGGAGGCACACATCAACCAAATAACTGCTGCAGCATATGGGCCCCAGGCAAACATGAGAATAGCGTTCCGATACCTTAATAAGGAATCGTTCAAGACGTTATACACTGTGTATGTTAGGCCCATACTGGAGTATGCAGCACCAGTCTGGAACCCACACCTGGTCAAGCACGTCAAAAAGTTAGAGAAAGTACAAAGGTTTGCAACAAGGCTAGTCCCAGAGCTCAGGGGAATGTCGTACGAGGAAAGGTTGAGGGAAATCGGACTGACGACACTGGAGGACAGAAGGGTCAGGGGAGCCATGATAACGATATACAAGATATTGCGGGGAATAGACAAGGTGGACAGAGATAGGAAGTTCCAGAGAGGGGACACAGAAACAAGGGGTCACAACTGGAAGCTGAAAACTCAGACGAGTCACAGGGAAGTTAGGAAGTATTTCTTCAGTCATAGAGTCGTCAGGAAGTGGAATAGCCTAGCAAGTGAAGTAGTGGAGGCAGGAACCATACATAGTTTTAAGAAGAGATATGACAATGCTCAGGAAGCAGAGAGGGAGAGGACCTAGTAGCGATCAGTGAAGAGGCGGGGCCAGGAGCTGAGTCTCGACCCATGCAACCACAATTAGGTTAGTACAATTAGGTGAGTATACACACATACACACACACACACCACGTGCGCGCACACACATACACACACATCTGCAAGAGATTAGTGCAGAAACTAGAGGACCAGGCGCGTATAACGGGAAGGGCACTTCAGTCAATCAGAGAATACCTGACAGGGAGGCAACAACGAGTCATAGTACGGGATGAGGTATCACAGTGGGCACCTGTGACGAGCGGGGTCCCACAGGGGTCGGTCCTACGGCCAGTGCTATTTTTGATATTCGTGAATGACTTGATGGAAGGGATAGACGCAGAGGAGTCCCCGTTCGCAGATGATGTGAAGTTAATGAGGAGAATTAAATCAGATGAGGATCAGGCGGACTTTCAAAGTGACCTGGACAGGCTAGACACGTGGTCAAGCAACTTGCTTCTCGAATTCAACCATGCCAAATGCAAAGTCATGAAGATTGGAGAAAGGCAAGGAAGACAGCAGAGTATGGGCTAGGTGGCCAACGACTGCAAACCTCGCTCAAGAAGAAAGGTCTTGGCGTGATTATAACTCCGAACACGTCTCCGGAAGCACACATTAACCAAATAACTGCTGCAGCATATGGGCGCCTGGCAAACCTGAGATTAGCATTCCGATACCTAAGTAAGGAATCTTTCAAGACATTGTACACCGCTTACGTCAGGCTTATTCTGGAGTATGCAGCACCAGTTTGGAACCCGCACCGGATCAAGCACGTTACGAAATTAGAGAAAGTGCAAAGGTTTGCGACAAGGTTAGTTCCAGAACTAAGGGGAATGTTCTATGACAAAGGTTGAGGGAAATCGGCTTGACGACACTGGAGGACAGGAGGCATAGGGGAGACATGATAACGACATACAAAATACTGTGTGGAAGAGACAAGGTGGACAGAGACAAGATGTTCCTGGGAGGGGACACAGAAACAAGGGGTCACTCATGGAAGTTGAAAACTCAGATGAGTCACAGGGATGTTAGGAAGCAGTTATTCAGTTAAAGGGTGGTCAGGAAGTGGAACAGTCTGGCGAGCGATGTAGTGGAGGCAGGTACCATACATAGCTTTATGACGAGGTATGAAATTGCTCATGGAGCAGGGAGAGAGAGGACCTAGTAGCGTTCAGTGAAGAGGCGGGGCCAGAAGTTGAGTCTCGAGTCCTACAACTACAATTCGGTGAGTACAATTAGGTGGGTGTGTACACACACACACATACACACCCACCCACGTATAACAAGAAGGGCACTGCAATGGATCAGAAAATACCTGACAAGGAGGCAACAACGAGTCATGGTATGTGACAAGGTATCACATTCAGCGCCTGTGACGAGCTGGGCTCCACAGGTGTCAGTCCTAGGACCAGTGCTGTTTTTGATATATGTGAATGACATGCGGAAGGGACAGACTCAGAAGTTTCCTTGTTGCAGATGATATGAAGTTAATGAGGGCAGGATTACAAAGAGACCTGGACAGGCTGGAAGCTTCGTCCAGCAACTGGCTCCTTGAATTTAACCCAGCCAAATGCAAAGTACTGAAGATCGGGGAAGATCAAAGAAGACCACAGACCGAGTACAGGATAGGTGGCCATAGACTGTAAACCTCACTCAAGGAGAAGGATCTTGGGGTGAGTATAATACCGAGCATAACTCCTGAAGTGAATATTAACCAGATAATTGCTGTAGCATATGGGCGCCTGTCTAACGTGAGAATAACATTCCGATACCTCAGTACGGAATCGTTGAAGTCTCTATACACCGTGTACGTCAGGTTCATACTGAGTATGCAGCACCAGTTTGGAACCCACACCTGGTCAAACACGTCAAGAAATTAGAGAAAGTGCAAAGGTATGCAATAAGGCTAGTTCCAGAGATCAGGGATATGCCCTACAAAGAAAGGTTAAGGAAATTGGCTTGACGACACTGTAAGACAGGAGGGTTAGGGGAGACATGATAATGACATTCAAATACTGCGAGGAATTGACAATGTGGACAAAGACAGGATGTTCCAGAGAAGGGACACAGAAAGTTAAAGACTCAGATGAGTCAGAGAGATGTTAGGAAGTACTTTATTAGTCATAGAGTTGTCAGGAAGTGGAGTAGTCTGGCGAGTGATGTAGTGGAGGCAGGAACCTTACATAGTTTTAAACGGAGTATAATAAAGTTCATGAAGCAGGGACAGAGAGGAGCTAGTAGCGACCAGTGAAGAGGGGGACCAGGAGCTATGTATCGACCCTTGCAACCACAAATACAAACACATTCTCACACACACAAACACACTCACAAATGCAACCTATCATTCACACAAACAAAACACATCCACACACACAAAACACAACACAAACACACACACAACACAAACACACAACACACACACACACACACACACACACACACACACACACACACACACACACACACACACACACACACACACACACACACACACACACACACAAATACACACATAACTGCCCACCAAAATAGATCGCACAAAATTTCATAAGGTTTACATTCTGTGGCAAATAAAAAAAAAGTAATGGGTTGCCAGAGAGCAGGACGGAAAACCAGAGGACTGGAGGATGAGTCTGTGCAGGAAGTTTTGATAGAAGAGTTCATAAAAAGGGATCAAGAGTGAGGAAGGAAGTTGAAAAGCTTATCAACAAAACGGAGCAGAGGATGGGTGCAGAAAGCAGGAAATGGGAGCTACAAGCCACACAAACAGAAGCTAGGATACAGAGCTTAGAGGAGGAACTAAAAAAACTGAATCAATCTAAACAACCAAAGTGCAATATGGGCATGACAGAAGGAAGTGGTATATCAGTAACAAACTTGGAGACTGATGGGAATGATGGAATTCAGCCATGTACAGAGGCCCTATCAGAACATCGTGGAGCCTGGTAAAAAAGAGCACACCAGTAACAAATGATGGGACTGAAAGAAATTAGAGTGCTAAGCTATACACAGCAGCCCTAACAGACCACAACAGTGCACAGGAAAATCAGAGGAGGGAAAATGAAAGGCCGCTGGGTACAAGCACAACAGATAGAGAGGGGACTGAAGAAAGGAAAAATGTTATTTAGGTAATTAAATCAGATCACATGATACAAAGGGAAATGCAGTGGGAGGGAGGAGCAGGACAACAGGGGGATAAAAAAATGATTGAAAATATAATGAAAACAATAAGAAAGGACGACTTGACCCAGTTGAAAATTTAATGAGTTCATGGGGGTCTGCAAAAGGAAGGAACCGACCAGTCAAAGTGATCTTCAGGTCAGAAATGGCTCGGAACAGGATCCTACAGGAGAAAGCATGACTAAGGGATGCATCAGAATACTGATGGGTGTACCTTGACCATGACAGAACACGAGAAGAAAGAGTGAAACTGAAAGAGAGAGTACATAGACACAAGGAGGAAAGAGAGGCAAGGATGGAGAAGGGCAGGAGAAAGCAGACTCAGGAGGAAAAGCAAATACAACCTCCCTCAGAACCGCCTACAGAAGTTCCTCAACCCCGGCAACCCCATTGCAACCAAGCACACTAACTCAAACCCCCAGATGTTGTACCCACAGCCCCCAACTCCCACCACAAACTCCACCCTCACAGCAACCCTCTATAGTATCTCAAAAGGTATCCTTCCCCAACCCCAATGTATTACCGCACAGTACTAGAAGGGAATAACAAATAAATGTGAGGAATAACGTGACAGAATGAAGGAGATATCCCCAGACATCATAGCACTCACAGAAACGAAACTCACAAAGATGGTAATAAATGTGATCTTAACATCAGGATATCAGGTCCTGAGGAAATATAGAAGGAACAGAGGTGGAGGAGGAGTTGCAATGTTCATCAAAAACCAGTGAGAATTTGAGGACATGGAAGGAATGGACATAATAGGCGACAGGGACTACAGAGTAGGAACAATTCAGTCTGCAGGCCCTAATGTGGTAATTGAAGTAATGTACAACCTGCCACAGAGCAGCAGGAGGCAAAGAGAAGAATATGAAGAGAGCAACAGAGCAATTGTGGACACACTAGCTGAGGTGGCCTGAAAGGCTAACATGGGTAAGGCAAAATTACTAGGAAGACTGGACCTCGTATTCACCTTGAGTAGTTAAGACATCGAGGATATCACATACTAAAGGCGCCTCGGAGCTAGTGATCGCGTGGTTCCTAGCTTTGAATACTTAATAAAGTTACAAGTGGAGAGGGAAGCAGAAGTAGGATGGGAGAAGCCAAACTACAAACGGGAGGACTACACAGGCATGATGAATTTCCTGCAAGAGGTTCAGTGCGAAAGAGAATTGGTGGAAAATTTAGTAAACGAAATGAAGGACTGTGTGACAAACAGTGCAAGGATTCAGAGGAGAGATTTGTTTCCAAGGGCAACAGAAATACTGGGAAGACCAGAAAGAGCCCTTGGTTCACCCCAAGTTATAGAGAAAAACCTAGGAAAGAATCCAGGAAGCCCAGGAAAATAAAAAAATTAGTCGAAAAGCCAAACAAGAATATGTACAGATAAGGAGGGAGGCACAGCGGCAATTCGAAAACGACATAACATCGAAAGCCAAATCTGACCGGAAGCTGTTCTATAGCCACATCAGGAGGGAAACAAGAGCCAAGAACCAGGTAATCAGACAGAGGAAGGATGGTGGAAGGCTCACAAGAAATGACTGAGAAGTACGTGAGAAACCTAACACGAGATTTAAAGAAGTATTTACAGTGGAGAGAGGAAAAACTCTGGAAAGCCGGAATCGTGGGATACACCAGCTAGGGATACATCAACAAGGAAATCGTAGGATACAACAGAAAGTGATCCACCAACAAGAGCTGGACGAAATACACACAACCGAGGAGGAGGTGGAGATTCTGTAAGTGAACTACATTCCTCAAAGGCAGCGGGACCTGACAACATCTCTCCGTGAATCCATAGAGAAGGAGCAGAGATGCTGTGCGTGCCACTAACAACAATCTTCAACACATCTAACGAAACTGGGAAACTACCTGAGGACTGGAAGACGGCAAATGTCGCAATTTTTAAGAAAGGTGATAGACATAAGGCATTAAACTACAGACCAGTGTCTCTGACATTTATAGTATGCAAAGTCACGGAGAAGATTATCGGGAGATTAGTGGTGGAGCACGTAGAAAGGAACAAGCTTATACACGACAACCAAGTCTGACGGTTTCAGGGAAGGAAAATTCTGTCACAATCCTAATAGAGTTTTATGACAAAGTAATGGAAGAAAGATAAGACAAAGAGATGGGTGGGTAGACTGAATTTTCTTGGACTGCAGGATGGCTCTTGACATAGTTCCATACAAGAAATTAGTGCAAAAGCTAGAGGATCAGGCACGCATAACATGAAAAGCACTGCAGTGAATCAGAGAATACCTGACAGGGAGGCAACAACGAGTTATGATACGTGACGAGGTGTCAGAGTGGTTGCCTGTGATGAGTAAGATTCCACAGGAATCTCACTCATCGCAGGAGGTTTCTGGTATATGTGAATGACATTTGAGAAGAATTAAATCGGACGAGGATCAGATAGGACTACGAAAGGACCTGGACAGGCGGGAAGCCTGGTCCAGCAACTGGCTACTGGAATTTATCCCCACCAAATGCAGTCATGAAGATTGTGGAAAGGCAAAGACCACAGGCAGAGTACAGGTTAGAGGGTCAAAGACTGGAAACCTTACTCAAGGAAAAGGATCTTAGAGTGAGTATAATATGGAGCACATCTCCTGTTGTGCATATCAACCGGATAACTGCTGCAGCATATGGGCATCCGGCAAACCTAAGAATAGTGTTCCGATACCTCAGTAAGAATTCATTGAAGACTCTGTACATAGTATACGTGAGGCCCATATTGGAGTGTGCAGCACCAGTTTGGAACCCGCATCTTGTCAAGCACATTAGGAAATTAGTAAGTGCAAAGGTCTGCAACGAGACTAGTCCCGAAGCTAAGGGGCATGTCCTACGAGGAAAAATTAAGGGAATTCGACCAAACAACACGTGAGGAGATAAGAGATAGGGGTATATGATAATTACATGTAAAATACTGAGAGGAATCGACATAGTGTACAGAGAAAGGATGTTCCAGATATGGGGCACAGCAACAAAGGGTCACAGTTGGAAGACTCAGATAAGTCACAGGGATGTTAGGAAATGCTTCTTCTGTCATAGAGCTGTCAGGAAGTGGAATAGTCTGGAAAGAGATATAGTGGAGGCAGGATCCATAGATAGCATTACCAAGAGGTATGATGAAGCTCATGGAGCAAGGAGAGAGTGACCTAGTAGCGACCAATGAAGAGTCAGGGCCCAGGAGCTATGATTCGACCTCTGCAACCACAATTAAGTGAGTGCAATTAGGTGAGTACACACACAGACATACAGACATACACATACACACAAACACAAACACAAGCACAAACACTCAAACATTTAAACTTGAAGGGGTTCCTAGACTGCAAGAGAACGAGGACAGAATGATAACATCTGAGAGAGATAACACAGAGACGAAAGAAGCAAGAAATAGAGATAAGGCTAGAGTCAGGTAGAAAACAACCAGACTCGAGTGGATCAAAGAGCTACAAATACTCACAAAACCATCCTCAGAAACATGCAGCCAAACACACCTCATACTCACAACCCCCATCCCACAATACACAGTAGAACCCCATAGCGCCCTTCCAGGACTCCCCCCCCCGCCCGGCTACGCCCATAACCCCCTCTCCACGAAAACAATATTGGAAAGGAAACTGAAGGTGTGTCGCACAACGAACAAGTGGGAGGAGAGGCACGAAAGAATAGCAGAGGCATCACCAGACATCTTAGCCCTCACAGAAACCAGGCTCTTAGGAATGAAAACAAATGGCATCTTTCCATATGGATATCAGATACTGAGGAAAGACAAAGGGAATAGGAGAGGGTGGAGGAGTAGCACTGCTCATCAAAAAACAATGGGATTTTCCGGAGTTGGAGAGAGGGGACAGAGGAGAGGCAAGGGTTACATAATACGAACACTTCAGACTGGAGGTCCCAAGGTGGTGATTGCAGTGATATATAACCCACCACAGAATAACAGGAGGCCAAGACAAAAATATGATGTGAGTAACAGAGAGATGATTCTTGAGTAACAGAGAGATGGTGCCTCGAGGCGGGAGAAATTGTCTCAGGATATAATCCCGTCTGGCTGCTAGACTTTACAAAGGACTCAATTTAATGAGTTCCTGCTAATTCACCAATTTTACCTATTCGGAACGACATATTTACATATACGTAGTGCCGAATAAGTAAAACTTGCTATTTTGGCTTAAATAGCAACACACTTCTTTGCGAATAGGGCAAGTGAAAATTTATTTATACAATAATTTCCAAAAATAATTCTGAATCTAACAAAAATATATTTCATTGTGTTTTTTATGAAATTATTTTAACTTTATGTAAAATATATTTGAGTTGGATTAGTTAAATAAATGCGCTGTTATAAAAGTAGATAAGTTCCACAAAATCATTAATTTTTTTTATAATTTAATGAAAAAATATATCTTTAATGTGTGAGACATTTAGGCAAACTTATTTAAATTGGTTCTTGCTAATGACCAGTTTTACCTATTGGGACACACATATATATATATATTATATATATAATATAATATATATATATATATATATATATTTATATATATATATATATCCTGCTGAATAGGTCAAACTGGTTATTTATTGCATTCACAAATTTTCGCTTGCCCTATTCGGCAAAAGGTGCATTACTATTTAAGCCAATATCGCAATTTTTGCTTATTCGGCACGACATTTATATGTATATATTAATGGGTGGGTGTTTGTGTGTGTGTGTGTGTATGTGTGTTACTGTGGGTGTAGGTGTAGGATTTTCTGTGTGGAAGAATGTTTGTTTGTGTGTTCACAGTATATATGTAAGAGTGTATTTATACGCTAACTATTAATTCGTTTTAAAATTCTATTGAAGTGTCTGTGGTGGTGGTGGTGTTGTGGCCAGGCTGATTCAGTATACGTGTGTGACTGACATGTAGCGTTGAGACTGTCCTGCCGACCAACACATCCCAATACAATATAACTCTATTTCTCTGTTTTTCCTCATTTTTAGCTCTCTATTTTTTTTTTTTTTTTTCATACCCACTTTTTTTCTTTTCACATTGAAACATGTGGATTTATTTGAGAAATTCGGAGTGTTTAGGTTTTATTGTAATTTTTTAAACTTCTTGTAACATCTATATTCCATTTCTGTCGGCAATAAGCAGCTCAAATTTGTATATGATCTTTTTAACTTGCATATTATTTGTCTCTCTTAAAACCTTGATTGTTAAACAGTGTAAAACAATACCCTAAGTGTTATAGAATTATAAAGAAAAAACTATGAATAAGAAGGCTAGGATCGAAATAGGAATATTCAACCATTGTATCTCTAACTTCAAAGAATAACACCAAACATTGTTAAGAACTGGTGATAAGTTGGTCCTGCTGGTTTTCTTGGTCAAACTTGAAAAAGAATGTTTGAACAGCTTTCGGCTCATATTTCTTAGCTATATACTAAATACGGAAAAAATCTAGAAGTTGGAGAGTACGTCTGAAGTACATAATAAAGTCTCCGTGGAAGTTAAGAGTTGCATGGAAGTTCGTGAGGAAGGTACCTAACAGGAAACTTTATAATCCATTACAAGGCTGTCTGCTGAGAAGAGCAATTTACCTTTTTCTTATTGAAAGTTTTCTATTAATTTCTGAATGGCTGTACCAAGAAAAGTAAAGAGGGACTTTTCAACACTCTCTAATCTCTACGGCTACTACAAGTATGAAACAGAAGATAAATACCAAACGCTTCTGTAAAAATGGACAAAAAATTTCACTTGTGAGAGGATTAGATGAATGGCATTTGCTACTCCATTTCTGCACAGAACTGTGTCTGCTAATACTTTTGCATTAATATACATCTAGTTCTACATCTAAATACTGTGCTAAAGGAAAACTTGAGCGACCCGATATCCGTGTGTTGAAGGAACTATCACCAGGATTCCACTACCCGGAGGTTACTTTGACTGTATAAAACCTACGCTTGTAAAGCAAACATTCAGCTGATGCTTAAAATATTGAATAAATTAGATTCCACCTACTACAGTGGGAAGGCTATTCAATTTTTTTTATCAATTTGAAAATATTTTTTTAAAAAATAATCTTTATGAAAATTCTGTCAAGAAATTTCATATTGTTCAGTAGTAATGTTTTACTTTGCATTCACAAAGATATTTATAATTGAACATACTGAACCCGTTAAATATCTTGAAGGCTTGTGAAGGGTGTCTTCGTAGTATCAGTTTTCGTAGAGGGACAAGGTTGGTTTTGTTACTCATTAATGATATGAGTTTATCAAAATAATACATTTAACAGAGGACTATAATTTACCAGCATCCTAAAGATGGACTCAGGCATAACCATTGCACAGTATTAATTGTCCTTCATGTGGATCGTGTTCGAAATTAATTGCTGCTATGCCACTCGTCAAATTCGCGTTTCTGCTTACAATATATTGCTTAGTACATTTAAAATAAGTGATTATAAACATTTTACTGTCTGTCTCTTTCCTTGTCTTTGAGTTTGGCTTTTCCATAGATATTATCCTTACATAATAACTTCATGTCATTAAAATTTGCGGTTTTAAAAATAGGCTGCAATTGTGGATCCTCTCTTAGAAGAAATGTTGATACTGTATACTCATTCGTTTATTATAAGAAATGTGAATCATATACGCAGTATATCATAAGAAATATAAGAAATATACACCAAACAACACCTCTCTTTTTTTGGGTAGACTGAGAAGAAAAGGCGTGCAGATAACTATCCCTGATAGTTGGAATTCGTATATTTTGAAACTAGGTATAACTAATTCTTCTGCATATTAAGGTATCCAAAAAATGGTAAGTGGCTATTATCTAAAAACTCATGTTAAAACTGAGTATTTCTACTCAGTGAACTGAATCGCCCTAGAACCATGGTACATTAAGAGAGACCAGGAGGATAACAAATACATCATCGATGTATAATTGCCAGGCAAGCTCACAGTCACCTACAGTGGCAAGCAGCTTACTCTAAAAGTATTCCCTGAAAACGTTAGCTAAAGCATTTGGCAAATGTGAACCAATTATCATTTCATACACATGGCTGTAAAAACTCACTTTACGAGAAGAATGTGTTGGGAAAATATAAATGAATAAGGTTCGTAAGGTACAGAAAATTTCAGAGCTCTTTCGGTGAACTAGCGCCTCAGAAAATTAATCGTGCCAGTTAGACTCCCGTGACAAACCATTAACCTCAAAACAATCTTTTTAGCTGTTTTCAGAATTTCTATTTCTTATTTTCCTGATAACGTTGTTTGAATTTATTAAGTGTGAACTCGAAAATATACCTTCAAAAGGGCTGCTGATATAAAAATGGAAGTAAGCTCATGAATTGGCTCATGAAGAGCACGGGTTTGAGGTCTCCACTCTACACTAACGTTATGTGTTGTGTAGATATATAAATTATTAGAGGTTTGGTCTGGCTACTAGGAAACTGCTGAGAAATCTTTGGTTCGTGCCTACACCTTGTGCATAATTGTTCTTTGCTTTAAAATCACATGTTTTCTAATTTTTTATGGAAATTTGTTCTACAAGGCTGCTGGTACCTTATCAGGAGTGTCGGGAGTGAGAATAAAATTAGTCTCTGAGCTTACTCTCTCCTAAATTTAACCGGCAGAAGACATTGTGCTTCTAGTGTAGTGGTGATGTGGAGCTCTAGAGAGTCAGGAGACTGGTTTGCATTTCGGTGTGTTGGTTTGAAGTCCTTGGTTGGATCCCCTCCCAGTTGAGGTATTTTTCGATAATTATACTGGGTTCTGTTCCCTGCCAATGCTATGAGTGCTTCCGGTAGGTTGAAAAGTTTTTTTTTTCTGTGACTTCATCTTACTCCCCGAGCCTTCTTCCAGAACACCCAACTACCATCCGTACCAGCTACTTCCATGTTAAGTACATCATGCATCGTGCAGCATTCTTTATCATTAAAGGAAGTAAGAACTACAACATCATGCAAGTGACATTATATAGTTTTTTTTTCATCCTTTTCAGTCAAAGATGTTTAAGATTATTTACTTGTTTTCCATAAGAAGAGGCTCGATTAAGTCAGGATTAAGAGGTAAAAGTACCAAGCTACTTACCTGTTGCTATTTAATATTATTTGGAGGGTCATGCAAGGTAAATAATTTGCTATAATTAACATGGAAATGAAGTTGAGAAATTAAAAGACATTGCATTTTATTTAATTTTCATTTGTATACAACACATCACAATATTGATTAAAACTCTTTTCGTTACATAACCTTTAATCGTATGTAAGGTAATTATACTTGGTAACAGATACTAAGTTTTAGTCTTATATTGAAGATAAATATAAACATCATCAGTATTAAAACTAACAAATATTGGGTTATCGACGACATAGTTATTACTTTAACAACTATAAATCATGCCATATTTACATACTATATCGACTTCCTGGAAAACCTTAATATATCTTCCTTCTCCTTCGTCTCACTCTTCCTCCGCGCTTCTTCTCTTCTTCCTCCACTTTCCTGCTCCTCCTCTACATTTTTCCCCTTCTCTTCTTCCTTCTTGCTCCTCTTTCTCTTTCCCCTGTTCCTCATCCTTCTCTTTTGTCTCCTCACAACACAGCCTTACGTCACTACCAGAACCAAAACCACCAAGATTACCAGCTACAACCACCACCAACTATCACCTGTATTCCAACCAACATCACCAGTTGCCACTATGACCACCACTACCTCGACCAAACTATATTTACCATCCACCACAACCCCCATCATCTACAACAAATTCGTAGTTTTGATCATCCTTATATTCAAGTTATATTCTTAGCACATATTCCATGTAATTGATAAATTAATGAATAATTAAGTTTCCTCTCGTACTAACGACTCTTTCCCCATCACGGTTCTTATCTCCCCCACACACTTCTATTATTCCATGTCACTTCCACACAACTTGCCCTTTGCCCCCTGCCTCTCTCTCTCTTTCTCTCACCTTGTCTCCTCTACACTCTCTTCCTTTTGCTTTGTGTCCACCTCTTTCTCTGTCTTTATCTCCCTGTATTCTTAACTCACTCTGTGTCTATCTCTATCACACTCTCTCTCATAACTATTTTAAAATCATTCTTCTTGAATCTTTTCTCTACTTCACAATTCTCAAAGAAACTTTTAGTTCATCATGGGTTATTAACTTTCTAATTTAAAATACGACACTCTTTCTCAAATGAAAAGAATACTTATTCTCTACAACCTTGTTGGTAACATATGTACCAACATTACTGACAACCTGAATACATATCCCACTTAGTGTTCATATTTCCGAAGGGAATTTCAGAATAATTTTTTTTTAATATTCATCCATACAATACTGGCATTGATAAATTATGATCATATTAAAAATTAATTTTTTATACGTAAACAAAGTATTTGGAATGGCATTATTTAGTAATTACAGGTAATTTATCTGTTTCAAAGTATTTAGACCATTATCCTGGGGTAACCCAGGATAATGGTAAACGAAGACAACTGTTTGAAAATGGTAGACAAAACACACTTTGATTTTTTAACTGGCAGTTAACTAATATTTTACACAGGTTATAGAGCTTTCTCCGTACAGGAAAAGGCGTTTCTTCTGAGAAGAAAGTGTATTTCAAAGGCAGATATTGCAAGTGATTTTTTTCGAAGACGGTGATAGACAAAGGTAATAAGACAAAGTGTTCAAGAGAATGTTATCAAGACATTTAGTTTTAAACTCATAGTTAAAAAAAAAACAAATTAAATTTACCCTGTGAAGTTTAAACTAAATGTCTTGATAACATTCTCTTGAATATCTTGTTTTATTCGTTTTTCCAAAACAAGGATACATGAAAGGTAACGCCCACTGGTGATTAATGGATCATACTAAAGTACATTGCCTCATATTACTTTGTTTTGATTTTCCATGTGCATTTGAATCATTATTAAATTAAAATACTTACAGAAAACGTGCTGAAATAAAAGTTAATTGTTTCTTATACTTCTTTTATTAAAAAATAATAATACTAAGATTAGCGAATAAGTTTTCTCTTTTGGTGAGACGAAGCTTATATCTTCACTTTTCAATTTTTTATTTGGAATAGGTTTATAAATTTAATTGGTTCTCGGAAGAATTAAAGATTAATAAAAATATAATCTAGTTATACGGCAATTTACTTCATAAAAGGTATCACAGGTAAATTAACTGGGTGACCCTTCAGGTCTTCTGACTACAATAAAGTCTCCAAAAGCATTTCAATATCTAGGATGTTCAAGTCCCAAATCTGTTTTTCTTAAGAAAATGAGATGACTTCCATAGACAATCAGACAAAGAATTTTTTTATCTTATAAGTACATACATATATGTATTATAATAATATATATATATATATATATATATATATATATATATTATATATATATATATATATATATATATATATGTCGTGCCGAATAGGCAGAACTTGCGATCTTGGCTTAAATAGAACCGCTTATCTTGCCATATAGGACAAGTGAAAATTTGTGTATGCAATAATTTCGCCAAAATCATTCTGAACATAACGAAAAAATATATTTCACTGTGTTTGTTTAGTATTAAAATTATTGTAAACAAATCTAAAATATATTTAGTTGGGTTAGGCAAAAATAAATTATTCTTGTTATGATAAGGTTAGGTAAGTTTTCTAAGTTCCTTTTGGGTGCAAAATTATAATTTTTTACATCAACTTTAAAATGAAAAAATATATCTTTAAACGTATAAGAGAAAATTTTAGAAAGACTTTATTTTAAATGAGTTTCTTGCTATTGACCAGTTTTACATATTCGGCACGACATATAATATATATATATATATATATATATATATATATAATATAATATTATATTATATAATTTTCATATATATATATATATATAATATTTATATATATATATTATATATTATATAATATTATATATATATATTATATATGTATGTATATATATTTATATATATATATTATTATATTATAAAATATATAGGGAAGTACCACCTCTATAGCTGGAATGGGGACCCTCATACTCAGAGAAGACAATAAACGTACCTCATGGAAAACTCAAGGTTCTCCCCGGAAGAGCGTAAGGTATGGAAGAGGGTTAGGTACGTAGCGATTGGGAGAGAGCATGCATCGTTCCTTTGTATAAAGGAAAAGGGGATAAAAGAGAGTGCAAAAATTATAGGGGAATAAGTCTGTTGAGTATACCTGGTAAAGTGTATGGTAGAGTTATTATTGAAAGAATAGGATAGCAGATGAATAAGGAGGCTTTAGGAAAGGTATGGGGTGTGTAGACCAAGTGTTTACAGTGAAACATATAAGTGAACAGTATTTAGATAAGGGTAAAGAGGCATTTATGGGTTTGGAAAACGCAAATGACAGGGTGGATAGGGGGGCAATGTGGCAGATGTTACAGGCGTATGGTAGAGGAGGTAGGTTACTGAAAGCAGTGAAGAGTTTTTACGAGGATAGTGAGGCTCAAGTTAGAGTATGTAGGAAAGAGGGAGATTATTTCCCAGTAAAAATAGACCTTAGACAAGGATGTATGATGTCACCATGGTTGTTCAATATATTTATAGATGAGGTTGTAAGAGAAGTGAATGCTACGGTATTGGCAAGAGGTGTGGAGTTAAACGACAAAGAATCAAACACAAAGTGGGAGTTGTCACAGTTGCTCTTTATTGATGACACGGTACTTTTGGGAGTTTCTGAAGACAAGTTGCAGAGGTTGGTGGATGAATTTGGTAGGGTATGTAATAGAAGAAAATTAAAAGTGAATATAGGAAAGAGTAAGGTTATGAGGATAACAAAAAGATTAGGTGACGAAAGATTGGATATCAGATTGGAGGGAGAGAGTATGGAGGAGGTGAATGTATTCAGTTATTTAGGAGTGGACGTGTCAGCAGATGGGTCTACGGAGGATGAGGTGAATCACAGAACTGATGAGGGAAAAAGGGTGAGTGGCGCACTTAGGAGTCTGTGGAGACAAAGAACTCTGTCCGTGGAAGCAAAGAGGGGAATGTATGATTGTATAGTTGCACCAACACTCTTGTATGGGTGTGAAGCATGGGTGACGAATGATGCAACGAGAAGGCTGGAGGCAGTGGAGATGTCGTGTTTGAGGGCAATACGTAGTGTTAATATAATGCAGAGAATTCGTAGTTTGGAAATTAGGAGAAGGTGTGAGATTTCCAAAATTATTATCCAGAGGGCTAAGGAGGAGTTGTTGAGGTGGTTCGGACATGTAGAGAGAATGAAGCAAAACAGAATGACTTCGAGAGTGTATAAATCTGTAGTCGAGGGAAGGCGGGGTAGGAGTCGGCCTAGGGAGAGTTGGGGGGAGGGGGTAAAAGAGGCTTTGTGTGCGAGGCACTTGCAGTTCCAACAAGCATGCGTGAGCGTATTTGATAGGAGTGAATAGAGACAAATGGTTTTTAATACTTGACGTTCTGTTGGAGTGTGAGAAAAGAAACATTTATGAAGGGATTCAGGGAAACCGGCAGGCCGGACTTGAGTCCTGGAGATGGGAAGTACAGTGCCTGCACTCTGAAGGAGGGGTGTTAATGTTGCAGTTTAAAAACTGTAGTGTAAAGCACCCTTCTGGCAAGACAGTGATAGAGTGAGTGATGATGAAAGTTTTTCTTTTTTCGGGCCACCCTGCCTTGGTAGGAATCGGCCGGTGTGTTTACTAAAAAATAAAAGTAATATATATATATATATATATTATATATATTATATATATATATATATATATATATATATATATATATATATATATATATATATATATATATATGTCGCGCCTAATAGATAAAACTGGTCAATTACCAAGAACTCATTTAAAATAAAGTCCTTTCTAAAATTTTCTCTTATATGTTTAAAGATATATTTTTTCATTAATGTTAATGTAAAAATTTATAATTTTGCACCAAAAGAATCTTAGAAAACTTACCTAACCTTATTATAACAAGCACAATTCATTTTAGCCTAATCCAACTAAATATATTTTAGATACGTTTTCAAAATTTAATACTAAACAAACACAGTGAAATATATTTTTATCGTTAGGTTCCGAATGATTTTTGTGAAATTATTGCATACACAATTTTTCGCTTGTCTTATATGGCAAGATGAGCCATATATTTCACTTTAAATTATTATTATATATCCATGTCAGACTCCTCCTCCTCCACTTTCTTTACCTCCTCCTCCACCTTCTCAGTTTTGTTCCCCCTCTCTTCCTACCCGTGGGTTCATTACATTTCAACAATTACCTACAAAAAAAAATATTTTTTTCATCACCATCTGAAATTTAACAAATTCAATTCAAATATGAATTGATGAATCCATTCGTATTTCTCCAGCTTTGTGCATTATACAATATCTTAAGTAATTTCTTAATGACTTAAGGTATTTCTTTAATCAATATATGCAGATATCTTAACCATACTGGATAGAATCATCAATGATAACTTTAGACATGTAACAACTTCAAATTTAATTTCATAAATAATCTGTGATTTCGTAAAATCTTTGTTGTTTGACAAAAAATAAATATTAACAAATAAAATAATTTGTCACATGACAAAAAAATGGGGAACAAAATTAATTATTAAAGCAAAAGTAAGAAGGTGAAACACTTCAGTCAGTGTTTTTTTTCAGTCGACGAGACTATTGATCAGAACTGTTACTATTAATGGTACACATGTTTAATAATCTACTTGGTAAAACATGAAGGAACTTCATCTTGTACCCACATCCATTATGGATAAAAAAGTTTCACCCCGTCCCATCTCAACACCTGAGCCATCTCAACACCTGAGCCATCTCAACACCTGAGCCAGTGGAGGTAATGACTGCGGGTGGGACGTCTCTGAACCTTATGCAACGATAAGTTATACTCGCTCGCGACGGTTAAAAGAAAACACGAAAGAAGAAGCGAGAAAAGAAATTAAAGGTAAGCTATCCCTGTAAATTATCCTGAGACACCCAACTCAAGAATCAATTTAATGATATTCGACTTTAATCCAGTAATACCAACTGTGTCAAGTCTATGTATAATGACTTAAAAATCAGTCCAATTGTCAATTATTTAGAGGACAAAATGTTACCGACATAATAACATTTTTAGTGAAAATGGTGGGACACTAATAAAATGATTCACTGCTAAAGGTTATGTCAGCAGACACTAATCTTTTTTAAAATGTTTTAAGTATTGGACACAGACCTCAGAAATTCTCATTCTAGGAAAACAGTTAAAGATCACAGAATGAGGATAACCTACTAATTAACTTTAGATTTCTTTTTTCATAGAACTTATGAAAGAATTTTATATAGTATTTTCATTAAAGGCCATTATGAGGATCCTAATGAAGATTAAAGAAATAATTTTTAAATGATCTTATATGTAGATTCTCTATGATACTGGTAAGCCGAATACATACATATAAGAACTCTGAATAAGTCAGATACTCTCTTTACATACACCTCTGATCTTTTTGGTAGATTATTTTCCCAAGTATTTCAATCTGTGTATTTTACACAGTTGATTTAATTACAGCACTGGTTTGCTTAAAATTATTCTCACTAATACTTAACATATTACATTTTTGACCCTAACTTACAGTATACGTAAGCTTTCTTGGTCAGAAAAAAATGAGAGGGTCTTAATGTCCATGAATCAAATATTCTGTAATTACTAATATTTGAAGTGGGATTATTAGTATATATGTAGTTTGTTAAGAAAAGGTCTGGTGTGTTGTGGTTGTGTGGGGGGGGGGGGTCGCTTAGATCTATAGACCTATCCCTGTTCATATCATGTGGTAATAAACCTACAGCCGTAGTAACTCCAGTAGGTAAGTGAGATTATTGTTCTATAAAACCTCAGATAAGGTCATTAATGAGTTTTTCCTCATGATAAATTAGCCTGTATACATTCCATTACCAACATAACCAACACCAACTGTCGTCACGCATTGACCATTTCAACTATACTGCATTTGGATCAGTTACACAAATGCCTCTATTGTGTTCTGTGTCCCATTGCATGGCTCAAACAAGAAATTAATGGGGTACCCATAGGTGTTTTGTGGGGTCATCGCCTGCAGCCTATCCTCGCCAGGCCTCGCGGTGAATAAGGCCCGATGAAACCAAGTTTAGTTGATGCGTGTCGCAAGTAAACGACGTAAGAACCACATCCCAGTGGTCGGAACTGATTTAGGTGCCTGTCAGCTCGATATTTTTATTTCTTTGGCCAGTGCCTCCTTAATATCTCAGAAAGACTGGCCCCTTTGGAGCAGCACTATGATTCCTCTCTTGCTGTAGAGGGGCGTCTCTCTATGTTTACATCATCTCTTCTTTTATTTAAGGGGGGGGGTGGGGTGGGCAGTGGACGTGCGGTTGTCGGGGGCGGAGGGTGGAGGGGGGGTGGAGGGAGGGAAGGTTGAGGGATGTTAAGTGCTGGGCTGTGGGAGGGGGGGGGGGGGGGGGAGGGGGTGGCGGGGGGAGGGGAGGGGGGGGTGGGGCGTGGTGACGGCGGGGGAGAGCGGTGTGAGGGCGGTGTGGGGCGGGAGGGGGGGAGGGGGAGGAGGGGGAGGGGAGGGGGGGACTCTGGGGGGGCGGGGGGAAGGAGCGGTTAGGGCGAGGAGGAAGGGGCCTTTCGGTGGGGGGGGGCGGGGTGGGGGGGCGTCGGACGTGGGGGGGCGGGGGGGGGCGGGGGGTAGGGGGGTGGGGGGCGGGGGTGGAGTGGAGGAAGGGGGGGGTCGGGTTGGGGGACATGGGTGGGGGAGGGTGGGGGGGCGGGGGGAAGGGGGTGGGGGGGGATGGGGTAGGGAAGGGCGGGTGGGCTGGTGGGGTTGAGGGGGGGATGGAACAGGGGGGGGGAGGCGCCGATAGGGAGGAGGCTGGGTGGGCAAAGGGAGGGAGGCGGGGGGGAGGGGGGAGAGAAGAACTGGGGGGGGGCGCGGCTGGCGGCATGATATTGGGAAGGGACGTTGGGGGGGAGGGGGTCCGCACGAGGGGGGGGGGGATGGGAGAGCTGGGCGGGGGGGAACGGGAGGGCGTGGGGGGGACTTGCGGTGGTCGGCGGGGGGTGGGGGAAAGGGGGGGGGGGGGGAGCGTGGGACCTTGTGGACTGGGAAGACGGCTCGCCGTAGGCGGGGTTGGGGGGGAGGGGGGGTGGGGGGGTTGGGGAGGGGGGGGCGGACGGCGGGGGCGATCTGGGCGGGAGAGGCAGGGCATGGGGGGGAGGGGGGGGGGGGGTGGGGGGGGGGGGGAGGGGCGGGGGTGGGGGAGGGGGTCGGGGGGGAGGGAGGGGAAGGGGAGGGGGGGGGGGGGCCAGGGGCGAGGCGGGTTCGGGGCGGGGCGCGGCGGGGGAGGGGGGGGAGGGAAGGGGGGGGAGGCCAGGGAAAGCGGGGGGGGGGGAGGGGGGGGTGGTGGGGGAGGGATGAGGGGGACGGGTGGAATGGGGGAGGCGTGTTGGGGGGGAGGCGCGGGGATCAAGGGGTTGGCAGATGGGGGGCGGGGGGGGGGTGAGGGAAGTGGGGCGGTCCTGGGGCGGGAGGGGGCAGGCGGTGGAAAGCTGGGGGCGCGAGGGGAGGGGCGATCTAGGAGGTATGATTGGGGGGGAGGGGGGGCATGTCGCGGGTAGGAACGGGGGATCGGGGGCGGGGGGACTGCCGAGGGTGTCAGCATTCGCTGGGGGGAGTCGGGGGAAGGGGGCGGGGCAGGGGGGTGGAGGATGAGCGTACGGTCATATTGGTTGGACAAGGTTGTTCCACCCCAGAGGTGTGGTGTCGGGGACGGGGGGGAGGGCGGGATTGGGGGTAGGTGGGGGGAGTTGGAGGTGAGGGGGGGGGGGACCGCGGAGGGGAGGGGATGGGGTCGGGGGAGCAGGGGGGGGGGGGACGGTGGGGGCGGGGGGGGGGGGGAGTGTTTGGGGTGGCGAAGCTGGGTGAGGGGTGGAGGAGGACAGAAGGTCGGCCTCGGGGGAGCCGGTGAGGGCTGGTGTTGTGGGTGTGTGAGGGGGCGGTGGGGCACTAGACGAGCGGGAATGTGCCTTGAGAATTCATTCACTTAGTTAATGTACTATTGTTAAGCAGAAGGTTACAAATCCCTAAGTTATTCATTTTGAACATGGTTAATTTGTTCCTACTGAATGTTTTTGTTACTGAAGCTGAATTTGTGTGAAGGTACCTCTAGGCAAATTTCATTTGATGGTTTGGAGGCCTTAGGACAATACATGTCTAACTTCGATTAACCACGTTTGGATCCTAAGTGTTTTGTCTGTTATATTGTGTACCAAGTTATATATTATCATGTGACCAATAAGGTAAAGTGTATTTTCCAGTCTTGTTGATACACTCTATTGCTGGCTTAAGGTCTTATATGTTGCCAGAGAGTAAATAAGCATCATGTGTGTGTGAAATTTCTCACTTCGAGCTTGTGCATTGCTAGAGTATACTTTGCTGAAAAATTTTTTGCCATGTTTATCCATTATGGGTGTCTTTTGTTCAATTACCCAGTAAGAAGATATTTTGGGGCGGGGCTGGAAGATTTTCTTAATAATCCGGTCATTTTCTAATCTGTTCATTGATTGTTGGAAGTTGTGTTTGGGGGCTATTATACAACAAATGTACATGATTTTGGTTTTTTTAATCTTTGCATGAAAAAACACTTCAACTTTCATCAATTTGTGACGTTAGCTAATTCCGATGCAAATGAGCGTTCATCTGATAGGAACTACAAGCCAGACATCTCTTGTTGCCTGCTCTCTTTCTGTTGCATCTATGTTCAATCGGGGTTTCATATTTCGTTGTCTAAAGTGATCCTTTGTTATGGGTCTCTGTGAAAGCCAACAAATATTACATCTCACTCTCTGAGAGCCACTGTTGATAGGGTATTTTGACGAGTAGTCTACATGTGACAAACATCTGGGTTCCTTTATTGTAGACGTTTCGCCATCCAGTGGCTTTATCAATACAAATCTAGGACTTAACTTGAAGGACAGTAGAACTATCGTTCTCAGGAAGTAGGGTAATTGCGACTCAGTCCCTAACCTAGGAGTAAGTGCGAACATCACACCTATGATGTCGCGCTCCTTCATGGAGATTCTGAAGAATGATGAAATAGAATCCTGGGCTTATATGTAAAAAGTCTAAAGGTATGAAGACAGATCGAGGGCAAATTCGCACTGGCTAGGAGGGATTCCCCCGCATGGAAGTAGATCACTCCCAGAGATGGGTTTGTTGTAGTAGTAGTTGTCGTAGTCGTGAAGGTTTGTACATGTCCTCAGTATTAAGATTCCATGATGTTGCAATTGTCTGATAAGTTGTGTTTAACGAATGGTATTATAATACCGTTCAAAGAATGAGATAGTAGAAGTCACATGATGCAACATTGGGTGATCTTTTATTGTAGACGTTTTCGTCATCCAGGTGGCTTATAATACAATACAATTTATTAGGACATAACTTGATGACAGTAAGCAAACTTTGTACAGAAGATGTGTGAATCACACGTCCCTCAAACCTAGGAGGTAAAGTGCGAACACGCACCATAGTCGTGTAGATTCTGAAGCCAGAAAAAAGAATCTGGCGGCAATTAATTTAGTAACGTCAGGTGAAGAAGACGAGGGCAATATTCATGGTAGGCGGGATTCAGGCAGTGGAACGTAGAGTCTCAAAGAGATCGTGGTTAAGTTGTAGTAGTGTTGTGCGTTAGTCGTGAAGGTTTTGTACATGTCATCAGAATTAAGATATATCCGACGAATGTGTTGCTAGTGTCTGACAAGGTGTGTCACGAATGGGTATATATATACACGTCAGAGATGAGGGGAGGGAGGTAAGTAAGACACATGCGCACATTGGGTATCTTTATTGTAAGTCGTTTCGTCATCTCCTAGTGGCTTTATCAATACAAATTCTAGGAACATAACTTGAAGACACCACGTGTAGATACTATGCTACAGAAGATGAGGTAATCAGGTCCCTCAACCTAGGAGGAAGTTCGTCTGAAATCAGCTCACCGCCATAGTCGTGGAGAATCTGAAGCATAGAAGACAACGAATCCTTAGGCGCTTATATCATGTAATCGTCAGGTGAAGCAGACGAGGGCATATTTCACTGGTAGGCAGGGATGCCCCAGCTGGAGTCAGGTCTTACCCAAAGAGATGCGGTTAGTTGTAGTAAGTAGTTGTCGTGAGTCGTGAAGGGTTATGATACATGTCCTCTCAGAATTAAAGATTTCATGATGTTTGCAGTGTCTGACAAGTTGCTGTACGAATGGTATATATTACCGACAAGCGAGAGTAAGAACATGTGCAACATCTGGGTATTCTTCTATTGTAGCGTTTCGCCATACATGTGGCTTTATAAATACAAAATTCTAGGACATAACTTGAAGACAGTAGAACTGTTTGTACAGAAGATGAAGTATCAGGTCACTCAACTAGGATGTAAGTGCGAACAGCACAATAGTAGTGGAGAATTTTACTGAAGCAGAAGAAAGATCATGGCGCTTGTATAGTTACGTTGCAGTTATGTAGCCGATGAGGCAAATTCACTTGGTAGGCGGTCACCAGTGGGAAGTAGGTCCTTCCCATAAGAGTATGGGTTAGTTGTAGATAGTAGTTGTCGTAGTCGTGAAGGTTATGTACTTGTCCTCAGTATTTACAGATTCCTGTTGTTGCTGTGTCTGAGGGACTCGATTACTCATCTTCTAGACACTAGTTCGAGACTGTATTCAAGTCTTATGTCCTTAGGAAATTTGTATTGATTAAAGCCACGGGGATGGCGGAAACTGTCTTAAATACATAGATACCCAGATGTTGCACATGTGTCTTACTCTCATCTTGTCGGTATTATTATACCTTTCGTTTCACAACTTGTTCAGGACACTGCAACATCATGGAATCTTAATTGTGGACATGTACATTTCCTTCTACGACTACGACAATACTACTATACAACTAACCATCTCTTTTGGGGAAGGTCCTACTGTACACTGGGGTATCCCGTCCTACCACATGAATTTGCCCTCGTCTACTTACGTCTGTGTTACTACCAGTAGTGATATGAGGGTTTGTAGATTTCTGTCATTTCCTGCAAAGTTGTTTTCTTACTGACTGTTAAAAAAGTTGCTTACACATGTGTGGTTTTCAAAATCTGTGTGATCTGTTCCTTTTTGTTCCACTGTAATGTGGTATTGACAGTATGTTGTTACATTGTCTGTGGTTTGATTAATTAAACTTTTTTTGGGTGAAATAATTTACATGAAGACTGCATACTTCTTGGGTCATGGAGGCATACAGCATTCATTTTGGATGGTCGCAAAAAACTGTACCTCTTGTTTTTTTTTTATTCAGATATTCCTAGCAATATAAATATCCAAGGCATATAATTTTCAGGCCCCCCCCCCCCCCCCCCCCCCCCTGGTTCTAGATTTCTGTTTGGTAGGACTTTTTGTAGCTGGAGTTCAACTGGTACAGTTTTTCTTAGATTCCCCACTATCTGTCAGCATTCTACGTCCAAGCATATTAGAACACCACAACGGTATTATTTCTGTTATAGTATCAACACCTTCCCATACGGTATCATCCCCATTTTTCCCATCTCTAGCATTAGTACTTCTTTTGTATTTAGGGAGTCTTCTGCATGTTACTTCAATATCTAGACCACTATCTCCATCTATTGTGTTTTATTGCATTTCTTTGTCTCTACAAGTACTACGGTCAACGCCAGGACAGCACCTGGGGTGACAGTTCTAGTGACCTAATCTCTGTGCTTTACCAAAACGTCAAAGTAGACTGTCATATGAATCACTCCAAAGGAGATTTGTTTGTTGGTGTTTCTGTCTTTAGTATAAATGAAATTTGCGCCAACTGTTTTTATTTGCATCTTGGGCTAGACGCAAAATCATTTTTCTGTTTTAATACCGGTGTGGTAAATTGGTCGATATTTGCACTTGTACCATGACTCCACGTTTTACAGATAGTTTAAATGTTATACCCAAGCAATTCTCGCTTGGAACTATTGTTGCAGTTTACACTGGTTATATTTTTTAATTTCATTTTTCAGTGACACTGTTATATGTATAAAAGGACGTTTTATAGTTTCTTTCTTTAGTTTTCTTCTGACGTGTCAACCCGATCATCCAAGAGCGTTTAATTATGAGCCGCATTGTCGACCGTCGAACAAGTCCTACTCCTTAACGCCTAGTATGTTAAGTATGGTGATTAAATACAACCTGAAAAAATAGGTCATTTTTATCCCCCCCCGCTCACCACAACCCACCCCTCCCCCACCCCCTCCCCCCCCCTCTTTATTGAAAAAGTATTTGACTTGCGTGTTTGAGTGAACTGGTGATCACTGCCAGCTATTATAACTGGGTTTATCACTTAATTTCACTGTTTCGTATATTTTTTCCTGTGTTGGTTATATAATGATTTATAGATTACTTTTTAAATGTCACGAATATCGCTTGGACTTTCCAAACTTTGCTTTGTTACACTTGAAGATTCTCTAGGTAGCTGGTGATAAAGTATTGTAGTAAAAATATTTTTTATGCAAAAAACTTACTAGAAAAAAAAAGTATTTGATTGCGTGTTTGAGTATAATGATGACCATGAAAGGTGGTAGGTGTTTGCCGCGCTGAGTTGAGTGATAGTGGGTTTGCTGGGGCATTCATAGATGCAGTGGGTGATGCTCTGTCGTTGTGGTTTTCTGGTCTCTCGCATAGTTTAGCTGTGTGACTTCGTGATTGTGAGGGCTAGAGAAGCTTTAGGTTTATTATGTGATAATGCTGGTACGAGAGATGTGCGCTGTGTATTAGATGTTGAGACTGATACAAATCCTGACTTGGATATGGCTTGTTGTAGAGCTGAGGGGAGTGGTCGATTGCTAGCAACTCGAGGTTCCCGACCAGTAATATCAACTTCTCTGCAATTTTACCACCACACCATTTACCAGGGTATCGATATCTATTCACTATGTTATATTTCTGTTATACACATGACGATTTATGATTTACGCTATGTATTACTCTCAAGATAACTGTTACCATGTACGTTGCGCATAACACTGTTTAGGAAAATAGACTCCCCTCGTGGGTGCATACCATGGTAGTATACGAGGATGGGGTTCGGGAGTCAAAATCCCCCTCGGTCGAGTCCTTAACCAGATCTCCATGATGGATCAGGGCTTGATCAGCAGGCTGTTACTACTGGCCACACGTAAACCAACATTACGAGTCACAAGCCACCAGTCAAGTTCAGGCACATGACTTTAGGTGCATGTGCTCCCTTGAAACGCAGGCGGTCTTTTGGTATGTGGGAGGCAGCTTGAACAGCATGGGCCCCTGATCACGTTTTGTGTTGCCTCTTAGGGCACTCGTCGGAGCCCCTAATTTTCAATAGGGGTCCTGTGTCATCTTTCTGCCGAATCTTTTGCTATCGCAGGGAGTGATTTCCTGACTAGTTCCTCTAAGATTTTCCTAGTGAATATTTATTCATGTATCTTTCTCGCCTGTATTCCACGGAAGCCAGATGAAGGGACTTCAACTGTTTCCAGTAATTTATGGGTCTTTATCATACTTTTACATGCCATGAAAGTTCTCTGTAAGTGGATCTTGAAAAGATCCGTTAGTGTCTATGCATATTCGAGCCTAGAGAAAAGAAAGAGACTTTGTGGAGAAAATTTCTCCAGGAAGGAGGGGGATCAGACCCTTTCAGCTCCGTTTAGCCCATTTAAGGGCCCCATTTCACCACTGAGGGACATCTTTCAGTTAGTGAAACAAATGACGTTAGACTCTCGATAAACAGGTTAATTTTTTAAACACATGTTCGTACCAGAGCGTCACAGTAGTCACGCACTCCCTTGCAGAGACTGTGGGGCATCCATAGTGTGTGTTATTGAGAGGACTTACTCACTCTGTAGCAGGAAAATTGCTGAAAAACCCTGCACCACTTGATTTACAAGTTGAGTCTACACATAAAAATACCGTCTATGCGCTGACAGATTGAAAATAAACAGTTTGTGTTAAACTACTGTTGCTGGTTTAGCAACAAAGGGAAACAACGCTGAAATCAGCAGATCCGTTGTGAGAAGGCTGCAGGGCTGGAGTGTGCAACAGGGCAGATTGCTTTAAAGGTGTGGACACGGGGAAATAGGATTCACGCTTGAAGATCAGACAAAGGACACTAATGATTCATGCATTTCTGTTCCTCAGAGACTTTTTAACCTTAACCGGTAGAAAGATTACATTGAAGTGTACTTATATTCCTGTTTTGTATTACTGTGATTAGGACAAATGTTGAAGGACAGTCATAGTGCATACAGTGTTCTTGAGAAACATTAGTATGTTTTTCAGTCAAGGAAAGCAGATACTGGGGTGACTTTTAATGTTCTACGATACATAGCCAAGATTAAGTATTTTTTGTAATGCCAAATTGGTTAGTTTGCTACACACTGATAGCTAAGGCTTTACCTATCTTGATTTACCAAAACGACTGTACTCACGGGCCATTGTGCCCAAAACGGTAAGTTGATTCTTCAGATTCGGAGTACTGAATGAAATGCTGATAATGGTGCTTCCTTTGGGGCAATTATTTTCTCATACTTTATTTCATCAGCCATGGGTTTCTGAATTAGCTTGTTTACGTGGAAGAGGCTCTGGATGCCGCTGCAGAAGTGTGAGACAGAACAAGTCTAAATATTTCTTATTTATAAACGATAAGTAATCTATTCTACAAAATACTCAAAAAGATTCAAGAGATTCAATCATGGGCTTGGAACTCTAGGATTGAAGGTTTCATTTACCAACTAATATAATATTAATATTAATAAAATATATTTTAATTTTAAATTTTAATAACATTACTTCACACACTTAATAAAAACAAAAACACACATATATTAGTAATATGTAACTAATTTATAAACAATATAATTAAACAAATGCCTTTTTAAAATTTTATAAAAATCCCAAAAACTAATCCAACCATAAATATTATTTTAGAAACAGTACATCACTCTGAGATTATAGAAAAGACCCTCAAAATTATTTAAAATATACTATTTTGTATTATTACTAAGACTATATGTCATATAGACAATTCTAAAATATCATTCACATACATCCCATAACATCTAAACATAACCCTTCCTTCCCTTATATTATTAAACAACAGAAACATAAACATAATTAATCTTCCCCATTCATTTCCTCTACATCCTACAAATTATTTTCTTCATTTCCTCATTTAATCTAATAATCACATTACTCTCACGCTTATAATATAATTAGACATCAACTAGCGTGATATTTCAAGAGATCTCATTGATAAAATATAACGATAAGAAGACATTTCTAGTAAGTATTCCTAACAAACTACTGAATTATACATTATCCATCACCCCCAATGTGTGTAATCCTACAATGTTGTGAGTTTTCTCTCTATGATCTTAGACAGTATTTATACCACACCCTATAATCAAATACTAATTCAAAATTAAATACATTTACAAAACCATAATACCACTTTTACCTCCAACTAATTCCCTTCATCTCCTAATAACCCCTATATAATTTCATAAACCACATCTACAACCTATCAATTCACAATCAAAACTCCAAACCCTAAAAAAAATCATTTTTACCCTCTCAGTACTGAACTCGTGTTGTTAAACTTGTAACACCAGTATAATTAATATCATCACCCCGCAAGATATCAACAAGCTAATATACATCATAATAAAATACTATCCTCCTAAAAATAGAATACGCTCAATCTATTAACCTCGACTCCTAGTGTGAATCGTATATTAATGAATGAATGTATAGTAACATAAGATTTAGAATCATATTACCGTTATTAGATAGATTATAATGTACATATCATTCCACAAAATGTGTGTAAATTGTTGTTTTCTCATTCCAAGATAATTTGTGAATATGTGAATACACTTAATGTGTTTACTGGTTATATATAAAATTTACTAGTGTGTCCTGGTGTGCTCGGAAGTCTGTGTTTAATGTAATATTGAGTATATGTGATTCTTCCTTGTCTCTCCCATTCACACTGAGTAATGTGTAGATGTTGTCTGTGAATTGATCAAGCGTGTGGCGGGCTGTCCTAGTGTGTCGGATTTAGTTTGTGTCTGTGTGTAGATGTTTCGTAGGATATGTGCAGCCTTTTGTGGGGTTGTTTTAGGCGAGGTGTGTCATAGATTGTGTACACCTCACCGTATTGTTTATTGTAATTTGTTGTTGATATAGTTATTGGCGAGAATACTAGTTACGGAAATTCGAAGGCAGTGTGTTGCGGTTGTCCCAAGTGTCTTGTGTACGAGACTCTAGATATTGTATATTTAGTGATCCGTGTGCGATCGTACTTTGATTGTAGTCTTGAGTTGGTGGCTTAGATAGTGGCTCAGTAGCTGTAGAAGTGTGGGGGCTTGGTATCAGAGAGGGTGCGATGTGGACGGTTTGGCATGAGTGGTTCTAGAGAGCCTTATAGAGATTAGTCAATTTTGGACTTAGAAAGTGTGCGCAGATGGGTACGTGTGTGGCTGACTCTCATCTGTGTAAGTCTCAAACACTCTTTAATCAGGCGTCCATATGGGAGGCTATTTTTACATAGATTAATTTTCATTTATGACTTTTAAGTTCTTCCTGTGTTTCTTGTTTTTCCTGTATAATCATTAATTTAAGTTCGATATTTATTATACTTTCATTTTTTTTTTTTTTTAGGACATGGTTGATTTTGAGTACACTGTAAGTTTTTGTTATCGAAAGTTGAATTTGGTGCAAAACACTCTCATCTACTTTAAATACTACTACTACTACTATACTACTACTACTATTCTACTACTACTATTAATAATAATAATAATAATAATATCTTTATTTCTACAGTACATGTCAGGTATACCAGCCTGCAGTCATCAATGACTTACTACTATCAGAGAGGCCCCTTGCTATGCAGAGCATTTGAGGACAAGTTGAGCCCGTGTCAGTTTTGCCCAAGGATGCGACCAAACACAGGGGCAGCAGGTGTCTTATGAAAACTCGTCCTAATTATTTTTGATCCGTACCTGCGGAATCGATTCCCCGGACCTCAGTATGTAAGCTGAGTGACGCTAACGATGAGCACAATCGGAACACACACTATGTGTGGTTATGAGCATTGTGGCCATATGAGTTCGTACTTTTGTATGTAATGATCTGAGCCTATTGTCTTTGATACTCGTTTATATCGTATCTGGTTCTCCATTATTAATGAAAATGAGGTTCAATTATGTTTTCTGTCATGTTGAATCCATAATTTGCTTGCTTAAGCAGAATTTGTTCAGGTGTTTTAGGTATCTTAGTTGAAATCACCTGTAGCATGATGTTTGGGCTGGAGTGGCGAGGATTTTCCTGAGGGAAAAAAAATAATTTTTCATAAGCTGTTCGTGAATAGCTGGGAAGTTGCATTCTAGGAGACTTGTATACTACCATAATGGCAGGGTTTTGGTTTTCAATCTTTACTGCCAAACTACATAATTTGAGGTGTATAGTAATTCTGAGCTAATGAGCAATACTGGGACATACAAGGCCAAACTTCCTTGTTGTATGTTTATTCTGTCGCATCCGAATAAGATACAACCTGGGATCCCTTATTTCCCTGTCAGTGTGATCCTTTTATGTGGGGTCTCTGTTAATAGCCGCAAACAGTATATTCAGCTCTGTGAGCGGTCCACTGATGAAAGGTATATTGGTGTTGATGGCTTTAGGACACTGTATATCTTGCCAAGGATGAAGGTTGTAGTAAATAATGGTTATGAAGGTGGCTTGCTTTGTGGCACGTTTTATGCTGTTCTAAAGTGGGAGGCTGCTGACTTGCCACCACTCCAGTGTGATCGGAGGGGTGTAGTATTTCTGTCATTTTTTTGTCAGGGTTTTTTTTCTTCCTGGCAATGAAGATCTGTCTCTAGGGTGGTGGTAACTACCCTGGTTTCTTTATTCATGATGTGAGTGAATCTGTTCTTCTTTGCACCCATTAAATGGTGTGCCTGGACTGTATGCGTTGTAGCATTGTCTTTTAGGGACTGAGAATATTACGTTTCAGAGTGAAAAGTTTACAAGAGAAAGAGTTGCATTTTCCTATGGTCAAGATGGTCGCAGCATTTTCGAAGGTCAATATTGCTCGGGTTCTCACCGGTTTTTACCAAATACTAGAATTCGCATGAATTTGATTTATGTTTTGCCTGGATTCTTTTTGTGGATGCGTTCCCAAACTGATGCATTTTTTCGGTTTTCCCACTATCTACAGCATCCTGTTACCTACTTCAGTACCACCATTAGTTTTACTGGCAATGTATCCAACCCTTTTCCCAAAGCATCATCTCCTTTTTTCCATCTCCAACAGTATTGCTATTTGCCATTTCTGGAACTACGCATATCTTTGTTTTCACCGTTTCGTCAATACCAGGTTATTATCTCCACCTGGGTTATTAGGTTTCATGTGTGTACTCCTTATAGGGTCTTTCTCCAAAGATAGCACCCAGACACCAGGGGTATCAGCTCTATATAACCAATTCACTTTACTTTCCCAACTGTTATACTAGACTCAGATTTTCTAAAAAGAACACAAATCCAAGCACCAAGAACCAGTCATTGCAGGTTTACACTATAACCTGTGGAGGCAGCGACAAGAATTATGTAGATGAAATGCAGAAACCTCGTGACACCCGCCATCAATAAACAAATTTATTGCTTGCAGGAACGATAAATGAACATCGCCTGTGTACGACACCGAGATTCCAACTGTCGTCTCATGAATTCAAGGACGCCCGATTAGTGATTCTTAAGAAACTAATTTATGCAGGACGCAAGTGCATGGAATCTCACAAAATAGCTGTTTCTACACGCAATAAACAAAACTAGGCAGCTTCAACCATCTCTGATGTCTGGCAAGTCTCCTGAAAACAGTATAAATGCCATCACATAGTCATCCGGCTTAATGCTAAATGAGCACATTTACAGAGGATGAACTCCGAAAACAGGCCTTCTCTTAATGCAACCTCCAATAGATATATTTGTATAACTGTTATTTTTTTGGATACCCAAGAAATAGATTTTATATCCTTTTTTACTTATGTACCAAGTTTACTGTTCTACCTATGGCTATCTATATTCCTACTACAACTTTATCAATTACTACACTTGCTATGCACCTCATCTATGCTTATATATACATGTGTGTCCATGGTTTGTTTGCAAAGGCTTGACTAAGCTCCTGGAGAGCGATACATTGCCACAATAAAATGTCTCATTAGTTGCACTTGTGTCCTTTTTCTTGATCATTTTGTCGGGATTTCTAAAACATATATTCAATGGTTAGTTTACTTGTTTGGGGTTTCTGTTTTGTAGTATATTATGTATTGTATACCCTGTGGGGGATCTCTCTGGCGACTGAACAATCACTCATTTTGCTGATTTATTAGCATTTGGGGGTGGATTGGCAGTTGGTTTCACATCCTTCTTCCATGTCTTCCATTTTCAGCTTAGGGGTCTTGACTAATCCCAAGCGTGTCTCGCGGGCGGTCTTCGGTGAAGCCGTTTGCTAGTTTTCTGTTAGTAGTGTGTGTCGGAGGGGAGGTGTGTGGGTGATAAGTTGGGGGCATTGGGTGGTGTGTTTTGGGGTAGTGTTGTGGGTGTGGGGATGGGGAACATTTATGAATAGGGTAGAAGGGTTATAGGGTATAGGGGAAAAACGGGGAACTAACAAAAAAAGAGGGAGAGAAAAAATAATAAAAAAGAAAATATAAAAAAAAAAAAAAGAGAAAGAAAAGGACAAAAAAAGAAAAGAAAAAAAAAAAAAAAAAACAAACAACAAAAAAAACAAATGAAAAAAAAAAGAGAAAAAAAAGAAGAATAAAAAAAAACAAAAAAAACAAGAAAAAAAACAAAAAAAAAAAAAAACAAAAAAAAATAAAGAGAGGACATAACCAGCAAAAAGATAAAAAAAAAAATAAAAAAGAAAAAAAAAAACAAAAATAAAAAAAAAAAAAAAAAAAAAAAAAAAAAAAAAACAAACAAGGAAAAAAGGAAAAAAGAAAAAAAAAAAAAAAAAAAAACAGAAAAAAAAAAAAGAACAAAAAAAAAAGAAGGAAAAACAAAAAATCAAATAAAAAAAAAAAAGAAAAAAAAAAAAAAAAAACAAAAAAAGAAAATTAAAAAAAAAAAACAAACAAAAAGGAAAACAAAAAAAAAAAAAAAGAATAAAAAAAAAAAAAAAAACAAAGAAATAGAAAAAAAAAAAAAAAAAAAAAAAAGAAAAAAAAAACAAAACAACATGAAGGGAAAAGAAGAAAAAAACAGACACTAGGGGGAGAAAAAAAAAACGAACACACAGAAAAAGAAAAAGAAAAAAAATAAGAACAAAAAAAAAGGGAAAAAAAGGCAGAAAAGGGCAAAGAGAAGAAAAAAAAAAAAAAAAGGGAAAAGAAAAAAAAAAGAAAAACAAAAGCGAAAAAACAAAAAAAAAAAAGACAAAAGAGGACAAAAAGAAAAAAAAAAAAAAAAAAAAGAACAAACAAAAAAAAAGAGAAAAACAAACTAAAAAAAAAAAAAAACAAATAAATCAAAAAAAAACGAAAAAGGAAGAGAAAAAAAGAAAAAAAGAAGAAAAATAAAATGTAAATCATCACATCGAATTTAACAAATTCAATTCAAAGATGAATGATGAATCCATTCGTATTCTCCAGCTTTGTGCATTTTACAATATATTAAGTAATTTCTTAATGAATTAAGGTATTTCTTAATCATTATATGCAGATTCTTAAACCATAATGGATAGAATCATAATGATAACTTTAGTCATGTAACACTTCAATTTAATTTCATAAATATATCTGTGGATTTCGTAAATCTTTGTTGTTTGACAAAAAATAAATATTAACAAATAAAATAATTTGTCACATGACAAAAAAATGGGGAACAAAATTAATTATTAAAGCAAAAGTAAGAAGGTGAAACACTTCAGTCAGTGTTTTTTTTCAGTCGACGAGACTATTGATCAGAACTGTTACTATTAATGGTACACATGTTTAATAATCTACTTGGTAAAACATGAAGGAACTTCATCTTGTACCCACATCCATTATGGATAAAAAAGTTTCACCCCGTCCCATCTCAACACCTGAGCCATCTCAACACCTGAGCCATCTCAACACCTGAGCCAGTGGAGGTAATGACTGCGGGTGGGACGTCTCTGAAACCTTATGCAACGATAAGTTATACCTCGCTCGCGACGGTTAAAAGAAAACACGAAAGAAGAAGCGAGAAAAGAAATTAAAGGTAAGCTAACCCTGTAAAATATCCTTAGACACCAACTCAGATCAATTTAATAGATATTCGACTTTAATCCAGTAATACCAACTGTGTCAAGTCTATGTATAATGACTTAAAAATCAGTCCAATTGTCAATTATTTAGAGGACAAAATGTTACCGAAATAATAAACATTTTAGCTGAAAATGGTGGGACACTAAAAAATGATTCACTGCTAAAGATATGTCGCAGACACTAACTTTTTTAAATGTTTTAAGTATAGACACAGACCTCAGAAATTCTCATTCTAGGAAACAGTTAAAGATCACAGAATGATGGATAACCTACTAATTAACTTTAGATTTCTTTTATCATAGAACTTATGAAGAATTTTATATAGTATTTTCATTAAAGGCCATTATGAGGATCCTAATGAAGATTAAAGAAATAATTTTTAAATGATCTTATATGTAGATTCTCTATGATACTGGTAAGCCGAATACATACATATAAGAACCTGAATAAGTCAGATACTCTCTTTACATACACCTCTGATCTTTTTGGTAGATTATTTTCCCAAGTATTTCAATCTGTGTATTTTACACAGTTGATTTAATTACAGCACTGGTTTGCTTAAAATTATTCTCACTATTACATTAACATATTACATTTTGACCCTAATTACGTATAGTAACGGTTCTTGGTCAGAAAAAAATGAGAGGGTCTTAATGTCCATGAATCAAATATTCTGTAATTACTAATATTTGAAGGGGATTATTTGTATATATGTAGTGTGTTAAGAAATAGGTATGGTGTTGTTGTGGTTGTAGTGGGGGGGGGGGGTCGCTTAGATCTATAGACCTTTTCCCTGTTCATATCATGTGGTAATAAACCTACAGCCGTAGTAACTCCAGTAGGTAAGTGAGATTATTGTTCTATAAAACCTCAGATAAGGTCATTAATGAGTTTTTCCTCATGATAAATTAGCTGTATTACTTTCCATTACCACATAACCAACCCACCAACTGTCGTCACGCATTGACCATTTCAACTATACTGCATTTGGAGCAGTTACAACAATGCCTCTATTGGTTCTGTGTCCCATTGCATGGCTCAAACAAGAAATTAATGGGGTACCCATAGGTGTTTTGTGGGGTCATCGCCTGCAGCCTATCCTCGCCAGGCCTCGCGGTGAATAAGGCCCGATGAAACCAAGTTTAGTTGATGCGTGTCGCAAGTAAACGACGTAAGAACCACATCCCAGTGGTCGGAACTGATTTAGGTGCCTGTCAGCTCGATATTTTTATTTCTTTGGCCAGTGCCTCCTTAATATCTCAGAAAGACTGGCCCCTTTGGAGCAGCACTATGATTCCTCTCTTGCTGTAGAGGGGCGTCTCTCTATGTTTACATCAACTTTATCTGTACACTTGACAGGTTTCCTAGGCAGGTAGCTAATGTAAAAGTCTACTGTAAAAGTATTTTGATGTAAAAAACGTATTTGACTTGCGTATTGAGTGATAAGATGACCGCTGGCTACTTTTGCAATGTGTGGAGGGTACTGGTGACTGCTGGCACCTCTTTTAATGTTCTGAAATTTTGGGCTTTTATATATCACTATATTTAAGTTTTTCTAGAGTTTATTCTAATTCCTTCACACAGAATACCATGGTATGACTATTATTAGCTATGGTAAAACGACTGGTATAGAAAGCTTATTAGAAAAGTATTTGGCTTGTTGTTTTGTATACCGCGTCCACTGACAACTCTTCGACTTATCGTATTTACACAACGCTGTAAACTTCCTGTTTTCAATGTATGTTTTTTTTTTTTTAATTCAGAGGGTTTTAATATCTTCTAGATTAGTTCCGAGCACTGGAGATATTTACTTCACATGTTCACTAGCAATGACAGTTCTATGCTTTTGGAACAAAGATGCCCTACGAAAATCCACGCAAACTACGGAGCTATGTGGCCCACCACAACCTAATGTCAGAAATCAGAAGCTGAGTCAGAAGCTTGGCACAAAGAAACAAAATCTGAACCAACAGGTGATCAACGATATTTTTCTGATGAAGATTTGCTCTGATATGTTAAAAGAATTTCTAAGTGATGAACGATTAAGAACTTATTTCACAGCAATTAATTATTAATTCAAGAAAATAGATGTGTGATATTTATGCATTCTTTTCTTGTTTTCAGGACTTGACGAGTTTCATGAAGAGGCGAGGAAACAAAATTACTGAAGAGAAAAGAATATTTATGAAAATACTGCATCGTAAGACTAATAATATGATCGAGTGAGTAGATCAGGTGTAATAATGGAGATACGATGAGAAGGGATATAGAGAGAACTGTAAATAGTCTCTGCTGGAATTATGAAAAGAACTGAAAGTTAGTAAATGAAAGTAAGTTGGAAGTGATGTAAGAATTGGATTAATTTCCTATGGATGTAGATGAGAATCTTGCAAAGAAACGGAGCCTAGAATGATGTGGGATTAAGGGCTTAATGTATATACGAAAAATGTATACTGAGGAATGTAGAGATAGACAGTAGAATAACCTGTGATATGTCAAGATATCTTATTAATTAAAATAAGATACAAGACATATTAAACAAATTTCCCAAAAAATCAACTTGAGTCTAGTTTTTTGGCCTGTAGTAATGTATCCAATTGCTCTTGTGCAACCGTCCACAGGATGAATATGGGAGGCACAATATACTAGCAGCTTCGCCGACAAAACCAACAATCAGTTTCACTAAAATGTTTTTGGAGCTGTCATTAGAGGTGAATTTGTCATCAAAAGACATGAAGTGACTTAGGGAAGGTTCCAGTGTTAACTTTTATGAACTAAATTGACAAATTACCTGATAATTTTTATTCCTCACAGAATTTATGAAATATGCATCAAATAAAGTAGATCTGAAAGGTGAATTCTTTTTAAGACATAATAAAATTTATTCGAGAAAAATCTGCGCAAGAAAGGTATAAAATACCGACAATATGAAAGTAAAGACACGTGTGCAACATCTGGATATCTTTATTGTAGACGTTTCGAAACGTCTACAATAAAGATATCCAGATGTTGCACATGTGTCTTTACTTTCATGGAGAAAAATCTGTTTAAGTTTATATAATAAACTGAATATTGGGAGTTATATGCTTCCTTTCAATACTTTCTTATCGGTCAGTAAATTAATGGTGAAGCAAACACGTATGGAAAATTTGAAAGAAGTTAAAATGATGTCATTGGATGCCTGTGCTGTTGGTGGGTCACTCGTTGATTTAATAGGAATGCACGTCCAAAAAGTACTTTGATCTCCGTTTCATCTTTTATTTCTTTGTCTGTATGTATTTTTATATAAATATCGAATTACGTCTATCCTAAAGGTTAGCTGAAAACTAAAGGTTATAGTGGTACCAATCAGATGTCCTTTTTGGTAAAAAATTTAGCATATTTTTTAACTTAGCATATTTTCCCAAAAATAACCCCCCAATAAAAGAGAGAAGCTAACGAGACGTTCGGTCCGATTGGACCATTGAAAAAAGCCCAACTAACAGAGGTGGGAGGAAGGCTATATATAGGTTTCGTTTTGTAGATCCCTTTCCCTTCCCCCTACATTGTAAAAGCCCCAAAACTTCAGAACACCCGGACTTAACCTGAACCCTCCTTTTCTTTATCTTTTTTTCTTCCTCTTCCCCCTTTTCCCCTCTCCTTTTTTCCTCTGGGTTTTCTTTCCTTTGCTGTGTTTTTGTTTTTCTTCATTTATTTTATTTTACCCCCCTTTCAGCACCTCTGTGCGCTTGCTCTCCCTCTGTGGGTATCTAGCTCTCTTGCGTGTCCCTTCCTTTGTATTTTGACTGGCTCGTCTTCCTTATTTCCCACTTTTTCCCGCTACCACTACTACTACCTCTTCTTCTTCTACTACAACTACTGTTGAAATTAAGACACATGTGGGGCGTCTGGTTGTCTTTGTTGTGGACGTTTCGCCATCCAGTGGCTGGCTGGATGGCGAAGCGTCTACGATGGGGATGCCCGGGTGTTGTGCGTGTGTCTTATTTTCATCCTGTCGGTATTATATACAATTCTTGTACTACTACTACTACTACTACCATACTACTACTACCACCTCTTCCTGCCTATATATAGCCGTCCTGCTCCACCTCTGTTAGTGTGATTTTGTCAATGGTCCAAGTCGGACCGAAACGTCGTCGTTAGCTTCTCTCTTTTTGTGGGGGTTATTTGTGTATTGTTCCGTCACGGTATTGTGCCTTTTGTTATTTAGGGAAACCCCGCATTTAAAAGCGTCATATTCTCTCCAACTTTTTTAATGTTTTTCCCCTCTTTTAAAACCCCTCTTTCGATCTTATGAGGCTGCTCTTATTGCTACCCGGCGTCGTAAGAATCAGCTTCGCTTCCTACGTGACTGTCTTGCTGAACAAGTTCTGCCCCCTTTCCTTCTCCCACTTCCTGAAAACCAACCCACTGGACACTCCTTTCCTGATCATGCCCGTTTTCCTACTTCAACAGCCCATTCTTTTACTAAATCACAGGTTGAAGTGCCTTCTTTACTTTCCGTCAGCGTCAACGTTGCTCTCTTTGCGGCTCTACCACAGGATCTCTGTAACCTTCTCTCTACCATTGCCTTGACACGCTCGCCGAAATGCAAAAAATTCTTTTCTTCCAAACTACAAAATAAACTTCAACGTCTCATCTCAGCTAGCCCTTGGTCTAAATTCTCCCTCACTGACTGTGTTACAATCTGTCTTCTGTCTCACTCTTCAATATGAGCTTGAACTTTTTTGGTTTTGGTCTTTCCTTTGCCACTTCGCCTACCCCTCGTGCTGGTTTTCCCCCTGATTAGCTCTTTTGTTTCCTTTCGTCAATCTCGCTTCCATAATCTTCCTGACTTGTCCACTTTTCGTGGTGCTCTCCTTTCCCCGCTCTTGTTAGTCTTTTTTCCAAGAATCACCACCTTCCCACGCAGTTACCAACTTGCCCTTTTTTTTTAAAACCCAACACAAAACATTGTCATACTATCTTCTGACAAGGTAATTGGGTAGTTATCCTTGATCGCGAGGATTACCCCCGTAAAGCTGATGTCTTGCTCTCTGACTCACGCCCCTACTCCTCTCGTTTCCAACCTCTTGATCGCATCAAGAGAACTTTCAAAAAAAAACTAAGACTCTCTCCGACCTCTGTCCTCCTGACTTTGCCCTTTGTTCAACGGTTTCGTGTCATCTGTCCCTCTCTTCCCTATTTCTATGGCCTTTCCCCAAAACTCATAAACCTGATATTCCTCTTCGTCCTATCATTTTCCTCTAGAGGTTTTTGTCTCTTATTCTCTTGTTTTCTTGGCGGGCCCAAAAAACCCTCACTCCTTTCTTGGTACTTTTCTCCTGCCCACCTCCGTCACTCTAAAGACTTCATTGAACGGGTTCGCTCTCTCCTACCTGTAAGATGGTTTTAGTCTTGACGTTGAGTCCCTCTTACCAATGTCCCTCTTGATGATGTCCTTGATTTCCTTAGAGAGAAGGCCCATGTAGGGTTTCTTCATCTCCCTATCCCCACTGATGTCTTTCTTGATCTTATCCGCCTCTGTGTGGACTCTAACCCCTTTTTCCCTTTCCCAAAGGGGAAAATATTATTCTCAAACCTTCGGTGTCGCTATGGGCTCGCCTCTCTCTCCTGTCCTTGCTAATCTTTACATGGAATATTTTGAGACTGTTCTTCTTCCTACCCTCGATGTGCAACCTTCACTCTGGCTCCGCTATGTGGATGACATCTTTGCTCTGGGGCCTCATGACTCCAGTCTTTTCCCAACCTTTTCTTGAAGCTCTTAAAAAATCTTGCCCCTTCCATTAAGTTTAAAGCTGAATGGGAATCTAATTCCTTACTTCCTATCCTTGATGTCCATGTCCACCGCTCAGATACAGGTTTTTCCTTTTCCCGTCTCCCGTAAACCTATGCACAGTGGCATGTACATTCATACTTTTCCTATCTGCTTCCCCTGTCAAGAAAAGTGTTCTTATCTCCCTTTTCCGTGCCTCCGATCTGTGATACTCAGTTCCTTCCAGCAGAAATTTCCACTCTTCACAATTCGTTCTCCCGTCTTGGCTTTCCCTTCCCATTTTTATAGACTCTGCCCTCTCACGTGCTAAACGCAATTTCTTCTCTCCCAAACTCTCTACTCATGGGAACTCTTCTATCTTCTGCCTTCCCTACATTTCGGGCTTTCTAAACTCAACAAATTTTGTCCGTCCCTTAGACATCAAGCTTACCTTCCCCCAGACTAACCCCTCTTCGCACTAATTCTCGTTCATACCTCTCCTCCCTTTACAGATGTTCCTGGTGTCTACTCTATTTCCCTTTCTCCCCCTGTCCTCTTCAATACTTCGGAGAAACTGGTCGAAACTCTTTCTGACAGACTTAGGGAGCACAAAAATAGTGTTAGCTTGCCGGGCACTAACAATGCTCTTTTCTGTCACGTCAGAGATCATAGCTCCTATTGACGGTCTTCTGCTAAAACTGTCTTCCCTACTTCCAACTCGAACAGTCGCCGTCTAGTTGAATCCTCTCTAATACACAACTTTCCTTGTATGAACCCTTTGCCCTGGCTTCGTCTTGTAGATGCCTTCCTCTCCCACTACATTGTAAAATGCTCCAAACTTCAGAACACCCGTGACTTAACCTGAATCCTCACTTTTTCTTTATCTTTTTCTTCTTCCTCTTCCCCCTTTCCTCTCTCCTTTTCTCCTCTGGGTTGTCTTTTCTCTCCTGTCTTTGTGTTTCTGTTCCTTCTCATTTATTTTATTTCACCACTTCCCCTTTCACGCACCTCTGTGCGCTTGCTCTCCCTCTGTGGGTATCTAGCTCTCTTGCAGTGCTCCCCTTCCTTTTTATTTGATGCTCGTCTTCCTTATTTCCCCCTTCTTCCCCTACCACTACTAGTACCTCTTCTTCTTCTTTCTACAACTACTGTTGAAATTAAGACACATGTGCGGCGTCTGGTTGTCTTTGTTGTGGACGTTTCGCAATCCAGTGGCTGGCTGGATGGCGAAGCGTCTACGATGGGGATGCCCGGGTTGTTGTGCGTGTGTCTTAGTTTCATTTCCTGTCGGTATATATACAATTCTTGTACTACCACTACTACTACTACCACCTCTTCCTGCCTATATATAGCCGTCCTGCTCCACCTCTGTTAGTGTGACTTTGTCAAAGGTCCCAAATCGGACCGAAACGTCGTCGTTAGCTTCTCTCTTTTATGTGCGGGTTATTTGTGTATTGTTCCAGTCACGGTATTGTGCCTTTTTGTTATTTAGCATAGTTTAATCTTTTAAAAAGTAACCGTGGTGCTTAAAAATTTGAGGCTGTAAAAACATTCTTTTGAATTCCTGGTCTTACTGGATTTGTCTACCCTTATTTTCGAAACGGTGTGAATTCATACCTCTGATACACTCTTCTTGGAAAAAATACCAAACTTCATAATTGGGGGGATACATAATCTGTGGCCACCCAAAAATTTTTTTTCTTTCAAAGTGAAACACCAGCTTATTACCTGTTAAAATCTAGGATATTGTGTTTTGTCTACCATAGGCATACGAATATCTTTTCTACTATTGTCACAACTATGTCTTAAACTACGATTGTCATACCCAACTTCACCACTTTGTCAACAAGTTTTAAGGGATATGAATTACCTGCGATTGCTAGATAATATTTTGTGGAAAAAATTTCATTTATCTGAATGTATCATTATGTACATAACAGTAAATGAACAAAGATAATTATTATTTATCAGAGTTACATAGATAAGTAGGAATTTGGGACACCTAGGTCACAAAAATGTCCCCCTTCGATACCTAACACTGTCATAACCACAAGTTGCTCTAGACCTATTAATTATAAATGAAATATACATCCCCAGGAATGCTGGTAAATATATAAATTTGTGAACTGTATATTAAATTAAAAATGATTATATATATATATATATATATATATTATATATATATATATATATATATATATATATATATATATATATATATATATATATATATATATATATATATTATATATATATATATATATAATTATATTATATATAATATATATATATGTCGCGCCGAATATGTAAAACTGGTCAATTAGCAATAACTCATTTAAAATCAAGTCCTTTCTAAAAATTTCTCTTATACGTTTAAAGATATATTTTTTTCATTAATGTTGATGTAAAAATTTATAATTTTGCACCAAAAGGAACTTAGAAAACTTACCTAAACCTTATTATAACAAGAACAATTTATTTTAGCCTAACCCAACTAAATATATTTTAGATTTGTTTACAGTAATTTAATACTAAACAAACACAGTGAAATATATTTTTTTCGTTAGGTTCAGAATGATTTTGGCGAAATTATTGCATACACAAATTTTCACTTGTCCTATATGGCAAGATGAGCGTTGCTATTTAAGCCAAGATCGCAAGTTCTGCCTATTCGGCACGACATATTATATATATATATATATATATATATATATATTTTTATATATATATATATATATATATATATATTATATATATATATATATATTATATATATATAAATTTACATAACAGAAGAATATATCTTAATTATAACACTCACCAATTTGACTGGAGATTAATGTGTCATGTACAGGACCTCCCCTTTTGCCTACCTTTATGAAAAAGTTACTGGCCAGAATTTAAACATAAATTAGACAGCTTATCTGAGGTTCCTGGAGTTGTCCTGTTCTGTCGCCTGATACCCAAATTATACAGGAATGCACATCCAACAATTTTGTCTCCTATTTGAGAGGTGTCAGCCCAATTTTAACCTCTAGACCACGAAAAATTCTTCCCATTACTAATGTCTGTTATTCAATTCAAAAACAAAAATGGCGACTGTCCTTCTGTGCAGGCGCAGCTTCCCGTTTTCTATGACATAAATATTATTAAAATCAGTATGGCCATCTATTTACATATAACTACTGTATTTCTGGAAAATATGTGCAGTATTTTCCACACTGCGGCTGGGCGGAGTTCGTTGCTAAACGACTCAAATTACTCCATCCTTTAGGAGATGATTCCAGCCTGTTCTGGCTTGAGTGGCTGTTCTCCTAGTAGGTCTTACTACGATTTCATTTTCCGGCATCACGTGGTCAGCGTTATCTTCCATCTCACTCGTGTCACTTTCCCTCAGATTTTCATTTATGTTTGATTGAACACCTAATTCCAAGGGAATCAATTTATTAATTGTGCGTAAACTTTCCTGGCCATGTCACAACGCTTTGACATTCCTGACAACACCTTGTGCATCTGGGTACAATGTCAATACTTTGCCCAGAGGCCACAGTGTTTGATGTTGTTCAGCATCAATCAACACAATGTCACCTGGTTGAATGTTCTGTCGATTTACTGCCTCTGTCGCACCTTAAATGTGTTCACGTAGTGTAAGAAGATATTCCTTACGCCACACTTTTAGACCAATTGATCAAATTACTTTATTTATCATTTTAAATTTATCAAACAACACTGCCGCATCATTGTAATCTTCATCATTTTTCTTCCGGATTATCTCTATAGACAGGGGCAGCTTCCAATTTCCTTCCACATATTAGGTGAAAAGGTGTTAATACATCTGCATCAGGTGTATCACTCATGTACGAGAGAGGCCTTTTATTTATTACGTTTTTTCCCCCCTCCACTAACACTGCACGGAATTCTTCCAAATTAATTCTCTTCCGGTTTTAGTATTTTTACAGAGACACCTCTTACTGTGCCTATCAGTCTTTCGTACAGCCCCCCTGCCAAGGGGCTCTAGGAGTAATAAATTTCCAGGTACACCCTCGCTGGGTTAACAGAGATTGAACATGGTTACTATTATTTAATTCTATCAAGGGGTTGAGCACTGCTAAAAAATTTGTGGCATTATCCGAAATCATCAACCTCGGACAGGATCTCCTAGCTGCAAATTTTCGAAACAGTTGAAACTGTTCTGCGAAAAAGTCCTGTGCCACTTCTAAATGAACTGCCTAGTAGCAGTACAGGTGAACAAACAAACATACACTTTCAGTGGAACACCATTTGACGTACCTTTTTAAAATTATTGGACCACTATAATCTAAAACCTGTTGCATCAAATGGTTTCACTAATTGTACACGCTCCTTTGGCAATGGTGGAGGACCTGGGTACATATAGGATCTGGCACCCCACACGGCGACATATTACACAAGATTTAATCCCCCTTTTTACATTTTTGCCGTCCTTGTGGAATCCAGAAAGTTTCCCTAATACAATTTAAGGTATCTTGCACCCCACCATGCATTACATTTTTATGGGCATTTAGAACAATCAAATTTGTTAGATGATGAGTTTTGGGCAGTAAGATAGGGTGTTTAGCATAATCCCCAATTCAGCATTTTGTAACCTACCTCTGCACCTAATTACATTGTTCTCTAAATACAGCCCCAATTTCTCTATTAGGAACCTTTCACAATTTTTCTTTCCATCATCAATTTAATCTCATTTCCATAGATTTCCTCCTGTACCCTCTTTATCCAAAATTCAAGAGGATGTGAAACTTAAATTAAATATTCATCTTTTTTTAGAAATTTAAACACCAACTTAGTTACATTGATTAGTTTGGTAAAGAAGAATACCCATTTATATCAATGGCTAAGGAAGGACAAACTATTGAGCGGTGGTCACAGTAATTTCAACAGGAGTAATATATGCCTTTTGTACAGGCCAATTAACTTTATTTACCAACCAGCTCGGTCCTTTAAACCATGATACAGCATTTACAAATTTAGCATAAGGTTTAAACCTCGAGCAAGAATCAGCTGGATTCTCCTCACCTGGTATTATGGTTAAATGTTAACATATGCTGACCCAAACTAAAATTTAACTTCTCTTGCATCTGATTAATTTCAGCGACTCTGTTTTGTACATACACAATTTTACTGTTTCCATTACGAATCCATTGTAAGGATACCTCATTATCTCCAGCAATGTATTTCTTATATAATTAGCTAATTTGACACCTACATAAATGGCTGTTAATTCCAACTGAGGAAAGGGTTTACGTGACTTAATTGGAGACATTTTTATCCTTAGACTTTAACAAGAGGAAATATCACTATTACATTGAAGGTAAGCAACTGCTCCACATGCCAATTTTGAAGCATCACAAAAAATGTGGAGAACATTTTTCCCATTTGGATTGGCCACCTGGTGTGGGAACTCCAACATTGGAATTTTTTCATAATCACCAATTAATTCATCCCACCGGGATAAGGGAATTCCTCAGTAGAATTTCATCCAAGCACTTTAAGTTTCCATGCTTCCTGAATTAATAATTTCCCTCTTATAGTAAGGGGTGACACAAAACCCTAGTGAATCAAAACATTTGGAAACTTCAGCAAGCAAGACTTATTTTAATTTATTGGGCATACTGTAATTATTAGGTTTTAACATTAACAAAACTCTCTCAGTATCCCAAGTTAATCCCAACACATTACTACATTTTGGCACTTCATCTCCAGGGTAATCTTTACTTATTTTGTCCTTTAATTTTGGGCGAATTACTATTCCCTTCCCTCAGAGGGATATTTGCACTTTGCATTATTTTTTTTTGCCTCCTCCATAAGTCATTAAAAAGTTCCCTTCAGTTGACGTCACCCCAGGAAATTGTCCACATAAATTGTTTGTCATTACTTTACTCAATGGACTTTCCGTAAAATTTAAGGTGTTTCATTTATCGTTGCTTGAAGTAGGAACGGACTGGATGTAGCAACAAATTTAAAACACTCCCAAAGCGAAAGGTTTTCAGAGGGCTAAGTGGGTCAATAGGATTCTCAGGCCATAAGAAGCGGGTACAATCCGGTCACCTCTTGTAAACCCACTCTTAGGAAAGCTTTACTTATGTCAGCCGTAAAGGCATAAAAGCTTCACTCAGAAATTTAATAAGATATCTCCTAATTTTCCCGTCAACGATAGACCCGTTATCAAACAGTCATTTAAATAGGTACATTTTGGTTATCCTGGCACTACAATTAAACACAATTCTCAGAGGAGTGGTCTTTGAATCCTTCTTCACTCCGTGATGTGGCAAATTTGTGACCATAAATTTTTTACTTGCTCAGGAGGTACCTCTTCTATAAATTTATTAATTAACTGCTCAGCAAATATATCATTATAGGCAGTTAACAATTTCTGGTGACTTACTCAGTTCGCGGAGCAGAGCTTTATGTCCTTTTGCCATTCTGTAATTAGTGGGCAATTCTGGATGGTTCAGTCTCCACGGAATCGTACCCAGTATTGTCCAAGATTCAAATTTTACATTTTCTCACGTATTGTTCTTGAGTAAAAGAATCGTCTGGACTTTTTTTCATTTACATTTATTCCAATGCTGTCTAATTCCCCCAATTTATGCACTGGCTCAACACCATCCTTATGGGTAAGACACACATTTACGGTATTTGTAGTTTCCTCTAGTCATGAATTATTATTACGAGGAATCCTACCATAAAATTACATGGCCTCCTGCAGTCTTCAAGAGGGTGACACCACATTTCTTTACCTACCTTTACAAATGGCATAATAGTCATACATATAAAATATTTATTGGGCCTACAGAATCATCACTTACACCAGAAGGTGCTAAATTTGCATTATGTGAGAGTCTTTTGTGCTTTACTAAGCCCTACTGTAGTTATTTTCTCTGGAAGTCTATTTACAATTACTGCATTAACACGTTTTTTTCTCATTGCCCAACCTGACAGTTACATAAAGAGTGTCATACCCAAATTTAGACCTTTTATCCGAGAGATAACCCGATAATTTTAAGTTGTGGGATCTCCCATCTGTACTTTCATACCATCAAGACAATTTTTTCTTTTTATGAAAGTACGCTGGAATCCTTGGTTCCAATAATGCATTTACATTTTTTTTTTATGCCTTTTATCATCAACTTTTACCTGTAACACAGGTAAGGCTACTTTAGCAAAACATCATTATTAACATTAGCAGCAATTTTACATTAGCCCCTGTTGTGTCAGGATTGTCAACATTTCATTATTATCAACATTATCATATAGAACTTTACACATAACTATATGGTGTCTTCCTTTGTGACATTGATAACAGTTGTTTAATTGGCATGACAACCCTTTACATTGTGATTTTCCTAAACACCTGATACATCCGTCAAGTTCCTCCAATCTTTCAACTTTATCATTCCATGAATTGTATGCATTGCAATTTTAGAAAATGAGTATCCTTGCAGAAGAGACAATCTCTCTTTTCTTTGACTGGTTTCTTATTAACTGGGCTACTCTTAGGAGGGTTCTTATTCTTCTTACCTTATGGAGAATCATTATTTCTGATTCCTGCTAATTGATATGCACCTATTTCAACTCTTTTTAGGAAATGAATTTTGATTATTACCATTGAGATAATTTTCCCTTTTTGAAACTTGACAGATACTCAGAGTTATTATGTGTTGATCTTTAAAATGAGTTAGTTGGCTGGTCCTGCAACTGAACAATTAATTCTTGTAGACCTAGTCTTATTCCCCCAGACCAAAATAACCCTTGTGATACTTATTATTATGTACATAACAGTAAATGAACAAAGATAATTATTATTTATCTGGTTACATGGAAAAGTAGGAATTTGGGACACCCAGGTCACAAAAATGTCCCCTTCGATACCCTTTAAAACTGTCATATCCACAAGTTGCTCTAGACCTTTAATTATTTTAAAGAAATATACATCACCAGGGGAAAGCTGGTAAAATATATAAATTTGTGAACTGTATATTAATTTAAAAAATTATTATTTTTATTATTATATATATTATATATATATATATATATATATATATATATATATATATATATATATATATATAATATATATATATATATATATATATATATATATATATATATAATATGTTTATATATTTTATTTAATATATATATATATATATATATATATAATATATATATTATATATATATTATATATTATATTTTTATATTATATATATATATATATATATATTTACTTAACAGAAGAATTTTATCTTAATCATAAACACTCACCAATTTGACTGGAGATTAATGTGTCATGTACAGGACCCCCCCTCCCATTGCCTACCTTTATGAAAAATTTACTGGCCAGAATTTAAACATAAATTAGACAGCTTATCTGAGGTTCCTGGAGTTGTCCTGTCCTGTCGCCTGATACTCAAATTATGCAGGAATACACATCCAACAATTTCGTCTCCTATTTGAGAGGTGTCAGCCCAATTTTAACCTCTAGAGCACGAAAAATTCTTCCCATTACTAATGTCTGTTACTCAATTCAAAAACAAAAATGGCGACTGTCCTGCGCAGGCGCAGCTTCCCGTTTTCTATCACATAAATATTATTAAATACAGTATGGCCATCTATTTACATATAACTACTGTATTTCTGGAAAATATATACAGTATTTTCCACAAAACACGAATACATGCCGATTTTTTATGAAGATAATTTTCCAGAATACTTTTGCAAAATATTATGCTTTGTAAGAAACTTTCTTCCAAATATTTCTGAACTCTATAATGTGTGGAAAATTTACTCAGTGAGTAACGTTGGTATGTGGGTGACTAAAAAGAATTTACAGCATAAATGTTTCATTCTTGGAGAGAGATTTATAATTAAGATTAAGGTATACAGATGACAAAAAATAAATCTAATGCTCAATAACCCAGGATTAGCCAAGAAATATCATAAAGTAAAAGTTTGGTCGAGATCAGTGTTGTAAGTAATCTTTAGTATATAATTTTAAAATAGTTGTGAGGATGAGTTAATAATTGAGACAGTGAGCAGACGGTCGTTCCAGCCACAGACATCACGGCACTCTTGTAATGACAGTCTAATGGCTGACTTTTGCCGGCTCCTTCATGAGTTGAAATATAAGAGATTAATTACAACTGAGCGCACGCAGTAAGGTGTAGTTCGGTGTGCAGGGAAAAGAGAGAAGAATAAAGGAGGAAGAGAAGCAGGAGGAGTAGAGAGGAGAAAGAGGACAATGAGAAGGGTGGAGGAAGAGAAAGAGGGTGATCTGAAAAGAAGAGGAAGCGATGTTAAGGGTATTCTGGGGGTATATTTAGAATATATATCTCAGTAGAATTAGTAACCTAGTGTAACCCAACATTTGTTTGTTTTAATGTGGATAAAGTTGATTGGTTGGAAAAGTTTGTCAGAAAATAGGACAAGTGTTTCCTGACGTTGGTTTTAGCCATATGATAACCCGCAGCTGGAGCTTTCGGTCATCTGACCGACGCCTTCCACTGGTTTACTGGTCAACCTCTTTAAAAATTATGGTTATCATTATAATCAAAATTTAGTGATATATTATGGAAAAAGTTAATATGCCTGACTTTTATACGACTGAAAATTATATATTAACAAGTATTGGAATCTAATAAACAACAAAAGATTTTGTAATGATTATTTTTACCTGAATTGCTTTGAGTTATATACAAATAAAATTCATAAAAAGTTATTATACATTTTATTACCCATTTTATTACTTTTTTAATTTTAATGAATTATATACCCTGTTTAACCCTATTAATATAACAAAGTAATGTCAAGTAAGAGGTTTTGTTGTACTTCTTTTAAAGATAAATAATCTTAGATAATACCATAAGTTCTTTTAGTTGTTTTTATCCCTTTGTTATGAAAGTCTTATCCTTTTCACGGGTTCATTTTTCCTGCGCTTATAAAATACAAGCAAATGATCTATAAGACATTTTTAACTGATAAGGAAATCAATAAAAACTACATTATACCATTTCCATGGTTTTGTATTCCAAACTTGATAAAGAATTGTATATATTACGACATATGAGGTCATTTATTCACCTGGCAGTAGCTGGTACAGATGTAGCTTGGGAAGTAGGGAGAAAGTTTTGGGAGCAAGAGTAGGAAGCAGTGTGTGAGGGGTAGTAGACAAAAAATAAAAGAAATTAATACAAGAGAAATAAATAGATAAATTGGTGAAATCGAATACTTCAGATCAATTAGAAGTGCTCATAACCAGCTGAACAAAGCGTACCTGGACGAGTTGTTCATAGAAGGTACTGTGACAGCTCAAAACGCTGGTCACCCAGTCATCACATAGACGCTCTCTCCGCTACTTGGATCGATACCTATTTTATTTGAGTCGCAAAAGAGCTGTAAGATGTTATTATGATTATTAGTATTATTATTATTAAAAATTATTACTATCATTATTATTTATATACTACTGCTTCCGGTGTTATTTCATCGCTAGCATTGGGTAGTTGTTTCTTCGTACTGTAAGAGGGCACAAAAAATGGTTATAAATATAACCATAATTTATAAAGGGGTGGACCGGTAAGCCAGCGGAAGGCCTCGGTCTGATGGCCAAAGCTCCAAAGGCGGGTCATCATCTGACTAAGACCTGCGTCAAGAAACACTCGTCCTGTTTCCTGACAAACCTTACCTAACCTAACCTTCGTACTTAGAAATTATAGCTAAAATGCAGTACAGTGAGGAATGGTATTATCTTATGCATTAGGAATATGAAACATTTCTCTATAAATAAAGCATAAATGCATTACAACTGTCCATTAAATCATGCCCAGCGCTTACATGCTCATGGTACAACGAATCAGCAACATGAATTTTCAGAACGGATCGCCAGGCTAAAATATTAGATGGTAATGGATTAATTAAACCAGGCGATAAATTTTGTGACATACTATTGGTGAAAGGCGGACACTGCGGCTGGCAGTATGTCAGGTGAATGTGGCTCTGGTACTCATGGCTGTAATGAGAAAATATCGGCTAAATGTTTACTCTTGCAACTGTGTGCAGTAATGCTCATGTTTGTTTAGGTTGTCATCCATATATTTCCTCACCTCTTGGAATATATACTAAAGACTCCCATTCTAGAATTATTATATGTTTTGCTGATCTTTTACGCACCCATTCTCCCTCTTTCTCTCTTTCTCTCTCTCTGTCTCCCCCTTCTTCTCAAAAAGAGCTGTAACAGGTTTTATATTAGGTAGTCCCAACATTATTTACAACCAAAGAGCTTATTTCAAATCTTTTACTTAGCATTACCTTTAATAAATTTTAATTGTTATGAACTGTTATGAAACGTACAATTGGGGAACAGGATAAAGTTCGAGCTAGCGATATCCCCTTCTTCAAGGTCAGCATGCTGCTACCACCACCCCCTACTACCTCTTAAAATTTTTCAGTTCATCTTCCTACGGCGACTTCTCATCATTACAAAGCTCCTGACGTTGTTTTTTTTTTCAAACCTAAAGGCAGTGAAGCTGGTACTTTCGAGTCCTCTGTAGTTTGCTTTATATATATTTAGGTGAAACTTGCGATTTTGGCTTAAATAGCATGGCTCTTCTTGCCGAATAAGGCAAGCGAAAATTTGTGTACACAGTTATTTCGCAAAGATCATTTTGAATCTAACGAAAAAAATATATTTCATTGTGTTTGTTTATAATTAAATTATTGTAAATTTATCTAAAATATATTTAACTGGATTAGGCTAAATTAAATTGTTCCTTTTATAATAAGGTTAGGTAAGCTTTCTAATGTCCTTTTGGTACAAAATTATTAATTTCTACGTTAATTGTATGAAAAAATATATCTTAAGCGTATAAGATACTAGTGTAACGATGGGGCACTTATCACCTGGTTCACTGGTCGGGAGGCATGACTATATGGGAGTGTGATATTTGCCAAATAAAATATAACACACTCTAGGTATACCACATCCCCACCACTAAAAAGGTTCTAATAGCCATGACTAGGCATCCTCCATAGGTTTGTGCCTTCCCTCCCTACCATCCAACTCATTAGGTAGTGTTCAACTCAAAAGGACTTCCAAGTCAGACATAAAATGTCGTGCCTAGTAGGTAAAACTGGTCACTTAGCAAGAACTCATTTAAAATTTAGTCCTTTCTAAAATTTTCTCTTATACGTTTAAAGATACGTTTAAAGACATTATTTTTTAGGCCTATTTTCGGCAGTTTCAATCATAATCATTTACCAAACTGCGGCAGGCCAGGACTCGACCCTACGAACCTTGTACCGCCTCCAGAGACAGCGCAACGTACGCATCATCTTACCACGGAGACTGCGATCCTACAAGAACAAAGCACACAGCACTTAGCAATGTGTTTTTGCTTGGCCTGAGGACACTCGTGGCAGTGGTATCTCAAGGACTAATTTCAGCCTCACCCTGTTAGAATACTGCCTCAACAAGCAGGCTACATGGTAAGGTGATGCGTGCATTGTGCTTTCTCTGGAGACGGTACAAGGTTCGTAGGTCGAGTCCTGGCCTGCCGCAGTTTGGTAAATGTTTAAAATCCACTTGTTTACGTATTTCTTTCTATATATACTATTATTATATATATATATATATATATATAATATATATATATTATATATATATATATATAATATTATAATATATATATATATATATATGCAATAAGATCACAGTAAACAGTGATTTCAATATATTATATATATATATTATATATAATATATATATATATATATATATATATATATATATATATATATATATATATATATATATATATATATATATAATATATATATAAACAACAACAACATCAACCTCGACACTTGGTGTTCCTGGGCGGCTGTGATAAAACCAACAATAAACAGTGTTTGTGGTGTCAAACATATTTTGAGGTATGGCAGACGATGAAGCCAGCCAGCCACAAAGCCAGGGAAACAATGCACCCAACAATGAAAGAAGAGGCACATGTCAGGTGTGTGGAGAGTTTCGAGCACGCAACAGGGACGGCCGTATTCGTGCACACAATGGGTGTGCGGGATCACATATGCCCCCAGCAGAGAGGAGCCCACAGCCTCCACAGGCAGATGACAATTCCAACGGCAACCTCGTCACTTGCGATAACCTTCTGTTGGCATTCAAATCCACTGCTAGCAGTACACTATCCCACATCCCTAAAGCGGCTAGCCCATATGCAGCTGGGAAATTCACAGACCTTCTTAAGCGGGTGAATGGAGGTTCCACCAACTTAGAAGCCCGAGGCGCCATCCAAGCATGGCGCAACCTTCTCTTGTTCGGCAATGTCTGTCTTGCAGTTCCTGAAAGACGAGGCAAACTGCTAACCACGTCAGTTATCAAGGCAGTGCGCACTACCCAAGAACGGATAACTGTGTCCCTCTGCCCATCATCGCAGGAATCAAAGAGGCAGACCCAAGAAAAGTCCTACTGAAAACGAGAAAATCTGCGCACAGGTTAGCAAAAAAAATGAAGAAGGTAAAACAGTGGGAGCAATAAGAATAATTACAAGTGACGACACTGTAGCCCCCAAGGATGAGACCACGGCCCAAGCACTAAGAGACAAACATCCAACCAGGGACACCATAGCCATCAACGACAACCCTGAGGAAGACCCCATCGCTGAACAATTAATTTTGCCAGAATCGGAAGTCTATAAGGCGATCGTGTCATTTCCAGCAGGATCTGCAGGAGGTTACACTGGAATTCGACCTCAGCACCTCAAAGAGATGGTAAATCAAGTACTCGGTGAATCTGCATCAATTCTTCTCACCGAGTTAACAACTTTACTCAACAATTGCCTGGCTGGGCGAATCCCAGAAGAAATTAAACCTTTCTTTTTGGAGCCTCACTATGTGCTTTGAAGAAGAGGGATGGGGAATCAGACCCATTGCAGTTGGAAACACTCTTCGCCGTCTCGTTGCCAAAGCAGCAGTGAGAAACATTCGCCTAGAAGCTGCCAGTTTACTCCAGCCACACCAACTGGGCTTTGGGGTCTCTCAAGGCAGCGAAGCTGCAGCTCATGCGGCAAGGACCTACATCAGGGACCTACCAGAAGACAAGGCCATAGTCAAACTTGATTTTAGAAATGCCTTTAATTTATGGTGAAGAGAGATGCTGTTTTGCCAGCTGTTCGGTTCGGTTCCCCAGTCTCTTTCCCTTCATTTCAGCCGGCTACAGCAAACCCTCAATTCTTTTGTTTGGAGAACATGAAATTCAATCATCAGAGGGTGTTCAGCAGGGTGACCCACTCGCTCCACTACTCTTTCGCTTGGCAGTAAAGAACTAACTTCCAGCCTACGCAGTGAGCTCAATATCTGGTACCTGGATGACGGCACTCTGGCAGGTACTGAAGAGTCCCTCGTGGGGGATCTACAACTGGTGAAAACACAGGGAGAAGACTTGGGACTCGTCCTCAATCCCTCCAAGTGTGAAATAAATCACAGCGAACCAGGAAATTATCAATGCTGTGCGAAGAATCCTCCCGGAAGTCTCAACTACAACTCCGTCCAACGGGAAACCCCCTTGGGGCACCGCTGGGTCACCAGACCATCGATACTGTCCTCAGGGACAAATTGAATGACCTGATGAAAATGGAGGAGAGAAAAGTGATCTTGATGCCCATGATGCTCTGTATCTCCTCCCCAAGGTGTCTTACTATGCCAAGACTCACTTACTCTCTTGAGGTGTGCACCCTCTTTTGACAACCCAACACTCGATGAATATGACGCACACCTGAGATCAACTTTTAAGAAGGCACTGAACCTGTCACTAGAGGATGAGCAATGGGATCAGGCAACCCTCCCATGCGACTGGGAGGTATAGGGGGTGCGTAAAGCAACGCATGTTTGCTTTACCTGCTTTTCTGTCTTCGTGTTTGCTTCCAGTGCATTAGTCAAGAAGATAGTGCCCGAACGATTGAGAGACTTGGTAGGAGCTCAAAACCCCAGGTTTACTGAAGCAGCGATTCGGTGGGACACCTAGACTCCTCCAGTAGAGCAGCTCCTCCCAAACAGCACAAACAGTCCCACTGGGACAAACCGATCAAAGGAAAAAATCGCCAACACAATGCTCTCCAATGCTTCAGGAAAGGACAAAGCTCGTCTCCTGGCAGTGAAGGCACCACACTCAGGAGATTTCCCGTTAGCTGTTCCCAATTCCTCCCTGGGCACCCGTCTCGACCCACAGGCCATTCGGATTGGTGTTGCTCTTTCGCCTGGCCGCCCCATCCTCACCGAACATAGGTGTATTTGCGGCAGGGCGACAGCTGATCAATTCGGACTTCATGGTCTCGTGTGCCACACAGCAGAAGGGAAGTATGCCAGTCATGAGGAGATCAATGACATAATAAAGAGAAGCCTCGCCACAGCCCGTTGCCCAGCTCAACGGGAACCCAAGTACAGAGGTCTGATGGAAGTCAAAAGCGTCCTGAGGAGCCACTATGCTACCCTGGAAGGATGGAAAGCAGATTGCCTGGGACTACACCTGTGCTGCCACATTGGCAGACACCTACTTGCCATACTCCGTAGTGGAAGGGGGTGGAGCTGCCAGCCACAGGGAGATCCAGAAGATCCGAAAATATGAAGACCTTCCCCCTTGCTATAACTTCATTCCAATAGGGTCGGAGACCCTTGGAGCATGGGGCAAGTGTGCTCTAAAGTTCCTCAAAGAGCTGGGTGAAAAGCTCATCATAGAAACCAAGGACCACAGGGCGACCAGCTTCCTCTTTCAGAGACTCAGTGTTACGATCCAGAGAGGAAATGCCTGCAGCATTCTGGGCACGCGGCCCACCGCAGGGGAGCTGGACGAAGTATTCGAGATGCAGCTCTGAGTTACCTATGTTGTTTTACTTTCTGTTGTATTTTTGTGAATGTTTGGCCAATGTATTTTGTCTTTAAATAAAACATACTTGAAATATAGGGGGTGGTAGGAGAAAATTCTCAAACAGCTTCAGGGAGAACATTGAGTTTTCCCTGAAGCAAGTTTGTTCTTTTCTTTGAGGATGAGGGTCCCTATGACAGTTCTTGAGGTGGTACCTTATATATATATATAATATATATATAATATATAATATATATATATGCGCAAGACAAGCTGTGGAGAAATTTTCTCCAGGGGGGTATCAGCCCCCTTCAGCCCCTTTCAGCCCCTTTCAGCCCTGAGGGGCCCAGCCCTCTCAGGAGGGGCAAGCATCTTGTTTACTGCTACAGCGAGTAATTGATAGCAGATGCAGTACGAGTATGGGACTTGGTCGCTTCGACCAACGCTCCATGCAGACTCCAGTGTTGTAAGGTGTATTTTAATAAGAGACAGTCCATCTCTTACCTTAGCAGGACAATTAAGGAAAATCCAGCTCCCACTTTATTACCATGGTAGAGATAGTGTATATTGTTGTCTATGCTTAAGACAGCAAGAATCAAACATTCTGCTTTGCTTCATGGAGGAAGTGGAAAGGAATGTGAAGGCTTACTCAGCCCTGTAACAACTTCAGACAGTATTACCCAGGCTGGCTCCTCCTCAGGAAAATTAGTGAATAGAAAAAGAAATAATAACAGACAAACAAACACTTTATTATATAGAAAATATAAAATATAAAACACTTAAATATGAAATATTAATCCTACATTAAAGAAAATGAAAAAGGAAAAATATAAATGATAACTGAATTCAACGCTAATTTAACACTTGGGTGTCTGGTGTTGGTGACACTGCTTGTTGAAATCGTAGCCGTTGCTGATGATGGGGGGGGGGTCGCAGGTGTTGGTGACCACCACTGGCTAGTTCTTCACAGATTAACGCCGTGAGTAGTATCCCGATGACAGGAAAGCAGGTTCTTCACCGCTGCAATGATGTGGGGTTACGTCCTGCAATTTCATACAGGTGCACAGGTACTTAAATGCAAAAATGGGGAAGTCTCTTGACGTTAGTCCTTCTCCTGTTCTTCTCGTTGATTGACAGGTGACCCTCACTGTCATCCAAGCTGAAAAGATAGACAGGTTACCCACTGCTTAAATAATCACTCTCCAGGGGCATTTATACATTACTCAAAAGACGTGGTGATTATTACAACAGTCAACCTAGAGCAAGACTGAAAGAACTAAGTTTATTATTGGTCAAAAGTGAAGCTTTTAACCAATAAATCCACTAGAATACAAGGCAGGCAAGTACTTACAGTAGTGTTGGGAGCTGCAAGTCGAGTGATTTACTGTTTGACCAGAGCCCCATACGTCACCTTTCGAGGGGGGGGAAGAGGGAGGGGAAGGGATAGCGGGAGCTAGACTGACCCTACGTTAACAAGCAGCCGGCAATCAAACTATCACTTTAGGGGTTGGGGGGAGAAAAGGCGGGAAAAACGGGAGCGTGACTTACCCTACCTTAACTAGTAGCCGGTAATGAAACTATTGTTACTATATCGCTACATTCGCTGCCTGATCACGGTAGTGTGCGGTAGTGCTCTGCACCCCTCTGCTGTTTGTAGGCGAGCACCCTTGTCAGTTACCTGGCTGCAGTGGTGTGAAGTGGTGCTGTCACACCTCGGCTGACAACTTAGGTGCACTGTGATCGTCAAGATGGCGGTTAGTCTGAGACGAAGGATAAATACTGTAGGCATCGAGCTACTTAAAGGAACGATAACGCCCAGTTCTGCCCAAGTCTTATTGCCAAAGATCATACGGGAGACTTATGGAGTACAAGATAGTGACTTGTATGGTGTAGCATTGAACGGAGGACAACGAATTTTCGTCAACTGCTATCAGCAACGGGTTTATGAATCGTTAGTCACCAGGTTTCAGGGCGTGAGTCTTTAACGTCACACCAGCTGTCACTGTAAGAATGATAGATGTTTCACGGTATTATACGTGGATCAAGTTACGCAACGTTCCCTTTGAGGCGGACGAGGCAGATATAAGGAAAGTTTTTGAGAAGTATGGGACGGTGCATTATGCTCAACATGGTACGTGGGTGGCAGGAGCCTATGCTGGTTTTCCAGAGGGTTCTTTCAAACCTCAAAATGACTTTGAGGCACCCAATCCCTCCTATGTGACCTAAAAGATTTAGACGCGGGTAATGGTAATGTCCCCGGGGACAACGACGTAGTGCCGCCTATGGGTGATATGCACTACGGCGCCCTGTGACAAGCAAAGACAGTGCCTGGCCCTGGGGTGGACGTCGCAGCCCCGCTTCAAAGGTGGCAGGTGAGGAAAAAACCGATGGGGGGCTGGTGTTTTTGTGAGCGAGATAGGGGATGGGGCACTCGGGTGGTGGGGGTTTGGAGTCCCGCCCCCAACCCTGATCAGGTGTCGTTCCTGTGGTAAGGGGGGAGCCAAGTACAAGAAAAGGTTTTGAGTTTGAAGGAATTGGTGGAGGTTTTGAAGAGTTGTCACCCCAGAGAGGATGTTACATCTGAGCGGGGTTCATTGGAGAATGTCGCTTCAGAAAGCTAGACATAATAATTTGGGACTGAGGGTGGTTTGGGTCGTCCATTGACTCATTTAAACCATTCTCGGTGGGGGTGGAGGTTCATCGGAGGTAACATTGACCAAGATATGTGTAACTGACTGTCACGAGAAAGAGGGGGGCACACAATTCTGATGACGTCCTTACGCCGCACAAACCCCCGGGGAAACAAACTGAGGTGAAGTGGAAAGGGTAGTGGTGTAGGTGGTGGTACCATGATAGGGCACCGAAAAAAGGGGGGGAGGGAAAGAGAGCCCTGGGGTTGAACGTAAATTCAAGCTCTGGAGTTGTAAAGAGTGATGAGAGGAAGCAGGGGGGGGAAAATTTTAATAGGCCTTAGGGGGTATGTCTGAAATGTTAATGGGTTATGTACAGAAGAAGAGAGTTTTTTTTTTGTAATTTTCTGAATAAATCTAAGGGGATGTTGTGTTTTTGCGGGAGCAAAATTTCAAAGGGGGTTTTTAGGGGGGGGGTTGGGGAGGTGGCAGGATTTCGGGGGGGGGTAGTTATGATCCCCGTCAAAAGGGGTGGGGGAAATTTTTTGGGAGACGGTTTTTTTCAAGGGGGGGGGAAGGGGGAATGTTGGTGGGGGGGTTGGATGGGAAACGGGGTTTTTTGGGGTTGAACGGGGCGAAAAAAAACCCAAAAAAGGTTTTAAAGGATTTTGGTTAGGTTTTTTTTTTTTTGGGGACCCCGGGGGGGAATTTTGGTTGGGGGACGGAAATTTAATAGGGGGCTTTCCCAGGGGGCGGGATTTTTGCTGTGGCTTAATTTTTTGGGTTGGTGGAGTTTGGGGGACGTGGGAAAATAAAGTTTTTGGATTTATGTGGAGTAATGAGGAGGGTTGGAGGGTTTTCAGTCTTGGGGGACAATTAGAAAGGGAGTGGGGTGGATTGGGTGGGGAAAGTCCGGCAAAAGTTTTTAAAGAAATTTTTAATTTTTAGGGAAGGAAAAGGGTTATTTTATTTAGGGGGGCTTATTAAAAAAAAGGGGGGAGTGGTAAGGGAAAGGGGGTGGTGGGAAAATTTTTTTTTAGGGAAAGGAAAAAACGAAATAAAAAATTAGGTGGCAAAATGAAGGTAAGGGGTTTGTAGGGAGGGGGGGTGGGGGAAAAATTTCCCTTTGGGGCGAAAAAAGGGTTTTTTTTGGGGTTTCAAAAGAAAGGGGCAAGCTTAAAAGAGGGGGGGTAGGAATGTTGGGGGGAAAAGGTGGGGCGGTGTTTCGGCCACAAAAAAAAGGGGCGTGCAGCTTCCCCAGTTTAAAAGGGAACGGGGGGGTTTTGGGTTGAGGGGCAGGAGGAAAACCCCAGAGGGGTTTTGTGGTATGGGGAGGCTTTAGGGGGAAAGGGGGGGGGGGGGGGGGGGAAAGGGGGGGGGGGGGGGGGGGGGGCGATTACGGCAGAGGAATAGGAATGCGTTAAGGGGAATGAGGAAAGGGAAAGCCCCCCGGTATTGGGGGGCCCCCGGGTAGAATTTTTTTACAAATTCTTGATAAAGGAATTTATAGTTAGGTTTTTAAAAAGTATGAAGGGAGAAGGTAATTTGGGGAGAAGCAAGAAACACAAGTAGTATGTTGGCCCCGAAGTCGGGGGCAGCCCCCCCTTCGGGAGTACCGAGCCATCCCCTGATGGTGCAGAATATAAGGGTTTGCAAAAATTTTAGGTAATAGGTTAAAATTTGGTGTGGAGAGGTGGTGTCAAAATCTCATTTCCCCGGGTTGCCGGGAAGGCGATGTTGAAGGACAGGGGATACTGAAAAGTTTTTGGGGAAAGCTAAGGTGGGGGGGGGGGGCGGCTTTGTTGGGCTCTAGACTGGAGGGAGCATATGATAGGGGGAAAGGGGAGCTTTGAGGTATACTTTGGAGACGGGTTTTTGGGAGGAAAAAATCTAGTGGGGAAATTTTTTTTGTAAAAAGGGGCGAAAAAAGAGGTACAATTTAAAGGGGGTATGGGGGGGGAAAATTTCAATGGGAAGAGGCCCTTAGACAGGGATGCCCATGTCCCAAATATTGTTTGCGGGTTTCCCGGCCCCCTTTTAAAATGGTTGACCGAGTTAGTAGCCATTGAGGGAAGTTGGGGGGGGGGGAGGGCCTGGCCGGGGTTAAATTTGGGTATGTTTGACGACACCCACTGTTTTCATTCGTGCAGGGAGTCAATGAGAGTGTTGGAGGGGGTGCAATTATTTGGAAGTGCCACAGGTATGAGGTAAATAGGCGAAGTAAGGTTGGGGTTTTGGGTTCTTTTTGGGTGGGGGGTGTGGGGGGGAGATGATGTTGTTAAAGAATGGGGCGGTGTCTTTTAAAGATTTTTGGTATTATTTATGGGGTGACTGGTTGCGGCGCGGGAGGAAAATTGGATGGTTATTGGAAAAAGGGTCGTGGGGCGTCTAGGTTTCTAGACCCCGCACCTAACTCTGAACAGCGAGTGATATCGTGAACATTTTATTGTAATTAAGGTTTGGGTTTTTGCAGCTTGTTCCCAAATTAAAAGGGGCAGCGATTGCGGGGTACTAAGGGTGTACAAATTTTTTTGGGGTTCACGTTTATTGTTACAAAAAGGGAGTTGAATGTACCGTAAAATCGGGGGGGTTGGGGTTGTTGATTTGAGAGGAGGGCTAAATTGGGTTTATTAAAGGGAAGTGTTGCGTGAGGGTGGAACGCGGGGCGTTTTGGGGAAGGGAAACACACAGGTGGGTATTGGGGATCGAGGAATGGGTTGAGGAATGTAAATGTTGGAGGGGGTGATGTTGGTTAGGAACGAGAAAGGTTTATAAGGGTTTTTTTTTAGGTTACTTTAGTAGGTGCGTTGCCCAGTTTAGGGGTTTTTCCCCCATGTATCGTGGAAGAGTATTTGGGTTTTGATTTAGTAAATTGAAGTTAAAAACCTCGGGCGGTGAGGTGTGTTTCGTTTCTGCATGGGGGCCTTCCCTGGTGAGATATTACGAAAAGACAGGTTTTAGAGGGTGGGGGGTGTGGTATCTGTGGAGGGAGGACAGCGTTCCAAATATTTACTTTTGGAAGGGCTAGAGGAGGGTTTGGGGGCTGGTTAAGTAGGTTGATACAAGGGTGGGGGCCGTGGGGGGTCGTTTTGCGTGCTCTAAGTCAGATATGGGTGGGTTTAGACGGGGTGTCATAAGACTTTAGATTATCAGGTAGATTATATATAATGTCGTGGTGATGGGGGGGAGGGGATAGTGAGGAGAGAAGAAAAGGTTCTTCGGGAACGTTCTAAAGTACGATTGTCGAAAAAGAGATTTGTATGGGGGAGGGGGGTCAGGGTTTCTCAGAGGGGTAAGAATGCTAAAATTAGGGGTTTTCGTAAAAATTTTGATTGGACATGAGGAGGAAGGGTTTTTTATAGGTTTGGGGGGAGTCAGGGGCAAAAGCGGGCTCGCCTCCGGGGGGGGGGTGTGAGATGTTGTGAATGTGGGGTTTGGGAAAGGTTTCCCTTTTTCATTGGGCTTTATGGCATCCAAGGTGGTGTAAAAGGCTAAGGTCTCGTTTTGGTGATATAACACTTTTCAGAATGTAGGTATAATATAGTAGATTTTTTATGTATATTAATGTTTTCAGTTTGTATAAAATGATTCTGAGAAATAAGTTATTTGCGACATGAAGTGTGTTTTTTTTTTTGTATTTAGTTACGGGGGGTTTTTGCACGATGAGATATACTTTTTATCCTGTTTTTCTTTTTGCTAATGCATCTGATTAATGGATTTTTTGAAAAAATTTTTTTGTACTGTGGATGGTGTGGGAGTGGGGGGGTTTTTTTGGGGGGGGGGTGGGTGTGTATGTTATAAATAAAAAATAATCTCTTTTATTGTATTGAGCCTTTTTTAGGGTAGAGTTATGTAAAACTTTATATATGCATGATTGATTCTTTTTAAGTTTAAATTATGGTCTGACCCCATACCGGTTTGGTTTTTCATGCAAGTTTTGAGTTTGTTTATTTAGGTAACAGACATATCTAAAGTTTAGTGACGAAATCCTTTGTTGAAATTTGTATATGGGTGTATTGTAACAGAAGAGCTTGTTATTGTGTTCTAACTGATTCTTTTTCTTTTATTTTTATGTTTTATATGTTCAGCTGTATTGTTAGGGAAAGAGTAGATTTTCTGCGATTTGAGTGGTTTTTTGGGTTTTTTTTATTTTAAGTGAAGGATGGGGGTTTAAAAGATAAACTTCTTTGTATATTTTCATGTTCAAGTGTATTGAACCTTTGCAATGTCATTTATATGTACAATTTATATATTGCAAAGGGTTTTTTATATATCAATTCATGACCCTGGACATGTAATTTTTTTTTAGTTTTGTTCTTGATGTAAGTTTTTTTTGTAAAATCTTGGAGATGTAGGTACAATCCGTTTTTTCAGTTAATTTGATTAGGTTCCATACTGTTTCTTTATTTTTTGTTTTAAAATGATTGGTTTTTAAAAAAAATATAAAAAAAAAAAAAAATCGCTATCCTATCATTGAACTTTTCCCTCACAAAGGGAAACAAAGTATAGGTCACTTTTTCCCTTTGGTCTGGGGGCCCGTGACGGCGTGGGCAAAAAGTGGATCTTCCAGATCTTTTTACTCTACTAGATGACACTGACACCAGGATAACCAACAAAAAACGATCTGTGCGTTGTGTAACAAATGTCTCAAAAACACTAAACACTTAAGAGAATGTGATTGCTTCTTTTGTGATAAAATTGTGAACAATAAGACAAAACTTGTGGAACATAGTGTACCAGTGTGCGTATTCCTAGACTATGGAAGACGTGGACATCCAAGGACACTTCAACTTCTATCAAGTCAACGATATCTGTCGAAGGTGTGAAGAACACCATAGCTCACGCTACAAGAGCAAGGTAGGTTACGAATTTCTTGTATGGGGGACTGCGCAGTTCTTGAGTCGCAAGGAGTTTGTAATCAACCTGTAGTCGGCAGTTAGGTGCGGACTTTTGAGTCCATAACATAACACCCCCTAGGGGTAATTTATTGTATACAAATTATAACTCATTTCAGCTCGTTGAGGAATGACTTCGACAGCTTCTCAAGACCTCATCTGCATGGGCGGCTGTGCAGGCGATGAGCTGTTTTTCTAAGTTAAGTTTTCCCTATAAAAAAATGTATAAGCTTAGCTGGTATACCCATTTCTCAACACAAGCCACGGGAGGGGGAGGGAATCTTTAGCTCAAATACTTTCACACTTCTCAGTGCGTCATCAGGAGCTGTGGAATGTTGCAAAGGCAGCAACAAGAGAAGTATGGTAAATTTTCAGAAAGTGGTAGTGTGGAGCCAGCCAGCCAGTCTGTCTGAGAGTCGCAAGCGGGATGCGAACCACACCGCCCCCTCCCCGCCCCCTCCCATGGGGGCGGGTGGGATAGGCCTCACAGTTTGCAGACATCATGAGAAAATACTTCACTAGTTGCAATTACCATGTTGCAACCACCTATGTGTACCTGGCATATCATGAGGTCCTAACTTGTCTAGGTACAGTGGTACAAGGTACACATAGGTGGTTGCAACATGGTGACTGCAACTAGTTTACTGGTTTAATAAATCAGATTGTTGGTAATATTTTAATGATAATAATAATGATATTAGCAGATGATAGCTCATAATAATGACAGGAATGGCATTAAAATTAAGAATATTCTAGTTATGAAGATGATAACAATATTAGCGGATAATAATGATAGGAATGCGACTATTTCCTGATTGACAAATGGGGGATTTTTTCCCTCTATTTCATTAGTTAGAAGGTTCTAAATGAAGGTATGTTAAGATCCAATATTGTAACTTTTTGCAACGCATGACCTGTACTAGGTTAAACCTTGGGGGTTAGAAGCTTGGGGTTGGCTATTAAATCTCGTCTAGTATTTCGTCATGACATCTGCAAACTCTGAGGACTACCCCACCCTCCCTTATTTGGGCTGTGAGGGGGGGCTTGTCTCTCTCAGACAGAGATTGGTTGTCTGGCTCCACACTACCACTCTCTAATAATTTCTCCTGTTGTTGCTCTTGCAACATTGCAAAGCTCTTGATGATGCACTGAGAAGTGTGAAAGTATCTGAGCTAAAGATTTCCACCCCCTCCCCCAGTGGCTTCTCTTGAATTGTTAAGATCGCCTGTCTGTGATTGTTTTGCAATATATATATATATATATATATATATATATATATATATATATATATATATATATATATATATATATATATATAAATATATATATATATATATGTATATTTTCAACCAGTCTGCCGTCTCCCACCTAGGCAGGGTGACCCAAAAAGAAAGAAAATCCCCAAAAAGAAAATACTTTCATCATCATTCAACACATCCACCTCACGCATAATCACTGTTTTTGTAGAGGTGCTCAGAACACGACAGCTTAGAAGCATGTACGTATAAAGATACACAACATATCCCTCCAAACTGCCAATATCCTAAACCCCTCCTTTAAAGTGCAGGCATTGTACTTCCCATTTCCAGGACTCAAGTCCGGCTGTATAAAATAGCCGGTTTTCCCGAATCCCTGCACCAGATATTACCCTGCTCACACTCCAACAGATCGTCAGGCCCCAAATACCATTCGTCTCCTTTCACTCCTATCTAACACGCTCACGCACGCTTGCTGGAAGTCCAAGCCCCTCGCCCACAAATCCTCCTTTACCCCGTCTCTCCAACCCTTTCGAGGACGACCCCTACCACGCCTTTCTTCCCCTACAGATTTACATGCTCTCCATGTCATTCTACTTTGATCCATTCTCTCTAAATGACCAAACCACCTCAACAACCCCTCTTCAACCCTCTGACTAATACTTTCATTAACTCCACACCTTCTCCTAATTTCCACTCCGAATTTTCTGTATAATATTTACACCACACATTGCCCTTAGACAGGGCATCTACACTGCCCCCAACCGCCTCCTCGCTGCTGCGTTTACAACCCAAGCTTCACACCCATATGAAAGTGTTGGTACCACTACATTTTCATACATTCCCTTCTTTACCTCCATAGCTAACGTTCTTTTTCTCCACATATACCTCAATGTACCACTCAACTTTTCTCCCTCATCAATTCTATGATTAACCTCATCCTTCATAAATCCCTCCACTGGTACATCAACTTCCAAATATCTGAAAACATTCACTTCTTCCATACTCCTCCTCCCCAATTTGATATCTAATATTTCTTTATCTAAATTATTTGATACCCTCATCATCTTACTCTTTTCAATGTTCACTTTCAACTTTCTACCTTTACACACACTCCCAAACTCGCCCAATAACCTCTGCAATTTTTCTTTAGCACAGTATCATCAGTAAAAAGTAACTGTGTCACATCCCATTTTGTATTTCATTCCCCCTAAACTGAGCCTCACTGTCCTCATGAAAACTCTTTACAGTATTTAGTAACTTACCACCTATTCCATATACTTGCAACATCTGCCACATTGCTCCCCTGTCCACTCTATTATATGCTTTTCCTAAATCCATAAATGCAATAAAAACTTCCCTACCTTCATCTAAATACTGTTCACGTATATGTTTCAATGTAAACACTTGATCTACACATCCCCTACCCACTCTAAAACCTCCTTGCTCATCCGCAATCCTACATTCTGCCTTACCTCTAATTATTTCAGTGATAACCCTACCGTACACTTTTCCTGGTATACTCAGTAAACTAATTCCTCTATAATTTGTTCAATCTCTTTTGTCTCCCTTACCTTTATATAAAGGGATTATACATGTTCTCCGCCAATCCCTAGGTACCTTCCCCTCTTTCATACATTCATTAAACATAAATACCAACCACTCCAACACTATATCATCCCCTACATTTAACATTTCTGTCATGATCCCGTCAGTTCCAGCTGCTTTACCCCCTTTCATTCTACGTAATGCCTCACGCACCTCCACCACACTCACATCCTGCTCTTCTTCACTCCTACAAGATGGTATACCTCCCTGGCCAGTGCATGAAATTACCGCCTCCCTTTCTTCGTCGACATTTAAAAGTTCCTCAAAATATTCTCGCCATCTACCTAATACCTCCATCTCCCCATCTACTAACTCCCTACTCTTTTTTAACTGACAAATCCTACTTTCCTGCTTTCTTAA
>NC_069407.1:70775136-70798091 GCF_026875155.1 Cherax quadricarinatus
CACTCCACTGGGGAATCCCGCCACCACTGAATTCCCCGTCTACTTCACCTGACGTACTCCAGTAGTGATAGGGGTTGTGAATTTCTGTCATTCCGCCAGTTGTTTTCCTTCCTGACAGTAAAAATTTCTTTCACTGTGTTGTTTTCCAAAAATCTGTGTGATCTGTACCTTTTAGTTCCCTGTAAATGCTGTTATTGACAGTATGTTGTAACATTGTCTTTCATGGAATGATTAATTAAACATTTTAGGGTGAAATAATTTACAAGAAGAACTGCATACTTCTTGGTCATGAGGCCACAGCATTCTTTTGGATGGTCAAAACTGTACCTCTTGTTTTTTTTTTATTCAGATATTCCATGCCTATAGATATCCAAGGCATATAATTTTCACGGGTTCGATTTCTGTTTGGTAGGACTTTTTGTAGCTGGGTTCCCAACTGGTGCAGTTTTTCTTGATTCCCCACTATCTGCAGCATCCGTCCTAGCATATTAGAACCACCACAAGTTATTTCTGATAATGTATCAACACCATCCCCTACGGTATCATCCCCATTTTTCCCATCTCTAGCACTAGTACTATTTTGTATTTCTGGATCTTGCATGTTACTTCCATATCAGGACCACTATCTCCATCTAGTGTGCTTTCTTGCATTTCTTTGTCTCTACAAGTACTACTGTCCGCCCAGGCAGCACCAGGGGTGACAGTTCTAGCTGACCTACTCTCTTTGCTTTACCAAAACGTCAAAGTAGACTGTCATATGATCCCAAAAGGATATTTTTTTGTTGGTGTTTCTGTCTTTTAGTATAAATGAAATTTGCTCCAACTGTTTTCTGCCTCTTGGGCAGACGCAAAAACATTTCTGTTTTAATACCGGTAGTGGTAAATTGGTCGATATTTGCACATGTACCATGACTCCACGTTTTACAGAAAGTACATGTTACCCAAGCAATTCCTCTCTTGGAACTATTGTTGCAGTTTACACTGGTTTTATTTTTTATTTTTTTTCAGTGCTGTATATGTAAAATGATTTATAGTTTATTTATAGTTTTAGTGTCACGAACATCAGCGTTAATTATGGTGTACTTGACAGATCTCCTACGTAGGTTAGTTGGTGTAAAATACAACTGAAAAAGGTATTTTTATGTAAAAAGTTTATTGAAAAAAGTATTTGACTTGCGTGTTGAGTGAACTGGTGATCACTGCCAGCTATTATAACCTGGGTATATCACTACATTTCACTGTTTCGTATATTTTTTCTGTGTTGGTTATATAATGATTTATAGATTACTGTTTAAATTTCACGAATATCAGCTTGACTTTTCACAACTTTGCTTTTGATACACTTGACAGATCTCCTAGGTTAGCTGGTGATAAAGTTTGTAGTAAAAAATATTTTTATGCAAAAACTTACTAGAAAAAAAAAAGTATTTGATTGCGTGATGAGTATAATGATGACCACTGACAACTCTTGTAAACACTGTTGATTCGAGGTTGTTAGTCTATCACTTCCCTTCACTTTATCGTATTTCTACAAACTGTACTCTATTGTATCACTATGTCTTTACACTATGGTAGGCTAACAGTTAAAAGAAGTACACTAAAAACAAACCGACTTGCATGGTAGTATAATGGCGATTGCTAGCAACTTGAGGTTCCCGACTAGTAATATCACTTCTCTGCTATTTACCACCACACCATTTACCATGGTATCGATATCTATACACTATGGTATCTTTCTGTTATACACTGCGATTCTATGATTTACGCTATGTATTACTCTCACGATAACTGTTACCATGTACGTTGCACATAACACTGTTCAGGAAAATAGACTCCCCTCGTGGGTGTATACCTGGAGTATACGAGGATGGGGTTTCGGGAGTCAACTCCCCCTCGGTCCGGTCCATAACCAGACCTCATGGTGGATCAGGGCTTGATCAGCCAGGCTGTTACTACTGGCCACACGTAAACCAACATACGAGTCACAGCCCGGTTGTTCAGGCACGGACTTTAGGTGCATGTCCAGCTCCTTGAAAACAGCCAGGGGTCTTTTGGTATGCTGGGAGGCAGTTGAACAGCATTGGGCCCCTGACACGTATTGTGTTGTCTCTTAGGGCACTCGTGGAGCCCCTACTTTTCAATAGGGGTCTGTTTCATCTTCTGCCGAATCTTTTGCTATCGTAGGGAGTGATTTTCCTGGACTAGTTCCTCTAAGATTTTCCAAGTGAATATTATCATGTATCTTTCTCGCCTGTATTCCACGGAATCCAGATGAAGGGACTTCAACTGTTTCCAGTAATTTAGGGTCTTTATCATACTTTTACATGCCATGAAAGTTCTCTGTAAGTGATCTTGAAAAGATCCGTTAGTGTACAGCAATATTCGAGCCTAGAGAAAAGAAGAGACTTTGTGGAGAAAATTTCTCCAGGAAGAGGGGTATCAGCCCCTTTCAGTCCGTTTAGCCCTTTTCAGCCCATTTCACCCTGAGGGACAACTCTTTCAGAAAGAACAAATGACGTCTAGACTCTCGATCAACAGTTTAATTTTTAACACATGTTCGTACCAGAGCGTCACAGTAGTCACGCCACTCCTTGCAAGAGACAGTGTGGCAACCATAGTGTGAGTTAATGAGAGGAAATTACTCCCTTACTGTAGCAGGAAAATTGCAGAAAACCCTGCACCCACTTGATTTACAAGTTGAGGCTACCATAAACTACCGTCTATGCTCAGACAGCATGAAATCAAACATTTTGTGTTAACTACTGTTGCAGTGTTTAGCAACAAAGGGAAACAACGCTGAAATCAGCAGATCCTTTGTGAGAAGGCAGCAAGGGCTGAGTGTGCCACAGGGCAGATTGCTTTAAGGTGTGGACCGGGGAACTCGGATTCACGCTTGAAGAACAGACAAAGACACTAATGATTCATGCATTTCTGTTCCTCAGAGACAATTTCAACATTCCCGGTAGAACGATTACAGTGAAGTGTACTTATCTTCCTGTTTTGACATTACTGTGAAAGGACAAATGTTGAAGGACAGTCTAGTGCAACAGTGTTCATTGAGAACATTCGTAATGTTCTTCAGTCAAGACAGCAGATACTGGGGTGACATTTAATGGTTCGATACATATGCCCAGATAAGTCTATTTAGGTATGCACTTGGTTAGTTTAGCTACACACTGGATAGCTAAGGCATAACCTATCTAGATTTACCAAAACACCTCGTACTCCACGGGCCATTGTGCCCAAAACCGTAAGTTGAATCAGGATTCGGCTACTGAATGAAATGCTGATATAGTGCTCCTTTGGGGCAATTATTTTCTCATACTTATATTTCATCAGCCATGGGTTTTAGAATAGCTGTTTCACGTTGGAAGAGGCATCTGGATGCAGCTGCAGAGTGGCTGAGACAGCAACAACGCTAAATATCTTATTCCTATAAACAGATACGTAGCATATATTCTACAAATACTCAAACAAGTTTCAAGAGAATCATCATGGGCTTGGCAACTCTAGATCTGAAGGTTCTCATTTTCCATCCTATTGTTTTCCTAGCAGATGTGGAAGAAACATTGTTGTGATCTTTGAAAGTGAAGTTCTCTGACATTATCACTCCCAGGTCCTTCACATTAATATTTCACTCTATTGTGTCGTTGGAATTTGTTTTATAATCCGATACAGTTTAAATTTCCTCGAGTGTTCCATAGTGGAGTAATTGAAATTTATCTTCATTGAAATTCATATTGTTTTCTGTCACCCATTTAAAGATTTGGTTGATGTCCGCTTGGAGATTTGCAGTGTCTTCGACGGATGACACTGTCATGAAAATTTATGCGTCATCTGCAAAGAAGGACACGGTGCTGTGGCTTACATCTCTTTCTATGTCATATGAGGATGAGGAAAAGGATGGGAACGAGTACTGTAACTTGTGGGACACAGCTTTTCACTGTAGCCACCTCTGACTTTGTTTTGCTTACTGTTTCTCTTTGGTTCCTATTAGGAAGTTATAATCCATGTACCAACCTTTCCTGTTATTCCTTTATCACGCTTATTGTGTGCTACTATACCGTGATCGCACATGTCGAAGGATTTTGGAAAGTCTGTGTATTCTACATCTGCTTGTCATAGTGGTCCAGTAGTTGGAATAGGCAAGAGCGACCTGCTCTAAACCCGTGCTGCCATGGGCTGTTTAACAAATGAGTATCTAAGTGAGTTGCGATATTGCTTCTTAGAACCCTTTCAAAGATTTTTATGATGGGGGTACAATAGTGATATCGGTCAGTAATTATTTGCAATTGCTTTACTGCCACCTTTTTTTAGTGGAGATATATTTAAATGTTTTTAGTGGCTGTGAGATATCCCTTCTGTCTATGCTTCCTCTCCATAGAATGCTTAAGGTACGTGAAACTGGGTTCTTGCAGTTCTTGATGAACACGGAGTTCCAGGAGTCTGAATTGGATCAGAGTGCGTGGGCATGTCATTTATTGTTGTATGAAAGTCCTGTGGTTTTAGGATAATATCAGAAATTTTTGAATTAACCAAATTTTGAGTCTCGATCATCACAAAATAATTTAGATTGTCGACCCTTAGTCTGATTAACGGCTCACTAAACGCTGAGTCATACTCAGACTTCATCATCTCACTTATTTCTTTGCTCTCATCTGTGTAAGTCACAACTCTTTTAATCAGGCGTCCCATATGGGAGGCTATTTTTTACCTAGATTAATTTCATTTATGACTTTAAGTTCTTCCTGTGTTTCTTGTTTCCTGTATAATTCCTTAATTTTAAGTTCGATATTTATTATTCTTTCATTTAGGACATGGTTGATTTGAGTACACTGTAAGTTTTTGTTATCGAAGTTGAATTTGGTGAAACACTCTCATTCTACTATTACTACTACTACTACTACTACTACTACTACTACTATTACTACTACTACTACTAATAATAATAATAATAATAATATCTTTATTTCTACAAGTACATGTACAAGGTATACAGGCCTCGCCGTCATCAATGACATACTACTATACAGAGAGCCCCTTGCTATGCAGAGCATTTGAGGCAAGTTATGTCAGTTTTGCCCAAGGATGCGACCCACAACACAGGGGCAGCAGGTGTCTTATGAAAACACGTCCTAATATTTTGCATCCGTACCTGGGAATCGATCCCCGGACCTCAGTATGTAAGCTGAGTGCGCTAACGATCGAGCAACGGAACACCTATGCTGGTTAGAGCACTGTGCATATGCGTTCGTACTTCTGTTATGTAATGATCTGAGCATATTGTCTTTGATACTGTTATATATCGTATCAGGTCACCATTATTAATGAAAATGAGGTCAATTATGTTTTCCAGTCATGTTGACGCCACTATTTGCTAGCTTAAGCAGAATTTGTTGCAGGTGTTTTAGGTATCTTAAGTTGAAATCACCAGTAGCAAGATGTTTGGGGCAGGAGTTGCGAGATTTTCCTGAGAAAAATCATTTTTCAAAAGCTGTTCCTTGAATTGCTGGGAAGTTGCATCAGGAGACTTGTATACTACCATAATGGCAGGGTTTTGGTTTTCAATCTTTACTGCCAACTACATCATTTGAGGTGTATAGTAATTCTGAGCAAATGAGCAATACTGGGACATACAGGCCAACCTCTCCTTGTTGTATGTTTATTCTGTCGCATCCGAATAAGATACAACCTGGGATCCTTATTTCCCTGTCAGTGTGATCCTTTATGTGGGTCTCTGTAAAAGCCGCAAACAGTATATTCAGCTCTGTGAGCGGTCCACTGATGAAAGGTATTTTGGTGTTGATGGCTTTAGACCCTGTATATTTGCAAGGATAAATGTTGTCGTAATAATGGTATGAAGGTGGGCTTTGCTTGCTGGCACTGTTATCTGCTGTTCTAAAGTGGAGGCTGCTGACTCTGCCACCACTCCAGTAGTGATCGGAGGTGGTGTAGTATTTCTGTCATTTCTTGTCAGGGTTTTTTTTCTTCCTGGCACTGAAGAATCTGTCTCTAGGGTGGTTGTAACTACCCTGGTTTCTTTATCATGATGTGAGTGATCTGTATCTTCTTGCACCCATTAAATGGTGTGCCTGACAGTATGCGTTGTAGCATTGTCTTTTATGGACTGAAGAATAATACGTTTCAGAGTGAAAAGTTTACAAGAAGAAGAGTTGCATTTTCCTTTGGTCAAGAGGTCGCAGCATTTTTCGGAAGGTCAAAATTGCACGTCCCACCTGTTTTTCCCAAAGAATAGAATTCGCATGAATTTGATTTATGTTTTGCCTGGATTCTTTTTGTGGCTGCGTTCCCAACTGATGCATTTTTTCTGTTTTCCCACTATCTACAGCACCTGTACCTACCTCAGTACCACCATTAGTTTTACTGGCAATGTATCAACCCCTTTTCCCAAAGCATCATCTCCTTTTTTCCATCTCCAACAGTATTGCTATTTTGCATTTCTGGAACTCGCATATCTTTGTTTTCACCTGTTTCGTCAATACCAGGTTCATTATCTCCACCTGGGTTATTAGGTTTCATTTGTGTATCCTTATAGGGTCTGTCCTCCAAGATAGCACCAGCACCAGGGGTAACAGCTCTATCTGACCCATTCCCTTTACTTTCCCAACTGTTATACAAGACTCAGATTTTCTAAAAAGAACAAAATCCAAGCACCATGAACCAGTCAATGCAGGGGTTTACACTATATCCTGTGGAGGCTGCGACAAGATTTATGTAGATGAAATGCAAGAAACCTCGACACCCGCCTCAATAAACACATTTATGCATGCAGGAACGATAACCTGAACAACGCCTGTGTACGACACCGAGATTCCACCAGTCATCTCATGAAATTCAAGGACGCCCGATTAGTGATCAAAGAAACTAATTTCTGCAGACGCAAGTGCCTTGAATCATCACAAATAGCTGTTTCTAACACAAATAAACAAAACAAAGGCAGCTTCACCATCTCTGAAGTCTTGGCAAGAATCCTCCTGAAAACAGTAAACCCTGCCATCACATAGTCATTCCTGCTAATGCTAAATGAGCACATTACAGAGGATGAACACCGAAACAGGCCTTCTCTAATTCAACCTCCAATAGAAATATTTGTCTAACCTGTTATTTTTATGCTACCCAAGTAATAGATTTTATATCCTTTTACTTATGTCCAAGTTAACTGTTCTACCATATTGTATCACTATTCCTACTACAACTTATATCACTACTACCACTAGCTATGCACCTCACTCTAAGCTTATATATACCCTGTGTGTCCATGTATTGTTTGCAACGGCTTGACACAGCTCCTGGAGAGCGAAACATTGCCACAATAAAATGTCACATTAGTTGCACTTGTGTCCTTTTACTTTACATATTGTCGGTAATTCTACCAACATATATACAAAGGATAGTTTACTTGTTGGTGTTTCTGTTTTTTAGTATATATGTAATTTTATCCCAGAGGTGTCTCTCACTTGCGCAGACCAAACCACATTTTTCTGATTTAATATCATTAGTGGTGGATTGCAGTATGTCTACACATCAACCATGACTCCATTTTCCGCATAGGTTACATGCAACCCAAGCGATACCTCGCTTGGTACTACTGTTGCAGCTTATTCAAGTTTTCATGATAGTAGTTTTTTTCTGTGTTCTGTATAGTTATACATAAATTTGTCAATGTTTTATTTATAATTTTATAGAATATTTATAGTTGCAGTGTCCCAAACATCAACTTTACTCCTGGTACACTTGACAGGTTTCCTAGGCAGGCTAGCTAATGTAAAAGTCTACTGTAAAAGTATTTTGATGTAAAAAAACGTATTTGACTTGCGTATTGAGTGATAAGATGACCGCTGGCTACTTTTGCAATGTGTGGAGGGTACTGGTGACTGCTGGCACCTCTTTTAATGTTCTGAAATTTTGGGCTTTTATATATCACTATATTTAAGTTTTTCTAGAGTTTATTCTAATTCCTTCACACAGAATACCATGGTATGACTATTATTAGCTATGGTAAAACGACTGGTATAGAAAGCTTATTAGAAAAGTATTTGGCTTGTTGTTTTGTATACCGCGTCCACTGACAACTCTTCGACTTTATCGTATTTACACAACGCTGTAAACTTCCTGTTTTCAATGTATGTTTTTTTTTTTTTTTTTTTTTTAATTCAGAGGGTTTTAATATCTTCTAGATTAGTTCCGAGCACTGGAGATATTTACTTCACATGTTCACTAGCAATGACAGTTCTATGCTTTTGGAACAAAGATGCCCTACGAAAATCCACGCAAACTACGGAGCTATGTGGCCCACCACAACCTAATGTCAGAAATCAGAAGCTGAGTCAGAAGCTTGGCACAAAGAAACAAAATCTGAACCAACAGGTGATCAACGATATTTTTCTGATGAAGATTTGCTCTGATATGTTAAAAGAATTTCTAAGTGATGAACGATTAAGAACTTATTTCACAGCAATTAATTATTAATTCAAGAAAATAGATGTGTGATATTTATGCATTCTTTTCTTGTTTCAGGACTTGACGAGTTTCATGAAGAGGCGAGGAAACAAAATTACTGAAGAGAAAAGAATATTTTATGAAAATACTGCATCGTAAGACTAATAATATGATCGAGTGAGTAGATCAAGGTGTAATAATGGAGATACGATGAGAAGGGATATAGAGAGAACTGTAAATAGTCTCTGCTGGAATTATGAAAAGAACTGAAAGTTAGTAAATGAAAGTAAGTTGGAAGTGATGTAAGAATTGGATTAATTTCCTATGGATGTAGATGAGAATCTTGCAAAGAAACGGAGCCTAGAATGATGTGGGATTAAGGCTTAATGTATATACGAAAAAATGTATACTGAGGAATGTAGAGATAGACAGTAGAATAACCTGTGATATGTCAAGATATCTTATTAATTAAAATAAGATACAAGACATATTAAACAAATTTCCAAAAAGTCAACTTGAGTCTAGTTTTTTGGCCTGTAGTAATGTATCCAATTGCTCTTGTGCAACCGTCCACAGGATGAATATGGGAGGCACAATATACTAGCAGCTTCGCCGACAAAACCAACAATCAGTTTCACTAAAATGTTTTTGGAGCTGTCATTAGAGGTGAATTTGTCATCAAAAGACATGAAGTGACTTAGGGAAGGTTCCAGTGTTAACTTTTATGAACTAAATTGACAAATTACCTGATAATTTTTATTCCTCACAGAATTTATGAAATATGCATCAAATAAAGTAGATCTGAAAGGTGAATTCTTTTTAAGGCATGATAAAATTTATTCGAGAAAAATCTGCGCAAGAAAGGTATAAAATACCGACAATATGAAAGTAAAGACACGTGTGCAACATCTGGATATCTTTATTGAGACGTTTCGAAAGTCTACAATAAAGATATCCAGATGTTGCACATGTGTCTTATTTTCATGGAGAAAAATCTGTTTAGTTTATATAAAAAACTGAATATTGGAGTTATATGCTTCCTTTCAATACTTTCTTATCGGTCAGTAAATTAATGGTGAAGCAAACACGTATGGAAAATTTGAAAGAAGTTAAAATGATGTCATTGGATGCCTGTGCTGTTGGTGGGTCACTCGTTGATTTAATAGGAATGCACGTCCAAAAAGTACTTTGATCTCCGTTTTCATCTTTTATTTCTTTGTCTGTATGTATTTTTATATAAATATCGAATTACGTCTATCCTAAAGGTTAGCTGAAAACTAAAGGTTATAGTGGTTCTAATCAGATGTCCTTACTTTGGTAAAACTTAGCATAGTTTAACTTAGCATAGTTTACACAAATAACCCACACATAAAAGAGAGAAGCTAACGACGACGTTTCGGTCCGACTTGGACCATTGACAAAGTCACACTAACAGAGGTGGAGCAGGACGGCTATATATAGGCTTCGTCTCTGTAGATGCCTTCCTCTCCCACTACATTGTAAAATGCTCCAAACTTCAGAACACCCGTGACTTAACCTGAATCCTCACTTTTTCTTTATCTTTTTCTTCTTCCTCTTCCCCTTTCCTCTCTCCTTTTCTCCTCTGGGTTGTCTTTCTCTCTCCTGTCTCGTGTTTCTGTTCCTTCTTCATTTATTTTATTTCATCACTTCCCCTTTCACGCACCTCTGTGCGCTTGCTCTCCCTCTGTGGGTATCTAGCTCTCTTGCAGTGCTCCCCTTCCTTTGTATTTGACTGGCTCGTCTTCCCTTATTTCCACTTCTTCCGCTACCACTACTACTACCTCTTCTTCTTCTACTACAACTACTGTTGAAATTAAGACACATGTGCGGCGTCTGGTTGTCTTTGTTGTGGACTTTTTCGCCATCCAGTGGCTGGCTGGATGGCGAAGCGTCTACGAGGGGGATCCCCGGTGTTGTGCGTGTGTCTTAGTTTCATCCTGTCGGTATTATATACCAATTCTTGTACTACTACTACTACTACTACCACTACTACTACTACCACCTCTTCCTGCCTATATATAGCCGTCCTGCTCCACCTCTGTTAGTGTGACTTTGTCAATGGTCCAAGTCGGACCGAAACGTCGTCGTTAGCTTCTCTCTTTTATGTGCGGGTTATTTGTGTATTGTTCCAGTCACGGATTGTGCCTTTTTGTTATTTATGGACCCCGCATTTTAAGCGTCATATTCTCCCCAACCTTTTTAATGTTCTTCCTCTTTTAAACCCCTCTTTCGATCTTATGAGGCTGCTCTTATTGCTACCCGGCGTCGTAAGAATCAGCTTCGCTTCCTACGTGACTGTCTTGCTGAACAAGTTCTGCCACCTTCCTTCTCCCACTTCCTGAAAACCAACCCACTGGACACTCCTTTTCCTGATCATGCCCGTCTCCTACTTCAACACCCAAATTTTTCTACAAATCACAGGTTTGAAGATGCCTTCTTTACTTTCCGTCGCGCAACGTGCTCTCTTGCGGCTCTACCACAGGATCTCTGTAACCTTCTCTCTACCATTGCCTTTGACACTGCTCGCCGAAAGCAAAAAATTCATTCTTCCAAAACTACAAAATAAACTTCAACGTCTCATCTCACTAGCCCTTGGTCTAAATTCCCCTCACTGACTGTGTTACTAATCTGTCTTCTGTCTCACTCTCTCAATATGAGCTTGAACTTCTTGGTTTTGGTCTTTCCTTTGCCACTTCGCCTACCCCTCGTGCTGGTTTTCCCCTGATTAGCTCTTTTGATTCCTTTCGTCAATCTCGCTTCCATAATCTTCCTGACTTGTCCACTTTCGTGGTGCTCTCCTTCCCGCTCTTGTTAGTCTGTTTTCCAAGAATCACCACCTTCCACGCAGTTACCAACTTGCCCTTTCTTCTTTTAAAAATCCAACACTAACATTGTCATACTATCTTCTGACAAAGGTAATTCGGTATTATCCTTGATCGCGAGGATTACCTCCGTAAAGTGATGTCTTGCTCTCTGACTCACGCACCTACACTCCTCTCGTTTCCAACCCCCTTGATCGCATCAAGAGAACTTTCAACAAAAAACTAAGGGCCCCTCTCCGACCTCTGTCCTCCCGACTTTGACCTTGTTCAACGGTTTGTGTCATCTGTCCCTCTTTTTCCCTATTTCTATGGCCTTCCCAAAACTCATAAACCTGATATTCCTCTTCGTCCTATCAATCCTCTAGAGGTTCTGTCTCTTATTCTCTTGCTTCTTGGCTGGCCAAAACCCTCACTCCCTTTCTTGGTACTTTTTCTCCTGCCCACCTCCGTCACTCTCAAGACTTAAATTTAACGGGTTCGCTCTCGCTCCCCACCTGTAAGATGCTTAGTCTTGACGTTGAGTCCCTCTTCACCAATGTCCCTCTTGATGATGTCCTTGATTTTCCCTTTGAGAGAAGGCCCATGTAGGGTTTCTTCATCTCCCTATCCCCACTGATGGTCTTTCTTGATCTTATCCGCCTCTGTGTGGACTCTAACTCCTTTTTCCCTTTCCCAAAGGGGAAAAATTATTCTCAAACCTTCGGTGTCGCTATGGGCTCGCCTCTCTCTCCTGTCCTTGCTAATCTTTACATGGAAAACTTTGAGACTGTTCTTCTTCCTACCCTCGTGTGCAACCTTCCACTCTGGCTCCGCTAATGTGGATGACATCTTTGCTCTGTGGCCTCTGACTCCAGTCTCTTCCAACCTTTTCTTGAAGCTCTTAATAATCTTGCCCCTTCCATTAAGTTTAAAGCTGAATGGGAATCAATTCCTTACTTCCTATCCTTGATGTCCATGTCCCCCGCTCAGATACAGGTTTTTCCTTTTCCGTCTACCGTAAACCTATGCACAGTGGCATGTACATTCACTACTTTTCCTATCATGCTTCCCCTGTCAAGAAAAGTGTTCTTATCTCCCTCTTTCTCCGTGCCCTCCGCATCTGTGATACTCAGTTCCTTCCAGCAGAAATTCCACTCTTCACAATTCGTTCTCCCGTCTTGGCTACCCTTCCCATTTCATAGACTCTGCCCTCTCACGTGCTAAACGCAATTTCTTCTCTCCCCAAACTCTCTACTCATGGGAACTCTTCTATCTTCTGCCTTCCTACATTTCCGGTCTTTCTAAAACTCAACAATTCTGTCCGTCCTTAGACATCAAGCTTACCTTCCGCCCGACTAACACTCTTCGCACTAATCTCGTTCATACCTCTCCTCCCTTTACAGATGTTCCTGGTGTCTAAATCTATTTCTTGCTCCTCCTGTCCTCTTCAATACTTCGGAGAAACTGGTCGATCTCTTTCTGACAGACTTAGGAGCACAAAAAATAGTGTTAGGCTTGCCGACACTAACAATGCTCTTTTCTGTCACGTCAGAGATCAAGCCATCCTATTGACTGGTCTTCTGCTAAAACTGTCTTCCCTACTTCCAACTCGAACAGTCCCCCGTCTAGTTGAATCCTCTCTAATACACAACTTTCCTTGTATGAACCTTAGCCTGGCTTCGTCTCTGTAGATGCCTTCCTCTCCCACTACATTGTAAAATGCTCCAAACTCAGGGAACACCCGGACTTAACCGAATCCTCACTTTTTCTTTATCTTTTTCTTCTTCCTCTTCCCCTTTCCTCTCTCCTTTTCTCCTCTGGGTTGTCTTTCTCTCTCCTGTCTCGTGTTTCTGTTCCTTCTTCATTTATTTTTATTTCACCACTTCCCCTTTCACGCACCTCTGTGCGCTTGCTCTCCCTCTGGGGTATCTAGCTCTCTTGCAGTGCTCCCCTTCCTTTGTATTTGACTGGCTCGCTTCCTTATTTCCCACTTCTTCCGCTACCACTACTAGTACCTCTTCTTCTTCTACTACAACTACTGTTGAAATTAAGACACATGTGCGGCGTCTGGTTGTCTTTGTTGTGGACGTTTCGCCACCCAGTGGCTGGCTGGAGGGCGAAGCGTCTACGATGGGGATGCCCGGGTGTTGTGCGGTGTCTTAGTTTCATCCTGTCGGTATTATATACAATTCTTGTACTACCACTACTACTACTACCACCTCTTCCTGCCTATATATAGCCGTCCTGCTCCACCTCTGTTAGTGTGACTTTGTCAATGGTCCAAGTCGGACCAAAAACGTCGTCGTTAGCTTCTCTCTTTATGTGCGGGTTATTTGTGTATTGTTCCAGTAAAAAACGGTATTGTGCCTTTTTGTTTTTAGCATAGTTTAATCTTTTAAAATGTAAACCTGTGGTGCTTAAATTAGAGGCTGTAATAACATTCTTTTAAATTTCCTGGTCTTACTGGATTTGTCTACCCTTATTTTCGAAAGGGTGTGAATTCCATACCTCTGATACACTCTTCTTGGAAAAAATACCAAACTTCAAAATTTAGGGAGATACATAATCTGTGGCCACCAAGAATTTTTTTTTCTTCAAAAGTGAAAAACCACTTATTACCTGTTTAAAAATCTAGGATATTGTGTTTTTGTCTACATAGGGATACGAATATCTTTTCTACTATTGTCACAACTATGTCTTAAACTAAAGATTGTCATACCCAACTTCACCACTTTGTCAACAAGTTTTAAGGGATAAGAATTACCCGCGATTGCTAGATAATACTTTGTGGAAAATTACATTTATCTGAAAGTATCATTATGTAAATAACAGTAAATGAACAAAGATAATTATTATTTATCAGAGTTACATAGATAAGTAGGGAAATTTTGGGACCCTAGGTCACAAAAATGTCCCCCCTTTGAACCTAACACTGTCATAACCACAAGTTGCTCTAGACCTATTAATTTTAAATGAAATATACATCCCCAGGAATGCTGGTAAATATATAAATTTGTGAACTGTTTTATTAAATTAAAAAATGATTATATATATATATATAAAATATTATATATATATATATATATATATATAATATATATATATATATATATATATATATATATATATTAAATTTTATATATATATATATATATATATATATATATATATAAATATATATATGTCGCGCCGAATATGTAAAAAAAATGGTCAATTAGCAATAACTCATTTAAAATCAAGTCCTTTCTAAAAATTTCTCTTATACGTTTAAAGATATATTTTTTTCATTAATGTTGATGGAAAAATTTATAATTTTGCACCAAAAGGACTTAGGAAAACTTACCTAACCTTTTTATAACAAGAACAATTTATTTTAGCCTAACCCAATAAATATATTTTAGATTTGTTTACAGTAATTTAATACTAAAAAAAACACAGTGAAATATATTTTTTTTCGTTAGGTTCAGAATGATTTTTGGCAAAATTTAATTGCATACACAAATTTTCACTTGTCCTATATGGCAAGATGAGCGTTGCTATTTAACCCCAAGATCGAAAGTTCTGCCTATTCGGCACGACATTATATATATATATATATATTATATATATTTATATATATATAAAATAATTTATATATATATATATATTATATATATATTTTATATATATATATATATAAAATTTACATAAAGAAGAATATATCTTAATTATAACACCCACCAATTTGACTGGAGATTAATGTGTCATGTACAGGACCTCCCCTTTTGCCTACCTTTATAAAAAAGTTACTGGCCAGAATTTAAACATAAATTAGACAGCTTATCTAGGTTCTGGAGTTGTCCTGTTCTGTCGCCTGATACCCAAATTATCAGGAATGCACATCCAACAATTTTGTCTCCTATTTGAGAGGGGGTCAGCCCAATTTTAACCTCTAGCCCACGAAAATTCTTCCCATTACTAATGTCTGTTATTCAATTCAAAAACAAAAATGGCGACTGTCCTTCTGTGAGGCGCAGCTTCCCGTTTTCTATGACATAAATATTATTAAAATCAGTATGGCCATCTATTTACATATAACTACTGTATTTCGGAAAAATGTGCAGTATTTTCCCCCACTGCGGCTGGGCGGAGTTCGTTGTTAAACGACTCAAATTACTCCATCCTTTAGGAGATGATTCCAGCCTGTTCTGGCTTGAGTGGCTGTTCTCCTAGTAGGTTTTTAATACGATTTCTTTTTCCGGGCATCACGTGGTCAGCGTTATCTTCCATCTCACTCGTGTCACTTTCCCTCAGATTTTCATTTATGTTTGATTGAACACCTAATTCCAAGGGAATCAATTTATTAATTGTGCGTAAACTTTCCTGGCCATGTCACAACGCTTTGACATTCCTGACAACACCTTGTGCATCTGGGTACAATGTCAATACTTTGCCCAGAGGCCACAGTGTTTGATGTTGTTCAGCATCAATCAACACAATGTCACCTGGTTGAATGTTCTGTCGATTTACTGCCTCTGTCGCACCTTAAATGTGTTCACGTAGTGTAAGAAGATATTCCTTACGCCACACATTAGACCAATGATCAATTACTTTATTTATCATTTTAAATTTATCAAACAACACTGCCGCATCATTGTAATCTTCATCATTTCTTCGGATTATCTCTATAGACAGGGGCAGTTTCCCAATTTTCCCTTTCCCACATATTAGGTGAAAAGGTGTTAATACATCTGATCAGGTGTATCACTCATGTACGAGAGAGGCCTATTATTTATACGATTTTCCGCTCCACTAACACTGCACGGAATTCTTCCAAATTAATTCTTTTCCCGGTGTAGTACTTTACAGAGACACCTCTTCACTGTGCCTATCAGTCTTTCGTACAGCCCCCCCTGCCAAGGGGCTCTAGGAGTATAAATTTCCAGGTACACCCTCGCTGGGTTAACAGAGATTGAACATGGTTACTATTATTTAATTTATCAAGTGTTGAGAAACCTGCTACAAAATTTGTGGCATTATCCGAAATCATCAACCTCGGACAGGATCTCCTAGCTGCAAATTTTCAAAAACAGTTGTAAACTGTTCTCAGACAAGTCCTGTGCCACTTCTAAATGAACTGCCCTAGTAGCAGTACAGGTGAACAAACAAACATACACTTTCAGTGGAACACCATTTGACGAAACCTGTTAAAAATTATTGGACCACTATAATCTACACCTGTTGCTTTCAAATGGTTTCACTAATTGTACACGCCCCTTTTGGCAATGGTGGAGGAACCTGGGTACAAAATAGGATCTGGCATCCACACGGCGACATATTACACAAGATTTAATCACCCTTTTTACACTTTGCCGTCCTTGTGGAATCCAGAAAGTTCCCTAATACAATTTAAGGTATCTTGCCCCCCACCTTTGCATTACTTTTTTATGGGCATTTAGAACAATCAAATTTGTTAGATGATGAGTTTTGGGCAGTAAGATAGGGTGTTTAGCATAATCACCCAATTCAGCATTTTGTAACCTACCTCTGCACCAAATTACATTGTTCTCTAAATACAGCCCCAATTTCTCTATTATGGAACCTTTCACAATTTTTCTTTCCATCATCAATTTAATCTCATTTCCATAGATTTCCTCCTGTACCCTCTTTATCCAAAATTCAAGAGGATGTGAAAACTTAAATTAAATATTCATCTTGTTTAGAAATTTAAACACCAACTTAGTTACATTGATTAGTTTGGGTAAAGAAGAATACCCATTTATATCAATGGCTAAGGAAGGACAAACTATTGGAGCGGGGGTCACAGTAATTTAAACCCAGGAAAAATTATGCCTTTTGTACAGGCCAATTAACTTTTTTTACCAACCAGCTCGGTCCTTTAAACCATGTACAGCATTTACAAATTTAGCATAAGGTAAACCTCGAGACAAGAAATCAGCTGGATTCCCCCTCACCTGGTATATGGTTAAATGTAACATATGCTGACCCAAACTATAATACTTCTCTTGCATCTGATTAATTTCAGCGACTCTTTTTTTGTACATACACAATTTTACTGTTTCCATTAGGGAATCCATTGTAAGGATACCTCATTATCCCAGCAATGTATTTCTTATTAATTAGCTAATTTGACACCTACATAAAATGGCTGTTAATTCCAACTGAGGAAGGTACGTGACTTTAATTGGAGACACTTTATCCTTAGACATAAAAAAGAAATAAAAACTATTACATTGAAGGTAAGCAATGCTCCACATGCCAATTTTGAAGCATCACAAAAAATGTGGGGGAACATTTTTCCCATTTTTGGGTTGGCCACCTGGTGTGGGAACTCCAACATTGGAATTTTTTTATAATCACCAATTAATTCATCCCACCTGATATGAATTCCTCAGGTAGAATTTCATCCCAAGCACATTTAAGTTTCCATGCTTCCCGAATTAATAATTTCCCCCCTTATAGTAAGGGTGACACTAAACCTAGTGAATCAAAAAATTTGGAAACTTCAGCAAGCAGACTTAGTTAATTATTGGGCATACTGTAATTATTAGGTTTTAACATTAACCAAATCTCTCTCAGTATCCCAAGTTAATCCCAACACATTACTACTTTGGCACTTCACTCCAGGGTAATCTTTACTTATTTTGTCCTTTAATTTGGACGAATTACTATTCCATTCCCTCAGAGGCATATTTGCACTTTGCATTATTTATTTGCCTCTCCCAAAGTCATTAACAGTTCCTCTTTAGTTGACGTCACACCCCAGGAAAATTTTCCACATAAAATTGTTTGCTCATTACTTTACTCAGGACTTCCGTAAATTTAAGGTGTGCATTTATCGTTGCTTGAAGTAGGAGGACTGGATTAAACAACAAATAATACACTCCTAAAGCGAAAGTTTTCAGAGGGCAAAGGGGGTCAATAGATTCTCAGGCCATAAGACGGGTACAATCCCGGTCAGCCTCTTGTAAACCCCTCTTAGAAAGCTTTACTTATGTCAGCCGTAAAGGCCCTAATGCTTCACTCAGAAATTTAATAAGATAATTCCTAATTTTCCCGTCAACGATAGACCTGTTATCAAACAGTCATTTAAATAGGTACATTTTGGTTACTCCTGGCACTACAATTAAACACAATTCTCAGAGGAGTGGTCTTAGAATCCTTCTTCACTCCGTGATGTGGCAAATAGTGACCATAAATTTTGACTTGCTCAGGGGGGGTACCTCTTCTATAAATTTATTAATTAACTGCTCAGCAAATATATCATTATAGGCAGTTAACAATTCTGGTGACTTACTCAGTTCGCGGAGCAGAGCCTTTAACTGTCCATATGCCATTCTGTAATTAGTGGGCAATTCTGGATGGTTCAGTCTCCACGGAAATCGTACCCAGTATTGTCCAGATTCAAATTTTACATCTCTCACGTATTGTTTTTTGAGTAAAAGAATCGTCTGGACTTTCTTCATTTACATTTATTCCAATGCTGTCTAATTCCCACAATTTATGCACTGGCTCAACACCATCCTCTATGGGTAAGACACACATTTACGGTATTTGTAGTTTCCTCTAGTCATGAATTATTATTACGAGGAATCCCACCTTACATTTACATGGCCTCCTGCATCTTCAAGAGGGTGACACCACATTTCTTTACCATACCCTTTACAAATGAGGCATAATAGTCACTACATATCAAAATATTTATTGGGCCTACAGAATCATCACTTACACCAGAAGGTGCTAAATTTGCATTATGTGAGAGTCTTTCTGTAGCTTTACTAAGCCCTACTGTAGTTATTTTTTCTGGAAGTCTATCTACAATTACTGCCCTTAACACGTTTTTTCTCATTGCCCAACCTGACAGTTCATAAAGAGTGTCATACATTGAGACCTTTTATCCGAGAGATAACCAGATAATTTTTAAAATTGTGGGATCTCCCATCTGTACTTTCATACCATCAAGACATTTACTTTTTATGAAAGGGACCCCTGGAATCCTTGGTCCAATAATGCATTTACATTTTTTTATTTATGCCTTTTATCATCAACTTTTACCTGTAACACAGGTAAGGCTACTCACAAAACCATCATTATTAACATCAGCAATTTTTACATTAGCCGCTGTTGTGTCAGGATTGTCAACATTATCATTATTATCAACATTATCATATAGACCTTTACACATAACTATATGGTGTCTTCCTTTGTGACATTGATAACAGTTGTTTAATTTGGCATGACAACCCTTTACATTGTGATTACCTAAACACCTGAACATCCGTCAAGTTCCTCCAATCTTTCAACTTTATCATTCCATGAATTGTATGCATTGCAATTCTTAGAAAAATGAGTATCCTTGCAGAAGAGACAATCTCTCTTTTCTTTGACTGGTTTCTTATTAACTGGGCTACTCTTAGGAGGGTTCTTATTCTTCTTACCTTATGGAGAATCATTATTTCTGATTCCTGCTAATTGATATGCACCTATACAACTCTTTTTAGGAAATGAATTTTGATTATTACCATTGAGATAATTTTTCCCTTGTGAAACTTGACAGATACCTCAGAGTTATTATGTGTTGCATCTTTAAAATGAGTTAGTTTTGGGTGGTCTGCAACTGAACAATTAATTCTTGTAGACCTAGTCTTATTTCCTCCAGACCAAAATAACCCTTGTGATACTTATTATTATGTACATAACAGTAAATGAACAAAATATTATTATTTATCTGAGTTACATGGAAAAGTAGGGAAATTTTGGGGCACCTAGGTCACAAAAATGTCCCCCTTCGATACCTAACACTGTCATATCCACAAGTTGCTCTAGACCTATTAATTATAAATGAAATATACATCACCAGGAATGCTGGTAAATATATAAATTTGTGAACTGTATATTAATTTAAAAATTATTATTATTATTATTATATATATATATATATAATATATATATATATATTATATATATTATATATATATATAATATAATTATATATATATATATATATATATATATATATATATATATTTTATGTATATATATTATTTTAAATATATAAAATTATATATAATATATTATATATATATATATATATATAATATATATTATATATAAATATAATATATATATATATATATTATATATATTTAACTTAACAGAAGAATATATCTTAATCATAACACTCACCAATTTGACGGGAGATTAATGTGTCATGTACAGGCCCCCCCCTCCCATTCCCTACCTTTATGAAAAATTAACTGGCCAGAATTTAAACATAAATTAGACAGTTATCTGAGGTTCCTGGAGTTGTCCTGTCCTGTCGCCTGATACTCAAATTATGCAGGAATACACATCCAACAATTTCGTCTCCTATTTGAGATGTTCAGCCCAATTTTAACCTCTAGAGCACGAAAAATTCTTCCATTACTAATGTCTGTTACTCAATTCAAAAACAAAAATGGCGACTGTCCTGCGCGGGCGCAGTTTCCCCTTTTTCTATCACATAAATATTATTAAATACAGTATGGCCATCTATTTACATATAACTACTGTATTTCTGGAAAATATATACAGTATTTTCCACAAAAACACGAATACATGCCGATTTTTTATGAAGATAATTTTCCAGAATACTTTTGCAAAATATTATGTTTGTAAGAACTTTTTTCCCAAAAATTTCTGAACTCTATAATGTTGTGGAAAATTTACTCAGTGAGTAACGTTGGTATGTGGTGACTAAAAAGAATTTTCAGCATAAATGTTTCATTCTTGGAGAGAGATTTATAATTAAGATTAAGGTATACAGGGTGACAAAAAAAAAAATCTAATGCTCAATAACCCAGGATTAGCCAAGAAATATCATAAAGTAAAAGTTTGGTCGAGATCAGTGTTGTAAGTAATCTTTAGTATATAATTTTAAAATAGTTGTGAGGATGAGTTAATAATTGAGACAGTGAGCAGACGGTCGTTCCAGCCACAGACATCACGGCACTCTTGTAATGACAGTCTAATGGCTGACTTTTGCCGGCCCTTCATGAGTTGAAATATAAGAGATTAATTTTCAACTGAGCGCACGCAAGTAAGGTGTAGTTCGGTGTGCAGGGAAAAGAGAGAAGAATAAAGGAGGAAGAGAAGCAGGAGGAGTTTGAGAGGAGAAAGAGGGCAATGGGGAAGGGTGGAGGAAGAGAAAGAGGGTGATCTGAAAAGAAGAGGAAGCGATGTTAAGGGTTTTTCTGGGGTATATTTAGAAAAATATATCTCAGTAGAATTAGTAACCTAGTGTAACCCAACATTTGTTTGTTTTAATGTGGATAAAGTTGATTGGTTGGAAAAGTTTGTCCGAAAATAGGACAAGTGTTTCCTGACGTTGGTTTTAGCCATATGATAACCCGCAGCTGGAGCTTTCGGCATTCTGACCGACGCCTTCCCTGGTTTACTGGTCAACCTCTTTAAAAATTATGGTTATCATTATAATCAAATTTAGTGATATATTTGGAAAAGTTAATATGCCTGACTTTTATACGACTGAAAATTATATATTAACAAGTATTGGAATCTAATAAACAACAAAAGATTTTGTAATGATTATTTTTACCTGAATTGCCTTTGAGTTATATACAAATAAAATTCATAAAAAGTTATTATACATTTTATTACCCATTTTTTTACTTTTTTAATTTTAATGAATTATATACCCTGTTTAAACCCATTAATATAACAAAATAATGTCAAGTAAGAGGTTTTGTTGTACTTCTTTTAAAGATAAATAATCTTAGATAATACCATAATTCTTTTAGTTGTTTTTTTTCCCTTTGTTATGAAAGTCTTTTCCTTTTCACGGTTCATTTTCCTGCGCTTTTTAAAATACAAGCAAATGATCTATAAGACATTTTTAACTGATAAGGAATCAATTTTAAAAAATACATTATACCATTTCCCTGGTTTTGTATTCCAAACTTGATAAAGAATTGTATATATACGACATAAAGAGGTCATTTATTCACCTGGCAGTAGCTGGTACAGATGTAGCTTGGGAAGTAGGGAGAAAGTTTTGGGAGCAAGAGTAGGAAGTAGTGTGTGGGGGGAGTAGACAAAAAATAAAAGAAATTAATACAAGAGAAATAAATAGATAAATTGGTGAAAACGAATACTTCAGATCAATTAGAAGTGCTCATAACCAGCTGAACAAAACGTACCCGGACGAGTTGTTCATAGAAGGTACTGTGGCAGCTCAAAACGCTGGTCACCCAGTCATCACATAGACGCTCTCTCCGCTACTTGGATCGATACCTATTTATTTGATCGCAAAGAGCTGTAAGATGTTTTTATGATTTTAGTATTATTATTATTAAAAATTATTACTATCATTAAATTTTTTATTACTACTGCTTCCGGTGTTATTTCATCGCTAGCATTGGGTAGTTGTTTCTTCGTACTGTAAGAGGGCACAAAAAATGGTTATAAATATAACCATAATTTATAAAGGGTGGACCGGTAAGCCGCGGAAGGCCTCGGGCTGATGGCCAAAGCTCCAAAGGCGGGTCATCATCTGACTAAGACCTGCGTCAAGAAACACTCGTCCTGTTTCCTGACAAACCTTACCTAACCTAAAACCCTTTGTACTTAGAAATTAAGCAAAATGCAGACAGGGAGGGAAAGGTATTATCTTATGGG
>NC_069407.1:70798591-70846713 GCF_026875155.1 Cherax quadricarinatus
GTGTGTGTGTGTGTGTGTGTGTGTGTGTGTGTGTTTGTGTGTGTGTGTGTTTGTGTGTTTGTGTGTGTGTGTGTGTGTGTATGTGTGTGTGTTTGTGTGTGTGTGTGTATGTGTGTGTGTGTGTGGTTGTGTCTATGCTGGTTGCTACCAGGTCCACTCCCTGCTCTGTCAGCTTTATCGTATCTCTTTTTCAAGGTATGTATGATAGATCCTGCCTCCACTACATTACTGTCCATATTGTTCCACTTCCTGACAACTCTATGACTGAATAAACACTTCCCAAAATCCCTGTGATTCATCTGAGTTTTCAGCTTCCAGTTATGAGCAATTGTTAATGTGCCCCCATCTCTGAAACATCCTGTCCCTATCCAACTTGTCAGTTCCTCTCAGTATTGTATATGTCGTTATCATATCCTCTCTATCCCTCCTATCCTCCAGTGTGGTCAGGTGGTCTTCTCGTAGGACATACTCCTTAGCTCCGAGAATAGTCTTTCTGCAAACCTCTGCAATTCCTCTAATTCCTTGGAATGCTTGAGCATTTGTGGGTTCCATACTTTTGCTGCATATTCCAATATGGGCGTGATATACACGGTGTAAAGTCTTGAACGATTCGTTACTCAGGTATCGAAACGGTATTTTTAGGTTTACCAGGCGCCCATGTGCTGCAGCAGTTACTTGGTTGATGTGCACCCCAGATATGCTCGGTATGATACCCAAAGATCTTTTTCCTTGAGTGTACATTATAATCTTTGACGCCTTAGCCTGCACTTTGTTTGCTGTCTTATTTTACGCTTCCCAATCTTGGTGGGTTTAAACTCCAGGAACCAGGTGTAGATCCAGGCTTGCATCCTTTCCAGATCCCCTTTCTAGTCCTACCTGATTCTCATCCACTTGAATTCTCCACATTAACTTCAGATCGTCCGCAGACAGAGACATCTCTGAATTCATGTTTTCCGACATGTTATTCACATATACCAGAAACAGTGCTGGACCTAGGACTAACCCTTGCGGAATCCCGCTCTGACACCTCGTCCTGCACCATCACTCTTTGTTTCCTTCCTGTCAGGAATTCTTTGATAAATTGCATTGCCTTCCCTGTTACTCCTGCCTGCTTCTCTAGCTTTTAAACTAATTTATTGGGCAGAACTGTGCTGAAAGTCTTCTAACAGTCAAAGAAATGAAGTCTGCCCACCCCCTTCTCTCTCTCCTGCCTTACTTCTGTCACTTCGTCATAAAACTCCCGTAGTTTGTAGCACACTATTTATCCTCTGTGAAACCATATGAGGTTACTCCATCTTTGGTAATCTAGCAATCTTTTCCCTAGCATGGTATACATGTCAGTGACAATGGTCTGTAGTTTTATTCTACTTGCGTATCTCCTTTTATAAAGACTAGGATTACATTTGCTGTCTTCCACACCTCAGGTAGTTACCCTGTTTCGATAGACATGTTAAAGATTTTTTTTTGTGGCACACACAGTGCCTATGCTCCCTTTCTTAGGACTCACAGACAAATGTTGCACGGTTCCACCGCCTTTCAGGTATCTAGCTCACTTAGCAGCCATTTCATCTCCTCTTCAGTTGTGTGCAGTGTGTTAAGCACTTGTGGGTTTAACCTTCTATCCCGGTTTGCTAGAGCCCTTTCTGTCTCCATTGAAATTTCTTCCTTTAGTCTTGTGTTTATCTCTTCACATGCATTTTCCTTTCTCGTGATCTCCCCTCTCTCCTTCCTCAGCCTGATTACCTAGTCCTTGGCTGTCGTTTTCTTCCTGATGTGGTTATACAACAGCTTTGGGTCAGATTTGCCTTTCGATGTTATATCATTCTCGTATTGCCGCTGGGCCTTCCTCCATATCCATGCATATTCATTTTTGGTTCTTCAACTGATCTCCTTATTCTTCTGAATCCTTTGTCTTCTATATCTTTTTCATTATCTAGTGCATTTAGTTTTGGCCTCTCTACACCTTTGGTTGAACCAGTGGCTCGTTTTGATCTTCCCATTGTTTCTGTTGGGCTTGGGTACGAACCTCTCCTCAGCCTCCTTGCATTTTGTGGTCACATACTCCATCATTTCATTTTTTGTTGTTTTCCACCAGTTCTCTTTCCCACTGTACCTCATGCAGGAAATTCCTTATACTTGCGTAGTCTCCTCTTTTGCAGTTTGGCTTCTCTCGTCCTGCATGTGCTGCTTCAGTCTCCACTTTTAACTCTATGTATTCTAAGCTCAGTACCACGGGATCACTCTGAGGTTCCTTTCATATGTGATTTCCTCAATGACTGAACTACTCAAAGGGAATATTAGGAACAGCCATCCTGGTTCATCTTCTCCTTTCCCTCTGGTAGTGTTCTTTACATGTTGGCGCATGAGGTTTTCCAGTACCACCTCCATCATTTTAGTTCTCCATGTTTCTGTTCCCCCATGGGGGTCCAGGTTTTCCCATTGATTGAAGTCACCCACTACTAGTAGCTTTGCTCTGCCCCTATGTGCCCTTCTGGCCACTTCATCTAGTGTGTCCACCATTGCTCTGTCGCTTTCATCAAATTATTGTCTTGATGAATGGTTTGAAAAACCGACAAGTTGAAGATTGAGACACTTATGCAGCATATGGGAATCTTTATTCAGGAAACGTTTCGCCACACAGTGGCTTCATCAGTCCAATACAAAGAGGAAGGCGTAAGGAGAGGAGGAGTATGAGGTAATCAGTCCCTCAGCCTGGAGTCGATGTGTTCAGTCCATCAATCTTGTAGAATGTGCAGCATAGGGCCGTAGACGTGGCTTATATACTGTAGTGAGGTGACTTGAAGCAGACGGAGGCGGGATCATAGTGGTACCATCCACTAGTCGAAGTAGGTCTTTGTCCAAAGGTTGAACAAGCGTTGAAGAATTCTTTGCCTTCCTCTTTGTATTGGACTGATGAAGCCACTGTGTGGCGAAACGTTTCCTGAATAAAGATTCCCATATGCTGCATATGTGTCTCAATCTTCAAATTATTGTCTTGTCTTCCTGCTATCCTGTGGTGGGTTATACATCACTGTCATCACCACCTTGGGACCCCCAGTCTGAAGTGTTCCTACTATGTAGTCCCTTACTTCCCTTCAATCCATTCTTTCCATTTCCCCAAAACTCCGCTGGTTTTTGATCAGCAGTATAACTCCTTTGCCCCCTCTGTTCCCTCTACCCTTTCTCATGATTTGATATCCGGATGGAAATATCACATGTTTTATTATCCCTGAGAACTTTGTTTCTGTGATCACTAGATGTATGGGGATGCGTCCATAATTCATGCCACTACTGACAATTATTTGTCATTCCGTCAGCAAAGGTGCACTATACATAGGTGTACTTAAGATATGGGGAGTAAAGTACTTGCCCTGGTCACCACTTGAAGGGGGACGCCACTGACCAATTTCTATTAAAGTCAGGAGAGGCATCCTCGGACAATGAAAAAAAAAAGGAATTTTCTTTAGATGTATGATAATCTGTCTTTGATTATCATGGGTAGATTATCAAACCACTTACATAAATTATTAGGTAAAAGTACGGTACTGGGAGGTACACGATCACATACCTCACAGTACTAATGCTCAGTTCCAACTGGCAGTAAGACCATTCTCCTGCGCAAATTAAGGTGGTAGTGTAGGGTTTTCTGTAAAATTAATGAAGAAAACTTGGTTCAAGAGGAAATTAGGAAATGGTAATGATGAGGAAGTGACTCGCACATAGCAAGTCTATTCCCCTTCTAGAAAATCTGCATTTTTTATCTGTTGTCTTCTGTATTCCCCGTACGACCATCCATTCTCATTGGAGCTGGTAAGTGGATTCAACCAGTACAAAGCACCTGGAAGGATTAGGACACAAATAACCCGCAAATAGGAAAGGGGAGCTTACGAATCGTTTCGATCCGGCTTGGACCATTTACAAAATCACACTAACAGATAGGAGAGAAGGAAGGAGTATACATAGGCCAGCAAACAAGAACGGAACAAGAGAGGTAGTAGGAAAGGAAGAAGGGAGGTAGTGCTAGAGGAAGTAATAATAGTAGCAGTAGTGGAGTCAGTCGATGACTAAGAAAGGGGAGCACTGCAAGGGAGCTAGGGGCCCACAAAGGGTAGGAACAAAAACACTGAGGGGTGAAAAAATAATAATGGACCAAGCACCCAAGATAGAAGAAAGAAAACCCAAAGGAGAAAGACAAAAGAGGAAAGGGGAAGAGGGAGTAGGAGATAAAACAATTAGGTTAAATTTGGAGCATTTTACAATGTAATGGGAAAGGAAGGCATCTACAGTGACAAAGCCCCGAACTAAGATTCACACAAGGAAAGTTGTGTATAAGGGAGGATTAAACAGGACTGCGACTGTGAAAGTTAGAAGTTGGTAGACAGTTTTAGCATGAGACCAGTCAATAGGATGACTGTGATCTCTGACATGACAGAGAAGAGCATTGTTGGTGTTGGCAAGCCTATCACTACTTTCGTGCTCCCTGAGTCTGTCAGAAAGAGATCGGCCAGTTTCTCCAAAGTACTGAATGGAACAAGAGGAACAAAAAATAGAGTAGACACCAGGAGCATCTATAGAGGGAGGAGAGGTATGAACTAGATTCGTGCGAAAAGTGTCAGTCTGGCGATAAGTAAGTTTGATGTCTTAGTAACTGAAAGAGCTGTTGAGATTAGAAAGATTGGAAATATAGGAAGGCAGAGTACAGGAGAGTTCCCAGGAGTAGAGAGTTTGGGAGAGAAGAAAGTCCGTTTAGCACATGACAAGGTAGAGTCTATGTAATAGGAAAAGGATCCAAGACGAGAAAATGAATTACGAAGAGTGGAAATTTCTGATTCAAGGAACTGAGTATCAAGTTTCGGTTCAAGTCTGACCGAAACGTTGTCGTAAGCTTCCCTCTCCTATGTGCAGGTTATTTGTGTATTGTTCCAGTCACGGTATTGTGCCTTTTTCTTATTTAAAGGATTAGTGATCATGAAGATCATCGGGAGTGTTTCACACAGTGGAAAGAAATGGAAAGAAATTTAGCTGAAACAGAGGAGTTATTGATGCGGAACTTCATTCACAGACTGAGAGGAAAAGCATAGGAAGTCGCTTCAGCTGGACGATGACTCCAATGTGGGAAATTTATTTGACTTACTGAAGCTACTCTCCATCTCTGACCTTGTTATGAAAAAACACCTCACTCGTGTGGAAATTAATCCCAGATCCACGTCTTATATTTCACCGGGTGTCCAGCATTGAAAAAACTCAAAAATGTCGAACCTGTGGTTAAATCTAAGTCAGAAACCCGTCAGCAAATACCTTGAGGAGATACTTAAGTTCTCCAGGAGATGACAGGTAATGAAACAGAGATCAGTGCGCAAGAAGTGATGCATGGCAGCTATATAACCGCATGTTAGGTTACGATTTTTTGACTTTGCTAGGATTTTAGAACAAAGTACTCATTCGCCTTAACCACATTCAAAACAGGCTGCTGGATCCTAATAATAATAATATCTTTATTTACTACAAGTACATGTACATGGTATACAGTCCTAGCTGACATCAATCACATACTACTATGCTGAGCAATTCGGGCAAATTAGGTAAGTGTCCCAGGATGCGACCCACACCAATCAACAAACACTCAGGTACCCATTTTACTAATGGGGAACATAGGCAACAGGTGGAAAGAAACACGCTCAATGTTTCTTCTCTGGCTGGGAATCGAACCCAGGCCCTCGCCGTGTTAAGCGAAAGTAACCACCAGGCCACGAGAGCTCACTCGCATGAACTTCCACGATTCTGCCCTGAATTTGAAAGCCCTCCTAGATTAGGTCAGTGAGTCACTCGAAAAAGTACTCGGTCTCTTTTAAGAATGGGTTATTGAAGTTGAAGGACATAGACGAAAGAAACAAATAGCTAGTGAGAACTCGAGAGATGCAGGAAAAGAGTCATGAAGGGAACACTCGACCGTCTTCTCAGGAAATGGATGAAAAGTTCGCTCGTTCGCATAAAACTGACTCCAAGTTAAAAAGTTCCTCCTCGATGTGGAGGGACTGTGTTACTGCACCGAAAGTGACGTTCTAGAGAAGAAGTGTGAAAATTTGGGCGAATTGAACAGCACTTATGTTGATGGACAGCAGCTAAATGAAGAAATTTTGGATTGCGCCAACATGCAATATGAAGACCTAAAAAACTTCTCGAATTTATTGTTCAGTATGGTGATGAGACTGTCTTCCTCAATCTTCGCATTGCTACGAGACATCACCTAGGAGACATAAGAATATAAGAAAGAAGGAACACTGCAGCAGGCCTACTGACCCATGCGAAGCAGGTCAATGTCCCCCCTCCCTCCCGGATAATCCTAATGACCCACCTACTCAGGTCCAACTCACACCCACCCACACCCACTCATGTATTTATCTAACCTATTTTTAAAACTACACAACGTTTTAGCCTGAATAACTGTACTCGGGAGTTTGTTCCACTCATCCACAATCTGAATTTTTCCAACTTGAAACCATTGTGCGAGTTCTGCCTTGGCTGGACATTTTCAGTACGCTATTTAATCCCCTTTATTTATTCCTGTTTTCTATTTATACACCTCGATCATATCCCCTCTAATTCTAAGCCTTTCGAGAGAGTGCAGATTCAGAGCCGTCAGTCTATCCTCATAAGGAAGATTTCTGATATATGGGATCAACTTTTTCATCCTCCTCTGCATGTTTTCCAGTGCATTTATATCTATTCCGTAATACGGTGACCAGAACTGTGCAGCATAATCTGAATGAGGCCTAACCAAGGAAATAGAGAGTTGAAGAACAGCTTGAGGGCTTCTATTATTTATACTTCTAGATATGAAGCCAAGGATTCTGTCAGCTTTATTACGAACACTAATGCACTTTTCTCTTGGTTTTAGATTATTGCTAACCAGAACTCCTAAATCCTTTTCGAAATCAGTAATATTAAGATCTACATAATTTAATTTATATGTGGCATGGTTATTGTCCTGTCCAACATTTAGAACTTTGCATTTGTCTATATTAAACTGTATCTGCCACTTCTCCGACCACTGCATCAGACTATTCAGATCATTCTCGAGTGATCTGATGTCCTCATTAGAATGAATTGGCCGGCCTATTATGGTGTCATCAGCAAATTTGCTTATGTCGCTATTTATTCCCTCATCTATGTCGTTTATGTAAACTGTGAGCACCAAGGGACCCAACACTGACCCCTGCGGAACACCGCTTTTGACGTACCCCCTTTCTGATTTCTCCCCATTTATGTAAACTCTTTGCTGCCTTGTTTCAGCCATGCCTCTACCCAGGAAAAAAATTCTCCTCCTATTCCGTGTGCCTTAGTTTCCTCAATAGCCTCTGATATGGAACTCTATCGAAAGCCTTACTGACGTCCATATACACAATATCATATTCATTACCATGATCTACCTCCTTAAACACCTTATTGAATACAGTAAATAAATTCGTAATACTGGAACCTCCTCAAGCACCTTAGTGAAAACTTAGTAAATTCGTAAGACAGGAACGCCCTGTTGTAAAACCGTGTTGAGATTCATTAATCAGTTTATGCCAATCAAGAAATTATTGATTCGGAAATAATTGATTCCATAATTTTTTCCGCTATGGAGGTAAGGCTTATTGGTCTATAGTTCGAAGCTAAGGACCTGTCACCTGCCTCGTAAATAGGTATTACATTTGCCATTTTCCACTTATCAGGCACCGTGCCAGTTTGTAGTGATATTTTGAAAAGTTTCGCGAACAGTATGCTAAGTTCCTCTTTACATTCCTTTAACACCCTTGCAAACAATTCATCAGGACCTGGGTATTTGTTAGGCTTTAATTCCTCTATTTGTTTGAATACCATGTCACTGGTTACAGAAATCGTGCATAGTTTATTATCATCCTGTTCTACATAATCTATTATTTCAGGAATTTCGCTAATATTTTCCTGGGTAAAAACTGAGAGGAAGTAAGTATTGAAAATTTCACACTTTCCCTTTTCATTGTCAGTGGTCTGACCAGAGTTACTCTTAAGTGGGTCAGTCTTGTCCCTAATCTTACTTCTGCATACTTGAAAGAACCCTTTTGGGTTAGTCTTCGAAACCCTTGCGACCTTAGTCTCATAATCCCTTTTTGCTTTCCTTATTTTTGTTATTTCTCTCTTGAATTGAATATATTGATTTCTTAACTGCCCATTCCCTCTTTTGATACGCCTATATATGCCTCTATTTTGACCAATGAGATGTTTAAATAGTTCATCTTTCGTATCTGAAAGCCTCCACGGGTCAAGGCAAACTGTGACTGTGAGTGTAGAAAGAGAACAAAACTGAATTTGATCACATCATACACTTATTTGCATCAGTGAAAGCAATGAAGGTGTAAATGTTATTTTCATGTAGCCACATAATTTGCTAATTGAGAGATTAACGAGCTTGACTTGTAATTTTGAGCTGCTTTATGGTAAAGATTTCTAAAAGATGGGTGTCAGATATCTCGAAAGGGGCTCAATTTCAGGACTTGCCATATGCGCTACTTTCCTTAGATAAGCCCTTGGTACTATAGCTGTACCTTCAATTCCATTACTGTGTTCAGGAGGGTTTGTAGGGGCTGGGAGAATGGGAGAACTGGCAGGATACAATAGGCTGTGGGTGTGCGGAGTGTGGATTGATTTCGATTAGTTTGTTTGGTAGTTGTGGAGTTGTCGGGATTGAGGCTATTCTGTGGATGGTTCTGAGGATGGTAGTGCTGCAGAACGTTGTGTGTGTGTGTACTGACCTGTTTGTGGTTACAGGGGTTGATTCATGGTTCCTCGCCCCGCCTCTTCACTGATCGCAACTAGGTCCTCTCTCTCCCTGCTCCATGAGCTTTATCAAACCTTTTTATAAAACTATGTATGTTTCCTGCCTCCACTACGTCTCTTGCCAGACTGTTCCACTTTCTGACAACTATATGACTGAAGAAATGTTTCCTAACATCCAATTATGACCCCTTCTATTTGCATGCCATCTCTGGAACATCCTGTCTCTGTCCACCTTGTCAATTCCTCGCAGTATCTTGTATACCGTTATCATGTCTTCCCTAACCCTCCTGTCCTCAAGTGCCCTCAGGCCGATTTTCCTTAACCTTTCTTCGTACGACATTCCCCTTAGCTCTGAGACTAGTCTTTTTGCAAACCTTTGCACTTTCTCTAATTTCTTGACTTGCTTGACCAGGTGTGGGTTCCACATTTGTGCTGTATACTCCATTTTGGGCCTATCGTACACGGAGTACAGAGTCTTGAACGATTCCTTTCTGAGGTATTGGAACGCTATTTTCAGGTGGGCCAGGCGCCCATTTGTGTACCTTAGGAAATGTTCTCGATATTATACTCACCCCAAGATCTTTTTTCCTTGAGTGAGGTTTGCAGTCTTTGACCTCCTAGACTAAACTCTGTCTGCGGCATTCTTTGCCCTTCCCCGATCTTCATGACTTTGCATTTGGTGGGGTCAAATTCGAGGAGCCAGTTGCAGGACTAGGCTTTCAGGCTGTCCACCACTCTTTGTAGTTTTGTCTGATCCTTATCCGATTTAATTCTCCTCACTAACTTCACATTATCTGCAAACAGAGACACTTCTGAGTCTATATCTTCGGTCATGTCATTCAAATGCACCAAAAATAGAACTGGTCCTTGAACTGACCCCTGTGGAACCCAGCTCTTCACAGGCGTCCACTCTGACACCTCGTCACTCGTTGTTGCCTTCATGACAGGGAGGCAACAACGATCCTGTAGCTTTTGCACTTATCTCTTGTGAGGAATTGCGTCGAAGGCCTCCTTGCAGTCCAGGAAAATGGAATCTATCTACTCCTCTATCTAGTGTCTTACTTGTGTTACTTGTCACAAAACTCCAGTAGGTTTGTGACACAGGATTTTCCTTCCCTATTTTCATAAGTGTGTTCTATTCTAGGTGCCCGACCACTCTCCTCCTGATAATCTTCTCCATGACTTTGCATACTATGAACGTCAATGACACTGGTTTGTAGTTTAGTGCCTCGTGTCTGTCTCCTTTCTTAAAAATGGGGACTACATATGCCGTCTTCCATACCTCAGGTAGTTGCCCAATTTCAATGGATGTGTTGAAAATTGTTGTTAGTGGCACACAGAGAGTCTCTGCTCCCTTTCTAAGGATCCACGGAGAGATGTCCGGTCTCACTGCCTATGACGTATTAAGTTTATTAGCAGCTTCTTTCACCTCCTCCTTAGTTGTATGTATTTCATCTAGCACTATTTGGTATATCCTTTGTATTTGTGCCCCCTATTCTGACTTCCTGGAGTCCTTTCTGTCGTCACTGTAAATACTTCCCTAAATCTCATGTTGTCTTCCTCCTGATGTGGCTATACAACAGCTTCGGGTCAGACTTGACTTTCGATACTATGTCGTTTTTCGTACTGTCGCTGGGCCTCCCTGCTTGTGTATACTCATTTCTAGCTCTTCGACTAATCTCTATTTTCTGGGTCCTTTGTCATGTGTACCTTTTATATTCTCTTGCGCATTTAGTTTTTGCCTCTCTTTGGGTAAACCAAGGGCTCGTTCTGGTCTTCCCATTATTTCTGTTTCCCCTGGGAACAAACCTCTCCTCTGCTTCCTTGCATTTTGATGTCACATAGTACATCATTTCTATTACTGGTTTTCCTGATAATTCTTTCTCCCACTGAAAGTCTTGCGGGAAGTTCCTCGTGCCTGTGTAGTCGCCCCTTTTGTAGTTTTGTTTTTCCCGTCCTATTCCTGCTACCCTCTTCACTTGTAGCTCAACTATTTAATCAAAGCACAGAACCACATGATCACTAGCTCCAAAGTGCCTTTCTTACGTGATATCCTCAATGTCCAAATTGCTCAAGGTGAATGCTAGGTCCAGGCTTGTTGGATCGTCCTCATCTTATTGATGCTCGAGGTTATCCAGTACCACATCCATCATCTTGGCTCTCCATGTTTTGGGACCCCCATGGGGCTCCAGGTTTTCCCAGTCAATCTCCTAGTGTTTTGCCCTCCCCACGTGAGCTTTTCTTGCCATCTCGGCTAGTGTGTCTATCATTGCTCTGTTGCTCTCTTGGCCTCCTGCAGTTCTGTGGTGGGTTGTTCATTACTGCAATTATCACTTTATGGCCCTCAGACTAGATTGTTCCTTCTATGTCGTCTTTTTCGCCCATTTCATCCATTCCTTCCATTTCCTTAAATCCCCACCGGTTTTTATTGAGCAGTGCAGCTCCTCCTCCCCCCCTCTGCTCGCTGTGTCTTTCCTGAGGATTTGATTTCCAAGTGGAAAGATTGCATCTGTTTTCATTTTGATAAGTTTTATTTCCGTGAGTGCTGTTATGTCTGGGGATGTCTCCTTGATTCTTTCATGCCACTCCTTGCACTTATTTGTTATTCTGTCTGCATTTGTATACCAAGCCTTCATCTTCTTTTCTAAAACTGTGGTCTAGGTGATTGCAGTGAAAGTGAGGCTTATAATGAGGTGGGTGTGGGCATTGGGTATGGCATGTGTGTTTTGGTTTAGAATGTTTGGTTGCATTGGGGTGTTCCTGGTTGAGGGCTTTTGTAGGTGGTTGTGAGTGAGGTTACATTTGATCTTCCTTCTGAGGCTGGGTTCTGTCCATCTCCATCTTCACCTCTCTTTAATCCTATCATCTTTGTACCATCTCTTTTAGTTTTTCTTCTCATGTTCTGTCGTGGTCGAGATACATCTTCTAGTATGCTGGTATGTCCCTTAGTCTTGTTTTCTCGTGAAAGTTCCTGTTTCGAGCCGATTCTTCCTCGAAAATCACTTTAACTGGCCGGATTCTTCATCTTGCTAACCTCCCTCAGAAAATTAGCCGGTTGGGTCATGTCATCTTCTGTTATTGCTTTTATGATGTTTTATTTTTTTTTTCTCCCCTCTTCTTCTTGCTTCATAGGTTTCCCTTTCAACTTCCTGGAGCCCATAAAAAAGCTTTCCTTTTCTCAGTCTCTTCACTATCTGTTGTCCTGGGCCCAGTGGTCTGTCATTTTCCCTTCTCAGCTTTCCCTGGGCACTGCTGTGGTCTGTTAGGGCCTCTATGTATAGCTTTGTTCTTTCATTTTCTACAGTCCCCTCGATTGCTCCTGATGTGATCCTCTTCTTTCTTGGGTTCCATGATGGTTTGATAAGGCCTCTGCACACAGTTTAACTCCTTCATTCTCTATGGTCCCCTTGTTTGTGACTGAGGTAGTAATTTCAGATGTCATGCCCACATTGCTCTTTAGTTCTTTAGGCTGTTTCAGATTTTTCAGTTCCTTTTCTAATCTCTGTTTCTTAGCCTCAGCTGCTGTGACTTACATCTCCCACTTCTTGGTCTCTGCAGCTATCGTCCCGTCCATTTTCATGCTAAATTCTTCTAGTTTCCTTCCCCACTCATGTTCCCTTTTCATGAGCTCTGCTGCCAAATCTTCCTTCCAAGACTCATCCTCCGGTCCCTTAGTTTTATGTCCTGCTCTCTGTCAACCCATTTTTTTTTGGTTGCCACAAAATGAAAAATTATGTATTTCTGTGCTTCTTTTTTTTGTGGTGTGCTGAGTGTGTGTGGCGGGGAGGGGGGGCGGAGGGAGGGAGAGGAGGAAGCTGGAGACAGTGGCGAAATGAGAGAGAGGTGGGGAGGGGTAAAAAGGTGGGATTATGGGGAGAGAGAGGAGGAGGGAGAAGCAAAGGGGAGAAAGAATGGGAGAAGGAGAGGGAGAAAGAGGGAGAGGAGGGGCGAGAAGGAGGAGGGTGAGAGAGAGAGAGGGGGGATCAGGGAAGGGAGTGGGAAAGAGGTAGGGGAAGGGTGCGGGGTGGAAGATTGTGTGGGTCTGTAAATGTGGGAATGTGTAGGTGTGAACGTGTGTGTGCGTGTGTGTGTATGTGTGTGTGTGTGTGTGTGTGTGTGTGTGTGTGTGTGTGTGTGTGTGTGTGTGTGTGTGTGTGTGTGTGTGTGTGTGTGTGTGTGTGGTGCGTGTGTGTGTATGTGTGTGTTTTTTGTGTGTGTTTGTGTGTGTGTACTGTAATCAGGATTCGAAATTCTAGTAGATGGTGTTGCTTAACGCAAGATACAATGGTCGTATACTTATGTCAACCCGGCAACACAAGGAGAGCTGCAAGCATACTGGAAAAATGTGATTTTATTCTGAAGGCGAGCATTCAGGACGCGCAAGCATTCTTTTACAGGCGTGTTACAAATATGATTCAACATATTTCCTTCTGTATTCACAACAGAGAAATGCACAAAGGCATTCGTACACTGGTTAGAAAGATGTTCATGAATGTTCACTCAGGTTTTAAAGGAACACATAGATATAGACTCTCCAGTTAAAGATGGAGAGAAAGACATATACATTTAGATTAGAGATGAACACAACGACGTATATACTATGGTTACAGATGAACATCACGATGTGTACACTCCGGTTCAAGATGGGCAGATGGATGTATACACATAGGTCAAAGTACGTACTCACAAAGAACGCACACACACACAAAGTTTAGAGAAATACATAAGGACGTACACGCAAATTAAGCTAACAGAGAAGAGTTTCACAAAGATGTTCTCACTTTGGCAATCGAGGGACATAACGATGCACATACACACACACACAGGGCGTCCTAGATACAGAAGAATTTACAATCACACAGTACAGAGTTACACAACGATACACATAATACAGAGCGTCAACCCTAGAAATACACTCATAAATATTCGTATTGTTATACAGATCACAAACCAAACTCGCGTTTCATTCTTTTTCTCTTTGACTTTATTTGCTGGACCACAATTTCCGCTTGAGATCTCTTCCACCTGTTTCCAGAGCGCGCGTATTTTTGTTCTTGGCTAAAATTGTCTGCTGGTATCGACATGTTGCAGTAAAATAACAAGAAGCCTCATACACCCTTCTCAGTAAGAGACAGGTACGTGAACGTACATAGAAAGACGAGAGTTATATGTGGAGGAGGCACAGAGAAAAACAGGCACAGAAAGGAGTTAATAATAGAAAGCAAGGTATACAAAAGTAAGATGTATTTTATTAAATATTGAGTTTACATTAGAGATGGACTTGTTATAAACGACATACATTTGTAGTACTACGTACAATTGAATAAAGAAATATCTGGCTGTTACGTCCTCATTGCAGCCATAAGCACAAGCCACACTTTTATATAACATAGTGCTAGCAAAAGTGGTCATCCTTTTCCTCTGGTACATTTACGCAGAATTATGTTACGAAATTTATTACCTGTTTTTTAGTGCACAGTATCAATCATTTTCGTTTAGGTTCAACGATCTGTTCTGCAAACATATTTAGTTAATTCTTTAAAGTTCCAGCGTGTTCTTAATCTTTGAAATACATATACCTATTCGTCAATACCAGACGTTAATTAATGGATCGTGCAAGTCGCTTGCGCAGGATAAAACATTTTGACAAATCAAGTACAACATGCCGAATGAAATGGTTTCAGATGGTTGTTCACAAGCAGCACCTGCATGGCTAAGCACAAACAGGAAAGTTTCAACAATTCATATTTGGACACTTTGTAATAAATGAAACCCGAGAGTATCGGAAGGGTAAAGGAGACATTGACTGAGCTTTGTTCAACTGACGTAAAGCATGAATGTAATGGACCAGGGAGAGGGGTGAGTAAGCATATATGATTAACGAGAGGCAAGATAACTGAATCCGAAACGGGGTAAGTGAGATGCATCAGGTAATGGAAGAATGCAGCAATGTTACTTGGATTATGCAAAGAGGATAAAAGTAATATACATTAATATACACTGAAGAGAGTCTAAATATACAGATAGAATATAATAAACAATTACTTTCGCTTTTGCTTTAAGCAAGTCGAGCAGACATTTACGACAGAACATCTCATAATTTTTGACTAAGGGGAGAGTTTGTCTAAACATGTGTCATTTTAATCCTGTATGGTACAGTGTGAATTTAAATTAAACTAGTACTATAGCATACTGGTATCAACACTGTTATATGGATGTGAAGGATGGGCTTAAACACTGCAGCGAAGGGAGGCTGAAGGCAGTGGACGATTCACATTTCAGGGCGAATAAGAGAGCAGTTGGTTTATTAAAAGCGTTTTCTATTTAAGGGGGCAAGGATGGTGAGGAGAATTTTTTACATATTGAAAGGAGAGGGGACATAGAAATCTAGGGACAGAAGAATAGTGGTCATTTCAAAACTGACAGAAGCAAAGGTTAAGGAAGATTTTCAGTCCTTGCAGCATGCACATCCAATAGGCTTGAATGAGCATGTTAGAGAGGAGTGAAAGCAAGTGGCTTTTATAATTTGAAGTACAGTTGAAATGTGGGCAAGGCAATATTAATTAAAGGATTCAGGGATGCGGGGAAGCTGGACTTTAGTGCCGGAGGTGAGACGAACAGCGCCTGCACTCTGTAAGAGGACTGAGGATGCTGCAGATTATATGGTATTCTGAGCAAGCTTCTGGCAAGACAGTGATTGAACGAGTGAAAGTGAAATCATTTCAGATGATTCAAGTCACTTGCCTTGGTGGGAGATGGTTCGAAATATACAAACCTTGTTTTACTTGTTTCTGCTGTATGTCCTGATAAAGGTGTGTTACGTTTTATTCTTTTATTCGGCAAATGTCACTCACCCATATAACCATGCCTCTTAGGTGCTAACTTAGGAGGCACGGTTATATAGCATGGTTATATGGGCGAACCAGGTGCTAAGAATATAATTAACAGGGATCCCATCGTTATACCATTACCTTGGTTCAACCAGCCAGCCACAAGGAAGGCCGTGAAAGCTGTGAAGGGATGTGGTACACTCATGAAGCTGCTCTGATAGACTTACCTTCCCAGCTGGTGACTAATGTTCTCACCATGTCTTGTGTTTCCTGTTGTTTTACTTTCTATTGTATTTTTGCGAATGTGTTCTCAATGTATCTTGTCTTTAAATAAAATATATATTAAATATAGGGGGGTGGTAGGAGAAAATTCTCAAACAGCTTCAGGGAGAACCTTGAGTTTTCCCTGAAGCAAGTTTATTCTCTTCTCTGAGGATGAGGGTCCCCAGGACAGTTCTAGAGGTGGTACCTCCCTATATTTATATATATATATATATATATATATATATATATATATATATATATATATATATATATATATATATATATATATATAATATATATATATATGTATATATATATATATATATATATATATATATATATATATATATATATATATATATATATATAATATATATAAATATATATATATATATATATATAACATATATATAGTATTCTTATAGGTAGTAGGTTGGTAGACAGCAACCACCCAGAGAGGTACTACCGTCCTGCCAAGTGAGTGTAAAACGAAAGCCAGTAATTGTTTTACATGATGGTAGGATTGCTGGTGTCTTTTGTCTGTCTCATAAATATTCAAGATTACAGGTATGTCTTACACTTAAGTCACACTACACATACATGTACACATTTATCTATACACACTAATGTGAGTTTTCTTTGATTTTATCTTAATAGTTATTGTTTCTTATAACTTTTCCTTTTATATCCATGGGGAAGTGGAATAAGAATCTTTCCTCCGTAAGCCATGCGTGTTGTAAAATTCAACTAAAATGCCGGGAACAATGGGCTAGTAACCCCTTTTCCTGTAATAATTACTAAAAAGAATAAGAAGAAAATTTTCAAAGTGGGATGTCTGAATGTGCGTGGATGTTGTGCGAATGATAAGAAGAGATGGTTGTGGATGTTATGAATGAGAAGAAGCTGGATGTTCTGGCTTTAAGTGAAACAAAGCTGAAGGGGGTGGGGGAGTTTCAGTGGAGAGGAATAAATGGGATTATGTCAGGGGTTTCAAATAGACTTAGAGCTAAAGAAAGAGTAGCAATAATGTTGAAGGATAAGCCATGGCAGGAAAAAAGGGAGTATAAATATATTAATTCAAGGATTATGTTGAGTAAAATAAAGGCTGGATGTGAAAAGTGGGTTATAGTAAGCATATATGCATCTGGAGAAGAGAGAAGTGTAGAGAAGAGAGAGAGATTCTAGGAAATGTTCAGTGAATGCGTGGTGAGTTTTGAGAGTACTTGTGGTTGGGGATTTTAATGCTGAGTGGGTAAAAATGTTGTGGAGGGAGTAGTAGGTAAATTTGGGGTGTCAGGGGTAAATGAAAATGGGGAGCCTTTAATTGAGCTATATTTAGAAAAAGGTTTGATAATAAGTAATACATATTTTATGAAAAAAGATGATAAATAAATATACAAGGTATGATATAGCACGTAATGAAAGTAGTTTGTTAGATTATGTATAGGTGGATAAAAGGTTGATGGGTAGGCTTCAGGATGTACATGTTTATAGAGGGACAACTGATATCTCGGATCATTATCTAGTTGTAGCTACAGTTAGAGTAAGAGGTAGATGGGATAAGAAGAAAATGGCAACAACAAGAGGGAAGTGAAAGTGCATGAGCAGTGGGGGGGTTGAAGACGGTTGAAATAGTTTTAATAATGCAGTACTAGAATGCGTGGCAGAAGTTTATGGTTATAGGAGGGTGGGTGCAGGAGGAAAGAGGAATAATTGGTGGAATGATGAAGTAAAGAGTAGAGTATATGGAGAGTAAAAGAAAGGTGAAGAGAGTGGTGAGAGAGTGCAAAAGGAGAGCAGATGATAGAGTGGGAGAGGCACTGTCAAGAAATTTTAATGAAAATATGAAAAATTTTTGGAGTGAGTTAAACAAGTTAAGAAAGCCTAGGGAAAGTATGGATTTGTCAGTTAAAAACAGAGTAGGGGAGTTAGTAGATGGGGAGATGGAGGTATTAGGTAGATGGCGAGAATACTTTGAGGAACTTTTAAATGTCGACGAAGAAAGGGAGGCGGTAATTTCATGCACTGGCCATGGAGGTACACCATCTTGTAGGAGTGAAGAAGAGCAGGATGTGAGTGTGGTGGAGGTGCGTGAGGCATTACGTAGAATGAAAGGGGGTAAAGCAGCTGGAACTGACGGATCATGACAGAAATGTTAAATGTAGGGGATGATATAGTGTTGGAGTGGTTGGTATTTATGTTTAATGAATGTATGAAAGAGGGGAAGGTACTTAGGGATTGGCGGAGAACATGTAAGGGAGACAAAAGAGATTGAACAAATTATAGAGGAATTAGTTTACTGAGTATACCAGGAAAAGTGTACGGTAGGGTTATCATTGAAATAATTAGAGGTAAGGCAGAATGTAGGATTGCGGATGAGCAAGGAGGTTTTAGAGTGGGTAGGGGATGTGTAGATCAAGTGTTTACATTGAAACATATACGTGAACAGTATTTAGATGAAGGTAGGGAAGTTTTTATTGCATTTATGGATTTAGGAAAAGCATATAATAGAGTGGACAGGGGAGCAATGTGGCAGATGTTGCAAGTATATGGAATAGGTGGTTACTAAATACTGTAAAGAGTTTTCATGAGGACAGTGAGGCTCAGTTTAGGGGGAATGAAATACAAAATGGGATGTGACACAGTTACTTTTTACTGATGATACTGTGCTAAAGAAAAATTGCAGAGGTTATTGGGCGAGTTTGGGAGTGTGTGTAAAGGTAGAAAGTTGAAAGTGAACATTGAAAAGAGTAAGATGATGAGGGTATCAAATAATTTAGATAAAGAAATATTAGATATCAAATTGGGGAGGAGGAGTATGGAAGAAGTGAATGTTTTCAGATATTTGGAAGTTGATGTACCAGTGGAGGGATTTATGAAGGATGAGGTTAATCATAGAATTGATGAGGGAGAAAAGTTGAGTGGTACATTGAGGTATATGTGGAGAAAAAGAACGTTAGCTATGGAGGTAAAGAAGGGAATGTATGAAAGTGTAGTGGTACCAACACTTTCATACGGGTGTGAAGCTTGGGTTGTAAATGCAGCAGCGAGGAGGCGGTTGGGGGCAGTGTAGATGCCCTGCCTAAGGGCAATGTGTGATGTAAATATTATACAGAAAATTCGGAGTGGAAATTAGGAGAATGTGTGGAGTTAATGAAAGTATTAGTCAGAGGGCAGAAGAGGGGTTGTTGAGGTGGTTTGGTCATTTAGAGAGAATGGATCAAAGTAGAATGACATGGAGAGCATATAAATCTATAGGGGAAGGAAGGCGTGGTAGGCGTGGTAGAGGTCGTCCTCGAAAGGGTTGGAGAGACGGGGTAAAGGAGGTTTTGTGGGCGAGGGGCTTGGACTTCCAGCAAGCGTGCGTGAGCGTGTTAGGAGTGAAAGGAGACGATTGGTATTTGGGGCCTGACGATCTGTTGGAGTGTGAGCAGGGTAATATTTAGTGAAGGGATTCAGGGAAACCGGCTATTTTATACAGCCGGTTATGAGTCCTGGAAATGGGAAGTACAATGCCTGCACTTTAAAGGAGGGGTTTAGGATATTGGCAGTTTGGAGGGATATGTTGTGTATCTTTATACGTACATGCTTCTAAGCTGTCGTGTTCTGAGCACCTCTACAAAAACAGTGATTATGCGTGAGGTGGATGTGTTGAATGATGATGAAAGTATTTTCTTTTTTGGGATTTTCTTTCTTTTTGGGTCACCCTGCCTAGGTGGGAGACGGCAGACTGGTTGAAATATACATACATATGTATATATATATATAAATATATATATATATATATATATATATATATATATATATATATATATATATATATATATATAATATATATATATATATATAATATATATATATGTTGCAAAACAATCACAGACAGGCGATCTTAACAATTCAAGAGAAGCCACTAGGGGAGGGGGTGGAAATCTTTAGCTCAGTGCATCATCAAGAGCTGTGCAATGTTGCAAGAGCAACAACAGGAGAAGTTATTAGAGAGCGGTAGTGTGGAGCCAGACAACCAATCTCTGTCTGAGAGAGACAAGCAGGATACCACCCACACCCCTGCCCCCCCCCCTCACAGCCCAAATAAGGGAGGGTGGGGTAGTCCTGAAAGTTTGCAGATGTCATGACGAAATACTAGACGAGATTTAATAGCCAACCCCAAGGTTCTAACCCCCAAGGTTTAACCTAGTACAGGTCATGCGTTGCAAAAAGTTACAATATTGGATCTTAACATAGCTTCATTTAGAACCTTCTAACTAATGAAATAGAGGGAAAAAATCCCTCATTTGTCAATCAGGAAATAGTCGCATTCCTATCATTATTATCCGCTAATATCGTTATCATCTTCATAACTAGAATATTCTTAATTTTAATGCCATTCCTGTCATTATTATGAGCTATCATCTGCTAATATCATTATTATTATCATTAAAATATTACCAACAATCTGATTTATTATACCAGTAAACTAGTTGCAGTCACCATGTTGCAACCACCTATGTGTACCTTGTACCACTGTACCTAGACAAGTTAGGAACTCATGGTATGCCAGGTACACATAGGTGGTTGCAACATGGTAATTGCAACTAGTGTAGTATTTTCTCATGATGTCTGCAAACTGTGAGGCCTATCCCTCCCGCCCCCATGGGAGGGGGCGGGGAGGGGGCGAGGAAGGGGCGGGGAGGGGGCGGTGTGGCTCGCATCCCGCTTGTGACTCTCAGACAGACTGGCTGGCTGGCTCCACACTACCACTCTCTGAAAATTTACCCTACTTCTCTTGTTGCTGCCTTTGCAACATTCCGCAGCTCCTGATGACGCACTGAGAAGTGTGAAAGTATTTGAGCTAAAGATTCCCCCCCCCCCGTGGCTTGTGTTGAGAAATGGGTATACCAGCTAAGCTTATACATTTTTGTATAGGGAAAACTTAACTTAGAAAAACAGCTCATCGCCTGCACAGCCGCCCATGCAGATGAGGTCTTGAGAAGCTGTCGAAGTCATTCCTCAACGAGCTGAAATGAGTTATAATTTGTATACAATAAATTACCCCTAGGGGGTGTTATGTCATGGACTTAAAAGTTGGCACCTAACTGCCGACTACAGGTTGATTACAAACTCCTTGCGACTCAAGAACTGCGCAGTCCCCCGTTCACACTAACGCACAGATCGTTCTTTGTTGATTATCCTGGCGTCAGTGTCACTCTCAGTAGAGTCAAAAGTAATCTGAAGACGCCACAACGCCCCACGCCGTCACTGCCCCCAGCACAAAGGAAAAGCTGACCTAGTACTTTTGCTTCCTTGTGAGGGAAAAGTTCAATAGATAGGAGTAGCAATATAGTAACAATAGCTTCATTACCGGCTACTAGTTAAGGTAGGGTAAGTCACGCTCCCGCCTTTCTTCCCCCACCCCGAAAGTGATAGTTTCATTGCCGGCTACTAGTTAAGGTAGGGTAAGTCACGCTCCCGTTTTTCCTGCCTTTTCTCCCCCACCCCTAAAGTGATAGTTTGATTGCCGGCTGCTTGTTAATGTAGGGTCAATCTAGCTCCCACTATCCCTTCCCCTCCCTCTTCCCCCCCCCCCTCGAAAGGTGACGTATGGGGCTCTGGTCAAACAGTAAATCACTCGACTCGCAGCTCCCAACACTACTATAAGTACATGCCTGCCTTGCATTCTAGTGGATTTATTGGTTAAAAGCTTCACTTTTGACCAATAATAAACTTAGTTCTTTCAGTCTTGCTCTAGGTTGACTGTTGTAATAATCACCACGTCTTTTGAGTAATGTACACTGCCATGGAGAGTGATTATTTAAGCAGTGGGTAACCTGTCTATCTTTTCAGCTTGGATGACAGTGAGGGTCACCTGTCAATCAACGAGAAGAACAGGAGAAAGACTAACGTCAAGAGACTTCCCCATTTTTGCATTTAAGTACCTGTGCACCTGTATGAAATTGCAGGACGTAACCCCACATCATTGCAGTGGTGAAGAACCTGCTTTCCTCTCATCGGGATACTACTCACGGCGTTAATCTGTGAAGAACTAGCCAGTGGTGGTCACCTACACCTGCGACCCCCCCCCCCCATCATCAGCAACGGCTACGATTTCAACAAGCAGTGTCACCAACACCAGACACCCAAGTGTTAAATTAGCGTTGAATTCAGTTATCATTTATATTTTTCCTTTTTCTCTTTTCTTTAATGTAGGATAAATATTTCATATTTAAGTGTTTTATATTTTATATTTTCTATATAATAAAGTGTTTGTTTGTCTGTTATTATTTCTTTTTCTATTCACTAATTTTCCTGAGGAGGAGCCAGCCTGGGTAATACTGTCTGAAGTTGTTACAGGGCTGAGTAAGCCTTCACATTCCTTGCCACTTCCTCCATGAAGCAAAGCAGAATGTTTGATTCTTGCTGTCTTAAGCATAGACAACAATATACACTATCTCTGCCATGGTAATAAAGTGGGAGCAGGATTTTCCTTAATTGTCCTGCTAAGGTAAGAGATGGACTGTCTCTTACTAAAATACACCTTACAACACTGGAGTCTGCATGGAGCGACCATGGTCGAAGCGACCACGTCCCATACTCGTACTGCATCTGCTATCAATTACTCGCTGTAGCAGTAAACAAGATGCTTGCCCCTTCTGAGAGGGCTGGGCCCCTCAGGGCTGAAAGGGGGGCTGAAAGGGGCTGAAGGGGGCTGATACCCCCCTCCTGGAGAAAATTTCTCCACAGCTTGTCTTGCGCATATATATATATATATATATATATATATATAAGGTACCACCTCAAGAACTGTCATAGGGACCCTCATCCTCAGAGAAAAGAATAAATTTGCATCAGGGAAAACTCAAGGTTCTCCCTGAAGCTGTTTGAGAATTTTCTCCTACCACCCCCTATATTTCAAGTATGTTTTATTTAAAGACAAAATACATTGGCCAAACATTCACAAAAATACAACAGAAAGTAAAACAACATAGGTAACTCAGAGCTGCATCTCGAATACTTCGTCCAGCTCCCCTGCGGTGGGCCGCGTGCCCAGAATGCTGCAGGCATTTCCTCTCTGGATCGTAACACTGAGTCTCTGAAAGAGGAAGCTGGTCGCCCTGTGGTCCTTGGTTTCTATGATGAGCTTTTCACCCAGCTCTTTGAGGAACTTTAGAGCACACTTGCCCCATGCTCCAAGGGTCTCCGACCCTATTGGAATGAAGTTATAGCAAGGGGGAAGGTCTTCATATTTTCGGATCTTCTGGATCTCCCTGTGGCTGGCAGCTCCACCCCCTTCCACTACGGAGTATGGCAAGTAGGTATCTGCCAATGTGGCAGCACAGGTGTAGTCCCAGGCAATCTGCTTTCCATCCTTCCAGGGTAGCATAGTGGCTCCACCAGGACGCTTTTGACTTCCATCAGACCTCTGTACTTGGGGTTCCCGTTGAGCTGGGCAACGGGCTGTGGCGAGGCTTCTCTTTATTATGTCATTGATCTCCTCATGTCTGGCATACTTCCCTTCTGCTGTGTGGCACACGAGACCATGAAGTCCGAATTGATCAGCTGTCGCCCTGCCGCAAATACACCTATGTTCGGTGAGAATGGGGGCGGCCAGGCGAAGAGCAACACCAATCCGAATGGCCTGTGGGTCGAGACGGGTGCCCAGGGAGGAATTGGGAACAGCTAACAGGAAATCTCCTGAGTGTGGTGCCTTCACTGCCAGGAGACGAGGTTTGTCCTTTCCTGAAGCATTGGAGAGCATTGTGTTGGCGATTTTTTCCATGATCGGTTTGTCCCAGTGGGACTGTTTGTGCTGTTTGGGAGGAGCTGGTCTACTGAATCGCTGCTTCAGTAAACCTGGGGTCTTGAGCTCCTACCAAGTCTCTCAAGCGTTCGGGCACTATCTTCTTGACTAATGCAGTGGAAGCGAAACACGAAGACAGAAAAGCAGGTAAAGCAACATGCGTTGCTTTACGCACCCCTATACCTCCCAGTCGCACTGGGAGGGTTGCCTGATCCCATTGCTCATTCTCTAGTGACAGGTTCAGTGCCTTCTTAAAAGTTGATCTCAGGTGTGCGTCATATTCATCGAGTGTTGGGTTGTCAAAAGAGGGTGCACACCTCAAGAAGTAAGTGTGTCTTGGCATAGTAAGACACCTTGTGAGGAGATACAGAGCATCATGGGCATCAAGATCGCTTATTCTCTCCTCCATTTTCATCAGGTCATTCAATTTGTCCCTGAGGACAGTATCGATGGCCTGGTGACCCAGCGGTGCCCCCAAGAGGGTACCGTTGGACGGAGTTGTAGTTGAGACTTCCGGGAGGATTCTTCGCACAGCATTGATTATTTCCTGGTTCGCTGTGATGATTTCACACTTGGAGGGATTGAGGATGAGTCCCAAGTCTTCTCCCTGCGTTTTCACTAGTTGTAGGTCCCCCACGAGGGACTCTTCAGTACCTGCCAGAGTGCCGTCATCCAGGTACCAGATATTGAGCTCACTGCATAGGCTGGAAGTTAGTTCTCTTACTGCCAAGCAGAAGAGTAGTGGAGCGAGTGGGTCACCCTGCTGAACACCCTCTGATGATTGAATTTCATGTTCTCCAAACAAAAGAATTGAGGGTTTGCTGTAGCCGGCTGAAATGAAGGGAAAGAGACTGGGGAACCGAACCCGAACAGCTGGCAAAACAGCATCTCTTTTCACCATATTAAAGGCATTTCTAAAATCAAGTTTGACTATGGCCTTGTCTTCTGGTAGGTCCCTGATGTAGGCCCTTGCCGCATGAGCTGCAGCTTCACTGCCTTGAGAGACCCCAAAGCCCAGTTGGTGTGGCTGTAGTAAAGTGGCAGCTTCTAGGCGAATGTTTCTCACTGCTGCTTTGGCAACGAGACGGCGAAGAGTGTTTCCAACTGCAATGGGTCTGATTCCCCATCCCTCTTCTTCAAAGCACATAGTGAGGCTCCAAAAAAAGAAAGGTTTAATTTCTTCTGGGATTCGCCCAGCCAGGCAATTGTTGACGAAAGTTGTTAACTCGGTGAGAAGAACTGATGCAGATTCACCGAGTACTGGATTTACCATCTCTTTGAGGTGCTGAGGTCGAATTCCAGTGTAACCTCCTGCAGATCCTGCTGGAAATGACACGATCGCCTTATAGACTTCCGATTCTGTCAAAATTAATTGTTCAGCGATGGGGTCTTCCTCAGGGTTGTCGTTGATGGCTATGGTGTCCCTGGTTGGATGTTTGTCTCTTAGTGCTTGGGCCGTGGTCTCATCCTTGGGGGCTACAGTGTCGTCACTTGTAATTATTCTTATTGCTCCCACTGTGTTACCTTCTTCAATTTTTTTGCTAACCTGTGCGCAGATTTTCTCGTTTTCAGTAGGACTTTTCTTGGGTCTGCCTCTTTGATTCCTGCGATGATGGGGCAGAGGGACACAGTTATCCGTTCTTGGGTAGCTGCGCACTGCCTTGATAACTGACGTGGTTAGCAGTTTGCCTCGTCTTTCAGGAACTGCAAGACAGACATTGCCGAACAAGAGAAGGTTGCGCCATGCTTGGATGGTGCCTCGGGCTTCTAAGTTGGTGGAACCTCCATTCACCCGCTTAAGAAGGTCTGTGAATTTCCCAGCTGCATATGGGCGAGCCGCTTTAGGGATGTGGGATAGTGTACTGCTAGCAGTGGATTTGAATGCCAACAGAAGGTTATCGCAAGTGACGAGGTTGCCATTGAAATTGTCATCTGCCTGTGGAGGTTGTGGGCTGCTCTCTGCTGCGGGCATATGTGATCCAGCACACCCATTGTGTGCACGAATACGGCCGTCCCTGTTGCGTGCTCGAAACTCTCCACACACCTGACATGTGCCTCTTCTTTCATTGTTGGGTGCATTGTTTCCCTGGCTTTGTGGCTGGCTGTCTTCATCGTCTGCCATACCTCAAAATATGTTTGACACCACAAACACTGTTTATTGTTGGTTTTATCACAGCCGCCCAGGAACACCAAGTGTCGAGGTTGATGTTGATGTTGTTTATATATATATATATTATATATATATATATATATATATATATATATATATAATATAAATATATAAAATAAAATATATATATATATATATATATATATATATATATATATATATATAGTAATGAAATCACGAAACAAGTGATTTTAAATGATTTACCAAACTGCGCAGGCCAGAGAAAGCACAATGCACGCATCACCTTACCATGGAGCCTGCTTGTTTAGGCAGGTACTCTAACAGGGTGAGGCTGAAATTAGTCCTTGAGATACCACTGCCACGAGTGTCCTCAGGCCAAGGCAAAAAACACATTGCTAAGTGCTGTGTGCTTTGTTCTTTTAGGATCGCAGTCTCCGTGGTAAGATGATGCGTACGTTGCGCTGTCTCTGGAGGCGATACAAGGTTCGTAGGGTCGAGTCCTGGCCTGCCGCAGTTTGGTAAATGATTATGATTGAAATTGCCGAAAATAGGCCTAAAAAAATAATGTCTTTAAACGTATCTTTAAACGTTTAAGAGAAAACTTTAGAAAGGACTTAATTTTAAATGAGTTCTTGCTAATTGAGAAGTTTTACCTACTAGGCACGACATTTTATGTCTGACTTGAAAGTCCTTTTGGGTTGAACACTACCTAATGAGTTGGATGGTAGGGAGGGAAGGCACAAACCTATGGAGGATACCTAGTCATGGCTATTAGAACCTTTTTAGTGGTGGGGATGTGGTATACCTAGAGTGTGTAATATTTTATATGGCAAATGTCACACACCCATATAGTCATGCCTCCCGACCAGTGAACCAGGTGATAAGTGCCCCATCGTTACACTAGTATATTATACGTTTAAGATATGAATAACAAAAAGGCACAATACCAAGAGGACATTAGAAAGCTTACCTAACCTTATTATAAAAGGAACAATTTAATTTAGCCTAATCCAGTTAAATATATTTTAGATAAGTTTACAATAATTTAATTATAAACAAACACAATGAAATATATATTTTTCGTTAGATTCAAAATGATCTTTGCGAAATAACTGTGTACACAAATTTTCGCTTGCCTTATTCGGCAAGAAGAGCCATGCTATTTAAGCCAAAATCGCAAGTTTCACCTAAATATATATAAAGCAAACTACAGAGGACTCGAAAGTACCAGCTTCACTGCCTTTAGGTTTGAAAAAAAAAAAAACAACGTCAGGAGCTTTGTAATGATGAGAAGTCGCCGTAGGAAGATGAACTGAAAAATTTTAAGAGGCAGTCGGGGGTGGTGGTAGTAGCATGCTGGCATGCTGACCTTGAAGAAGGGGATATCGCTAGCTCGAACTTTATCCTGTTCCCCAATTGTACGTTTCATAACAATTCATAACAATTAAAATTTATTAAAGGTAATGCTAAGTAAAAGATTTGAAATAAGCTCTTTGGTTGTAAATAATGTTGGGACTACCTAATATAAAACCTGTTAGAGCTCTTTTTGAGAAGAAGGGGGAGACAGAGAGAGAGAAAGAGAGAAAGAGGGAGAATGGGTGCGTAAAAGATCAGCAAAACATATAATAATTCTAGAATGGGAGTCTTTAGTATATATTCCAAGAGGTGAGGAAATATATGGATGACAACCTAAACAAACATGAGCGTTACTGCACACAGTTGCAAGAGTAAACATTTAGCCGATATTTTCTCATTACAGCCATAAGCACCAGAGCCACATTCACCTGACATACTGCCAGCCGCAGTGTCCGCCTTTCACCAATAGTATGTCACAAAATTTATCGCCTGGTTTAATTAATCCATTACCATCTAATATTTTAGCCTGGCGATCCGTTCTGAAAATTCATGTTGCTGATTCGTTGTACCATGAGCATGTAAGCGCTGGGCTTGATTTAATGGACAGTTGTAATGCATTTATGCTTTATTTATAGAGAAATGTTTCATATTCCTAATGCATAAGATAATACCATTCCTCACTGTACTGCATTTTAGCTATAATTTCTAAGTACGAAGGTTAGGTTAGGTAAGGTTTGTCAGGAAACAGGACAAGTGTTTCTTGACGCAGGTCTTAGTCAGATGATGACCCGCCTTTGGAGCTTTGGCCATCTGACCGAGGCCTTCCGCTGGCTTACCGGTCCACCCCTTTATAAATTATGGTTATATTTGTAACCATTTTTTGTGCCCTCTTACAGTACGAAGAAACAACTACCCAATGCTAGCGATGAAATAACACCGGAAGCAGTAGTATATAAATAATAATGATAGTAATAATTTTTAATAATAATAATAATAATCATATAACATCTTACAGCTCTTTTGCGACTCAAATAAAATAAGTATCGATCCAAGTAGCGGAGAGAGCGTCTATGTATGACTGGGTGACCAGCGTTTTGAGCTGTCACGTACCTTCAAATGAACAACTCGTCCAGGTACGCTTTGTTCACGGGTTATAAGCCTTCTAATTGATCTGAAGTATTCGATTTCACCAATTTATCTTTTTATTTCTCTTGTATTAATTTCTTTTATTTTTTGTCTACTAACCCCTCCCCACACTGCTTCCTACTTTTGGGCTCCCAAAACTTTCTCCTACTTTCCCAAGCTACAGTCTGTACCACTACTGCCAGCTGAATAAATGATCTCATATGTCGAAAATATATACAATTCTTTATCAAGTTTGGAATACAAAACCATGGAAATGGTATAATGTAGTTTTTATTGATTTCCTTATCAGTTAAAAATGTCTTATAGATCATTTGCTTGTATTTTATAAGCGCAGGAAAAATGAACCCGTGAAAAGGATAAGACTTTCATAACAAAGGGATAAAAACAACTAAAAGAACTTATGGTGTTATCTAAGATTATTTATCTTTAAAAGAAGTACAACAAAACCTCTTACTTGACATTACTTTGTTATATTAATAGGGTTAAATAGGGTATATAATTCATTAAAATTAAGAAAGTAATAAAATGGGTAATAAAATGTATAATAATTTTTTATGAATTTTATTTGTATGAAACTCAAAGCAATTCAGGTAAAAAAAATCATTATAAAATCTTTTGTTGTTTATTAGATTCCAATACTTGTTAATATATAATTTTCAGTCGTATAAATTTGATTATAATGATAACCATAATTTTTAAAGAGGTTGACCAGTAAACCAGTGGAAGGCGTCGGTCAGATGACCGAAAGCTCCAGCTGCAGGTCATCATATGGCTAAAACCAACGTCAGGAAACACTTGTCCTATTTTCTGACAAACTTTTCCAACCAATCAACTTTATCCACATTAAAACAAACAAATGTTGGGTTACACTAGGTTACTAATTCTACTGAGATACATATTCTAAATATACCCCCAGAATACCCTTAACATCGCTTCCTCTTCTTTTCAGATCACCCTCTTTCTCTTCCTCCACCCTTCTCATTGTTCTCTTTCTCCTCTCTACTCCTCCTGCTCCTCTTCCTCCTTTATTCTTCTCTCTTTTCCCCGCACACCGAACTATACCTTACTGCGTGCGCTCAGTTGTAATTAATCTCTTACATTTCAACTCATGAAGGAGCCGGCAAAAGTCAGCCATTAGACTGTCATTACAAGAGTGCCGTGATGTCTGTGGCTCGAACGACCGTCTGCTCACTGTCTCTATCATTAACTCATCCTCACAACTATTTTAAAATTATATACTAAACATTACTTACAACACTGATCTCGACCAAACTTTTACTTTATGATATTTCTTGGCTAATCCTGGGTTATTGAGCATTAGATTTATTTTTTGTCATCTGTATACCTTAATCTTAATTATAAATCTCTCTCCAAGAATGAAACATTTATGCTGTAAATTCTTTTTAGTCACCCACGTACCAACGTTACTCACTGAGTAAATTTTCCACACATTATAGAGTTCAGAAATATTTGGAAGAAAGTTTCTTACAAAACATAATATTTTGCAAAAATATTCTGGAAAATTATCTTCATAAAAAATCAGCATGTATTCGTGTTTTGTGGAAAATACTACATATATATTTTCCAGAAATACAGTAGTTATATGTAAATAGATGGCCATACTTTATTTAATAATATTTATGTTATAGAAAACGGGAAGCTGCGCCTGCGCAGGACAGTCGCCATTTTTGTTTTTGAATTGAGTAACAGACATTAGTAATGGGAAGAATTTTTCGTGCTCTAGAGGTTAAAATTGGGCTGACACCTCTCAAATAGGAGACGAAATTGTTGGATGTGCATTCCTGCATAATTTGAGTATCAGGCGACAGGACAGGACAACTCCAGGAACCTCAGATAAGCTGTCTAATTTATGTTTAAATTCTGGCCAGTAAATTTTTCATAAAGGTAGGCAATGGGAGGGGGGTCCTGTACATGACACATTAATCTCCATTAAATTGGTGAGTGTTATGATTAAGATATATTCCTTCTGTTAAGTAAATATATATATATATATATATATATATATATATATATATATATATATATAATATATATATATATATATATATATATATAATTTTTTTTAATTTAATATACAGTTCACAAATTTATATATTTACCAGCATTCCTGGTGATGTATATTTCATTTATAATTAATAGGTCTAGAGCAACTTGTAGATATGACAGTGTTAGGTATCGAAGGGGGACATTTTTGTGACCTAGGTGTCCCAAATTCCTACTTTTCCATGTAACTCAGATAAATAATAATTACCTTTGTTCATTTACTGTAATGTACATAATAATAAGTATCACAAGGGTTATTTTGGTCTGGAGGAAATAAGACTAGGTCTACAAGAATTAATTGTTCAGTTGCAGACCAGCCAACTAACTCATTTTAAAGATGCAACACATGATAACTCTGAGGTATCTGTCAAGTTTCACAAAGGGAAAAATTATCTCAATGGTAATAATCAAAATTCATTTCCTAAAAAGAGTTGTATAGGTGCATATCAATTAGCAGGAATCAGAAATAATGATTCTCCACAAGGTAAGAAGAATAAGAACCCTCCTAAGAGTAGCCCAGTTAATAAGAAACCAGTCAAAGAAAAGAGAGATTGTCTCTTCTGCAAGGATACTCATTTTTCTAAGAATTGCAATACATACAATTCATGGAATGATAAAGTTGAAAGATTGGAGGAACTTGACAGATGTATCAGGTGTTTAGGTAATCACAATGTAAAGGATTTTCATGCCAAATTAAACAACTGTTATCAATGTCACAAAGGAAGACACCATATAGTCATGTGCAAAGGTCTATATGACAATGTTGATAATAATGATAATGTTGACAATCCTGACACAACAGCGGCTAATGTAAAAATTGCTGCTAATGTTAATAATGATGGTTTTGCTGAAGTAGCCTTACCTGTGTTACAGGTAAAAGTTGATGATAAAAGGCATAAATAAAAAAATGTAAATGCATTATTGGACCAAGGATTCCAGCGTACTTTCATAAAACGTAAATGTATTGATGGTATGAAAGTACAGATGGGAGATCCCACAACTTTAAAATTATCTGGTTATCTCTCGGATAAAAGGTCTCAATTGTATGACACTCTTTATGTAACTGTCAGGTTGGGCAATGAGAAAAAACGCGTTAATGCACTAATTGTAGATAGACTTCGAGAGAAAATATCTACAGTAGGGCTTAGTAAAGCTACAGAAAGACTCTCACATAATGCAAATTTAGCACCTTCTGGTGTAAGTGATGATTCTGTAGGCCCAATAAATATTTTGATATGTAGTGACTATTATGCCTCATTTGTAAAGGGTATGGTGGTATAAACCTTGGTAATAAATACCGACAAGTTGGACCTTGATCAAGGTCCCAGGACCGAAACGTTTTCTAATAAATATGTTATAGTGTTTGCTTACGTGTCTTTCTAAACCAAAGGGTATGGTAAAGAAATGTGGTGTCACCCTCTTGAAGACTGCAGGAGGCCATGTAATGTATGGTAGGATTCCTCGTAATAATAATTCATGACTAGAGGAAACTACAAATACCGTAAATGTGTGTCTTACCCATGAAATCGTGCCCCAGTATAATTCTTCCATAGAGGATGGTGTTGAGCCAGTGCATAAATTGTGGGAATTAGACAGCATTGGAATAAATGTAAATGAAGAAAGTCCAGACGATTCTTTTACTCAAGAACAATACCTGAGAGATGTAAAATTTGAATCTGGACAATACTGGGTACGATTTCCGTGGAGACTGAACCATCCAGAATTGCGCAATAATTACAGAATGGCATATGGACAGTTAAAGGCTCTGCTCCGCGAACTGAGTAAGACACCAGAATTGTTAACTGCCTATAATGATATATTTGCTGAGCAGTTAATTAATAAATTTATAGAAGAGGTACCTCCTGAGCAAGTCAAAATTTATGGTCACTATTTGCCACATCACGGAGTGAAGAAGGATTCTAAGACAACTCCTCTGAGAATTGTGTTTAATTGTAATGCCAGGAGTAACCAAAATGTACCTAGTTTAAATGACTGTTTGATAACAGGTCTATCGTTGACGGGAAAATTAGGAGATATCTTATTAAATTTCTGAGTGAAGCATTATGCCTTTACGGCTGGCATAAGTAAAGCTTTCCTAAGAGTGGGTTTACAGGAGGCTGACCGGGATTGTACCCGCTTCTTATGGCCTGAGAATCCTATTGACCCACTTAGCCCTCTGAAAACCTTTTGCTTTAGGAGCGTATTATTTGGTGCTACATCCAGTCCGTTCCTACTTCAAGCGACGATAAATGCACACCTTAAATTTACGGAAAGTCCATTGAGTAAAGTAATGAGCAAACAATTTTATGTGGACAATTTCCTGGGTGTGATGTCAACTGAAGAGGAACTGTTAATGACTTACGGAGAGGCTAATAAAATAACGCAAAGTGAAGGTATGCCTCTGAGGGAATGGAATAGTAATTCGTCCAAATTAAAGGACAAAATAAGTAAAGATTACCCTGGAGATGAAGTGCCAAAATGTAGCAATGTATTGGGATTAACTTGGGATACTGAGAGAGATTTGTTAATGTTAAAACCTAATAATTACAGTATGCCCAATAAATTAACTAAGAGAGTCTTGCTTGCTGAAGTTTCCAAATGTTTTGATCCACTAGGTTTAGTGTCACCCCTTACTATAAGAGGGAAATTATTAATTCAGGAAGCATGGAAACTTAAATGTGCTTGGGATGAAATTCTACCTGAGGAATTCATTAACAGGTGGGATGAATTAATTGGTGATTATGAGAAAATTCCAATGTTGGAGTTCCCACACCAGGTGGCCAATCCAAATGGGAAAAATGTTCTCCACATTTTTTGTGATGCTTCAGAATTGGCATATGGAGCAGTTGCTTACCTTCAATGTAATAGTGTTATTTCTCTTGTTATGTCTAAGGCTAAAGTGTCTCCAATTAAATCACGTACCTTACCTCAGTTGGAATTAACAGCCATTTATGTAGGTGTCAAATTAGCTAATTATATAAGAAATACATTGCAGGAGATAAGTATTAGCGACACTGTAATTTGGTCTGATAATGAGGTATCCTTACAATGGATTCGTAATGGAAACAGTAAAATTGTGTACGTACAAAACAAGTCGCTGAAATTAATCAGATGCAAGAGAAGTATAATAGTTTTGGGTCAGCATATTTAACATTTAATCATATACTTGGTGAGGAGAATCCAGCTGATTTCTTGTCTCGAGGTTTACCTTATGCTAAATTTGTAAATGCTGTATCATGGTTTAAATCACCGAGCTGGTTGGTAAATAAAGTTAATTGGCCTGTACAAAAGGCATATATTACTCCTGTTGAAATTACTGTGACCACCGCTCCAATAGTTTGTCCTTCCTTAGCCATTGATATAAATGGGTATTCTTCTTTACCCAAACTAATCAGTGTAACTAAGTTGGTGTTTAATTAAATTTCTAAACAAGATGAATATTTAATTTAAGTTTTCACATCCTCTTGAATTTTGGATAAAGAGGGTACAGGAGGAAATCTATGGAAATGAGATTAAATTGATGATGGAAAGAAAAATTGTGAAAGGTTCCATAATAGAGAAATTGGGGCTGTATTTAGAGAACAGTGTAATTAGGTGCAGAGGTAGGTTACAAAATGCTGAATTGGGTGATTATGCTAAACACCCTATCTTACTGCCCAAAACTCATCATCTAAAAAATTTTGGGATTGTTCTAAATGCCCATAAAAATGTAATGCATGGTGGGTACAAGATACCTTAAATTGTATTAGGGAAATTTTCCCTGGATTCCACAAGGACGGCAAAGTGTTAAAAGGGTGATTAATCTTGTGTAATATGTCGCCGGTGGATGCCAGATCCTATATTAACCCAGGTCCTCCACCACGCCAAAGGAGCGTGTACAATTAGTGAAACCATTTGATGCAACAGGTGTAGATTATAGTGGTCCAATAATTTTAACAGGTACGTCAAATGGTGTTCCACTGAAAGTGTATGTTTGTTTGTTCACCTGTACTGCTACTAGGGCAGTTCATTTAGAAGTGGCACAGGACTTGTCTGCAGAACAGTTTACAACTGTTTCGAAAATTTGCAGCTAGGAGATCCTGTCCGAGGTTGATGATTTCGGATAATGCCACAAATTTTGTAGCAGGTGCTCAACACTTGATAGAATTAAATAATAGTAACCATGTTCAATCTCTGTTAACCCAGCTAGGGTGTACGTGGAAATTTATTACTCCTAGAGCCCCTTGGCAAGGGGGGCTGTACGAAAGACTGATAGGCACAGTGAAAGGTGTCTCTGTAAAGTATACACCGGAAGAGAAAATTTAATTTGGAAGAATTCCGTGCAGTGTTAGTGGAGGCGGAAAATCATATAAATAATAGGCCTCTCTTGTACATGAGTGATACACCTGATGCAGATGTATTAACACCTTTTCACCCTAATAGGTTGGGAAGGAAATTGGAAGCTCCCCTGTCTATAGAGATAATCCGGAAGAAAGTGATGAAGATTACAATGATGCGGCAGTGTTGTGTGATAAAATTTTAAAAAAGATAAATAAAGTAATTGATCATGGTCAATGTGTGGCGTAAGGAATATCTTCTTACACTACGTGAAACACTTTTATGGTGCGACAGAGGCATTAAATCGACAGAACATTCAACCAGGTGACATTGTGTTGATTGAACGAACAACATCAAACACTGTGGCCTCTGGCAAAGTATTGACATTTTTTACCCAGTGCACAAGGGTTGTCAGGGAATGTCAAAGCGTTGTGACTGGGCCCGGAAGTTTTGCACAAAAATAAATTGGATTCCCTTTGGGAAATTTGGTGTTTAAAAATTCATGTTGCTTTCGTTTTTCCCAATGAGATGTAAGCGCGGGGGTTTGGGATTTAATGGACGTTGTAATGAATTTAGCTTTATTTATGAGAATTTTTCATTTCCTAATGCAAAAGAAAATACCTTTCCCTCACTTTTATGCATTTTAGCTTAATTTCTAAGTACGAAGGTTGGTTGGGAAAGGTTTTTGTAGGAAACGGGAAAAAGTGTTTCTTGCGCAGGTCTTAGTCAGATAAAGGACCCCCCTTTGGGTTTTGGCCCTTTGGGACCGGGCCCTTCCGCTGGCTTTCCCGGTCCACCCCTTTATAAATTAGGGGATTTTGAACCATTTTTTGTGCCCTCTTACAGTTCGAAGAAAAAAACTCCCCAATGCTAGCGATGAAAAAACCCGGAAGCGGGTGTTTTTAAAAATAATTTTGTTTTTTAAAAATTTTTTAAATAATAAAAATTTAAAAATCATAATAACACTTACAGCTCTTTTGCGCTAAATTTAAAATAAGTATCGACCCAAGTAGCGGGGGGAAGGGGGGCGTCTATGTGATGACGGGTGCCCAGCTTTTTTGAGCGGGTCACAGTACCTTTTTAAAAAAACTCTTCCGGGTACGCTTTGTTAGCGGGTTATATGCATTTTTAAATTTTGATCTGAAGTATTCGTTTTCCCCAAATTTTATTTTTTAATTTTCTTGTTTTAAAATTTCTTTTATTTTTTGTCTCTCCCCCTCACAACGGCTTCCTCCTTTGCCCCCAAAAAACTTTCTCCCTATTTCCCAAAGCTACAGTCTGTACCAGAAACTGCCAGCTGAATAAATGAAATTTTTTTTTTTTAAAAAAAATAAGGGTTTTAATATTTTTTTACAAAATTTTTTATAAGTTTTGGAATACCAAAAAACCCAAAAAAAATGGTTAAAAAAGGTTAAAAAAAGGGTTAGGTTTTTTTTGATTTTTATTTTAAAAAAGTCAAAAAATCTTCTTGTTTTATTTTTTTTTAAAGGGAAAAGGGTAAAAAATTTTAAAATTTAAAAAAAGGGGTTTAAAAAAATTAAAAGAAATTTTTTTTAAAAATTTTTATTTTTAAAAAAGGAAGGGTAAAAAAAACCTTTATAAAATTTTTTTGTTTTTAATTAAATTGGGGGTTAATATTAAAATTTTCATTTAAAAAATTAAAGAAAAGAAAAATAAAAAGGGGTTTAATAAAAGTAATTAATAAAATTTTTTTAAAAATAAAAAATTTTATTTTTGAAATTTTCCAAAAATTTTATAAAAAAACAAAAAATTTTTTGGGGTCCTATTAGATTCCAAATATTTAAATATAACCCAGCTATTAAAATTTTTTTTTTGATAACCCTTTTTTTCCTAAACCTTTAAGCTCTTTCTCCCAACTCCCTGCGGGCCCCCTTTATTTTTCTTTTTTTTCCCCCCAAGGGAAACCCACTTGCCTTTAATTTGAAAAACTTTTCCAATAAAACCCCAAAAATAAAAAATTCCAAATTCAAAACCTTTTTCCCCTGTTAAAAAAAACCCTTTTGGGTTCATATTTTTTCTTAATTCCCCTACAAAAATTTTTTAAAATATTTCCCCCAAATTTTCCCTTAAACCGTTCCTTTTTTCTTTAGATATTTTTTTCTTTTTTTAACCCCCTTTTTTTTTTTCTCGTTCCTTTTTTTAAAAAATTCCTCCCTAAAACCTTTTTTTAAAATTTTCTTTTTTGCACCCAACTTACCAATTTTACTCCGATTTTTAAATTTTACTTTTTTCAAAATTTTTGGAAAAAAAGCCCAAAAAAACAGAAAAAATTTTGCAAAAAAAATTTTTTCCGGAAAAATTTCTTCTAAAAAACCGCTGTATTCTTTTTAAAATCCTACAAAATTTTTTAAAAAATTATTAAAAATTTAAAATGGTTTGGCCAAACTTTTTTTTTAATTTTATTTTTTTAAAAAAACCGGGTTATTGGGGGGCATTGATTTTTTTTTTGTAATTTTTTAAAACCTTAAACCCCCAAAATTTTTCTCTCTAAGGGGAAAAAAAATTTTTGGGTTTTAAATTTTTTGGGAACGAAAGGGGTTTTCACCTGATTAATTTTTTCCCCCCCCCCCCAAAACTTTTTTTAATTTTTAAAAATTTGGGAAGAAATTTTTCAAAAAAAAGGAAAAATATTTGGAAAAATTAAAAAAGGGGGTTTTATAAAAAATTTATTTTTTGTAATTTATATAATTTATTTGGGGTTTAATTATTTTAGTTTTGTAATTAGATGGAATTTTTTAAATAATTTTAAAGGTTATTAGGAAAAAAGGAAAGCTGGCCGGGGGGGGAAGTCCCCTTTTTTGGTTTTTTTGGGGTCAGTTGAAAGGGGAAAGTTTTTCGGGGGTTAGGGGGGAAAATTGGGGGGCGGGGGGAATTTTCCGGGGGGCGGGGGGGTTTTTTGGGTTGGTTCGGGGGGAGGGGGGGCGGGGGGGGGCCCGGGAAAAGGGGGGGTAAGGGGGGCAATTTGGGTTTAAAACCCGGCCCGGGGGGGAAACCAAAAAAGGTGGGGAAAAGGCGGGGGGGGGGGGTTTTCCTTCCTGCCCCCTTTTTTCCCCTTTTTTTTTTTGTTTGTTTTTTTTTTTTCTTTAAATTTTAATTTTTTTTTTTTTTTTCCTTTTTTTTTTTTTTTTATTTTTTTTTTATTTTTTTTTTTTTTTTCTTTTTTAAAATTTAAATTTTTCCTTTTTTTTTTGTATTTTTTCATTTTTTTTTTTTTTTGGCCTTTTTTTTTTTTTTTTTTTGGGGGTTTTTTTTCCCCAAATTTCCCTTTTTTTTTTTTTCAAAAAATTTAAAAATTCCTTTTTTTTTCATTTACTGTAAGGGAACATAATTTTAAGAATCACAAGGGTTTTTTTGGGGTTGGAGGAAAAAAGATTTAGGTCTACAAAAATTTAATTTTTCGTTGCGGGACCACCCAAACTAACTCTTTTTAAAAGTTTGCAACAATGATAACTCTGAGGTATCTTTTCAAGTTTAAAAAAGGGGAAAAAAATTATCTCAATGGAAATAATCAAAATTCATTTCCTAAAAAGAGTTGTATAGGGCATATCAATTGGGCGGAATAAAAAAATAATGTTTTCCCCACAAGGAAAGGGGAAAAATAGAACCCCCCCTTAAGGGGGGGGGGGTACCCCAGTTTAATAAGAAACCAGTAAAAGAAAAAAAGGATTGTTCCTTTGCAAGGAAAATTCATTTTTCTAAAAATTTGCAATACATAAAAATTTAGGGAAATTGAAAAAGTTAAAAAGTTGGGAAAAAAAACTTGACGATGTATCAGGTGTTTGGGAAAATTCCAATGAAAAAGGATTTTCATCCCAAAATTAAACAACTGTTATCAATGTCAAAAAGGGGAAGACCCCTTTATAGTCATTGCAAAGGTCTTTATGAAAAATGTTGATAATAATGATATGTTAAACAACCTGACACAACAGGGGCCCTAATGTAAAAATTGCTGCTAATGTTAATAATGATGGTTTTGCTGAAGAAACCCTTACCTGTGTTACAGGAAAAATTTGATGATAAAAGGAATAAATAAAAAAAGGTAAATGCTTATTGGCCCAAGGGAAATTCCAGGTACTTTCTTTAAAACTTTAATGTATTGATGGTTTTGAAATTTAAGGGATGGGAGATCCCAAAACTTTAAAATTTTTGGGGTTATCTTCGGAAAAAAGGTCTAAAATTGTATGACACTCTTTATGTAACTGTCAGGTTGGGCAATGAAAAAAAAACGCTTTTAATGCATTAATTGAGATAGACTTCGAGAAAAAATATTTTACGTAGGGCTTAGTAAAGCTACAGAAAGCTCCCCAATAATGCAAATTTAGCCCTTCTGGTGTAATGAGGGATTCTGTAGGCCCAAAATTTTTTTATATGAGTGACTATTAGCCTCATTTGTAAAGGGTATGGTGGAAAAAAAACCTTGGTAAAAAATTTCCGAAAAATTTGGGGCCCTTGATAAAAGGCCCCAGGACCAAAACCGTTTTCTAATAAAATAGGGTTATAGTTTTTGTTACGTGTTTTTCTAAACCAAAGGGGTATGGAAAAGGGAAATGTGGTGTCACCCTTTAAAGACTGCAGGAGTCCATGTAATGTAGGGTTGGAAATTCCTCTTTAATAAAAATTTCAGGGACTAGGGGAAAAACTAAAATACCAAAAAAGGGGTGTCTTTCCCCATGAAATCGGGGCCCATTTAAAAATTTTTCCCATAGGGGGAGGGTTTTGAGCCAGTCCCTAAATTGGGGAATTAGACAGAAAGGGAATAAAATGTAAATGAAGAAAAGCCCAGACGATTCTTTTACTCAAGAACAATCCCTGGGGAGATGAAAAATTTAAAATTGGGGAAAATTTAGGGGTCGATTTCCGTTTGGGGACTGAACCATCCAGAATTGCGCAATTTAAATTTAAAAATGGCATATGGCAGTTAAAGGGTTGCCCCCGCGAAAATGAGTAAAAACACCAGGGAAATTTTTAAAATGCCTTTTTAATGAAAAATTTTCTGAGAGTTAATTAATTTAAAATTTTTAGAAAAGGTACCCCCTGAGCAAGTCAAAATTTTGGCACTATTTTTCCCCCATTTTCCCGGGGTTTAAGAAGGTTCTAGGGCAACCCCCTCTGGGGAATTTTTGTTTTTAAATTTTTAATGCAGGAGTAACCAAAATTTTTCCTTGTTTTAAAAGGGCTGTTTTATAAAGGTCTATCGTTGCGGGGGAAAAATTTGGGGATATCTTATTAAATTTCTGAGTGAAGCATTATGCCTTTACGGTGGGGATAAGTTTAAAACTTTCCTAAGAGTGGGTTTTAAAGGGGGCTTGGGGCCGGGGTTGTAACCCCCTTTTATTTGGCCCGAGAATCCCATTGACCCACTTAGCCCCCTGAAAACCCCTTTTTCTTTAGGGGGCGTAAATTTTTTGGTGTAATCCAGTCCGTTCCTACTTTAAACGCGTAAATGCACACCTTAAAAAATTTCGGGAAAATCCCCTTTAGTAAAAATAATGAGCAAACAATTTTATGTGGACAATTTTCCCGGGGGTGATGTAAATGAAAAGGAACTGTTAAAGACTTAGGAGAGGCTAAAAAAAAGCAAAATGAAGGTATGCCTTGAGGGGAAAGGAATAAATTGGCCAAATTAAAAAGGGCAAATTTAAATAAAGATTACCCTGGGGGTTTAAGTGCCCAAAAAGTAGCAATGTATTGGGGTTAAATTGGGGTATGAGAGAAAATTTGTTTAAAGTTAAAAAACCCAATAATTACAGTATGCCCAATTAAAAATTTAAATAAGAGAGTTTTTGTTGTGGGGAAATTTCCCAAAGTTTTTATCCACTAGGTTTAGTGTACCCCCTTTCTTAAAAGGGAAAATTTTTAATTCAGGAAGCAAGGAAAAAATTTAAAAGTGCTTTTTGGGGGTGAAATTTACCTGGGAATTCATTAACAGGTGGGTGAAATTTAAATTTGGGGATTTTGAGGGAAAATTCCCTTTTTGGGGGTTCCCCCCCCAGGGGGGCCAATCCAAATGGGAAAAATTTTTTCCACATTTTTTGTGAGGGTTCAGAATTGGCATAGGGGGCAAATTGCTTACCCTTTAAAGTAATAGTGTTATTTTTTCTTGTTATGTCTAAGGCTAAAGTTTTCTCCAAATTAAAAACACGTACCTTACCCCGGTTTGGAAATTTTAAAAGCCATTTTTTAGGTGTCAAAATTTGCAATTATATTAAAAAATACATTGCAGGAGATAAGTATTAGCGGGCACTGTAATTTGGGCTGATAATGAGGTTTTTTACAATTTGGGTTTGTAATGGAAAAAAGTAAAATTGTGTACGTACAAAACCCGAGTCGCTGAAATTAATCGAAGCAAGGAAGTATAATGTTTGGGTCAGGGATATGTTTTTCATTTAATATTTTTAAATTGGTGAGGAGAAAACCAGGGTGAATTTTTTTTTCGAGGTTTACCCTTTTGGTTAAAATTTTTTAAAAGCTGTATTTTGGTTTAAAACACCCAGGGTTGGGAATAAAAATTAAATTGGGGCCCGTACAAAAGGGATAAATTTCTCCCGTTTTAAATTCTGTGCCCCCGCTCCAATAGTTTGTCCTTTCCTTTGCCTTTATAAAAGGGTATTTTTTCTTTACCCAAACTAATCAGTGGAACTAAATTTGGGGTTTAATTTTAAAATTTTAAACAAGATGAATATTTTTAAATTTTGTTTTCAAATCCTCTTTTAATTTTTTGGGTAAAAAAGGGGACGGAGGGAAAATTTTTGGGGGGTGAGAAATTTAAAATTTATGTGGAAAGAAAATTGTGAAAGGGTTTCCCCAAAAAGAAAAAAATTTGGGGCTGTTTTAGGAACAGGTTGTAATTAGGTGCAGAGGGGGGTTACAAAAGGGGTGAAATTGGGGGATTATGCTAAACACCCTATTTACTGCCCCCAAAATCATCATCTAACAAATTTGATTGTTTAAATGGGCCCCTAAAAAAGTAAAGCATGGTGGGGTCAAGTTCCTTAAATTGTATTAGGGAAAAATTTTTGGATTCCCCAAGGGGCGGCCCAAAATTTTTTAAAAAAGGGGGGTTAAATTTTTGTGTAATATGTCGGGCCCTGTGGATGCCAGATCCTATTGACCAGGTCCTCCCCCACTGCCAAAGGAAAGGGTAAAAATTGTGGAAAAAAACCCTTTTAAGCAAAGGTGTAGAATTTTTAGTGGTCCAAAAAATTTTAAAAAGGTACGTCAAAGGGGGTTCCCCTGGGAAAATGTATGTTTGTTTGGTTTACCCGTACTGTACTAGGGGGAGGGTTTTTTAGAAGTGGCACAGGACTTGTCTGCGAACAGGTTTTCAAAGGTTTTGAAAAATTTTCGTAGGGGATCCTGTCCGGGTTATGATTTCGGATTTAAAGCCACAAAATTTTTTAGCAGGTGCTAAAAACTTGATAGAAATTTAAAAAATTTGTAAACCCCCTTCAATCTCGTTAACCCCGTAGGGTGTTTTTTGGAAATTTTAATCCCAGAGCCCTTGGCAAGGGGGGCTGTACGAAAGATGATAGGCACAGGAAGAGGTGTCTCTGTAAAGTTTCTACCCCCGGAAGAGAAAATTTAAATTTGGGGAAAAATTTCCCTGCAGTGTTAGTGGAGGCGGAAAAAAATATAAAAATGGCCTCTCTTGTTTCATGGTGATACACCTGATGAGATGTATTAACACCTTTTCAACCCAAAATGTGGAAGGAAATTTGGAAAACTGCCCCCGTTTTTTAGGATAATCCGGGAAGAAAGTGATGAAGATTACAATGATGCGGGGAGTTTTTGTGTGATAAATTTAAAATTTATAAATAAAGTTAAAATTTATCCTTTTGGGCTAATTTGTGGCGTTTAAAGGAAAATCTTTTACACTTTCGTGAACACTTTTATGGTGCGGGCAGAGGGGAGTTAAAACGACGAAAAATTCAACCCGGTGCATTTGGGTTGTTGATATGAACAACATCAAACACTGTGGCTTGGGCAAAATATTTACATTGTACCCCGATGCACAAGGTGTTGTCAGGAATGTCAAAGCGTTGTGACATGGCCGGAAAGTTTACGGGACAAATTAAAAAATTGATTCCCCTTGGGGAAATTTGGTGTTCCCAAACAAAAAATAAATGAAAAAACTGAGGGAAGTGACACGGTGATAGGGAAAAATAACGTGACCAGTGATGTGGAAAAAAAAAATGTGTAAGCCCCTAGGAGAAAAAGGGCCCCTCAAGCGAACAGGCTGGAATCCCTTCCTAAAGGAAAGGGGTAATTTGAGTCGTTTAACAAAAGAACTCCGCCCAGCCCCAGTGTGGAAAATTGCAAAAATATTTTCCAGAAAAAAAGTTGTTAATGTAAAAAGATGGCCATAAGATTTTAATAATATTTATGTCATAGAAAACGGGAAGCTGCGCCTGCACAGGGAAAGGGAAATCGCCCTTTTTGTTTTTTAAAATTAAAAAAAAAGACATTTGTAATGGGAAAAAATTTTTCGTGGTCTAGAGGTTAAAATTGGGGCTGACACCTTTTCAAAAAAGGAGACAAAATTTTTTTGATGTGCATTCCTGCATAATTTGGGTATCAGGCGGGCGAACAGGGACAACTAGGAACCTCAGTTTAAACTGTCTAATTTTTGTTTTAAAAATTTGGCCAGTAACTTTTTCATAAAGGTAGGCAAAAGGGGAGGCCCTGTAATGCAATAAATCTCCAGTCATAATTGGTGGAGGTTATAATTAAGATATATTCTTGTTATGTAAAATGTGTGTTATTATATATATATTTATATATATTATATATATATATATTTATATATATATATTATATATATATTATATATATATATAATGTCGTGCGAATAGGAAAGAATTGCGATCTTGGCTTAAATAGAAAACGCTCATCTTGCTATTAGGACAAGTGAAAATTTTTTGTATGCAATAATTTCGCCAAAATATTCTGAACCAAAGAAAAAAATATGTTTCACTGTTTTGTTTGTATTAAATTACTGTAAACAATATTAAAATATATTTAGTTGGGTTGGCTAAAATAAATTGTTCTTGTTATAATAAGGTTAGGTAATGTTTTCTAAGTTCCTTTTGGTGAAAATTTTAACATTTTTCCATAAACATTAATGAAAAAAAAATATATCTTTAAAGCTATAAGAGAAATTTTTGAAAGGACTTGATTTTAATGAGTTTTTTGCTAATTGACAGTTTTACATATTCGGCGAAAACATAATATATCATTATATATATATATATTTTAATATATATTTTATATTATATATATATATTTAATATATAATATATATTATATATATATATATAATATATATTATATATATATATATATATATATATATATATTTTATATATTTTATATATATATAATATATATATATATATATATAATATATATATATTTTTATATAAAATCATTTTTTAATTTAATATACAGTTCACAAATTTATATATTTACCAGCATTCCTGGGGATGTATATTTCATTTATAATTAATAGGTCTAGAGCAACTTGTGGTTATGACAGTGTTAGGTATCGAAGGGGACTTTTTTGTGACCTAGGTGTCCCAAATTCCTACTTATCTATGTAACTCTGATAAATAATAATTATCTTTGTTCATTTACTGTTATGTACATAATGATACATTCAGATAAATGTAATTTTCCACAAAAGTATTATCTAGCAATCGCAGGTAATTCATATCCCTTAAAACTTGTTGACAAAGTGGTGAAGTTGGGTATGACAATCGTAGTTTAAGACATAGTTGTGACAATAGTAGAAAAGATATTCGTATGCCTATGGTAGACAAAACACAATATCCTAGATTTTTAACAGGTAATAAGCTGGTGTTTCACTTTTGAAAGAAAAAAAATTCTTGGTAGCCACAGATTATGTATCTCCCTAATTATGAAGTTTGGTATTTTTTCCAAGAAGAGTGTATCAGAGGTATGAATTCACACCGTCTCGAAAATAAGGGTAGACAAATCCAGTAAGACCAGGAATTCAAAAGAATGTTATTACAGCCTCTAATTTAAGCACCACAGGTTTACATTTTAAAAGATTAAACTATGCTAAATAACAAAAAGGCACAATACCGTGACTGGAACAATACACAAATAACCCGCACATAAAAGAGAGAAGCTAACGACGACGTTTCGGTCCGACTTGGACCATTGGCAAAGTCACACTAACAGAGGTGGAGCAGGACGGCTATATATAGGCAGGAAGAGGTGGTAGTAGTAGTAGTGGTAGTACAAGAATTGTATATAATACCGACAGGATGAAACTAAGACACACGCACAACACCCGGGCATCCCCATCGTAGACGCTTCGCCATCCAGCCAGCCACTGGATGGCGAAACGTCCACAACAAAGACAACCAGACGCCGCACATGTGTCTTAATTTCAACAGTAGTTGTAGTAGAAGAAGAAGAGGTAGTAGTAGTGGTAGCGGAAGAAGTGGGAAATAAGGAAGACGAGCCAGTCAATACAAAGGAAGGGAGCACTGCAAGAGAGCTAGATACCCACAGAGGGAGAGCAAGCGCACAGAGGTGCGTGAAAGGGGAAGTGGTGAAATAAAATAAATGAAGAAGGAACAGAAACACGAGACAGGAGAGAGAAAGACAACCCAGAGGAGAAAAGGAGAGAGGAAAGGGAAGAGGAAGAAGAAAAAGATAAAGAAAAAGTGAGGATTCAGGTTAAGTCACGGGTGTTCTGAAGTTTGGAGCATTTTACAATGTAGTGGGAGAGGAAGGCATCTACAGAGACGAAGCCAGGGCTAAGGTTCATACAAGGAAAGTTGTGTATTAGAGAGGATTCAACTAGACGGCGACTGTTCGAGTTGGAAGTAGGAAGACAGTTTTAGCAGAAGACCAGTCAATAGGATGGCTATGATCTCTGACGTGACAGAAAAGAGCAGTGTTAGTGTCGGCAAGCCTAACACTATTTTTGTGCTCCCTAAGTCTGTCAGAAAGAGATCGACCAGTTTCTCCGAAGTATTGAAGAGGACAGGAGGAGCAAGAAATAGAGTAGACACCAGGAACATCTGTAGTGGGAGGGGAGGTATGAACGAGATTAGTGCGAAGAGTGTTAGTCTGGCGGAAGGTAAGCTTAATGTCTAAGGGACGGACAGAGAATTGTTGAGATTAGAAAGACCGGAAATGTAGGGAAGGCAGAGGATAGAAGAGTTCCATGAGTAGAGAGTTTGGGAGAGAAGAAATTGCGTTTAGCACGTGAGAGGGCAGAGTCTATGAAATGGGAAGGGTAGCCAAGACGGTGAGAACGAATTGTGAAGAGTGGAAATTTCTGCTGGAAGGAACTGAGGATCACGGATGCGGAGGGCACGGAGAAAGAGGGAGATAAGAACACTTTTCTTGACAGGGGAAGCATGATAGGAAAAGTAGTGAATGTACATGCCACTGTGCATAGGTTTACGGTAAACGGAAAAGGAAAAACCTGTATCTGAGCGGTGGACATGGACATCAAGGAAAGGAAGTAAGGAATTAGATTCCCATTCAGCTTTAAACTTAATGGAAGGGGCAAGATTATTAAGAGCTTCAAGAAAAGGTTGAAGAGACTGGAGTCATGAGGCCACAGAGCAAAGATGTATCCACATAGCGGAGCCAGAGTGAAGGTTGCACATCGAGGGTAGGAAGAAGAACAGTCTCAAGTATTCCATGTAAAGATTAGCAAGGACAGGAGAGAGAGGAGAGCCCATAGCGACACCGAAGGTTTGAGAATAATATTTCCTTGGAAGGAAAAGGAGTTAGAGTCCACACAGAGGCGGATAAGATCAAGAAAGACATCAGTGGGGATAGGGAGATGAAGAAACCCTACATGGGCCTTCTCTCTAGGAAATCAAGGACATCATCAAGAGGGACATTGGTGAAGAGGGACTCAACATCAGACTAAGCATCTTACAGGTAGGGAGAGAGCGAACCCGTTCAATGAAGTCTTGAGAGTGACGGAGGTGGGCAGGAGGAAAAAGTACCAAGAAAGGGAGTGAGGGTTTTGGCCAGCCAAGAAGCAAGAGAATAAGAGACAGAACCTTAGAGGATATGATAGGACGAAGAGGAATATCAGGTTTATGAGTTTTGGGAAGGCCATAGAAATAGGGAAGAGAGGGACAGATGACACGAAACCGTTGAACAAGGTCAAAGTCAGGAGGACAGAGGTCGGAGAGAGTCCTTAGTTTTTTGTTGAAAGTTCTCTTGATGCGATCAAGAGGGTTGGAAACGAGAGGAGTGTAGGTGCGTGAGTCAGAGAGCAAGACATCAGCTTTACGGAGGTAATCCTCGCGATCAAGGATAACTACCGAATTACCTTTGTCAGAAGATAGTATGACAATGTTTAGTGTTGGATTTAAGAGAAGAAAGGGCAAGTTGTAACGGCGTGGAAGGTGGTGATTCTTGGAAAACAGACATAACAATAGCGGGAAGGAGAGCACCACGAAAAGTGGACAAGTCAGGAAGATTACGGAAGCGAGATTGACGAAAGGAATCAAAAGAGCTAATCAGGGGAATACCAGCGCGAGGGGTAGGCGAAGTGGCAAAGGAAAGACCAAAACCAAGAAGTTCAAGCTCATATTGAGAGAGTGAGACAGAAGACAGATTAGTAACACAATCAGTGAGGGAGAATTTAGACCAAGGGCTAGCTGAGATGAGACGTTGAAGTTTATTTTGTAGTTTGGAAGAATGAATTTGTGCATTTCGGCGAGCAGTGTCAAAGGCAATGGTAGAGAGAAGGTTACAGAGATCCTGTGGTAGAGCCGCAAAGAGAGCACGTTGACGCTGACGGAAAGTAAAGAAGGCATCTTCAACCTGTGATTTAGTAGAAAGAATGGGCTGTTGAAGTAGGAGACGGGCATGATCAGGAAAAGGAGTGTCCAGTGGGTTGGTTTTCAGGAAGTGGGAGAAGGAAGGTGGCAGAACTTGTTCAGCAAGACAGTCACGTAGGAAGCGAAGCTGATTCTTACGACGCCGGGTAGCAATAAGAGCAGCCTCATAAGATCGAAAGAGGGGTTTAAAAGAGGGAAGAACATTAAAAAAGTTGGAGAGAATATGACGCTTAACTGCGGGGTCCATAAATAACAAAAAGGCACAATACCGTGACTGGAACAACTACAAATAACCCGCACATAAAAGAGAGAAGCTAACAACGACGTTTCGGTCCGACTTGGACCATTGACAAAGTCACACTAACAGAGGTTGTTGTTAAAGATTCGCCGGTATTTTCCCGGCCCGGGCCCTTCCAAGTGGTGGCCCGGCACTGGCTCCTGTTGGAGTGTCTGAGACCTAAACTCCATGGGAGGAGGACAAGTACCCCCTTCATCTTGTAAGGGACAAACTCGGGCTCGGGAACAGCCAAAGGGAAGAAAGGGCGTCACCT
>NC_069407.1:70847213-70869062 GCF_026875155.1 Cherax quadricarinatus
CAAGGGGAACAAAAAATGGTTAAAATATAACCATAATTTTATAAAGGGGTGGGACCGGTTTAAGCCAGGGGGGGAAGGCCCGGTTCAGATGGCCAAAGCTCCAAAGGCGGGTCATCATCTGACTAAGACCTGCGTCAAGAAAACACTCGTCCTGTTTCCTGAAAAAACCTTACCTAACCTAACCTTCGTACTTAGAAATTATAGCTAAAATGCAGTACAGTGAGGAATGGTATTATCTTATGCATTAGGAATATGAAACATTTCTTATAAATAAAGCATAAATGCATTACAACTGTCCATTAAATCATGCCCAGCGCTTACATGCTCATGGTACAACGAATCAGCAACATGAATTTTCAGAACGGATCGCCAGGCTAAAATATTAGATGGTAATGGATTAATTAAACCAGGCGATAAATTTTGTGTGACATACTATTGGTGAAAGGCGGACACTGCGGCTGGCAGTATGTCAGGTGAATGTGGCCTCTGGTACTTCATGGCTGTAATGAGAAAATATCGGCTAAATGTTTACTCTTGCAACTGTGTGCAGTAATGCTCATGTTTGTTTAGGTTGTCATCCATATATTTCCTCACCTCTTGGAATATATACTAAAGACTCCCATTCTAGAATTATTATATGTTTTGCTGATCTTTTACGCACCCATTCTCCCTCTTTCTCTCTTTCTCTCTCTCTGTCTCCCCCTTCTTCTCAAAAAGAGCTGTAACAGGTTTTATATTAGGTAGTCCCAACATTATTTACAACCAAAGAGCTTATTTCAAATCTTTTACTTAGCATTACCTTTAATAAATTTTAATTGTTATGAACTGTTATGAAACGTACAATTGGGGAACAGGATAAAGTTCGAGCTAGCGAAAATCCCTTCTTCAAGGTCAGCATGCTGCTACCCACCCCCTACTGCCTCTTAAAATTTTTCAGTTCATCTTCCTACGGCGACTTCTCATCATTACAAAGCTCCTGACGTTGTTTTTTTTTTTTCAAACCTAAAGGCAGTGAAGCTGGTACTTTCGAGTCCTCTGTAGTTTGCTTTATATATATTTAGGTGAAACTTGCGATTTTGCTTAAATAGCATGGCTCTTCTTGCCGAATAAGGCAAAACGAAAATTTTTGTACACAGTTATTTCGCAAAGAGTCATTTGAATCTAACGAAAAATATTATTTCATTTGTGTTTTTTTTATAATTAAATTATTGTAAATTTATCTAAAATATATTTAACTGGATTAGGCTAAATTAAATTGTTCCTTTTATAATAAGGTTAGGTAAGCTTTCTAATGTCCTTTGGTACAAATTAGTTAATTTTACGTTAAATTTTATGAAAAATATTCTTAAGCGTATAAGATACTAGTGTAACGATGGGCACTTATCACCTGGTTCACTGGTCGGGAGGCATGACTATATGGAGTGTGATATTTGCCAAATAAAATATTACACACTCTAGGTATACCACATCCCCACCACTAAAAAGGTTCTTAATAGCCATGACTAGGCATCCTCCATAGGTTTGTGCCTTCCCTCCCTACCATCCAACTCATTAGGTAGTGTTCAACTCAAAAGGACTTCCAGTCAGACATAAAATGTCGTGCCTAGTAGGTAAAACTGGTCACTTAGCAAGAACTCATTTAAAATTTAGTCCTTTCTAAAATTTTCTCTTATACGTTTAAAGATACGTTTAAAGACATTATTTTTTAGGCCTATTTTCGGCAGTTTCAATCATAATCATTTACCAAACTGCGGCAGGCCAGGACTCGACCCTACGAACCTTGTACCGCCTCCAGAGACAGCGCAACGTACGCATCATCTTACCACGGAGACTGCGATCTACAAGAACAAAGCACACAGCACTTAGCAATGTGTTTTTTGCCTTGGCCTGAGGACACTCGTGGCAGTGGTATCTCAAGGACTAATTTCAGCCTCACCCTGTTAGAATACCTGCCTCAACAAGCAGGCTACATGGTAAGGTGATGCGTGCATTGTGCTTTTTGGAGACGGTACAAGGTTCGTAGGGTCGATCCTGGCCTGCCGCAGTTTGGTAAATGATTTAAAATCACTTTTTCGTGATTTCATTACTATATATATATATATTATTATATATATATATATATATATATATATATATATATATATTATATATATTATATATATATATATATATATATATATATATATATATATATATGCAATAAGATCACAGTAAACAGGGTGAGTTTCAATATAATAAATTATTATTAAATATATATATATTATATATATATATATATATATATATATATATAAATATATATATATATATATATATATCATATATATATATATATATATATATATTAAATATATAACAAAACAACTCAACCTCGACAATGGTGTTCCTGGGCGGCTGTGATAAAACCAACAATAAACAGTGTTTGTGGTGTCAAACATATTTTGAGGTATGCAGACGATGAAGCCAGCCAGCCACAAAGCCAGGGAAACAATGCACCCAACAATGAAAGAAGAGGCACATGTCAGGTGTGTGGAGAGTTTCGAGCACGCAACAGGGACGGCCGTATTCGTGCAAAACAATGGGGTGTGCGGGATCACATATGCCCCAGCAGAGAGGAGCCCACGCCTCACAGGCGATGACAATTCCAACGGCAACCTCGTCACTTGCGATAAACCCTTCTGTTGGCATTCAAATCCACTGCTAGCAGTACACTATCCCACATCCCTAAGCGGTTTAGCCCATATGCAGTGGGAAATTCACAGACCTTCTTAAGCGGGGTGAATGGAGGTTCCACCAACTTAGAAGCCCGAGGCGCCATCCAAGCATGGCCCGAAAACCTTCTCTTGTTGGGCAATGTCTGTCTTGCAGTTCCTGAAAGACGAGGAAAACTGCTAACCGTCAGTTATCAAGGCAGTGCGCAACTACCAAGAACGGATAACTGTGTCCCTCTGGCCCCATCATCGCAGGAATCAAAGAGGCAGACCCAAGAAAAGTCCTACTGAAAACGAGAAAATCTGCGCACAGGTTAGCAAAAAAAAATGAAGAAGGTAAAACAGGGGGAGCAATAAGAATAATTACAAGTGACGACACTGTAGCCCCCAAGGATGAGACCACGGCCCCCAAGCACTAAGAGACCAAACATCCAACCAGGGACACCATAGCCATCAACGACAACCCTGGGGAAGACCCCATCGCTGAACAATTAATTTTGCCAGAATCGGAAGTCTATAAGGCGATCGTGTCATTTCCAGCAGGAACGGGCAGGAGGTTACACTGGAATTCGACCTCAGCACCTCAAAGAGATGGTAAATCAAGTACTCGGTGAATCTGCATCAATTCTTCTCACCGAGTTAACAACTTTACTCAACAATTGCCTGGCTGGGCGAATCCCAGAAGAAATTAAACCTTTCTTTTTTGGAGCCTCATATGTGCTTTGAAGAAGAGGGATGGGGGAATTTAGACCCATTGCAGTTGGAAAACACTCCTTCGCCGTCTCGTTGGGCCCAAAACAAACAGTGAGAAACATTCGCCTAGAAGCTGCCAGTTTACTCCAGCCACACCAACTGGGTCTTTTGGGTCTCTCAAGGCAGCGAAGCTGCAGCTCATGCGGCAAGGACCTACATCAGGGACCCACCAGAAGACAAGGCCATAGTCAAACTTGATTTTAGAAATGCCTTTAATATGGTGAAGAGAGATGCTGTTTTGCCAGCTTTTTCGGGTTGGTTCCCCAGTCTTCTTTCCCTTCATTTCAGCCGGCTACAGCAAACCCTCAATTCTTTTGTTTGGAGAACATGAAATTCAATCATCAGAGGGTGTTCAGCAGGGTGACCCACTCGCCCCACTACTCTTCTGCTTGGCAGTAAGAGAACTAACTTCCACCCTACGCAGTGAGCTCAATATCTGGTACCTGGATGACGGCACTCTGGCAGGTACTGAAGAGTCCCTCGTGGGGGATCTACAACTGGTGAAAACACAGGGAGAAGACTTGGGACTCGTCCTTTCAATCCCCCCAAAGGGTGTGAATCATCACAGCGAACCAGGAAATTATCAATGCGGGTGCGAAGAATCCTCCCGGAAGTCTCAACTACAACTCCGTTCAAGGGGTACCCTCTTGGGGCACGCTGGGTCACCAGACCATCGATATGTCCTCAGGGACAAATTGAATGACCTGTGAGAATGGAGGAGAGAATAAGTGATCTTGAGGGCCCATGATGCTCTGTATCTCCTCACAAGGTGTTTACTATCCCAAAAGGGACTCAACTTACTCCTTGAGGTGTGCACCCTCTTTTGACAACCCAACACTCGATGAATATGACGCACCCCTGAGATCAATTTTTAAGAAGGCACTGAACCTGTCACTAGAGGATGAGCAATGGGATCAGGCAACCCTCCCATTGCGGACTGGGAGGTTTAAAGGGGGTGCGTAAAGCAACGCATGTTGCTTTACCTGCTTTTTTTGTCTTCGTGTTTGGCTTCCAGTGCATTAGTCAAGAAGATAGTGCCCGAACGATTGAGAGACTTTGGGAGGAGCTCAAAACCCCAGGTTTACTGAAGCAGCGATTTCGGTGGGACACCCTTACAGACTCCTCCAGTGAGCAGCTCCTCCCAAACAACACAAACAGTCCCACTGGGACAAAACCCTCATGGAAAAAAATCGCCAAACACAATGCTCTCCAATGCTTCAGGAAAGGACAAAGCTCGTCTCCTGGCAGTGAAGGCACCACACTCAGGAGATTTTCCTGTTAGCTGTTCCCAATTCCTCCCTGGGCACCCGTCTCGAACCCCCAGGCCATTCGGAATTTGGGGTTGCTCTTCGCCTGGGCCGCCCCCCTCCTCACCGAACATAGGTGATTTGCGGCAGGGCGACAGCTGATCAATTCGGACTTCATGGTCTCGTGTGCCACACAGCAGAAGGGAAGTATGCCAGTCATGAGGAGATCAATGACATAATAAAGAGAAGCCTCGCCACCCGCCGTTGCCCAGCTCAAGGGGAAAACCCCAAGTACAGAGGTCTGATGGAAGTCAAAAGGTCCTGATGGAGCCACTATGCTTACCCTGGAAGGATGGAAAGCAGATTGCCTGGGACTAAACCTGTGCTGCCACATTGGCAGCACCTACTTGCCATACTCCGTAGTGGAAGGGGGTGGAGCTGCCAGCCACAGGGAGATCCAGAAGATCCGAAAATTGAAGCCTTCCCCCTTGCTATAACTTCATTCCAATAGGGTCGGAGACCCTTGGAGCATGGGGCAAGTGTGCTCTAAATTTCCCTTTCAAAGAGCGGGGGTAAAAACTCATCATAGAAACCAAGGACCACAGGGCGACCAGTTTCCCTCTTTCAGAGACTCAGTGTTACGATCCAGAGAGGAAATGCCTGCAGCATTCTGGGCACGCGGCCCACCGCAGGGGAGCTGGACGAAGTATCGAGATGCAGCTCTGAGTTACCTATGTTGTTTTACTTTCTGTTGTAATTTTTGTGAATGTTTGGCCAATGTATTTTGTCTTTAAATAAACATACTTGAATATAGGGGGTGGTAGGGAAAAATTCTCAAACAGTTTCAGGGAACATTAAAGTTTTCCCTGAAGCAAGTTTTTTTTTCTTTTCTTTGAGGATGAGGGTCCCTGACAGTTCTTGAGGTGGTACCTTATAATTTATATATATATATATAAAATATTTATATATATATATATATATATATGCGCAAGACAAGCTGTGGAGAAATTTTCTCCCCGGGGGTTCAGCCCCCTTCAGCCCCTTTCAGCCCCCTTTTAGCCCTGAGGGGCCCAGCCCTCTCAGGAGGGGCAAGCATCTTGTTTACTGCTACAGCGGGGTAATTGATAGCAGATGCAGTACGAGTATGGGATTGGTCGCGTTTGACCAACGCTCCATGCGACTCCAGTGTTGTAAGGTGTATTTTAATAAGAGACAGGGCCATTCTTACCTTAGCAGGACAATTAAGGAAAATCCGCTCCCACTTTATTACCATGGTAGAGTAGTTTTATTTGTTGTCTATGCTTAAGACAGCAAGAATCAAACATTCTGCTTTGCTTCATGGAGGAAGTGGAAAGGAATGTAAGGCTTACTCAGCCCTGTAACAACTTCAGACAGTATTACCCAGGCTGGCTCCTCCTCAGGAAAATTAGTGAATAGAAAAAAAAAATAACAGACAAACATAAACACTTTATTATATAAAAAAATTATAAAATATAAAACACTTAAATATGAAATTTTAAATCCTACATTAAAGAAAATGAAAAAGGGAAAAAAAATATAAATTGATAACTGAATTCAACGCTAATTTAACACTTGGGTGTCTGGTGTTGGTGACACTGTTGTTGAAATCTTTAGCCGTTGCTGATGATGGGGGGGGGGGTCGCAGGTGTAGGTGACCCCCCATGGCTATTTTCTTCACAGATTAACGCCGTGAGTAGTATCCCGATGACAGGAAGCAGGTTCTTCCACCGCTGCATGTTGTGGGGTTACGCCCTGCAATTTCATCAGGTGCACAGGTACTTAAATGCAAAAATGGGGAAGTTCTTGACGTTAGTCCTTCTCTGTTTTTTCTCGTTGATTGACAGGTGACCCTCACTGTCATCCAAGCTGAAAAGATAGAAGGTTACCCACTGCTTAAATAATCACTCTCCATGGCAGTATACATTACTCCAAAAAAACGTGGGGATTATTACAACAGTCAACCTAAAAGCAAGACTGAAAGAACTAAGTTTATTATTGGTCAAAAGTGAAGCTTTTAACCAAAAATCCACTTTAAATAAAGGCAGGCAAGTACTTACAGTAGTGTTGGGAGCTGCAAAATCGAGTGATTTACTGTTTGACCCGAGCCCCATACGTCACCTTTCGAGGGGGGGGAAGAGGGAGGGGAAGGGATAGCGGGAGCTAGATGACCCCACGTTAACAAGCAGCCCGGGAATCAAACTATCACTTTAGGGGTTGGGGGGGAGAAAAGGCGGGAAAAAACGGGAGCGTGACTTACCCTACCTTAACTAGTAGGGCCCGGGAATGAAACTATTGTTACTATATCGCTACATTCGCTGCCTGATCACGGTAGTGTGCGGTAGTGCTCTGCACCCCTCTGCTGTTGTGTGGCGAGACCCTTCAGTTACCTGGCTGCGTGGTGTGAAGTGGTGCTGTCACACCTCGGCTGACAACTTAGGTGCACTGTGATCGTCAAGATGGGCGGTTAGTCTGAGACGAAGGATAAATATGTAGGCATCGAGCTACTTAAAGGAACGATAACGCCCAGTTCTGCCAAGTCTTATTCCCCAAGATCATCGGGAGATTTATGGAGTACAAGATAGTGACTTGTATGGTGTAGCATTGAACGGAGGACAACGAATTTTTCTCAAACTGCATCACAACGGTTTATGAATCGTTAGTCCCCAAGGTTTCGGACGTGAGTCTTAAGTACACCAGCTGTCACTGAAAGAATGATAGATTTTTTCAGGGTTTTATACGTGGATCAAGTTACGCAACGTTCCCCTTTGAGGCGGAGAGGCAGATTAAAAAGGAAAGTTTTTTGAGAAGTATGGGCGGTGCATTATGTCAAAGGGTTACGTGGGTGGGGGGAGCCTATGGGGGGTTTTTCCAGAGGGTTCTTTAAACCCTCAAAATGACTTTGAGGACCCAATCCCATCCTTGTGTACCTACAAGATTTCAGGACCAGGTAAGGAATGTCCCCCGGACAACGACGTACGTCCCGCCTATGGGGGTGAGATGTCACATAGGGGCGCCCTGTGACAACGAAACAGTCCTGGACCTGTGGTGGCGTCGCAGCCCCCCCTTCAAAGGTGGGGTGGGGAACAAACATCGGATGGAGGGGTGGGTTTTGTGGAGGAGATATGGATCGGGCATCAGGAATGGTGGTGAGTTGGAGCCCGCCCCCAATCCCTATCAGGTGTGTCTCCGTGGAAAAGGGAGGAGCGCAAGTCAAAGAAGGTTCTTGAGATTGAGGGGGGAAAGGGGTGGAGGTGTGAAGACTTTTGCACCACCGAGAGGGATGTTACATCTGAGCGGGGGTTGTCTTTGGAAAATGTGCTTCCAAAAAAAGTCTGAGACAAAAAATTTTTGGGACGTGATGGTGGTTTGGAGTCGTCCATTGACTCTTTAAAACCCTTTCTCAGGTGGAGGGGGGTTTTATCGAGAGGAACTCGCCCAAGTATTTGTAACATGACTGTCCAGAAAAGGGGGGTTACATCAATTCTGATGACGTCCTTACCCCTGCCAAAGGCCTGGGAAAACAGACTGGGGTGAAGTGTGAAGGTAGTGGTGTAGGTGGGGGTAGCCATGATAGGAGGCACCCGGAAGAAGGGGGGGGGGAAAAGAGAGCCTCTAAAGGTGTTGAAGTAAATTCAGCTTGGGTTGTAAAGAGTGATGAGAGGAAGAGGGGGTGGAAATTTTAAAATGGGGCCTTGGTGTATGTCTGAAATTTTTTAAGGGGTTTTTGTAGCAGTTAAGAGGAGGGTTTTCGTAATTTTCTGAATAAATCTAGAGGGGATGTTGTGTTCCCGCGGAGAAAAATTTCAAAAAGGGTGGGGTGTTGGAGGGGGGCGGATTTCGGGAGTTCCCCCTGCCATTCCCCGTCTAAAAGGTGGTGTGGGAATTTTAAAAAGGGGAGACGACCCGTTTTTTTTGCAGGAAGCGAGGGAGGAGGGGGAGGGGGGGTGTTGCGTGTGGATGGGGGTGGAGGGAAGCGAGGTCTTTGTGAGTGTGTATGCCCGAGAAAATAACAAAAAGGGTAAGAATGATTTTGTGGTGAGGATCTTGTGTTTTTCTTAAGTGCCGCCAGAGGTGGAAATGTTGGTGGGGACGGGAAATAGTGTAATCGGGGTGGCTGATTGGCCCCAAAGAGGGCTGGATTATGTCTGGGGCTCTTAGGGATTTATTAAGGGATTTTATTACGTGTGCTTTGGGGGAGCGGTGTGGGGGGGCTGAATATACGTTTGTTAGGAGGGGTTATGCTGGGGACATTAGGTGTATTTTTCCCGGGGTGTGGACGTGAAATCTTTCATTTTCTGTTGAGGCTACAATGTCAGATCATAGGGCAGTGGTGGTGGAGGTTGGGGTGGGGGACCCGGGGACTTTTATGAAGTTTTTGGAAGTTAAATAAAAGTGGTTAGGGATGGGAGGGGTTGGAGGGGGTTTTTCAGCCCTATGGGGAGTTTAGTGTGGAAGAACAGGGAGGGTAATTTGGGACATGGGGGGGATAGTGTCGAAAGGGGAAAGGATAAAAGTTTTATGTGAGAAAAGGGAAAAAACTATTAATAATTTAAAATATGGATGGCTAACTATTTAGAGGATGGGTTTTAAGAGGTTGTATGGGAGGGGGGTGGGTGGGAATTTTTTCCCCTATGGATGAAATAGTGAAATAAAGGGGGGTTTGGGGTGTTGAAAAATAAAGGGGGTTTTTCAAGCTGTAAGGTGCGGGCAGGGTGGGGGAAGTGTTTTGGGGGCAAAAGCCGTAGCGTGTGTTTTGGGATAAAAAAGAAAGGCAGGCGGTGACGCTAAAAACCTGTTTAGAGGTAAGGGAGTTTGGGAATTAGGTAGGGCAGGAGATAAACCACAAAGGGGATGGTGCGTAGCGGAGGCTTGGTACGAGAAGTAGGAACGTGGGGGGGTGGGGAGGGGCATTGGACAAGTGTGTCGTATGTACGTGTAATTTAGGAAATAGTGATCGAAAGGCTTTGGGTGGGCGATTACGGCAGAGGAAATAGAGAATGGTTAAGGGGAAGGGGAAGGGGGAAAGCCCCCCGGTATTGATGGTCCCCCGGGTGAATTTTATTTACAAAAAATTGGGCGTTGAAAAAGGGAAATTTTAAATAGTTAGGTTATTTAATGTTGAAGGAAAAGGGGAAATTTTGGGGGAAAGAAAAAAAACACAGTAGTATGTTGGTCCCGAAGGTCAAGGGGAGCCCCCATTCGGGAGTCCGAGCCATATCACTGATGGTGCAAAATTAAGGTGTTTTAAAAAAATTTTTAGGTAATGGGTTCAAATGTTAGTGGAAGGGTGGTGTAAAAACTCGTTGGGGGTTGCCGGGAAAGGTGTGATTAAAGGGACAGGGTACTGGAAGTTTTGGGGAAAAGCTAAGGGGGGGGGGTGGGGGGCGGCTTTGTTGGCTCTAGACTGGCAGGGAGCATATGAAGAGTGGAAAGGGGGGTTTGCAGGTTTTCTTAGGAGACAGGGTTTTGGGGGGAAAAAGTCTAGGGTAAAAAAATGTTGACAAGGGGGCGAAAATGAGGTACAATTAATGGGGGTTTTTGGGGAGGGAAAAATTTCAATGGGGAAGAGGCCTTAGCGGGATGCCCCATGTCCCAAATATTGTTTGGTGTTTCAGGACCCCCCTTTTTTAGAATGGTTGACCGAGCTTTTGTACGCCATGTGAGGGGAAAGGGGGGGGGTGGGGGGGCCTGGCCGGGGTTAATTGGATATGTTACGACACCCTGTTTCATTCGTGCAGGGGTGTCAATGAGAGTGTTGGACGAGGTGGTGCAATTTTTTGGAAGTGCCACAGGATGCAGGAATAGTGGAAAATCAGGGCATTTGGGGGTTGGGTTCTTGGGTGGGGGGTGGGGGGGGATGTAATGTTGTTTAAAAAAATGGGCGGTGTTTTTAAAAAATTTGTGGTATTATTTATAGGGATGACAGGTTGCGGGGCGGGGGGAAAAAATTTGGAAAGGTTATTGGAAAGGATCGTGGGCGTCAGGTGTTCTGGGACCCCAGCACCTAACTCTGAACAGCGAGTGTAGTCGTAACATTTTATTGTATAGTAAAAGGGTTTTGGGAGTTGCGCGTGTTCCCAATTACGGGGGGCAGCGATTGCAGGGATACTAAAACGGGTGTAAAATTTTTATGGGGTTCCGTTGTGATTGGTTACGAAGGGAGGTTGTAAAGTTACCTTAAGTCAGGGTGGGTTTGGGGGTTTTTGGATTTGAGACGGAGGGGTAAAAATGTGTTTATTTTAAAGGGAATGTTGCGTGAGGGGGTGAACGCGGGGGTTTGGGAAAGGGTACAGACAGGCTGGGGGATGTGGTATCGAGGGAAAGGAGTTGAGGGAAAGTGAAATGTTTGGAGGGCTGTATGTTGGTTAGGGAAATGAGAAAGGTTTTTTATAAGGGTTTTGGTGGTTACTTGTAGGTAGGGCGTTGTCCCTTGAGGGTTTTTCCCCCCCGTATGCGTTTAAAAAATATTTGGTTTAGATTTAGTAAATTTAAGTTAAAACCCCGGGCGCGTGAGGTGGTTTTTTTTTCTGCTGGGATCCTTTCCCTTGGTGGAAATTTCGAACAGACAGGTTTTTTAGAGGGTGGGGGGGGTGGGATCTGTGGGGGGATGAACAGCGTTCCATGTAGTTTTCTTTTTTGGGAAAGGGCTAGAGGAGGGTTAGGTGCTGGTTAAAAGGTTGATACAGAGGGGGGGTGGGGGGCCTGGGGTGCGGGGTTTTCGTGCTTAATTAGATATGGGTGGGTTAGAGGGGTGTCAAAGAGCTTTTAAATTTTTCTGGAGATTAATATAAATTTTTCGTGGGGGTGGGGGGAAGGGGATAGTGAGGGGGAGAAGAAAGGTTTTTTTGCGGTAAAAATTTTTAGTACGATGTGTCGTAAAGGGGTTTGTATGGGGGAGGGGGGGGATCAGGCTTTTCAGAGGGGTATAGAATGCTAACGTTAGGGATTCTCGAAATCTGTGATTGGGCATGAGTGATAAAAGGGGTTTTCATAGGTTTGGGGGGGTCAGGGGGGGAACAGCGGGTGCCTCCCTGGGGGGGGGGTCGGAGGTTTGTGAATGTGGGTTTGGATGGTTTCCTGGTTTTCATTGGGGACTTTATGGCATCCAAGTGTGGATGAGGCTCAAGGCTCGTTATGGGAGATATAACACTTTTTCAGAATGTAGGTATAAAAAAGTAGATTTTTTATGTATAATTATGATGTGTATCAGTCTTGTATAACATGATTTTGGGAAAAAAAGTTATTTGCGACATGAAGTGTGTTTTTGTTTGTATTTAGTTACGTGCGGGTTTTTGCACGATGAGATATACTTATATCCTGTTTTTCATTCTGCATACAGTGCATCTGATTAAAGGATTTTTGTGAAAATTTTTTTGGGCGTTGGAGTGTGTGTGGATGGGGGTGTGGGGTGTGTGGGTGTTTGTGTATAATATTAAATTATTTCTTTCTATTGTATTGAGCCTTTGTCATGGGTCAAACGTTATGAAAAAACTTTATTTAGCATGATTGATTCTTTTTAAAATTTTTAATTTGGCTGTACCCCTTTCCGGTTTGGTGTTCAGCAAGTTCTTGATGTTTTAATTTTAGTCGTATGGTTAAAGACAATCTAGACAGTTTAGTGACGTAGTCCTTTGTTGAAATTTTTTATGGGTGTATTTTAAACAGTATAGAGCTTTTTATTTTGTTCTAAGCTGTATTCTTTTTGTTTTTTATGTTGGGGTATGTTTTAGTGTTTGTTTGGGATAAGTATGTTATTATCTAGTAGATTATGATGTTGTTTTGGTTTTTTGTTTTAAAGGAAGGAAGGGTTTAACTGAATAACTTCTTTGTAATTTCTGTTCAAGTGTATTTAACCCCTTTTTTCAGATGTCATTTATTGTACATTTATATATATGCAAGGGTTTTTTTTATAGGCATTCATGACCCTGTGAAAGTAATTTTTTTTTTAGTTATGTTCTTGATGTAAGTTTTTTTTTTGTAATATCTTGCGAGCATTAGGGACAATCCGTTTTTTCAGTTAAATTTTATTAGGTTCCTACTGTTTCTTTATTTTTATGTTTAAAAAATGTATTTGGGTTTTTAAAAAAAAATAAAAAAAAAAAAATTCGCTACTCCCATCATGAACTTTTCCTCACAAGGAAGCAAAAGTACTAGGTCAGCTTTTTCCTTTTTGCGGGGGCGTGGGGGCCCCTGGGGCATTGTGGCATCTTAGATTACTTTTTACTCTACGGAGTGCACTGACACCAGGAAACCCAAAAAGAACGTCTGTGCGTTGTGTGAACAAAATGTTTTTTAAAAAACCAATAAACATTAAAGGGAAATGTGCTGCTTCTTTTTGATAAGATTTTTGAACAATAAAAACAAATCTTTGGAAAAATAGTGTCCAGTGTGGTTTCCCTGCTATGGAAGCTGGACACCAAGGACACTTAAAATTCTATCAAGTCAACGATATCTTCGAAGGTGTGAAGAACACCCAAATCCGTACAAGAGCAAGGTAGGTTACGAATTTTTTGTATGGGGGACTGCGCAGTTTTGGTCGCAAGGAGTTTGTAATAAAACCTGTAGTCGGCATTTGGTGCGGACTTTGAGCCCCATAACATAACACCCCCTAGGGGTAATTTATTGTATCCAAATTATAACTCTTTCAGCTCGTTGGGAGCTTCAAACCTTCTCAAGACCTCATCTGTGGGCGGTGTGCGGCGATGAGCTGTTTTTCTAAGTTAATTTTTCCCTAAAAAAAAATGTATAAGCTTAGTGGTATACCCATTTTCAACAAAGCCACGGGAGGGGGGGGGGAAAATCTTTAGCTCAAATACTTTCACATTCTCAGTGCGTCATCAGGAGTGTGGAATGTTGAAAAGGCAGCAACAAGAGAAGTTGGTAAATTTTCAAAAAGTGGTGTGTGGAGCCAGCCAGCCAGTCGTCTGAGAGTCGAAAGGGGGGATGCAAACCCACCCCCCCCCCCGCCCCCTCCTGGGGGCGGGGGGGATGGGCCCTCACAGTTTGCAGACATCTGAGAAAATTCATAGTTCCCAATTCCCCATGTTGCAACCCCCTATGTGTACCTGGCATATCATGGGCCCAAAATTGTTGGTACAGTGGTAAAAGGTAAAAGGGGTTGCAAAATGGTGACGCAATATTTTAGGGTTTTAAATAAATCGATTGTGGAAATTTTTTAAAATGAAATAATAATGATATTAGCAGTGATAGCTCTAATTTTGAGGAATGGATTAAAATTAAGAATTTCTAGTTATAAAGATGATAACAATATTAGCGGATATAATGTGGGAAATGCGCTATTTCTGTTTGACAAATGGGGGGTTTTTTTCCCTTTTTTCATTAGTTGGGAAGGTTAAATGAAGGTATGTTAAGATCCAATTTGAACTTTTTGAAACGATGACTTATAGGTTAACCTTGGGGGTTGAAGTTTGGGGGTTTGGCTATTAAATCTCGTCTAGTATTTCTCATGCATCTCCCCAAACTCTGGGATCCCACCCTCCCTTATTTGGGCTGTGGGGGGGGGGGCTTGTCTCTCTCGACAGGATTGGTTGTCTGGCTCCCCCTTTCCACCTCTAAAATTTCTCCTGTTGTTGCTCTTGAACATTGCAAAGCTCTTGTGATGCCGAGAAGTGGGGAAAGTATTGAGCTAAAGATTTCACCCCCTCCCCAGGGTTCCGAATTGTTAAGTGCCGTCTGTGATTGTTTTGCAATTTTATATATTTATAATTATAATATTTTATTATATATATATATATTATTATATATTTTTTTTTATATATTTATATTGTTATTTAAACCCCAGCTGCCGTTCCCCCCACCTAGGCAGGGGACCCAAAAAAAAAAGAAAACCCCAAAAAAGAAAATATTTCTAATTCAACCATCCACCTCCCCATAATCACTGTTTTTGTAGAGGTGCTCAAAACCGACAGCTTGGAAAAGATGTACTTTAAAAGTACAAACAACCCCTCCAAACTGCCAATATCCCAAACCCTCCTTTAAAGTGCAGGCATTTTACTTCCCTTTCCCCGGGTCAAGTGGTGTATAAAAAAAGCCCCGGGTTTTTTTTGAATCCTGCACCAGATTTACCCCGTCACACTCCAACAGATCGTCGGCCCCCAAAAACCATTCGTCTCCTTTACCCTTCTAACACGCTCCGCCCGCTTGCGGAAGTCCAAACCCTCGCCCACAAATTCCTTTACCCCCTCTCTCCAACCCCCTTTGGGCGCCCTACCGCCTTTTTCCCCCACAGATTTTCATGCTCTCCATGTCATTCTACTTTGAAATTTTTCCCCTAAATGACCAAACCACCTCAACAACCCCTCTTCAACCCCCTTGATAAAATTTCATTAACTCCACCCTTCTCCCAATTTCACTCCGAATTTTTGTATAATTTACACCAAATTGCCCCTTTGGACAGGGATCTACACTGCCCCCAACCGCCCCCCTCGCTGCTGCGTTTAAAACCCCAAATTCACACCCATATAAAAAAGGTTTGGGACCACTCATTTTATACTTCCCTTTTTTCCCCCATAGCTAACGTTTTTTTCTCCCCATAACCTATGTACCACTCAACTTTTCTCCCCCATCATTTTTGTTAACTCTCCTTCATAAATCCCTCCCTGGTACATCAACTTCCCAAAAATCTGAAAAAATTCATTCTTCCCTACCTCCCCCCCAATTTGATATCTAAAATTTTTTTATTAAAATTTTTTTGTCCCCCATATCTTACTCTTTTTAAAGTTACTTTAATTTTACCTTTACAACACTCCCCAAAATGCCCCAAAAACCCCTGCAATTTTTCTTTAGCACAGTATATAGTAAAAAGTAATGTGTCACATCCATTTTTTTATTTCATTCCCCCTAAAATGAGCTCACTGTCCTATGAAACTCTTTAAGTTTTAGTAACTTCCCCCTATTTCCTATCTTGCAACATCTGCCCATTGCTCCCCCGTCCCTTATTATTGCTTTTCCCAAAAACCTAAATGCAATAAAAAATTCCCCACCTTCATCTAAAAAGTTCAGTTTTGTTTCAAAGTAAAAAACTTGATCTACACATCCCCTACCCCCTCTAAAAATCCCTTTCTCTCCCCAAACCACTTCTGCCTTACCTCTAATTATTTCAGTGATAACCCTACGTACACTTTTTCCCGGTTATCAGTAAAACTAATTCCCCTTAAATTTTTTCAATCTTTTTGTCCCCTTACCCTTTTATAAAGGGTTTTACATGTTCTCCGCCCAAACCCTAGGTACCTTCCCTTTTATACATTCATTAAAATAAATTTTCCAACCCCTCCAAACTATATCATCCCCTACATTTAACATTTTGTCTGACCGTCGTCCCGCTGCTTACCCCCCTTTTATTCTAGTTATGCCTCACGCACCCCCACCCACCCACATCCGCTTTCTTCACTCCCACAAGATGGTTTTACCCCCCTGGCCCCCGTGCATGAAATTACCGCCTCCTTTTTGTCGAATTTTTAAAAATCCTCAAAATTTTCGCCATCTATAATACCTCCATCTCCCCAAACTATAATCCCCCCCTCTGTTTTTAACTGCAAATCCCTAATTCCCCAGGTTTCTTAATTGTTTAACTACTCCAAAAATTTTTCATATTTTCATTAAAATTTTTTGACAGTGCCCCCCCACTTATATTGCTCTCCTTTTGCACTCTCTCACCCCTCTTTACCCTTTTTTTCTCTCCATATACTCTACTCTTTATTATCATTCCCCAATTATTCCCTTTTCCCCTGCACCACCTCCTTAGCCAAAACTTTTGCCAGCTTCTAGTACTGCATTATTAAAATTTCCAACCTCTTCAATCCCCCCCCCCAGCTCATGACTTTCATTCCTCTTGTTGTTTATTTTTCTTCTATCCCATCTACCTCTTATTAACTGTGTTCAAAAGATAAAGATCCGAGATTCAGTTGCCCTTATAAAATTACTCCCGAAGCTACCCCTCAACCTTATCCACCCAAAAACATAACTAACAAAATACTTTCATTAGTGCTATATCATACCGTGTATATTTATTTATCCTCTTTTTTTTAAAATATGTATTACTTTTATAAACCTTTTTTAAACATGCTCAATTAAAGGTCCCCATTTTCATTTACCCTGACACCCCAAATTTACCTACTACCCCTCCACAACATTTTTACCCACTTCAGCATTAAAATCCCCAACCACAAGTACTCTCAAAACTCACCACGCATTCACTGAACATTTCCCAGAATCTCTCTCTCTTCTCTACACTTCTCTCTTCTCCAGATGCATATATGCTTACTATAACCCACTTTTCACATCCAGCCTTTATTTTACTCAACATAACTTGAATTAATATATTTATACTCCCTTTTTTCCTGCCATGGTTTATCCTTCAACATTATTGCTACTCTTTCTTTAGCTCTAAGTCTATTTGAAACCCCTGACATAATCCCATTTATTCCTCTCCACTGAAACTCCCCCACCCCTTCAGCTTTGTTTCACTTAAAGCCAGAACATCCAGCTTCTTTTCATTCTTAACATCCACAACCATCTCTTTTATCATTCGACAACACCACGCACATTCGGGACATCCCCTTTTTTAAAATTTTCCCTTCTTATTCTTTTTAAAATTTATTACAGGAAAAGGGGTTTATGGGCCCATTGTTCCCCGGCCCTTTTAGTTGATTTTAAAAACACGCATGGCTTCGGAGGAAAGATTCTTATTCCATTTCCCCCCTGGATTTTAAAAGGAAAAGTTATAAGAAACAAAAACTTTAAATAAAATCAAAAAAAAATAAATTAGTGTGTATAGATAAAGTGTACATGTTGTTTTAAGTGGTTAAGTGAAAGGACATCCCTGTAATCTTGAATTTTATGGGGAAGAGAAAAAAAGCACCGAAATCCTACCTTCATGTAAAAAAATTATGGGGGGGGGGGGGGTTTCAAACATTTGGGCAGGAGGGGAGAAACCTTTTGGGTGGTTGTTTGTCTCCCAACCCTATCCCAATAAGAAATATTTATATATTTTAATATTTTAAAATTATATATATAATTTTTTAATATATATATATATATATATTATAATTTATATTTATAAAAAATTAATATATTAATATAAAATTTTTATAAATTATATAATATATAATATATATAAAATATATTTTATTAAAAAATATAAATTTTTATAATTTAATATTTTGGGGAGGTACCACCTCTGAACTTTTCCTGGGGACCCATCCCAGAGAAGGGGAAAAAAACTTGCTTCGGGAAAAATCAAGGTTCCCCCCCTGAAGCTGTTTGAGAATTTTCCCCTTTACCCCCCCCCTTTTTAATTTTTTTTTTTTTAATATTATTTTTTTTTAAAAGACAAGATAAAATTGGAAAAACATTCGAAAAAAATTCCCTTGGGAAAAAAAAACAACCGGAAACAAAAGAAAAGGTGAGAAAAAAATTAGTCACCGCTGGGAAGGAAAGTTATCAGAGAGCTTCATGATGTACCACATCCCTTCACAGTTTTCCCGGGCCCTTCCCTTGGGGGCTGGCGGGTTTTTAAACCCAAAGGGGTTAAGGGTTTTTAAAAAACAAAGGGGACCCCGTTTTTTTATATTCTTAGCCCCGGTTCGCCCTTTATAACCATGTTTAAAAACCGTGCCTCCCAAGTTAGCACCTAAGGGCATGGTTTTTATGGTAGACATTTGCCGAATAAAAGAATAAAACGAAAACCACTTTTTTTAACAGGCCTTTACACCCAAAAACCAAGAAAAACCAAGGTTTGTTTTTTTGAACCATCTCCCCCCAAAGGGCAAGTGCCCTTAAAACCCTTCTGAAAGATTTCACTTTCACTCGTTAAATAAACTGTCTTGCCAAAAGCTTGCTCAAAATCCCATATTTCTCCCGACCTTTCCGGGCCTCTTACAAAGTGCAGGGGGCCTGTTGCTCACCCCCGGGCCCCTAAAGTCCAGTTTCCCCCGGGAAATTCCCTGAACCCTTTAATTAAATTGCCTTGCCCACTTTAAAAATGTCCTTAAAATTAAAAAGCCACTTCCCTTTCACCCCTCTCTAACATGCTTTTCAACCCAAAGGGTTTTTGAAAGCTGAAAGGGACTAAAAATCTTCCTTAACCTTTGCTTCTGTCCATTTTTTAAAAATCCCCATATTCTTCTTTTCCCAAATTTTCTATGTCCCCTCCCCTTTTAAAATAAAAAAAAATTCCCTCACCTCCTCCCCCTTAAAAAAAACGTTTTTAATAAACCAACGCTTCTTTTCCCCCAAATGTGAATGGGGCCCACTCCCTTCAGCCCCCCTTCGCTGCAGTTTTTTTAAGCCCATTTTCCCACTTTCCATATAACGTTTTGATCCAGTATGTCTAATACATTTTAAATTTTAAAATTAAAACCCCTGTCCCAAAACGGATTAAAATGACCATGTTTAGACAAACCCCCCCCCTTTAGCCCAAAAAATTATGAGATGTTTGTCGAAAATGTTGTCGCCCTTGTTTAAAACCCCCCAACCGAAAAAGAAAAATTGTTTTTTAAATTCTATCTGTTTTTTAAAATCTTTCAGTGTATTTTAAAATTTTTAAAATTACTTTTTACCTTTTTCCCTAACCAATCCCTTTTGCGCTTTCTTCCATTACCTAATCATCTCACTTCCCCCGTTTCGGATTCGTTATCTTCCTCTCGTTAATCATATATGTTACTAAACCCTCTCCCTGGCCCTTTACATTCATGCTTTACGTCAGTTGAAAAAAGTCCGTCCCTTTTCTCCCCTTTTCCCTTCCCCATACTTTTCCCGGGGGGCATTTTTTACAAAGTGTCCAAATATGAAATTTTTTGAACTTTTTCCCGTTTTTTTGGGTTAGCCCTGCAGGGCTTTTCTTTTTGAAAAAACCCTCCCGAAAAACCCTTTCATTCGGCAGTTTTACTTTATTTGTAAAAAAGTTTTTTCCCCGCAAGCGAAATTGCACGATCCCTTTAAAAAAAGTCTGGTATTTACGAAAAAGGGATATGTATTTCAAAGATTAAGAACCCCGCTGGAAATTTAAAAAAATTAAAATAATAATTTTTTAGAACAGAAAGTTTAACCCAAACGAAAATGTTTTATACTTTTGCAAATAAAAAAAAAAGGGAATTTAAAATTTTTTAACAAAAATTTTGCGTAAAAAAAACCAGGGAAAAGGGTGAACCCCCTTTTTCTCCCCTATGTTTTATAAAAGTGGGGTTGTGCTTAGGCTGCCAAAGAGGAAGTAACAGCCAGATATTTCTTTTTTCAATTTTACGTTATACAAAGGGATGTCGTTTATTTTAAAAAGTTCCCTCTCTTTAAAGTAAATCAATTTTTTTTAATAAAATAATCTTTCTTTTGTAAAAACCTTTTTTTTATTATTAACTCCTTTTTGTGCCGTTTTTCTCTTGCCTCCTCCCCATATAACCCCTCGCTTTTTATGTACGTTACGACCTGTTCCCCCTTACGAGAAAGGGGGGTATGGGTTTCTTTTTATTTTTCGCAACATGTCGATACCAGCAACAATTTTAAACCAAGAACAAAAAAAAAAAGCGCGCCTGGAAACAGGGGAAAAGGAAACTCAAGCGGAAATTGTGGGACAAACAAAAAAAAATCAAAGAGGAAAAAAATGAAACCCCGATTTTTGGGTTTTTGATCTGTATAACCCAATACGAATATTTATGAGTGTATTTCTAGGGTTGACGCTCTGTATTATGTGTATCGTTGTGTAACTCTGTACTGTGTGATTGTAAATTCTTCTGTATCTAGGACGCCCTGTGTGTGTGTGTATGTGCATCGTTATGTCCCTCGATTGCCAAAGTGAGAACATCTTTGTGAAACTCTTCTCTGTTAGCTTAATTTGCGTGTACGTCCTTATGTATTTCTCTAAACTTTGTGTGTGTGTGCGTTCTTGTTTTTGTGAGTACGTACTTTGACCTATGTGTATACATCCATCTGCCCATCTTGAACCGGAGTGTACACATCGTGATGTCATCTGTAACCATAGTATATACGTCGTTGTGTTCATCTCTAATCTAAATGTATATGTCTTTCTCTCCATCTTTAACTGGAGAGTCTATATCTATGTGTTCTTTAAAAACCTGAGTGAACATTCATGAACATCTTTCTAACAGTGTACGAATGCCTTTGTGCATTTCTCTGTTGTGAATACAGAAGGAAATATGTTGAATCATATTTGTAACACGCCTGTAAAAGAATGCTTGCGCGTCCTGAATGCTCGCTTCAGAATAAAATCACATTTTTCCAGTATGCTTGCAGCTCTCCTTGTGTTGCCGGGTTGACATAAGATATACGACCATTGTATCTTGCGTTTAAGCAACACCATCTACTAGAATTTCGAATCCTGATTACAGTACACACACACAAACACACACAAAAAACACACACATACACACACACGCACACACACACAACACCACACACACACAACACACACACACACACCACACAACACACACACACACACACACACACACACACACACACAACACAACACACACACGCCACACACACGTTCACTACCTACACATTCCCACATTTACAGACCCACACAATCTTCCACCCCGCACCCTTCCCCTACCTCTTTCCCACTCCTTCCCTGATCCCCCCTCTCTCTCTCTCACCCTCCTCCTTCTCGCCCCTCCTCTCCCTCTTTCTCCCCTCTCCTTCTCCCATTCTTTCTCCCCTTTGCTTCTCCCTCCTCCTCTCTCTCCCCATAATCCCACCTTTTTTTCCCCTCCCCACCTCTCTCTCATTTCGCCACTGTCTCCAGCTTCCTCCTCTCCCTCCCTCCGCCCCCCCTCTCCCCGCCACACACACTCAGCACACCACAAAAAAAAGAAGCACAGAAATACATAATTTTTCATTTTTTTGGCAACCAAAAAAAAAAAAAAGGGTTTACAGAGAGCAGGACATAAAACTAAGGGACCGGAGGATGAGTCTTGGAAGGAAGATTTGGCAGCAGAGCTCATGAAAAAGGGAACATGAGTGGGGAAGGAAACTAGAAGAATTTAGCATGAAAATGGAGGGGGCGATAGCTGCAGAGACCCAAAAAGTGGGAGATGTAATCCAAACAGCTGAGGCTAAGAAACAGAGATTTGAAAAGGAAC
>NC_069407.1:70869562-70906661 GCF_026875155.1 Cherax quadricarinatus
ATTTATTCTCCCCACTGAAACTTTTCTCCCCCTTTCAGCTTTTTTCGCTTGACCCCGGATTTCCCGTTACTTTCATCGTAGGATTAGCAATCATTTGTTTTTTATCATCCGCATTACATCCACGCGACTTCAAACATCCTGGTTTTATAAAAGTTTTTCTTTTTCTCTTTTCTAGTAGTTTATTCAGAAGAAGGGGTTACTAGCCCATTCCTCCGATTCCTCCTTCCATCGCCTGTTTCTGCAGAGGTACTGAAGTTTGCGATGAATTTGATCTTCTGTACTAACAGTCGATGAAAGGAAATGGGGACGGGAATCCTGATAACAACCAATCGTCACGCTCCTTAACTGGACTACGAGAAACACGCACTGAGCTGGGATTCAAATTTACCACTAACATACGCAAACCTAACTATCAACTCAACCTAGTTACCAGAAACCACAGACACAGTGACAGTAACTTCCAGAAGGGTTATATACAGGGCATTCTCACTGCAGCTTTATGTGAACCTTCTACTGATCTTCCTAGACGATATCTCACTGCCCTAAACGACCTCGCTAACGACTCTAACATTATCGTCACCACCGCCGACAATGGAGGTGGAGTCGTCATACTCAACACCATTAACTACAACACCAAAATGATGGACCTTTTGAATGATTAGTCTACATACGAACAGTGGGAGACATTCACCAAAGATTTTCTATACAAAACCAGACAAATACTCAAACGCACTAGAGAAGTGAAGAAACTTCTGAACCTGTTATCCAGCAATCCTAAACCAGCACACATGTATGGTTTACCCAAGACCCAGAAACATAATAGTCCTTTCAAACCAATCGCGTCAGGTATAGGCAGTGAACCACACAAACTAGCCGGAGTTCTTGCCAAACATCTTTCGTGCCTTCTGGAGATCATCAGACCCGCTCATCTTAAGCATTCAGGCGACCTTCTCTACCACATCCGAAACCTCTCCATCCGTTACAAGAAACTCAGCAGTTTGAACGTGACTTCCCTCTTCACTAAATTACCTACCACAAAAGCCATCGAAGTTCTACGAGGTAAAGCCAATGAGTACCTTAATCTTCCTCTACCTCCCGGAGATTTTGTTGACTTGATTGAAGTCTGTTAATTTCAAATGTTTTTCTTTCAACAACAGGCTCTACAAACAAACCTACGGCTTGGGAATGGGGTTCCCCCATCAGTGCCGTCCTAGCTAACTAGTACATGGAATACCTTAGAGGTTGAACACTTCGCCAACATCATCCCTTCAAGTGTTACTTGTTTACGTTACGTGGACGACGTCCTCGTAATAACTCCCAGACGCTTTGATGTACGGAATCTACAGACAAGGCTCAACGCAGTTGAATCGTCGATCCGGTTTACCCTAGAAAGAAGAGTCCTATGATAAGCTATCTTTTCTAGACGTCCCTCTTTCACAAAGTAGATAACAACCTAAGATTTCAATTTTACCGGAAACCTTGAAATAAAAATGATCTCACACACTTCTATTCCAGTCAAGATACTAAGACCAAAAGAGGCATCATCATCGGATTTTTCCTAAGAGCATACCGAATTTGTAGTCCTGAGTTTCTTGACGAGGAATGTACATACATTCACCAAAACATTCGCTGATTTACATTTTCTTTCCTTTTTCAACAAAGGACTGCAAGAAAAGACCTCTTCAGATCATTAATTTTCCACGCACCAACACCACTCATAACAAAGTTATAATACTTCCCAACAGCCAGGTTTCAATGAACTAGAATCGCCATCGCTTCCAGCACTTCAGTAAAGGATCTAACCAGGACAAAATCCAAGCACCACAAACCAGTCAACACAGGGGTTTACACTATACCCTGTGGAGGCTGCGACAAGATTTATGTAGGTGAAACAACAAGAAACCTCGACACCCACCTCAATGAACACATTTATGCCTGTAGGAACGATAACTTGAATAACGCCTGCGTACAACACCGGAATTCCACCAATCATCTCATGAAATTCATGGACGCCCAATTAGTGATCAAAGAAGCTAATTCTGCAGACGCAAGTGCCTTGACTCATCACTAATTGCTGTTTCTTATACAATTAAACAAAACAAAGGACGCTCACCATCTCTGAAGTCATAGCAGATCTTCTGAAAACAGGAAACCCTTGCCATCACTAGTCTCTCCTGGTTAATACTACACAAAGTACTTACAGAGATTGAACATGAAACAGGTTTTCTCTAATTTCAACCTCAATATGCTACAAGTAATTAGGCTATCATATCCTTCTATTCAAGTGCAATTAATTGGCATTACTACTATTACTAGACTTTTATCACTTATACTACTACCTCACTACTACTTCTACCAAGTATTACACTCACGCTAAGCCTTTAATTACATCTGTGTCATGTATTGTTTGTACGTAGCAAGACCACTTATCAAGCGGTTAATTCAGTATACACACTAAGTCAGGACGTACTGTGGACAGACACATGGTCTGCCGTAAGGAGTGGTCACGATGGGTTCCAGAGGCACGACGGAGGACTCGGATTTAGGAAATGGACGACTCGAATTAGAAAATTTGTGGGCGCAAATCTAGTGAAGAAGTTGCGGAAGACCACTCCGTGTATCAGAGGAGAGCCTCCAGATTGACAAGCCTACCATGCATGCAAGATAATACGGATAGGATGGTCAGTAGAGAACAACAATTAGATACGCCGTCCTCCAAGGAGCAGCTAAACCAGCCACCCCTCCTCGATGCGAATTGCAGGCAGAAACACCATGCGGGAACCTCGTTGCCCCTAGAGCTCGCTGGAATTCGTAGGGATGGAAGACGCCAACAACGAAACAGCAGGGTTTGGCACACAGTATCACCTCTGCAGACGATGGGTGCAGAGAATCGGCATACTGCAGAACTCTCATTAGGCAATCAACTCAATGCAGGAATTTCCGACCCTTGAAGACTTCAACTAGACGTATGAACAGGAGCATCTCACACTACGCAACAAGGGAAACAAAAACATGAGGAACAAGCGGCTGCCAACAGGAAACACTGAGGCAAACGCAATCGCAGACGAGATTCTACACGAGCCCACCTCCGCCGGCATAACACGGCAACACAGGTAACTCCTTGCCGGCACAGCCAATATGAGGCTGTGCCTACACTCACCAGCAGATGCCGGCTACCCAACTTGGCTTACAGCAATAGGACACGGTGTGCACAAGTGAAGAAATACAACCCTCAGCAGTCCCCACAGATTACAACAGCCCAGATAAAATATCACTGCTTGATCACCGACACGAGGACCACAACAGGGAGGATCTCTTAACACTCATCAAGGCAGACACGGATATTTTCTGCACACATGATACCTCCACGGACAACAGAGCATGTTCCGGCCAGATGGTCAAGAACACTCCTGAAGGGTAAAGTTATGGGTACTGACAGAGGAGGAGACAGTGGATACCATGAATCTGCACTTTATCAGAGCGGGACAGAGCCCAGTCTCCAGCTCAGGAAACAAGGTGAGTTGGAGTAACTCTGTACCGATCAAGGTCGATTATTGAGGGCACACTACTGTCGGGACAGTGCTTGAGCCAGCATTATGCTGCATACAATGAGATCATTCTCTTCAGGAGCACAGAGATGGGTTATTCAAGCTTAAGACCCGTGCCAAGAACCCTGATTCTTGGCGAACAATATACATTAACATATGTTGTTTGTAACTGCTTGACAAAGCTCTGGAGAGCGAAACGTTGGCTTGCCACAATAAAAATGTCAACATTTTTGCACTTGTGTCCTTTTAATTTACACTCGAGTTTGGATATGGCAATGGAAAATCTCTTTTATCTCACCTGTTCATAGTAACCTATTACATGGATTTTTTTCAACAAGGATGCTTAACACAATCCTCCTAATAGAGCTATATGGTTTCAGATATGTTGATGATATTTTGGGTCTTTTGGCCCTAGAATGTAGATATTAAATCATATCCTTGCGATAAATTAATTGCTTAGCCCGATATTTATAACTCTTACTGTTTGAGTTTGAGGAAATAACTCATTCCTTTTCTAGATGTTTTAATTATTAGGGTAATAATGAATTCTCAATTTAAAATTTACAGAAAACCCTACAATTAAACTGTTCCTATGTACACTATTATTCTCTACATCAAGATAAACATTAAACTGTCGGTTTTCTATCAAAGTTTTTGAGTACTTTGCGTATTTGTTGTCTCAGTCCAAGAGTTTCATAAATGAAGAAACATCCAAAAATATATAAAAGCTCATGATCTGAAATACCCAAGAAACGAAATGATAAAATCTTTTAAAATGCGAGGAGAATAAGTTTTTTACAATCCAAAAAGGGTCAACCAACCTTATTCAACTAAAAATATGTGGTTCTCCTATATCTTGAAAACTTGGTTATATGCCTTCTTTCTAAGACTTTTAATATTAAAGTTGTATTAAAAATCTTGATACAGTAAAAAAACTTTAGATAAGCATTCCCCAAAAATGCTGACAAGATGTAGTCTATAAAGAATTCTTTGTAAAATTTGCGATAAAGTTTATACGGTCGAACTGGTAAAAGTCTCGAACTAAATAAAACAACAATAAATATTGCATTAGACTGGACAGAATTTCCAAATGCTCTATTTATTCATGTTGAGGAGAATATCCCATCCTAATTGATTTTCAAAAAATTGAGAAATTGTATCAAGCAAGTCCATGGTTGACAGAAATATATTGAATCTTGTTTCAATAAAAAGCAGTTTTGAAATAATATGAATATTCCTTAGATTGCGTCTATATCGTATAAATTAGATTCATTTATTAATTAATAAACTTTGGTTAGAGTTAATAATACATTGGACATATAATAAACCTTATTTCTTGGGATAGAAAATTTGATTAGTGGATGTCGTGAGGGACCTGTCTAGTTGGACAGGGACCTACTGCTGTGTTCTCTTTTTCTTATGAGTCCGGTATTGTCTCGCGTCAGGTGTTTCTTAGTTGTGGGATTTGACTGGAGGTCGTGGTTCCCTAAGCCCATTTAATTGCCTTCCTATGTTGTTTTACTTTCATAGTTCTTGACTATGTGAGTTTGTCGACGAAAGCGCTTGGATTTTCACTACTTTGTCACGTGGTAGTTTTGCATAATTTAAAATCACCTGTTTACTGTGATCTTATTGCATATATATAATATATATATATATATATATATATTATATATATATATTATATATATTATATGTCTGTGCCGAATAGGCAGAACTGCGATCTTGGCTTAAATTGCAATCGCTCATCTTGCCATATAGGACAAGTGGAAATTTGTGTATGAAATTAAATTTCGCCAACGTCACCCTAAATTCATTTCTGAACCGAACGGAAAAAAATATTTTCACTTGTTTTGTTCTAGTATTAAAATTATTGTAAACAAAATCTAATATATATTTAGCTGGATTAGGCCTAAAATAATTGCGCTTGTTATAATAAGGTTAAGGTAGTTTTCTAAGTTCCTTTTTTGTGCAACATTATAATTTTTCTACATCAAATTAATTGATAAACTGTATATATTTAAACGTGTAAGGGCAGATTATTTTAGATTGGACTTAATTTTAAATGAGTTCTTGCTAATTCACCAGTTTTACCTATTCGGCACTGCACTCGGGAATATATATATATATATATTATATATATCATATATAAATATATATATATTATATATATTTATAACTATTTATATATATATATATTTATATTATATATATAATATATATATATATACATACATAATATTTATATATTTATATATATTATATAATATATATATATACATATATATATATATAATTTATTATAATAATAATATATATTATATATAGATAGATAGTTAGATTGATAGATAGATAGATATATTGCAACTACTGTGAAATAGAGTAGTGAACTTCCAGGCCTTTCATTATTTCTCACTAAAGCGCTTGATAGTTCACTATGTGCAACGCATCTGGGTTATGAATGAGGTTCATGTGTGCGCTATTTATATGCATCAGGCCAAGTTTTTATTTTTCTTTTGTTCTGGCTAAACTCTGGCTTACATAATATATGTGGCCATTACTGTGATTAGTTAAGCCTTCACCATTACTGAGTAGTTAAGCCTATTATCATTATTTTAAATAACGTGCAAAACAATTCCTGAAACTTTGCGTGTCTGCAGCTAAGTAATGTTTGTAAATTTATTATAAAGCATGAAGCTCGTTGAAGGCTGATGGCTGTGTGTCGTGTTACTGATAAAATTAATGGTTGTATTTTGTTGGAGTAGACTTGATGATGTGCCTGTTTGCCAGCTGGACCTTGTTAGTTATTTGATTGTACTGGCGCTGACTTGATGGTTCGTGTTGAATGAAGTATTCTGCTGACATTGGATACTTGTGTTTGTGTTGGGATTGACAATAATGGCAGTGTGCTGTCGTGTTTACAGTTTACTTTATGTTGTGAGTCATGTCATGAGATGATACTGTGTGTTGTGTTTAAACTGGCCTTGATGATTGTATACTTTATGTAGTGTCGCAGACAGCTTGATGTCTAAGTGTTGTCATGATGCAGCTGACATTATATAGAATCGTGTTGTCATTTTTGTAGCTTGTGGAGAAATTTTATCCAGGAGGGGGGTGGTATCAGCCCCTTCAGGACCCTTCACGCCCCGTTCAGCCCTGAGGGGGCCCAGCCCTCTCAGTCAGGGGCAAGCACTCTTGTTTTTACTGCTTACAGCGAGTAATTGATCCCAGATGCCTGTACCAGTATGCGGACGTGGCTCGACGATCTTACGTCCTGTGTTGCAAAGTGTAGCTTATTAAAAGACAGTTCTTCGCTTACCTTAGCAGGACAATTAAGGAAATCCTACTCCACTTTTATTTACCCGGTGTTAAAGATAGTGTACATTGTAGTCTATGCTTTAAGACAGCAAGAACAAAACATTTGCTTTGCTTCATCGAGGAAGGTCGGCAAGGAAGCAAAAGGTATCTAGGTCAGCTTTTCCCTTCATGTAGGGGAAGTGACGGGTGGGGCGTTGTGCGTCTTGAGGATTACTTTTTGACTCTACTGAGAGTGGGACAACGCGCAGGATAATCAACAAGAACGATCTGGTGCGTTAGTGTGAAACAAAGTGTCTCACAAAAACACGATTAAAAACACTTATCAGAGATGTCGTGAATCAACTTCTTAGTGATATTGTGACTTGAACTATTATTGATCGAACAGTTTGTAACAATGAGTGTTGCAATCCAACCTGAGTGTAGTGCGACATTCTTCAATAAGAATACATTCTTCAATCAACTCAACGATATCCGGGCGTAATTACGGGTCAGATTCATATACCATGGTAAGTGTTTTCAAAGCGGATGTACTTCTATTGATCTGCACAGTTCACGTTATAAAGTCGTGAGTTAGTCAATTATCATTAAACTCCGATGATATGCGGACCTTTGGGTCACACACGTAGTTTGTCAGCAATCAGTGAATGAATATATGATGCTGACATAAACACGCCCATAGGGGTAATTTATTGTTTACAAAATTTATAACTCAATTTCAGCCCGTTGAGGAATGACTTTCGACAGCTTCTCAAGACTCATCTGCTCAGGGGCGGCTGTGGCAAGGCGTGAGCTGTCTATCTAAGTTATGTTCTCCCTTACATAATGTATTAGCTTAGCTGGTAATACCATTTCTCAACATTTTTGTTCGTGCTCGAACGGATAAGGCTACACTGTGGTCCATAAATTGTTGTTATACAGTGTATAAATTACCTTTTGAGCAAATGGTCCTTCGGAAAAAAGCTGTAAAACTAGTGTTTTTACATTATAATCAGTATATAGGAGTCCGCCTCCAGACTCAATCCACAGAGATGGGCAGCCAAAAAGAAAAACGGGCGCTCACCAGCGTTCACCCAAAGAAAGGGAACTGGGTGATCACCCAACAAGAATATCGGTGGGATGCCCACCTGCATCCACTGCTCCAAGATCGGAAAATCGTGCTACGTCAACAACAAACCCCAATGATGTATCGGTTTATCTGAGTGGTATATACACAGTGTTTATAAGTTTTTAGACAGAAATTAGAGACAAGATTGTTTGTTAAAGTTTGTATTCTTAATATGATATTCCTGTTATTAATGGAAACTTATATATAATGTGTAAGCTTTCATATATATATTAACAGTGACATTTATATATGTGTAGTACATATTATATGTGATTTACCGTTATACAAGTTAGTGAACATTTATTGGTATAGTGAATGAAGTGGATAACATCGTATTTACGATTAATCATGGGTCTGGCTGACACAGCCAAAGTCAGAAGCCATAAACACCCGCCACAGTGTACACTGTACCCTTCAGGGTCATTGACCTGAGGTTAAGATTAGTAGGTCAGTAGTGTCTGGACTAGATTATTGATGACTTAGATAACAAAAAATCCAGGTGTTCGTATAGCAGTACAGTGTTTTTTAAAAAAACACTCTACAGTGTGGCACTGGATATTTCTCAGTTTACCATTAAAATGGCTTGTTGAAAACTCAGTTTCAGTCTTTACAGGACTAAGATTTTCACAATTAGAAATAATCTAATTCAGTCTGTTATAGATTAATCAAGATACAAACCCTAGTAATTTGGATGATTCTGAGGTCAAATTTGAATTACTCTACACCAACGTCAGGAAATAATTAATTCAGACTTTATCACATTATGAAAATAAATTTCTTGAATTTCTTGAATGTTTTGGATAATTTTAGTAAATCAACAATTATGGGTGGACAGAAGTTAGTACAGGGGCTATCTGCCGCAATACTCTGTTCCAGAGGACCTTCTGTAACTAGTGATCAATACACCTGTTACACCTGTAAAACAAACAAGTGTACCTTACCAAGCTTTATCTACACCTTGTCATTACCTTATTTTCCAAGGTCATAATTGCGACGAAGAATTCATTAGAGGTTTTCAAGTCCATAGAATTCACGAACTGACATAGATGAGATTGCTAAGTTCAATTATCTTATATGTTTGTGTAGGAGAAACCATATGAAACTGATTAAGTCTTTTCGGTGGTTAAAGTATTTATTCAAATCGCCTTACGTGTCTTAGCAGAACAATTCTTTGGATGTGACAAGGCTTAGAGTTTGACATGCAGTCTTTAGATATCAAGTTTGACAGCCACCAAACATTGTTTTTCAGTCCTTACTGGCCATTTTAGAAATCACCATTAGGACACATAGTTCTACAGATCTCTAGGTGATTAAATATGACCTAAGACAATGTGATTGGTTTATCATGTGGTATTGTACAGATAGTTGTCTCGCCACAAACTAATTGAACGATTAAATATTATGGTCAAAACGCTATTTCACTTGTGAGGAAAATTAGCAAAGGTTTTACCAAACAATAGTTTTCATGCATCCAAGCAACGAGACAAGTGAACATTCCACAAATCCAGTAGATAAATAAACTTCAACTCAGTATAAAAAGAGTTTACCTACTCCTCACTAAAACCACACAGAATGGGAATCCCATATTAGGCATTTATCAAGCTGTGATGGCAATAAGCAAGTACACAGATGGTCATACTTAACGTACTCTCCAAAACTGTGTACCTTTGTGATGGAAACCACATGGGCAAAGTTTGTTGTCAAATACACATCATGGAGGACGTAAACACGTGTTCTTCAGCTGAAAAGAGATGCATTCAAGTGTTTAGGTGAAAACAGGGTGGAAAAATGCTCATGAAGAAGTGTTTTAAATGCAAGGAGTATGCATCATACAGCATTATGACCAAATACTTTTGCCGAATAATAACAGAAGACTTACCACAGAATTCAGGAAGTCAACAAGCAACAGCATTAATGTGAGAGATAAGTTAATGCACTTGCTCTCCCGATAGCTCGAGTGAGTTATCTAATAAATTACACCCCCCCCCCCACCACACCCCCAAATGTACTGAACCACTATTGATCAAGGCTCCAAAGGTCCTTCATAAGAAGAACAGTGTTGCAGAAAAATACTGACCATATGAAAACCTATGCCAAATACAGTTAGATATATAGTGTTTTTTTCCACAATTCTGGTAAACAAGACATGTGACTAGCCAGAATCACTGTTGGTCTAGGAAACAGGAAAAAAAGACAGTAGAAGCATGTGGTATGTAGATGATTGCCTAAGTCGTGCAGATCCAGGATTAAAGGAAAACAGTTGCCATCGGCACTTGAAGCAGCTCAGGTCAAGTTAGCGCCTGTCCTGGACATACAGACGGACAAATTAGTCCAATTGTTATAATCATTGGAAGTGGATTTTTTATCCTGTTTTGTGCCAAAATATAGTAAGTAAACATGATGCTCACTTGCTGATAAAACGCAGGAGGCCACATGATATGTGGTCCATTCCCTCTCAAAGTGGAAATGAAAGTGATATTTATTCCGTGGGAAAGAAATTGTACTAGTTACGAGACTAACCGTGCTCAAGTACCACAGCAAAAAATTATCATTACTGGAAGAAAATGAATGAGCAGTTGTTAAGTTGTTGGGATTTAGCTACGATGGTATTGAAGAAATAAACAAGCCATAGTAGTTTCAGACTTATAACAATATTTAAAACACTGCCAAATATCTAAAGATGTAGTGTATTGGGTTAGGCTACCATGGAAATTAAAATCCACCACATTGCCTAGCAATTATCGCATGGCTTTCGGACAGATGAAAGCACAAATACTTGAGCTCATGGATAGAATCCAGAGCTACTGATTGGTTGTTTGAGAATATCAATACAAGAACAGTTGGGACAATAAATTATTGAGGAAATAGTCTACGTATGTTTGAAGGGACGAAAAGTTCGTATCTCCCGCACCTCGGAGTCAGAAAGATCTGGAACTCTCCATACGTGTGTCTATATTGAACAGCGCACGTGCAATACAGTGTAGCAAGTCTTAATTACTGTCTGAAGACTTGAACCCTCACTAACTGAGACTTGGAACGTGCTTATTGAAATTTCGCACAAAACCACTATGCCTACTCGGCTGATATTTCAAGCCTTCTAAGAGTCGGATACAAGAACTATGATAAAGATTATACTCGGATTTCTTTGTGGGCCTGCAAATCCACATGATCCTAAAAGTCTAGTGAAAAACTCATCGTTTCCCACACCACCCCCGTTTTGTTTGGAGCAACAATCCTCTCCATTCTTACTAGGAAGCTACATCTAAATACAAATTTGAAGAATCGAAAAGTAGCTTCAAGGAAATCTTCTTAAAGAAAAGTTTCTATGTGGACAATCTTCAAGGTACTGTGAATAAAGGGAGGATTTGAAATCCTTATACAGAGAAGCTAACTAATGGAGATGAAAGAAGCAATATGCTCTAGGATGTGGAATACAAAATCAAAGCAATATAAGGGACCTTTTCAAAGAAGATTTCCCTGAAGCTGATATACCTGATTGCAACAGTATGCTGGGGACTTAATTTGGAACACACAGGAAGATTTAGGTCTTCTAAAGGGATAAACAAATATAAATCATGCAGTATCATCCACTAAACGTAGTTTACTTTCAGGTCAGAGGTAACACAATGTTTTGTCCTCTAGGACTGGTCTCACAAATTACGTAAAAGGGTTAAAATGCTTAAGCAAGATGCATGGTAGCTCAAAATAGGATGGGATGAGAACTTGCCTCTAGAATTGAGTCAAAGCATGAATGAAATATTCCAGGGAAGCTTCTAAGCACTTCATCAAATTAAATTTCCAGGACAAATAGGTCAAGAGGGAAATTTTACACATTAATGTGTTCAGTGATGCGTCAACAAAGGTTTATGCGCTGTAGCTTACATGAGTAATGCTGAAGGAAGTACATAATTACTTCTCAAAGGCCAGGGTAGCACCCTTGAAGGTCAGTACGTACACAAATTGGAATGACAGCACTCTATGTAGGTACAAAATTAGCTGTCTATTCAACAGAGTACTTGATCATCCACTATTGAAAGTCGTGATCCGGGGTGTGATGTCGCCAGTTATTCAGTGGTTAAGAAAAATTCAAGAGTAAGTTGGTTTATGGTACAGAAGAGTTGCAGAAATAAAGCGATGCAGAGAGATTTCTCTTTCTCCAGTCTCTACCCCCCTCTCCACGCTGACAGTTGTCACGTGGTGTCCATTCAAGGAAATTGTGGATAATAACATTATGGCCTCCACCGGACCGAACTGGACTCTCAAATGAAATAACTGGCTCAGCAAAAACGCACATTATACCAGAAGAAACAGTCTGCTTGAACACAGCAGAAAATAAGTTGTGTAAATACTGCCTGACCACAACAGAAATAGTCATTGTATGGATCTAAATACTATCTTTGGGTAAAACTCTTCAAAGAGTTACAGCTCTTTGTCTTAACAATCATTAAAAGATAAAAACTAATTTGAATATCTTGAACCATTTTATATGGGTGAAAATGACAACTAATAAAGAAAGATTCTAGGTTTCTCTACAGATATAAATTTCTAATAACACAAGATAAACCCAAGAACCTGTTATGATTAAATTCTTTAGGACTTTATCTCGAGCTCAGAACAAGATTATAGATGTCGTGGAAGAATTCATAATTCTTCGACTACCTAAAGAAAAGCCATACATCCATATTGATCCCAAGAACATTGGCATAACAAAAACTGATTGTGCAAAACGCCCACAGTAACCGTGATACCATGGTGGTGGGTTAAAATGCCAACACTTGGTATATATGACAATCCTAATGGATACCTCAAGTCGACAAAGTTGTGATAAAAAAAATAGGGACTGTATTACTTTCGTCACTATGTTTATGCGGAGAATGTCAGTATCCAGGTCCACCTCCATTTCGCCCTCTGAAGAGTTTGTCAACTATCACTTCCACTTTGAGAGGTGAGGTGTAGATTACACTGGACCAATATATTTTAACCAAACGTTGACAAGAAGTTCTTTCAGGTTGTCCAACTGTTTGTTCACTTGTGGCTACTATAGAGCAAGTACATCTCTAGAAGTTAGCACTGACTGACATTATCAAATTATTCAGACGGTTGAGCCAGAAGGGCTTGTCCCAGACTGATGATTTCAGATAATGCAACGTAAACTTTGTTGCTGGTTGCTGCTTATGTCAAGCATAGATCTTTGGATCAACAGAAGTACAACTGATCGCTTGAATCAACGCAGTTGTCGTTGAGTACATTCCTCCCTAAATCCCTCCATGGCACGGCAGATTTTTCGAAAGAATGATCGCATTGTAAGCAGTTTTGTTTTAGGAGGCTCTTCTTTGTCTCAAGATATCGACTTAGAAGAATCCGTACTGTTGTTGACCTGAAATTGAAAACGAGTCCAACAAACAGAACTCTAATTATGTTACCGTGATTGGACAATTTAGAAGTGTTAAGCTCTCTTCTCAATTTACTTACATGGCAGAAGGCTCGAGCCTGTTCCTCCCATGAATGATAAAGAAATCATAGAGGATCCGACTTATTTTCGAACCGGAGCATCTCAGGACTAAATTAAAACACATTATAAAGTGATTTGCACGTTGGTGTGAAAATTTTGGCTGTTTAGACTATCTCACCTCATTGGAGAGAGAACACTTCTATGGAGCTGGTGTTTATGATAATCATAAAAGTATTAAGAACTGGTGACATAGTGATTACTGACAATGATGTGTCCGAGTGTCCCCAATGGCCACTTGGAAAATTGTGACCATATATTCTGTTGCAAATGGATCATCAGACAGTGATGTTTTAAGCAAAGGCGGAAGTGAATAAGCTAGACCAATAAATAAACTAGTGCCGTTAGAATTACACAGTGTTGAAAACAAAATTAGTGATTCTCCAGAAAACCACACAGACTAAGCTGACCGACCGCCTCCGCCCAGTGGTGGCGAGTTGAAGATGAGAAAATCAAATTATGTTAAGTGATGTATTTGTTTCAACTTGAGCGCAATGGCGCCCCAAGAGTGGAGAAAATTTTCTCCAAGGGGGGGTATCAGCCCCCTTTCAGCCTTTTGCCCTGAGGGGCCTAGCCCTTCTCAAGAAAGAGCAAGCATCTTGTTTACTTGTTACAGCGAGGTAATTGATCCCAGATGCGAGTAACCAGTATGCGACGTGGTCGACGCTCCTTACGGTCCATGTGTTTGCAAAAGTGTAGATACAGTTCATCTCTTACCTAGAGGAAATTAAGGAAAATCATACTCCCACTTTATTACCATGGTAAAAGTTAGTGTACATTGTTGTCTATGCTTACAGCAGCAAGAACAAACTTCTGCTTTGCTTCATCGAGGATAGTGCAAGAGCAAAAGGACTAGGTCAGCTTTTCCTTTATGCTTAGGGGCAGAGTGGACGGGGGGGGCGTTTTGTGGCGTCTTGTGATACTTTTGACTCTAACTGAAGATGTGGACAACTGAACGCCAGGATAACCAACAAAGAACGATCTGTGCACGTTAGTGTGACAAAGTGTCTCGATAAAAAAACAATAAACATTTACAGAGAAGTGTGATCAACTTCTTAGTGATATTGTGTGATCAATTATTGATGAACCAGTGTAACAACGAAGTGTTGCAATCCAACAGAAGTGTAGTGCGACATTCTTCAAAGAACATCTTATTCTTCAATCAACTCAACAGATTCCGGGCCATAATTTGGAGTACAGATAAATATACCAGAGGGTAAGTGTGTTCTAAACTCGTCATGATGTACTACTATTGACTGCACGTTTGAAGTATAAAGTGTGAGATAGTCACTCATTATCATAAACGCCGGTTGTTATGCGGACCTTTGAGTCCACATCAAGTAAGTTTGTCAGCATCAGTTGAATGAAATATAGCTGAATAACACGCACTAGGGTGTAATTTATTGTTTACAAATTACTAACTCATTTCAGCCCGTTGAGGAATATGTGACTTCGACATCTTCCAAGGACCTCGTCTGCAGGGCGGCTGTGCAGGCTAATGAGTGCTTTCTAGTTAAGTTTTCCCTATACAAAAATGTATAAGCTTAGTGGTAATCCCATTTCACCATAGCTGACCTCTCTTGATATGTGTCTTATTTCAGCTGAAACTTGTTGCTGAAAGTCGTGTACAGCCCGATTTTACCGCTTGGTGTACTGTTGCTGCTAATGTTGAATTTAAAAGGACCTTGATAGTATTTTCTTGCATTACAGTGATCTTGATATCTGTTCTATTGTCAGGTTGCAGCTGGCATTAATTGATGATTGTTGTGTTTGCAACGAAATGATAACAGTGAGCCTGCAGTGGAGGTTGATATTTAAGTGCAGGTGTAATGATGCGTTTGTGTTGTGGTGCAGGTTGGAACTTGATGAAAATAATGACGTGGTTGCAAATGCTCTCTTGAACGTACGTGTCGAGTTTGCAATGGACTGGTGCCTATAGGTTATTTTGCAAGCAGGACCTTGATGGGTTGCGTTTCGTGTTGCAACATGACCAAGGCATTGTGTGTCGTAGTTGAACCATCCTGGTCTTGGTCAGCTTTGTATCAATGTTCAAAGGTGTCTTTGATATTATTGTGCTACGTGTTGAGCTTGCCATTGGTTGCTTCTTGGTTTGCGTTTGAGGTGGCCTTGTTTAATATTTTGACATTTTGTAGCCTACCTTGATTGACGGAGGTATGTGTGTTTTTGAGCTGCCCTTGTTAACTGCATCTCAAGTTGCTAGCTATGCTATATACCTTAAAGTTATGTTGGCAGAGCTAACCATATAACAGAGTGTTGCAAGTGCTCTTGGGAAACAGTGTCTAGTCGTTTTACGTTTCCAGACTTTGAATATCTGTCATGTGCAGTAGCCTTGATAGGTTACATGTTGACATGATGTGTTGTTACCGTTGACCCTGTTGGCTGTGAGACGTGTTACAGTGATTTGATGGACGTATTTAGTGTTCAGGGGGACCTTGAAGATCGTTTGTTACAGCTAGCCTTGATGGTATGTCATGTTGCAAACTCCGTGCTAGTTGAATCATGCGTTTGCAACTGACCTGAGAGGCGTGTGTCACTTCGCAAAAAAGCGTGATTGATTGCATGTCGTGATACAGCTGGATCATTTTTAGCTAGGAGTCGTCTTCAGGCTGACTGACTGCTGTAAATCTCGTGTTAAGCTGTGTGTTGTTAAGTTGCAGACTGAATTCGTGACTGAGTGGTTTTCTGTTGCTAGCTGAAACTACAATGGCTCAATGTTGTCGTGGTCATAGCTGAGCTGATGGATGAGTTGTTATCGTACTGAAGGTTGATTATGAAAGTTGCGCTTGCTGCTGACGTTTCTCTACTGAGTTAGTGGTATAAAAACGCTGACTTAAATGGCTGTGTGTTGTGTAATATCTAGCTTTTATTGTTCGATGTTCAAGTTACAGGTGTTCCATAAATTTCTTCGCGTCACCTTGAAGTTGTCCTTGACCACTTACATGTCGTGGTTTAGCTGATGTGTGGTGTTGTCGTGTCGCACAGTGTTGTGTGGTAGTTGTCGTGTGTCGCAGCGTGATGTGTAGTGTTGTGTGGTGTTTAGCTGATGTGTGGGTTGTAGTATTGTGTCGAGCTGATGTGTGGTGTTGTCGGGTCGCAGTGATGGGTGGTGTCTGTCGTGTTGTTCGCAGCTGATGTGTTTGTGGTGGTGTCGTGTCGCATCGATGTGTGGTGTGTCGTGTCGCAGCTGATGTGTGCGGTGTTGGTCGTGTCGCAGTGATGTGTGGGTGTTGTCGTGTCGCAGTGATGTGTGGTGTTGTGTGTCGAGCTGATGTGTGGTGGTGTGTGTCGCCAGCTGATGTGTGGTGTTGTCGTGTCGCAGCTGATGTGTGGTGTTGTCGTGTCGCGCAGCTGATGTTGTTGGTGCTTGTCGTGTCGCAGCTGATGTGTGGTGGTGTTGTTCGTGTCGCAGCTGATGTGTGGTGTTGGTCGTGTGCAGCTGATGTGTGGGGTTGTCGTGTCAGCACGCTGATGTTTGTGGTGTTGTCGATGTGCAGTTGATTGTGGTGTTGTCGTGTCTCAGCTGGTAGTGTTGGTGTTGTCGTGTGGCAGCTGATGTTGTGGTGTTGTCGTGTTCGGCAGCTGATGTGTGGTGTTGTCGTGTCCGCAGTCTGATGTTTCGTGGTGTTGTTCGTGTCGCAGCTGATGTGTGGTGTTGTGTTGGTCGCAGTGATGTGTGGTAGGTGTTGTCGTGGGTCGAAGCTGATGGTAGGTGTTGTCGTGTTGTCGCGATGATGTGTGGTTGCTGTCGTGTCGCAGCTGATGTGTGGTGTTTGTGTCGCAGTTGAATGTGTGGTGTTTTGTAGTGTCCGCAGCTGATGTGTGGTGTTGTCGTTACTGTCGCAGCTGTTGTTGTGGTTGTGTCGTGTCGAGTTGACCTCCATGTCTGTGTTCTTCGTGCAGAACATTTTGATTAGTTGTGTGTTGAGTTGGAACTGAACTTGATCACTATATGTTGTTTAGCAGCTGGCCTTGAATGTGGGGTCTCTTGTTAGTAAGACTTGTTGTGTTGCAGTGACCCCTTGATGGTTGTGTCGTCATGCAGCTGACCTTATTAGCTGAATGTTGCGTTCCTTCTCTAACTTGAACAACTGTAAGTCTTCTTTCACCCACAGACTTTGGTGGTTATGTGTGGCGGTTTGCAACTGACCTTGATGAATATATTTAGTGTACATCCGATCTTGATAGCTGCTCTCTAAACTGATCATGAATACGTGGTTTGAACAATTACAATTTGCCAAAATGCTGGCAAAAGCAACCCATGTTTCATGACCATACTGCACATCCATTGGAAATGTTTTTTTTTTTTTTTATATTTCGTGTTTCACGAGCTCCTGACACCAGCTGCATCTGCCATGTACTGTGTTTCAGTCTAGAAAAGTCACATATTACTCTCATTATTTTTCCAGCACGAAGACATGGGCTCTTGACATATTCGCTCATGGATATACGTTCATTCATAGGCCTGAGACTTGTTCTCCGACAATGCTTGAGATGGTGACATTTAGTTCCATCTTGCTAAAAATTTTTAAAAATAATAATAACAAAACTTTCTCGCTTCATCGCTTATTAATTCAACAAATTTAAATTATGTGAGTCGTCTAAAATTACTTAAAGCTTTGACACTTCTAGCTGTTAAGTTCTAGTTGATCCATGTATGATCATTATATTAACAACTTTGAATCCAAGGACATATGTTGGGGAACAGTACATGCACTTTCCTTCTGAGCGTCACTTCATATCTGATGGCAAGGGCCTCACTATCCAGTGAGAGCACAATGAGGCGATGAGAGCTGCACTTCCCTAAGGTTCGAGGTCATTGTTTCCAAGTTCTCTGAAGTAGAGATTTTTGTGTTTCTCTCGATCGGCCACCTTACTGAAAATTCATGGCGCACAATTAGTGGATCAAAGATAAGCTAATTTGCAGGCAAGTGCCTTGACCTCAAATAATCACTAATTGCTGTTTCTTATACATTTAAACAAAACAAAGGACGCTCACCATCTCTGAAGTCATAGCAGATCTTCTGAAAACAGGAAACCCTTGCCATCACTAGTCTCTCCTGGTTAATACTACACAAAGTACTTACAGAGATTGAACATGAAACAGGTTTTCTCTAATTTCAACCTCAATATGCTACAAGTAATTAGGCTATCATATCCTTCTATTCAAGTGCAATTAATTGGCATTACTACTATTACTAGACTTTTATCACTTATACTACTACCTCACTACTACTTCTACCAAGTATTACACTCACGCTAAGCCTTTAATTACATCTGTGTCATGTATTGTTTGTACGTAGCAAGACCACTTATCAAGCGGTTAATTCAGTATACACACTAAGTCAGGACGTACTGTGGACAGACACATGGTCTGCCGTAAGGAGTGGTCACGATGGGTTCCAGAGGCACGACGGAGGACTCGGATTTAGGAAATGGACGACTCGAATTAGAAAATTTGTGGGCGCAAATCTAGTGAAGAAGTTGCGGAAGACCACTCCGTGTATCAGAGGAGAGCCTCCAGATTGACAAGCCTACCATGCATGCAAGATAATACGGATAGGATGGTCAGTAGAGAACAACAATTAGATACGCCGTCCTCCAAGGAGCAGCTAAACCAGCCACCCCTCCTCGATGCGAATTGCAGGCAGAAACACCATGCGGGAACCTCGTTGCCCCTAGAGCTCGCTGGAATTCGTAGGGATGGAAGACGCCAACAACGAAACAGCAGGGTTTGGCACACAGTATCACCTCTGCAGACGATGGGTGCAGAGAATCGGCATACTGCAGAACTCTCATTAGGCAATCAACTCAATGCAGGAATTTCCGACCCTTGAAGACTTCAACTAGACGTATGAACAGGAGCATCTCACACTACGCAACAAGGGAAACAAAAACATGAGGAACAAGCGGCTGCCAACAGGAAACACTGAGGCAAACGCAATCGCAGACGAGATTCTACACGAGCCCACCTCCGCCGGCATAACACGGCAACACAGGTAACTCCTTGCCGGCACAGCCAATATGAGGCTGTGCCTACACTCACCAGCAGATGCCGGCTACCCAACTTGGCTTACAGCAATAGGACACGGTGTGCACAAGTGAAGAAATACAACCCTCAGCAGTCCCCACAGATTACAACAGCCCAGATAAAATATCACTGCTTGATCACCGACACGAGGACCACAACAGGGAGGATCTCTTAACACTCATCAAGGCAGACACGGATATTTTCTGCACACATGATACCTCCACGGACAACAGAGCATGTTCCGGCCAGATGGTCAAGAACACTCCTGAAGGGTAAAGTTATGGGTACTGACAGAGGAGGAGACAGTGGATACCATGAATCTGCACTTTATCAGAGCGGGACAGAGCCCAGTCTCCAGCTCAGGAAACAAGGTGAGTTGGAGTAACTCTGTACCGATCAAGGTCGATTATTGAGGGCACACTACTGTCGGGACAGTGCTTGAGCCAGCATTATGCTGCATACAATGAGATCATTCTCTTCAGGAGCACAGAGATGGGTTATTCAAGCTTAAGACCCGTGCCAAGAACCCTGATTCTTGGCGAACAATATACATTAACATATGTTGTTTGTAACTGCTTGACAAAGCTCTGGAGAGCGAAACGTTGGCTTGCCACAATAAAAATGTCAACATTTTTGCACTTGTGTCCTTTTAATTTACACTCGAGTTTGGATATGGCAATGGAAAATCTCTTTTATCTCACCTGTTCATAGTAACCTATTACATGGATTTTTTTCAACAAGGATGCTTAACACAATCCTCCTAATAGAGCTATATGGTTTCAGATATGTTGATGATATTTTGGGTCTTTTGGCCCTAGAATGTAGATATTAAATCATATCCTTGCGATAAATTAATTGCTTAGCCCGATATTTATAACTCTTACTGTTTGAGTTTGAGGAAATAACTCATTCCTTTTCTAGATGTTTTAATTATTAGGGTAATAATGAATTCTCAATTTAAAATTTACAGAAAACCCTACAATTAAACTGTTCCTATGTACACTATTATTCTCTACATCAAGATAAACATTAAACTGTCGGTTTTCTATCAAAGTTTTTGAGTACTTTGCGTATTTGTTGTCTCAGTCCAAGAGTTTCATAAATGAAGAAACATCCAAAAATATATAAAAGCTCATGATCTGAAATACCCAAGAAACGAAATGATAAAATCTTTTAAAATGCGAGGAGAATAAGTTTTTTACAATCCAAAAAGGGTCAACCAACCTTATTCAACTAAAAATATGTGGTTCTCCTATATCTTGAAAACTTGGTTATATGCCTTCTTTCTAAGACTTTTAATATTAAAGTTGTATTAAAAATCTTGATACAGTAAAAAAACTTTAGATAAGCATTCCCCAAAAATGCTGACAAGATGTAGTCTATAAAGAATTCTTTGTAAAATTTGCGATAAAGTTTATACGGTCGAACTGGTAAAAGTCTCGAACTAAATAAAACAACAATAAATATTGCATTAGACTGGACAGAATTTCCAAATGCTCTATTTATTCATGTTGAGGAGAATATCCCATCCTAATTGATTTTCAAAAAATTGAGAAATTGTATCAAGCAAGTCCATGGTTGACAGAAATATATTGAATCTTGTTTCAATAAAAAGCAGTTTTGAAATAATATGAATATTCCTTAGATTGCGTCTATATCGTATAAATTAGATTCATTTATTAATTAATAAACTTTGGTTAGAGTTAATAATACATTGGACATATAATAAACCTTATTTCTTGGGATAGAAAATTTGATTAGTGGATGTCGTGAGGGACCTGTCTAGTTGGACAGGGACCTACTGCTGTGTTCTCTTTTTCTTATGAGTCCGGTATTGTCTCGCGTCAGGTGTTTCTTAGTTGTGGGATTTGACTGGAGGTCGTGGTTCCCTAAGCCCATTTAATTGCCTTCCTATGTTGTTTTACTTTCATAGTTCTTGACTATGTGAGTTTGTCGACGAAAGCGCTTGGATTTTCACTACTTTGTCACGTGGTAGTTTTGCATAATTTAAAATCACCTGTTTACTGTGATCTTATTGCATATATATAATATATATATATATATATATATATTATATATATATATTATATATATTATATGTCTGTGCCGAATAGGCAGAACTGCGATCTTGGCTTAAATTGCAATCGCTCATCTTGCCATATAGGACAAGTGGAAATTTGTGTATGAAATTAAATTTCGCCAACGTCACCCTAAATTCATTTCTGAACCGAACGGAAAAAAATATTTTCACTTGTTTTGTTCTAGTATTAAAATTATTGTAAACAAAATCTAATATATATTTAGCTGGATTAGGCCTAAAATAATTGCGCTTGTTATAATAAGGTTAAGGTAGTTTTCTAAGTTCCTTTTTTGTGCAACATTATAATTTTTCTACATCAAATTAATTGATAAACTGTATATATTTAAACGTGTAAGGGCAGATTATTTTAGATTGGACTTAATTTTAAATGAGTTCTTGCTAATTCACCAGTTTTACCTATTCGGCACTGCACTCGGGAATATATATATATATATATTATATATATCATATATAAATATATATATATTATATATATTTATAACTATTTATATATATATATATTTATATTATATATATAATATATATATATATACATACATAATATTTATATATTTATATATATTATATAATATATATATATACATATATATATATATAATTTATTATAATAATAATATATATTATATATAGATAGATAGTTAGATTGATAGATAGATAGATATATTGCAACTACTGTGAAATAGAGTAGTGAACTTCCAGGCCTTTCATTATTTCTCACTAAAGCGCTTGATAGTTCACTATGTGCAACGCATCTGGGTTATGAATGAGGTTCATGTGTGCGCTATTTATATGCATCAGGCCAAGTTTTTATTTTTCTTTTGTTCTGGCTAAACTCTGGCTTACATAATATATGTGGCCATTACTGTGATTAGTTAAGCCTTCACCATTACTGAGTAGTTAAGCCTATTATCATTATTTTAAATAACGTGCAAAACAATTCCTGAAACTTTGCGTGTCTGCAGCTAAGTAATGTTTGTAAATTTATTATAAAGCATGAAGCTCGTTGAAGGCTGATGGCTGTGTGTCGTGTTACTGATAAAATTAATGGTTGTATTTTGTTGGAGTAGACTTGATGATGTGCCTGTTTGCCAGCTGGACCTTGTTAGTTATTTGATTGTACTGGCGCTGACTTGATGGTTCGTGTTGAATGAAGTATTCTGCTGACATTGGATACTTGTGTTTGTGTTGGGATTGACAATAATGGCAGTGTGCTGTCGTGTTTACAGTTTACTTTATGTTGTGAGTCATGTCATGAGATGATACTGTGTGTTGTGTTTAAACTGGCCTTGATGATTGTATACTTTATGTAGTGTCGCAGACAGCTTGATGTCTAAGTGTTGTCATGATGCAGCTGACATTATATAGAATCGTGTTGTCATTTTTGTAGCTTGTGGAGAAATTTTATCCAGGAGGGGGGTGGTATCAGCCCCTTCAGGACCCTTCACGCCCCGTTCAGCCCTGAGGGGGCCCAGCCCTCTCAGTCAGGGGCAAGCACTCTTGTTTTTACTGCTTACAGCGAGTAATTGATCCCAGATGCCTGTACCAGTATGCGGACGTGGCTCGACGATCTTACGTCCTGTGTTGCAAAGTGTAGCTTATTAAAAGACAGTTCTTCGCTTACCTTAGCAGGACAATTAAGGAAATCCTACTCCACTTTTATTTACCCGGTGTTAAAGATAGTGTACATTGTAGTCTATGCTTTAAGACAGCAAGAACAAAACATTTGCTTTGCTTCATCGAGGAAGGTCGGCAAGGAAGCAAAAGGTATCTAGGTCAGCTTTTCCCTTCATGTAGGGGAAGTGACGGGTGGGGCGTTGTGCGTCTTGAGGATTACTTTTTGACTCTACTGAGAGTGGGACAACGCGCAGGATAATCAACAAGAACGATCTGGTGCGTTAGTGTGAAACAAAGTGTCTCACAAAAACACGATTAAAAACACTTATCAGAGATGTCGTGAATCAACTTCTTAGTGATATTGTGACTTGAACTATTATTGATCGAACAGTTTGTAACAATGAGTGTTGCAATCCAACCTGAGTGTAGTGCGACATTCTTCAATAAGAATACATTCTTCAATCAACTCAACGATATCCGGGCGTAATTACGGGTCAGATTCATATACCATGGTAAGTGTTTTCAAAGCGGATGTACTTCTATTGATCTGCACAGTTCACGTTATAAAGTCGTGAGTTAGTCAATTATCATTAAACTCCGATGATATGCGGACCTTTGGGTCACACACGTAGTTTGTCAGCAATCAGTGAATGAATATATGATGCTGACATAAACACGCCCATAGGGGTAATTTATTGTTTACAAAATTTATAACTCAATTTCAGCCCGTTGAGGAATGACTTTCGACAGCTTCTCAAGACTCATCTGCTCAGGGGCGGCTGTGGCAAGGCGTGAGCTGTCTATCTAAGTTATGTTCTCCCTTACATAATGTATTAGCTTAGCTGGTAATACCATTTCTCAACATTTTTGTTCGTGCTCGAACGGATAAGGCTACACTGTGGTCCATAAATTGTTGTTATACAGTGTATAAATTACCTTTTGAGCAAATGGTCCTTCGGAAAAAAGCTGTAAAACTAGTGTTTTTACATTATAATCAGTATATAGGAGTCCGCCTCCAGACTCAATCCACAGAGATGGGCAGCCAAAAAGAAAAACGGGCGCTCACCAGCGTTCACCCAAAGAAAGGGAACTGGGTGATCACCCAACAAGAATATCGGTGGGATGCCCACCTGCATCCACTGCTCCAAGATCGGAAAATCGTGCTACGTCAACAACAAACCCCAATGATGTATCGGTTTATCTGAGTGGTATATACACAGTGTTTATAAGTTTTTAGACAGAAATTAGAGACAAGATTGTTTGTTAAAGTTTGTATTCTTAATATGATATTCCTGTTATTAATGGAAACTTATATATAATGTGTAAGCTTTCATATATATATTAACAGTGACATTTATATATGTGTAGTACATATTATATGTGATTTACCGTTATACAAGTTAGTGAACATTTATTGGTATAGTGAATGAAGTGGATAACATCGTATTTACGATTAATCATGGGTCTGGCTGACACAGCCAAAGTCAGAAGCCATAAACACCCGCCACAGTGTACACTGTACCCTTCAGGGTCATTGACCTGAGGTTAAGATTAGTAGGTCAGTAGTGTCTGGACTAGATTATTGATGACTTAGATAACAAAAAATCCAGGTGTTCGTATAGCAGTACAGTGTTTTTTAAAAAAACACTCTACAGTGTGGCACTGGATATTTCTCAGTTTACCATTAAAATGGCTTGTTGAAAACTCAGTTTCAGTCTTTACAGGACTAAGATTTTCACAATTAGAAATAATCTAATTCAGTCTGTTATAGATTAATCAAGATACAAACCCTAGTAATTTGGATGATTCTGAGGTCAAATTTGAATTACTCTACACCAACGTCAGGAAATAATTAATTCAGACTTTATCACATTATGAAAATAAATTTCTTGAATTTCTTGAATGTTTTGGATAATTTTAGTAAATCAACAATTATGGGTGGACAGAAGTTAGTACAGGGGCTATCTGCCGCAATACTCTGTTCCAGAGGACCTTCTGTAACTAGTGATCAATACACCTGTTACACCTGTAAAACAAACAAGTGAGTCAAGAAATTCGCGGTAGAACATATCACGAAGTGTTTATAGCGTCTCTGTGTGACTTTCTTCATTGAACATTGAAAGTGCTGAAATATGCAGTGTTATTCAGTGTTCTCCCTGCTGTGGATAATTCCACGAAACTGTGAACAAATGGTGGTACTGAATGACGTAGTGTACAACCCGTATTGCGAGTGATTGCAAAGAACATTCCCAACGTTTGTGGTGAACATTAGTGCAACATTCCCCGAGACACTCAAGTCTTCATTGAGGTCACATGTCGACCTGGTGTCAGCACCAATGACACAGGACTCTAGCTATGAGTTAGGCAGGTTTTATTCCCTTTTCATTTGCTCCAGACACTGCATTGTTAAGGTATATGTAAGTAGAATATTGCCTTTCTCCCTTTAGAGACAATGATGGGAAAAGCATTCACACAAATCCAGTGAGTACCACTACGCATTTCAAATAATTTTGCAATGCTGGATATACGCTTATTTGGGGCAAATTATATGTCAATCAACAGCCTCCGTGGACCCTGAAACAGCATCCTGAAGGGATTTCCAGGGAGCGGCTGCTGGAAATCGTGCTGTTAAAAGATAAGTAAACCTTGTCTTATGTTTATTTTCCTGCAGGAAAGTGTGGTTAACTAATGTGGAGGCAATTCTCCAGAAAGGGGATCTCAGCCCCTTCAGGACTCAGCCCTCCAGAGGGGCTGATAGTCTCTCTTGCTTCGGCTTAAACGGTTTAATTAAATTCATATGCAACTAGCGGCATCACCAGTTCACGGCACTTCACGTTGCAACATAGTGTTTGTAATACGAGTGACAGTGAAATGAGAAAAATGACTCTCTTCACCTTAGCAGGAAAATTACAGGAAAACATTGCATCACTTTACTTACAATGTAAGACAATAATGATCTGTCGTCGATAGTTAGTTAATAAGAAATCGATTGTTTGTAATGAACACTGTGATAATGTTAAGCAAGGAGGGAAATTATGCTGAAGTCAGCAATTAGGAGCACATCTAGGGGGAAGTGTACAGATGAGCTCAGTTTGACGTCAGGAGATGAACGGGAAATGTGTTTCGCACGAGCATTGCCCTAAACAAAGGAACAATAGTGTGCGTTTGACTCTTGTACAATCTCAGAAATTCGCGGTAGAACTAATGACACAGTGAAATGTAACAGGTCTTCCTGTTGTGGAATACCTTGTAGCAAAGAACAAATCTTGATTTAGTGTAGTGTAACAGTGTACGTTGCGGAACATTCCCGATTGAGTGAAAGACAGTGCAACAGTTCGAGAGACACTACTGCTCCAATCAAGTCACCTATTTTTATCATACAATGGTGCTGTCAACACTAGCTCATGCTACAAAGAGCAAGGTAGGTCTCAATCTCTCTCGTTAAACCTAGAAACTGCAGTATTGTGTAGACACAAGGTGACTGAGACTATCCTATAGACGACAGTGAGGTGCAGGCTTCTGAGCCCAAACAAGTAAGCGAAAATCCATTCAGAATTAAGTTACCAGTGTCAGAAATGCTGAAATTTATGCTCCTTTGGGGATATTTACTCGTCACTTGAACTCCCATAGGTCAGGGCTGGGGTTTCCTGATCACATCGGGGAGGCCACCCGGATGCAGCTGCGAGAAGGCCGGATCAGCATTGAAGCTAAGTAGCTTTCATTTATGTGAACTTAGCTTAGTAATATTCCCCAGAGGCCCTAATGGTTGTAATCGAACCGGATATTGGCCACATAATGGTCCAAAAACTTGAAAGACAGTTTACAGGTAATGAAGAACTTAAGTTCCTTCGAAAAATTCTTGAAGACTGGAGTCTTTACAAATATTTGAGTTACTGCACTAAATCAAAGAGAACGGTGAGCTAGAGTGAGCTGCCGCTGCCTCTGGGAAACGGGAATCTGGGTGCTGCATCTTGAGCTGCCATATGCAGCACAGAAAACGGGGCTCCGAGCATTGCTCGCTCACAAATAACAAAAAGGCACAATACCGTGACTGGAAAAAATACACAAATAAGAACATAAGAACATAAGAACGAAGGAACACTGCAGAAGGCCTACTGGCCCATGCGAGGCAGGTCCAAGTCTCCTACCGGCTTAAGCCAATGCACCCAACCTAGTCAGGTCAGGTCACATTGACTTAAGGAGGAACACGGCAACCGACCTGGGAGCACAAGCTATGAGGTCCAACTCACACCCACCCACATCCACTCATGTATTTATCCAACCTATTTTTAAAGCTACACAACGTTCTGGCCTCTATAACTGTACTCGGGAGTTTGTTCCACTCATCCACAACTCTATTACCAAACCAGTACTTTCCTATATCCTTCCTGAATCTGAATTTTTCCAACTTAAAACCATTGCTGCGAGTCCTGTCTAGGCTAGATATTTTCAGCACACTATTTACATCCCCTTTATTTATTCCTGTCTTCCATTTATACACCTCAATCATATCCCCCCTAATTCTACGTCTTTCTAGAGAGTGCAGATTCAGGCCCTTAGTCTATCCTCATAGGGAAGGTTTCTGATACATGGGATCAACTTTGTCATCCTCCTTTGTACATTTTCCAGAGAATTTATATTTATAACCTGCACATAGGAGAGAGGAGCTTACGACGACGTTTTGATCCGACTTGGACCATTTACGAAGTCACACCTGCTTTCACCCACCAACTCAAGTGCGGCGACTCACCAACAGAGTTGCTGAATGTGAAACTCACTACACACAGTGTTTATAGACATAAATTCTCTTATATATTTTAAGAAAGTTTATATTAAATTTAAGCTTTCATACACATTAACAGTGACACTTACATGAATGTATATGTTTGATGTATAATGATTACACGTGTGGTGTGTATAGCTTCATTACTCAGCAGCATCCCAAGTTGAGACAGTATCAACAACCCAGCATCAACAGCCGGCTTCAATCTCCACCCAGATGTACCCTTCAGGGTTGCGGTCACTGGGTCAGTAAGGCACATACAACTGTTCACTGTGGTGGTATATTTCAACATTCGAAATGTTTAAACTTTCCAGTTCAAGATGGCGTCATTGCAAATGCAGTTTCAAGCTTTGCAAACGAAAATTACACAGAAAATGTGTTTGCTGTCTGTGATGGGTTGACTTAAAATGCAAATATTGATTTTGACATGTTAGAAAATAAACTTGATCTACTTTCAAATCGTCTGAAGATCATTAGCTCAGATTATTCATATTACAAAAACGAATTCCTACAGTTAAATCCATCTGAGGATGTACTTCAATAGGTTTTGGGCGCATTTAGTGCTCAACAGGAAATGTGGGGAGAAAGAGATTGCACCTGCCGCAAAATTCTTTCAGAAAGACCTACTGTATTTAGTGGTCAGACACCTTTCACACTTGCCACTACTGGCATACTGCTACCTAGTCTTCCTACACTCTCATTACCTATATTTGAAGATCATGATTATGAAGAATTCATTAATGGTTTACAGTCTTTGGTATATACAAGTACTGATATTGACGACATAACTAAGTTAAATTATTTCCGGTGGTCAAAGGCAATTATCAACAAGCCTTACGGGTCTTGGCACGCATTACTTTGATGCTGTTAAAACCAGGGTTAGACATGCAGTCAGAAACTCGAGCTTGAAGCCACCGAGACATTATTTTTCAGGTTTACAGGTATTCAGGATCACACTAGACAGTAGTCTCAGATATCTAGAGACTCAATATGACATAAATCAATGTGATTGGTTTATCAGTGGTTTTGAACAGGATAAGCTGTCACCACAAACCATTGAACGATTAAATATTATGTTCATTAGCATGAATTAGCATGAAAGCAACTAGAAATGGTGATAAACCTACAAATCCTACTGTGGATAACAAACCTTCAGCTCATCATAAAAAGAGTATACCTACTCCCACTAAATCAAAGAATGGGAAATCCCATGTAGGCACTTATCAAGCTGTGAATGCATCAGACAGTAAAAAGACTGTCACACATAAACGTACTCTAAAATGTGTACTTTGTGATGGATCACATTGGGCACAGTATTGTAGTCAATACACAACAAAGGAGACATGGAAACAACGTACTCAACAGCTGAAACGGTGTTTTAAGTGTTTAGGTGAACACGAGGGTGGTAAATGCTCACTGAAGAAGTGTTTTAAATGCAAGGGTATGCAGCGTACAGGTTTATGCCCAAGCACTTGTGCTGAACAACAGACAACTTCCACAGAAACAGGAAGTCAACAAACATCAGCATTAAACGTGAGAGATAAGTCTACATCGACTGCTCTCCTAATAGCTCGAGTTGAATTATCTAATAAATTATACAAAACCAATGTGCTAACACTATTTGATCAAGGCTCACAAAGGTCCTTCATAAGACAAACAGTGTTGCAGAAACTGAATAAACAACCCTATGCCAAAGTACAGTTAGATATATCTGTTTTTTTTTTCCAAAGTTCTGAGAAACACACATATGATCTAGCCAGAATCACTGTCGGTCTAAGAAACAGAAAAAAGACAGTAGAAATTGTGGTAGTAGATGATTTGCCTAAGTCTGTGCAGATCCAGGGATTAAAAGAAACAGTTGCAGCACTGAAAGCAGCTAAGGTCAAGTTAGCCTGTCCTGACATACAGACGGACACAATTAGTCCAATTGATATAATCATTGGAAGTGATTATTATCACTGTTTTGTGCAAAATATAGTAAGTAAACATGATGTTCACTTGCTGAAAACAGCAGGAGGCCACATGATATGTGGTCCCATTCCTTCTCAAAGTGGGACAGAAGAAACCATACCACAGTTGGGGTTTGAACCCGCGGTCAGTGGGATTTGAACCGCGGGTTCAAACCTCACCCATGGTATATATGGTTTGTTTGAAATCGTGTCATTACGATTTCGTGAGTCATGGGATAGAAACTGATATTGATTCAGTGGAAAATGTACTAGTTACGAGAATAACCGCTGATCATGTACCACAGCAAAAATTATCATTACTGGAAGAAACGAATGAACCAGTTGATAAATTGTGGAATTTAGATGCGATAGGCATTGATGTAAATAAACCAAATAACCAATATTTGGACACTGTCATATATGAAGATATGCAGTACTGGTTTAGGTTACCATGGAAATTAAATCCACATCTGCCTTGCTAGTATCTCATGATTTTCGGACAAATTAAAGCACAAAAACACGAGCTCAGGAAGAATCCAGGGCTGCTCTCTGTCTATGATAATATCATACAGGAACAGTTGGACAATAACTTCATTGAGGAAGTAGTCGAAGACAAGTTGAAGACAGAAGCTCATTATCTCTTGCATCACTGTGTGAGAAAAGATTATGAAACCACTCCACTACGTGTTGTATATAATTGCAGCGCACGTGCTAATAAAGACGTAGTAAGTCTTAATGACTATCTGATAACCGGACCCTCACTAACCGAGAAGCTTGGAAAATCCACATGCTCGTCAAAGTCCTGTGAAAACTTATCGTTTTAAGTCAGTTTTGTTTGGTTCAACATCCTCTCCATTTTTGTTAGAAGCTACTCTAAATACACGTTTGAAGAAATCTGAAAGTCCCTCCAAAGAAACGTTTAATAAAAAATTTTATGTGGACAGTCTTTACGGTACTGAGAATAAAGAGAAGGATTTGAAATCCTTATGCAGAGAAGTTAGCAAGGAGATAATAAAAACAAATATGGCTCTCAGGATGAGAAATATTAATTCATCTCATTTAAGGGAACTTATCAAAGAAGATTTCCTTGAAGCTGAAATTCCTGATTGCAACAACATGCTGGGACTTAATTGGAACACACAAAAAGACACTTTGAGCCTCAAAAGAATAAACAATAAACCATGAAATAGACTAATCAAACGTAGTTTACTGTCAGAGGTATCACAATGTTTTGATCCTCTAGGACTGGTCTCATGAATTACCTTAAAAGGTAAAATACTTATGCAAGATGCATGGAGGCTAAAAATAGGTTGGAATGACATTTTGCCTCTAGAAATGAGTCAAGCATGGGATGAAATATCCATGGAGTTTAAACAACTTCATCAAAGTAAATTTCCCAGACTTATAGGTCAAGAGGAAAACATGTACACATTACATGTGCCCTATGATACGTCAACCAGAGGTTATGGCGCTGTAGCTTACATGAGTAATGCTGAAGGAAGTACACTAATTTCTTCGAAGACCTGGGTAGCACCCTTGAAGGTCAGAACAGTACCACAATTGGAACTGACAGCACTCTTTGTAGGTACAATATTAGCTGTTTATCTCAATAAAATGCTTGATCATCTCACTACTGAAAAAACCGTGATCTGGAGTGATAGTGAAGCAGTTCTCTGGTGGTTACAAAATAACAAGAGTAAGTTGGTCTGTGTACAAAATAGAGTAGCAGAAATATGAGAGATGCAGAGAGACTATCTCTTTCTTCACCTCTCTATCCAAGAGAATCCAGCTGACATGTCATGTGGTGTCCCACGACTGGCTCTCAAATGAAAATAATTGGCCTCAGCAAAAAGTTTACATTATGCCAGAAGAAACAGTCTGCTTGAAATCAGCAGAAATAATCATTTTAAATACAGCAGGCACACCAGAAATATTCATTGATGGGTCTAAATATACATCTCTTTGGGTAAACTCTTAAGAGATACAGTTCTTGTCTTTAATTCATTAAAGGGACAAAACCTAATTATGAATTTCCTTAACCTATTAAATACTGGGTAAATCATATACAGAAACATGTCTTCTGTACAGAGTATATATTTCTGGAAACGCAGGAAAAATCCCCAAAGAAACTTAATATTATCAATTCTTCGGTCTTTATCTTGACTCAGAAAAGATTATAAAATGTCGAGGAAGAATTCATAATTCTTCACTACATAAAGAAGCCATACATCCAATATTGACCCATAAGAATCACTGGATAACAATCCTGATCGTTAATAATGTCCGCAGTAACTTGTTACATGGTGGAGTAGCTGACACACTCTGTCACATACGACAATCATGTTGGATAGCTCAAGGTCGACAAAGTGTGAAAAACATATAAAAAGACTGAATTACTTTTCTTCACTATGATATGCGAGTATATCAGTATCCAGGTCCACCTCCGTGTTCATTCCCCTCTGAGTATGTCATGTCACTCCATTTGATGTGACAAGTGCATATTTTCAGAAGTGTCACTGATTTCCTACGTAATTACTTGAGTGATAAATGTAGATAGTACCAGCTATATTATATATAGGCTCCTTGTTCAGTTAGGCTCCATGGCTAGCTGTGACGTCACAAACCACTCTGATCAGTACGCTGAGGTCAGTGATCACGTGTGGTCATACCTGTCCCAAGCTGTCTGGAACTAGCATGGGGTGTTACCTAGCACCATGGCTTGTTGTAGTGTTTTAAAATCTCATGTTAAAGTGTTGAAAAAGGAGATTCTACTTCTTCAGGAGGAAAATAAGAGGCTGAGGCCTCATCTAGATGGGTTTAGGAGTGATTGTGAGATGGTGGTAGCTGGTGAGGAGGAAAAAGTTACCAGCAATGACTGGGAGAGAGGCAGCTGCTTTAAGTGGCAAGTGGTTCACAATTCAGGAAGAAGGATGATAAGGAAGGTTAATAGAGAAGATGTGAAGGTAGGAAATAGATTCTTTGTTCTCCAGAACGAGTGTACTTCAGTGATTAGTGAGGTTAAAGGTACCACTGACTTCTCTGCTTATCAAGGTAAGAATATTTTGATCGTGGGAGATTCTCAGGTAAGATATATGGACAGAGCTTTTTGTAACAGAAATAGAAAGGTCAGACAGAGGGTGTGTCTCCCAGGAGCTGGTGTTGGTGACATAGTCAGCAGGTTGGATATTATGTCAGGCAAGGGGAACAAGCCCATTATCTGTCTTAGTGCTGGTGGATATGACATTGGGAAGGGCAGGAGACAGGAGCTGCTGGATATGTATAGGTCAGTCACAGAAGTTGTCAGGTCTGAGGGAGGGATCCCACTCATATGTAGCATCTTGCTTAGAAAGGGAGTGGGCAATGAATGGATGTCTAGGGCAATTGGTATAAAATGCTGGCCAGACAGGTACTGCAAGGAACATGCTATTCCATTCATTGATAACTGAGCCATATTCTATGGCAAGCATGATATATATGCAAAGGATGGGGTTCATCTCTCTGGGGCTGGAGTGGTTGCATTAGCCACAGCGATTGAGGGGGGTCATTGATAACTTGTCTAGGACTTTCGATTGATAGATTATAGAGGCATGGGTGTCTACGGGAAACTTCAGCTGCAGTATTAGGGTTGAAACAGCAAATATACCAGGATACCTCGGGATATGTTAAAAGACAAATCAAAATAAGTTGCTAGTAAAAGCAAATCAATTCATAACAAACAAGAGAGATAGAAGGGCAACGAGTGACAGCTCCTTAGGTACTATACAAACAGGGGAGTCTATGAAATAAAATAGATGAGCTAAGTTACTTGCAAGTGTAGTAATATAGATGTTGTTGCTATAACAGAACCTGGTTCAACTGAAACATAGAGAAATGCCCTCGAATGAACATAAATGGTTTAAATATTCATACAGATAGGTCAACAGGAAGGGTGGTGGAGAGGCGATTATGTCATGTTTTGGTATGTATGAGACAATTTAAATGTTGTCTTAGACAAGATATACGATTAGAACATCGGACAAAGAATCTGGCTACAGTTTCTCGAGGTCGTGAAAAGTTAATTTTGGTGTGACTTAAAGCCCCCAAACCTTGATGGGAAAGTTCATAAGCTGCTATAGGACAAATTCATAAGGCATCTAGTACGAAAATGTTGTTTTAATGGAATTTTTAACTTACACAAATTGATTGAACAATGTGCAGGAAATCCTAATCTAGTGACTTTCTTGATACGGCTCAGGATTGCTTTTTAAAACGGTTTGCGACAGATTCAACTAGAGGAAAGAATCTACTTGACTTGGTTCTTGCCAAAAAAGAATCACTAGTTAATAATCTTGATTTAAATGATGAGCTAGAGGAAATGAGCACAAATCATTTAGTTTCAATATATCATGGAATTACCCAGATAACTACAATCAATCTCTGTCCCAGACTTTTGCTTGGCCAATTTCATGGGACTAAAAAATTACCGGGGTGGGCTAAATTGGGATGTAATAAACTATGGTCAGGTAGGTGGTCTTGGTTGCAATATGACGTATTTCAGAGCATAGATCTAGCTGCCCAGACAACCTTTGTTCCGAGTAGGGAAATTAGATCTAAAAAAAATTAATCCCAAATGGATGAACAGTAATTAAAACATCTCACTGGTAAAAAGAGAGGCATATATAGGCGAAATGAAAAGGGGGGAGGGGCAGTTAAGAAATCAGTAAAATTTAAAAAGAGAAATAAAAAAAAGGAATAAGAAAAGCAAAAGAGATTATAAGGCTAAGGTCACAAAGGATTCGAAGACTAGCCCAAAAGGGTTCTTTCAGGTATACAGAAGTAAGATTAGGGACAAGATGGGCCCACTAAAGAGTAACTCCTGTCAGATCACTGACAGTGATAAGGATATGTGTGAAATTCTCAGTTTTTTACTTCCTCTCAGTTTTTACTCAGGAAATACTAGCGAAATTCCAGAAATCATAGATTACGTGGAACAGGACGATAATAAACTATGCACAATTGTGTTAACTAGTGACATGGCCCACAGACAAATAAAGAAATTAAAAGCTAACAAATCCCCAGGCCCGATGAACTGTTTGCAAAGGTGTTAAAGGAATGTCAAAAGGAACTTTGCATACCTTTGGGTAATCTTTTCAACAATATCACTACAAACTGACAAGTGCCTGGCAAGTTGAAAATGGCAAATGTTTAAAACCTATTTACTACGCAGGGGACAGGTCCTTAACTTCGAGCTATAGACCAATAAGCCTTACCTACATAGCAGGAAAAATTATGGGAAACAATAATTACCGAAGCAATTCGTACCCATCTCCGAAAGGCATAAATTGATTAATGAAACCAGCATGATTTTAAAAAAGGGGCGTTCCTGTCTTAGAATTTACTAACTGCTTCACTAAGGTATTTGGGAGGTAGATCATGGTAATTGAATATGATATTGTGTGTATGGACTTCAGTAAGGCTTTTGATAGGTTCCACATCAGAGGCTATTAAGAAACTTAAGGCACACGTAATAGGAGGAGAATTTTTTCCAGGGTAAAAGGGAATGGTTGACGAATAGGCAGCAGAGAGTTTGCATAAATGGGGAGAAATCAAATGGGGGGCACTTCACAAGCTGTGTTCCACAGGAGTCAGTGTTGGACCCCATGTTGTTTACAATCTACATAAACGACATAGATGAGGGAATAAATAGCGACATAAGCAAATTTGCTGATGACACTAAAATAGGCCGTCCGATTCATTGTAATGAGGACATTAGAGCACTCTAGGGTGATTTGAATAGACTCATGCAGTGTTTGGAGAAGTGGCAGATGCTGTTTAATACAGACAAATGCAATGTTCTAAATTTTGGACGGGAAAAATAACCCTGCCACATATAAACTAAATAATGTAGAGCTTAATATTAGGGAAATTGCGAAAATGATTTAGGAGTTCTGTTAGTATTAATCTAAAACCAAGCAAACAGTGCATTAGAATTTGCAATGAACTAACGAATCCTTGGCTTCATAGCAAGAAGTATAAACAATAGAAGCCCTCAGGTTTTCTTCAACTCTATATATCTTTGGTTAGGCCCTCATTTAGATTATTCTGTGCAGTTTTGGTCACTGTATTACAGAATGGAATAAATGCACTGTAAAACGTACAAAGGAGGATGAGAAAGTTGATCCCATTCTCAGAAATCTTGTTGAGAAATGGTTTACCCAGCTAAGGTTAAAGATTAAATATAGGGGAACTTAGCTTGATAAGACAGCTTTCGCCCACACAGCTGCCCCTGTAGCGAGGTCTTGAGAAGCTGTCGTAGCCATTTTTCAACGGCTGAAAAACATATATATTGAAAATAAATTTCCATAGGGGTATTATGTCAGCATATTTCCAAAACTGATTGCTGACTGGGAAAAATTACTATTGTAGGGTCGATGGCCCCGTAATTTACCGAGTATTGGTTGTTTAATCAAAGTAACAAGATATCCGCTGCACAGCTGACCAATCAATGTTACGATCATTAAACCCTATCTGGGTATTTGTAGCTGACCCATAGTTGCACCCGGTTATCCGTTACTTGAATTTAAGAATGTGTTCCTTGAAGAATGTCGCACTACACTCTGTTGGATCGCAACACTTTTGTTCCCCTGTTCATCAAGGGTTTTTTTAAATTTTTTCACAATCTGTTTTCTAAAGAACCTGATCACACTTCTATGTAAGTGTTTATTGTGTTTACTGAGACACTTGTTCACACTAACACACAGATCAGTGTTCTTTGTGGTTATACCGGCATCAGTGTGATTCCCAGTAGGATCAAAACTAATCTGACCTCACAGCTTCCTATGCCACCGCAATGGGCCCCCAACACATAAAGGAAAGCTGAACCTAGTACCTTTCGCTTCCTTGCCAAATTTCCACTAAAGAAGCAAAGCAAAATGCTTGATTCTTGCGTGTTTTTAAGCATAGACAACAATGTACACTATCTTTACCATGGTAATAAAGTGGGAGCAAGATTTTTCCCTTTAAAGCCTCCAAAGGGTAAGAGATGGACTGTCTCTTAAACTAAACTATTTGCAACACCGGACTGTTACAAGGGGCCGCGGCTGCGTGACCACGTCACAAACCGTACTGCTCTGGGATCAATTTC
>NC_069407.1:70907161-71003543 GCF_026875155.1 Cherax quadricarinatus
TCATTACTACCTTGAAAAAGGATACGATAAAGTGACGGAGCAGGGGTGGCCTGGAGCAACCAGGCATAGACACACCACAACACACACACATCACACACAACACAAAAAAACACACATACACACACACACACACACAAACACACAAACAAAACCACACAACACAAACACACACACACACCACCACACACCACACACACAACACACCACCACACACACCACACACACACACAGTAGGGGACACCGCGTGCGCGAGTCACGCCTTCCGTGCTCCGCGTATATAAGTGTTTTTGAGGGCTGCCCAAGTGTTCAGCAAGGGTTGCTAAGTGTGTTGGGGTAGGGAACAATTCCCTGAAGTGATTTACAATCTGCCTGACCATAAAAAGTGTGGGGAGAGCAACAATTTTGTTAGTGATCTAGAAAGTAAAACGTGGTGGCGCAGTCAGAGCGGGCAGGCTAGTGTGGGTGCTCAGGCGACGTTGCCATGTGTCACCCAAGAAAGATAATAAAGGGAAACAATCGTGTGACAAGTGAAAGAACTACAGTGAATAGGGCGCCTGTGACAAGCGGGGTTCCACAGGGGTCAGTCCTAGGACCTGTGCTGTTTTTGGTATATGTGAATGACATAACGGAAGGGATAGACTCAGAAGTGTCCTTGTTTGCAGATGATGTGAAGTTAATGAGAAGAATCAAATCGGACGAAAATCAGGCAGGACTACAAAGAGACCTGGACAGGCTACAAGCCTGGTCCAGCAACTGGCTCCTTGAGTTTAACCATGCCAAATGCAAAGTCATGAAGATTGGGGAAGGGCAAAGAAGACCGCAGACACAATATAGTCTAGTTTGGCCAAAGACTGCAAACCTCACTCAAGGAAAAAGATCTGGGGGTAAGTAAAAACACCGAGCATATCTCCTGAGGCGCACATCAATCAATAACTGCTGCAGCATACGGGCGTCCCGGCAAACCTAGGATAGCATTCCGATACCTCAGTAAAGGGAAACGTTCAAGACTCTGTATACCTTTACATCAGGCCCATACTGGAGTATGCACACCAGTTTGGAATCCAAACCTGGTAAAGCATGTCAAGAAATTAGAGAAAGTGAAAGGGGTTTTAGCAACAAGATTAGTCCAGAGCAAAGGGGGATTGCCCTACGAAGAAAGGTTGGGGGAAATGGGCCCCTGACGACACTTTTAAAAGAAGGAGGGCCAGGGGAGAAAATGATAACGACATATAAAACATTCGGGAATAGACAAGGTGGCGAAGCGGGTTTTCCAGAGATGGGCCCACAGAAAAAAAGGGGGGTCAAATTTTGTTAGTTGAAGGACTCAGATGAATCAAAGGGATTTTTGGAAAAGTATTTTTCAGTCATAGAGTAGTCAGCCGGGGGGAATAGCTAGGGAAAATGGTTTTGTGGGGCGGGAAAAAAAAAACCAAAAAAAATTTTTGTTTTAAGGGGAGGTATGATAAAGCTCATGGAGCAGTGAGAGAGAGGCCTGTAGCAAATTTAGTAAAAAGGCGGGGCAAGGGGGCTATGAAACGCCCCCGCAAAACCTTTAAATGAGGGGTACAAAAAGGTGAAATTAAAACACAAGGGGACAAACACACAATTATCCTACCACACACACGTACCACTACCACAAAACAAATTTTCCACTACCACAAACCATTTCCATACCCACAACATTACCCCTACCACACATACCTTAAACACACCACACATAAAATTACCCCCTTTCCCAAAAACATTTCCACTACCACAAAAAAACATTACCCTACCACACATTACTTTTCCACTTCCCCCACATACATTATCACTACCACCCACAATTTCCCAAATACCCCCACAACATTCCACTACCACAAATACATTACCCCTACCACACTAAATTACCCCTACCACAAAAAACATTACCACTACCCACATCATTACCCCACCACAATACATTACCCCCTACCACACAAAATTACCATTTCCACACATCGTTATCACTACCACACATACCCTTTTCACTAAACCAAAAAACATTAAACCCCTACCACACAACATTACCCCTACCAACATTTCCATTACCACTACCACACATACATTATCACTACCCCCCACACTTTTCCAACCACACTACATTCCCCCCTTCCCCACACAATACCAACCCACCAAATAAAACATTACCCCAAACCCCACAAAACATTATCACTACCCCACACCCACTTTTCCACTTCCACAATACATTTCCACTACCACACATTCAAATTCCTACACCCACACATTACCACTCCCCACAATACATTACCCTACCACACATACTTTATCATCCCAACACCCCATTACCCTACACACTCATTACACTCCCACAAAATTTTACCACTACCAACAAAAATTACCCCCCCACATCATTACCACTACCCACAAAACCTTACCATACTGCCAACTTATCCTACCAACACACATTACCACAACCACACATACATTACCACTACCACACCCCACATTACCACTACAAAACTCACATTACCACTACGCACTACATTATCACTACACACACACATTACCACTACCACACATACATTACACTACCACACATACATTATCACTACCACACACACATTACCACTACCACACATACATTACCACTACCGCACATACATTACCACTACCGCCGCACACACATACCACTACCACAAACATTACCACTACCCACACATACATTACCACTACCACACACACATTACCACTACCACACACACATTACCACTACCACACACACATTACCACTACCACACACACATTACCACTACCACAGACACATTACCACTACCACAACACATTACACTACCACACACACATATTACCACTACCACACATACATTACCACTACCACACACACATTACCACTACCACACACACATTACACTACACAACAATATCCACTACCACACACACATTACCACTACCACACACACATTACCACTAACAAGACATACATTATCACTACCACACATACATTACCACTACCACACATACATTACCACTGCCACACATACATTATCACTACCACACATACATTACCACTACCACACATACATTACCACTGCCACACATACATTATCACTAACACACATACATTACCACTGCCACACATACATTATCACTACCACACATACATTACCATGCCACACATACATTATCACTACCACACACTATTTACCACTACCACAAACACATTATCACTATCACACACACATTACCACTACAACACATACATTACCACTACCACACATACATTATCACTACCACACCACAACATCACTATCACACATACATTCCACTACCACACACACATTGCTACTACCACATATACATTACCATTACCACATACATATTACCATACACACAAACATTACCACTACCACACAAACATTACCACTACCATATATACATTACCACATACCACGCAAACATTATCCACTACCCACAATACATTACCACTACCATATATACATTACCACTACCACATATACATTACCACATACAAATATACATTACCACTACCACATATACATTACCACTACCACAATATACCTTTCCACTACCACAATACAATACCACTACCACACACACATTACCACTACTGCACATACATTATCACTACCAAACACACAATATACCACTACCACACAAAACATTACCACTACCACACAAACATTACCACTACCACACAACATTACCACTACCACAAAACATTACCACTGCCACACAAACATTACCACTACCACACAAACATACCACTACCACACAAACATTACCACTACCACACAAACATTACCACTACCACACAAACATTACCACTACCACACAAAACATTACCACTACCACACAAACATTACCACTACCACACAAACATTACCACTACCACACAAACATTACCACTACCACACAAACATTACCACTACCACATATACATTACCACTACCAACCACAAACATTACCACTACCACACAAACTTACCACTACCACACACAAACATTACCAACTACCACACAAACATTACCACTACCACACAAACATTACCACTACCACATATACATTACCACTACCACATACACATTACCACTACCACACAAACATTACCACTACCACACAAACATTACCACTACCACATATACATTACCACTACCACACAAACATTACCACTACCACAAACATTACACACTACCACATACAAACATTACCACTACCACACAAACATTACCACTACCACATATACATTACCACTGCCACAAAAAACATTACCACTACCACACAAACATTACCACTACCACACAAAACATTACCACTACCACACAAACATTACCACTACCACATATACATTATCACTACCACACAAACATTACCACTACCACAAAACATATACCACTACCACAACAACATTACCACTACCACACAACCATTACCACTACCACACAAACATTACCACTACCACATATACATTATCACTACCACACAAACATTACCACTACCACACAACAACCACTACCACACAAACATTACCACTACCACACAAACATTACCACTACCACACAAACATTACCACTACCACACAAACATTACCCACTACCACACAAACATTACCACTACCACACAAACATTACCACTACCACACAAACATTACCACTACCCACACAAACATTACCACTACCACACAAACATTACCACTACCACATATACATTACCACTACCACATATACATTACCACTACCACACATACATTACCACTACCACACATACATTACCACTACCACACAAACATTACCACTACCACACAAACATTACCACTACCACACAAACATTACCACTACCACACAAACATTACCACTACCACACAACATTACCACTACCACACAAACATTACCACTTACCACACAAACATTACCACTACCACACAAACATTACCACTACCACACAAACATTATCACTACCACACATACATTACCACTACCACATATACATTACCACTACCACACAAACATTACCACTACACACATACATTACCACTACCACATATACATTACCACTACCTACACAAACATTACCACTGCCACACAAACATTACCACTACCACACATAACTTACCACTACCACACCAAGCATACCACTAACCACACATACATTACCACTACCACATATACATTACCACTACCCACACAAACATTACCACTACCACACAAACATTACCACTACCACACATACATTACCACTACCACATAATACATTACCACTACCACACAAACATTACCACTACCACACAAATATTACCACTACCACCACAGGTAAATTCACAAAATAATGTCAATTTTTTTTGCCTTGTTTTGTAAGTGCATTCATTCATGCACAGAACTTCTTAAATCATGAGAAAATGAATTAAAATTGTGACCGTTTCTTTTATCATTTACTAAATTTAACAGAGTCATGAAATTTAGACAAAAAAGGTCAGTAACAGCCGTAGGTGCGAGTATAATCGAGTGGTCAGCTCACCTTTAGTTTATGGCTCATGGCTTGGTGGTAGCGTCTGCGGATTAAATCTGAGGGATCTGTCTTCGATCCTAGAACAGGTGGAGATGCTGGTCATGCTTCAGGGCACAGTTTATCCCGGTTCACCCAGCAGTAAGTAGGCTTTAGTGGTTAACCGAGTGTTGAAGGTTGAGTACAAATTGAAATGTACCACATTAATTTAGATTGCTCATATTCTTGTTCTCTTTGTTGTTGTAGCTTTTATTGTTGTTACATTAGTATCACAACAATGCTATATCAATAGCATAACAATGCTGTATCAGCATCACAATAATACTACACCAGTATCATAACAATGCTACACCAGCATCAAAACACTGCTACGCCAGTATCACAACAATGCTACACCAGTATCATAACAATGCTACACAAGTACCATAACAATGCTACACAAGTACCATAACAATGCTACACCAGTATCATAACAATGCTACACCAGTATCATAACAATGCTACACCAGTATCATAACAATGCTACACCAGTATCATAACAATGCTACAGAGGTATCATAACAATGCTACACCAGTATCATAACATGCTACACAAGTACCATAACAATGGCTACACCAGTATCATAACAATGCTACACCAGTATCATAACAATGCTACAACCAGTATCATAACAATGCTGCACCAGTAATCATAACAAATGCTACACCAGTATCATAACAATGCTACACCAGTACATAAACAATTCTACACCAGTATCATAAAAATTCTACACCATTTTCATAACAATGCTACACCATATCATAACAATGTAAAACCTGTATAAAAAAATTTCTACCCCAGTATCATAACAATGCTGCCCATTTATAATAACATGCTAGGGCCAGCATCATAAAAATGTCCACCAGTACCCAAAAAAATGCTACACCAGTATCATAACAATTTTACTCCCGTTCATAACAATGCTAAAACCAGAAATAAAAAACAATGCTACCCAGTATCAAAAAAATTTGCTACCCATATCTAAAAAGGGCAACCCATATCAAAAAAAATTCTACAAGTATCATAAAAATTCTACACCAGTATCAAAACCCAATTTGCTCCCCAGTATCAAAACCCCTGCGGAAACCCAGTTAAAATACCCAAATGCTACGAAAAGCATCAAAACCCAAATTGCTACCCAGTATCATACAATGCTACTCCAGTAACATAACAATCTACCCCGTACATAAACAATGCTAAAACCAGTACACAAAAATGCTACTCCAGTTCTTTAACAATGCTAAAAACCATTCATAACCCCTGCTAAACCCATTTATAAAAAATGCTCCCACCATTATTTTAAACAATGCAAACACTATCATGTGGGAGTTCGACACTGGATTAGGTAAAAAAATACTCACTAGGTGGTAGAAGGGTAAAATTACAGACAAGGTGATTAGCCCCCTTACAGCCCTACCCTAGTCTCTCTGCTCTTTTCTCTTTTACAACTGACTGATGGCCCCCAAAACATCCCCATATTTAGGGGTTTTTGGGAATACTCCCCGGGGTCAGCGCAATATGAATAACAGTGACCAGGCAGAGAGGGTTTGGCGTGAGTCAACGGGCCACAGGGGTTTTACTGGAACTGGTTACTATCCCTGAGAGCTGGGGCGACGCAAACGAAATTGTGGGCCCCCCAACAACTAATACAAAACAGAGTTTGGCATGTGTACGGCTTGGGCTGATTCTATACAATGTAAAAGTCCCCAAAAACAATTAAACATTATAACATAATAAGTTGGAACATTGGAAGGGAAAGTTACTAACTGAAATTTTAATCCAATAAAAGGTAAAATTTATAGCAAATTTAAAAAACCCAACAAATTAACATCAAACCCTCAACGTTGGATTAAAAGTAAATTAAAAAAAAAAATTTTGACGACCCTTTCTGTATTCATGTGATCAGGGAAATTCCCTGAGGAAGGAAAATATAAAAAGAAAGAGTTTTTTAACAGAAAGGCGATTGGGTTTCCCATTTCAAATCTAAAACGTTAACTCCAGAATGCGGGGGAGAACATGCACAAAAAAAAAAAATTTTGAAATACTGAAAAGTTGATACTGTAATTATTCTCTATACAGGTTATTTACTTTTAACCCCCAAAACCTCCCTGGGGGTAAAAAAGGACTTTATGCAGAATGGGTGTCATCTCTGGGAGGGATCAAACTCTGTAGCTTTGGCTAACCCCAATCTGTCTTTTTGAGGAAAAACTAAATTTGGATGTTACAAAATGTACTTGAGGATTTCTAAATCCCTGCCCTTTGTACGTAGGGAAAAAGGGACATTCAGGTTGATCGTCTGACTGAGAATCAGAGGAAGAGGTACAGGATCAGGGGGTTGAAGATTCGGTCACATTATTTCGGGGGTTTAGGAACACCCTTTCTTTCACATACTAATTTCATATGTTTCCAAATGGATTCTTTATACTGACCAGTACAAAATCTTTTCCCCCCTTTTAAAAACTTATTACCAGTGATATGTTAAAACAACCCCCAAATAAGGGGCCAACAAACTTTTGATCAAGCTTTGGCTTTTGGGCAGACGTTTTTTTAAAAGTTAACAGCATAACTCTCAAACCCTCTTTGATTTTGGTTTGGTTTTTCTCGAGTGTTTGCGACTCTTTTTTAAATTCTGCTGTTGATTTATAAATTTTTTTCAGGATTTTTCTAAAAACACTTTGAGCTAAGCTGGTACAGTTGCTATGAAATAAATGGGGTTGAAATTTTGGGTTTGGGGATTAGAATATAAAAACTCAAAAGGCAAACGTTTATCTACACCATAAAATGCAAAATTGGGGGAGTGTCCCCTTTTAAAAACTTGAAAGGGGAAAATTTTTATAGCACACGCACTTTCAGGTTTTAATTCACCCAAGTTTCACTTTTGGGGAAATTGGGATAGGGGCTCTCAAAAACATCAAGTACTTTCTTATGGTTCGTTCCGCAAACCCCCAATGCGGGGCAGGATGATGAGGAACAATGGTGGATTTAGAGATCTTGTAAAAGGGGTGCACAAATTTTAAAGGGAATTCATTACAGAATTCCCTTTCCTTTAAAATCTGTTACTGGGGACCTTGGGGGTTTGGAAATGCCGGGAATAATGCGTTTTTTTAAAGTTTTAAAGCTACTGTCTCGGCAGTCTTTCTGCAATGGGAATAACTCACAATATCGGGTTAAAAGGGGTCTACCATAAACACACAGATTTTTGGGTTCCTTGGGGGAACATTGGAAATTATTTTTAACAAATCTAGCGCAACTTTTTTCCCAAACGGTTGGGCTAGTAGTTGGATATATTTGGGTTTGGGGGATTAGGCCCATTAGCTTTCCCTTTATGTTGCATGCAGACACTACATTTTTTAACATACTCAAAATATCAGTTGCCAAACGAGGCCAAAAGTATTTAAAATCGGGGTTGGGGTTTTACTAAAACGACCCCATACCAGGGGGGTGCAACACCGGTACTTTGTGAATAGCTGAAAGGGGGCTACTTTCACTATGACTGGGGAAATTTACTAACGGGGTTATACTCTTCGCTAGGAGTACCCAACTGGGGCTGTTCGATACAGAAAATTCTTGGTTCTTTCAAAGTACTGAGGGTGGGTGGTTTTCCCAGTCAGAAAAATTTTTCTTCCTGAAGCAGGAATCAAAATCACATCAGACCACATGGGATCGGTTCGTTGAGCATTCTTTACTTTCAGCACAAAATGGTGGGTCTGCATTATTTTCCTAAAAAATTGTCGCGAAAAGGCATCTGCGTACATTTGACTTGCCAGGTAAATCCCTCAAAGGTGGGGTTTTGAATTTTGGGAAATAGTCAAGGTCCTTTCGGCAAAACCTTTTAAATAGGTTTTTTTGTTTGGAAAAAGGGGTTTTCAGGGGAGCATGGCCCGTCAAGACATGAACAAGTACTGAAAAATAATTGGGAAAAGTGTTTTAAAGCCAAATTTGCTAAACCCTTCTTGCTAAATTACTGATAATTACGTTGGGGCCCTTTTGAAAGGGACTCGGCTACAAATGCAATTGGTTTTTATTGCCATGGGTCTTCTGATTAGTCGGCACCAAATGCCAATTGAACAAGCATCATTTTCCCGATAGGGGGGTTTAGAAAAATCGGAAAATTTTTCCAAAATTGGAGCAGTTGTTAGCTTTTTTTTTAGATTTTTGGAAAATGCCCCCTTTTTGGGAAAAGGCCCCAAACAAAAGGAGCTCTTTCTTAAGCAACTCAGTTAGAGGCGGGTATGGAAGAAAAATTGGCAAGGAAAGATTTTAAAAACCTGCCCTGGGGCCCAAAAAGGGAAATTTTAAAGGGGCCCCGCAGTTTTGGGATTTGGAAAAAATTTTAGTACGAGTTACTTTATTTTGGGGTCAGTGGGTAACCCCTCTAGGGTGACAACGGGGCCCAAGAAACTTAATTTCTGATCTAAAAAATTGACATTTAGACAGTTTGATTTTTAAATTGGTTTTTTTAAAGCTTACCAAAAGTACTCCATTAAAGTCTTTTTCAAGGTTTTACCCAAAACGTTTTTTAGACATGACATTATTTTTCCCATCTAAGTACCCCAAATAAGGCATTACCAAATGAGACCTCTAAAGATTTTAGTCATGACCCTTTTAAACGTGATGGGGGGGAAAGGGATGTAATCCAAACGCCATCGGAGGAGTGATAATGACCTGTAGGAGTGGAGAATGCAGTTGCTCTTGGCTGTCCTGTGAAGAGGGTTTGGGCCAAAAACCCCTTGAAAACAAAATCTGGGGTTTAAAAAGGGACTTGGGTTATCCCCGATATTCGTAAAAGAAACCCGGTACGGGGAAAGGGGAAAGCGATCTGGAATTTTTTTTCGTTTTAAAACCTTCCCAAAAGTAAATCACTGGGCCCCAAGTACCACCCTTCTTGGGTTATAGTATAAAGGGGTTGCTTTCCCAAGGGGAATTGTTTTATTGGGCAATAACCCACATAAAGGGCATTTGATTGGAAAAAATTTCCCTTTGTGCCCGCAACTTGTGAATGAGGAAATTTCTTTACGCAGGTATGTAGATAGGTCTATCCCGGGGGTTCAAGGGGAATACAGGGGAAAACAAAAAGTTCGTTTTTACCCATCTTCTCACCTGGTAAAGCAATGGCTTTTGGGAACGTTTGTTCAACAGAGTCAACAAACGTTGGGACTTCATCTGGGAAGTCAGGGGGACTAAGTCTTTCTCCTAAACTGGTGGAACAAAATGACCCAGTGAAGTGGATGAGGTCCCCCCGGCAGAAATAGCCCCCCAAACCCATGGTCAGGTGACAATTTCATCCTCTACCTGAACAGGGAAAGGGATATTGAACAAGGTCAACAAGTTGGGAAATTTGCTCTGAGGCAACACGGTGCCCAAGAAGTTTTGGCCGGGGAAAAAAAGGATTTACAATCTTTTCCCAACATGTAAGGATGGTTCAAAAAATTTAGTCCTTTTATTTTGGGCAAATCACTGTAAATAGGACGTTATCACCTTTCGGGAAACACTGGGGAAAAACCAACAGACACTTAAGTGAGAGCACTAGCCGCAAAAAGAGAGTTTTCCCCGGGAGACGGCATGTGGAAAATCAACAAGAGATGGCATTTTCTAGTTGCAAGTAAATTTTTTTTCCGACAAGGGCTTTCCCCCGTGGAGAAACTACTACTCGAACTAGGGAGTCATTGCAGGGATTTTTTTGTTTCACCAAAAGGGGAATCCCGAGTGTTCCCCGGACACTTGAGGCATGGAATATTCCCGCAAGTCTGACGGTTTTAGGGGGGAACAAATGTGGGAGTGGACCGAAATTAACCCGGCCTGACCGCTTGGGTACCTAATGGGGAAAGTATTAGCTTGTAAGGGCTTAATCCGTCATCATACTCTGGGAGCAGTTTTAAAAAGATTTCTGATCCCCCCTGGTAACCCCAGAATGGAAAGATCAAGTCGTCAATTTGGGGGATTTCCATCGATAAGGGTCGAGCACAATGGTAGTCTTTGCATTTGGGAAAAAAATCCCCGTAGAAGGTACCCGGGGGAAAATAAAACTGGTCGACAACAAGGGGAAGGGGAAAGCCCGGTTGGGGGGGAAAGGGCCTTTCCCTGGGGGTAGGGGAAAAGGTTGGGAAGGGGCCCCACCTCGGAACCCCAGGGGGGAAGGGAACCAAACTACTCCACTAAGGGGGGGGGACAAAATGAAATCGGTTCTACGAGAAGGGGCTTTTCGTAACCCCGCTTATCCCTTTAAAAAAACTTTTGACCCAAAATATTGACTTGCGCCACCGAGTCCATGAAAAAAAAAGAACGGGTGCATTTAACAGTGCTTGCATATAGGGGCCCTTTTGGGGTTTATTGGAAAGTTTTTGTCAAACAAAAAAAAATGGGGGTTGTCATCAGAAAAGACTTGTTCTACTTCATCCCCAAAATCATCTTATTTTCAGGACATGTGAAAACACATCATCAGCAGGATTGTCATTCTCGAGATTGGGTTAAGGGTTCAAAAGGGAATTTGTTTAACGGGGGGTGGTGTACTCATTATCCCCACTGTAAACCCTGGGGCGGTTTGACTGGGGCGGGTCGGGAAATTTCCCCCCAATTGGGAAAAACGAGCCCGGTTCTGGTTTTGTTGAGAACTTGGGAAAAATGAGCCCGGGTTTTGGTTATTTTGAGAACCCCCGATATCTGTTTTCCCCTTCCCGGGGTTTTTGCGGTTTTAAAAGGGGCCCAAAAAAAAGCCTGGGGTTTTGGGAAAGGTTATAGAGAGCTTGCACTCCCGATGGTCCCTGTTTCCCTGTATTTTATGAAAGACAGGGAGGGAAAATCTTGGGATACTCTCATCATAAAAGAAAAGTCTCTTAGGGGGAACTTTCAGGACAATTAATTGCAAATATGGCCACGGAAAAAACCCCAGTTTTTTAAACCCAAATCCCCCGACTATGGTTTTTCTGAATTAATATGAATACCGAGGTTTAAAAAAAACGATCTGTACACTGGGTTTTTTGGGGAACCCCTGAATGGTTGACGACCACGATTTGTCTCTGGGGGCGAAACAAAAAGGGGTTTCAGACTGAGGGATATGTGTGGGCAATTTCTTTTGATACAAAGGGGAAAATACCCTGGGGGGGGACAAGGAACGTAAAAAGATTTTTAAAGGGTGTTTAAATGGTTCCACGTCACAGTTGGGGGGAAAGAGCCTCATAAGCACCCCACAGAAACAGGTTCATTAGTTCTTTAAAAACCCCCCAAAAGCCCGCTATTTTAGCAAAAAGGTTCTTTTGAATGGGGTTTTAACCCCTTCGGGAGAAAAGAGATTAATTTGGCACCTTGATAAATGATGAAAAAGGTTTTTTTTCTAAACTAACAGCAAAGCCCCTTTAAGAAAACATTATCATGGGGTGAAACATTCACTATTTTCCCCTTAAGACATATGGAATTTAGCTTTTTATGGGAAAAAGGAAAGAAAAAGAATTTTTTCCTCATATTTTTGACCACTTTTGTAAAATTCCTGAAATCTCGGGATAAACAAGGGTCAAAAAACGTGAAACAGCAGCCCGGGGAAACGAAAAAAAGAGCTTCTTTTGCCAAATTTGATTTAAAAACTTTCCTCAGAAGGAGGAAACCCTTTAACTTTTAACACTAGCACGAGGGAAAGAATGGCCCAAAAAACCCTTCTTTTTAAAAATAAAGTAAAAAGGGCCCTTGAATAAAGGTAACGCATCAAAAGGGGAAACACGAGTATAAATATTTTTATCTCGGTGTCTGGGGGCGGTCTGTCAGTTTGGAAAAGGAAATGTGAAAGGGCTGATGACGGGCAAAAGTAGCCTGAGAGGTCTGGGGTATCGACATTCACTAAAGTAACACTTACGGTTTTGTGAAAAATAATGGCAAAGTAGACGGAACAAAAAAAGGGAAAAAAAAATTTAAAAATAAAAAATTTTAAAAAAAAGGGTGGGGAAATTTAAATAAAAAGAAAGCAACTTTAAATTTTGCAGAAGGAATAAAAAAAAATGGGCTAAGAAACACTGGCAAGGGAAGGGGCAAAAACAATTTAAAGGACTTTGGCCAAGATAAAAAATTTTTAAAATGGAAATATACCAAATAAAAATATTATGGGGACTGAATTAAATGCAAAAAAGAAATGTCTTTACTTGTAATAAAGAAATTAATAATAAAAATTTTTAAAACAATTTAAAAAGTATAAAATAAAATTACTAAAATTTTTAAATGGGAATTTTTAAATATTTTCTAAGAATGCCCAAAACAAAATTAAAAAATTTAAATTTTAAAAAAATTTAATAAAAGAAAATAATTACTGCAGAACAAGTCAAACCAAAAAAAATTCACTGCAGAACAAAGGGAACAAAATAAGGGTAAAAAAAAACTGCAAATTTAAAAAAGGCCTGGAAAACTCGATTAAATAATAAATTAAAATATGAAGAAAAACTGATTGAAAACTTTAACCCCTTAATTTAAAATTTGACAAAACAATTTACTTCCAAAAAAGAGTAAAGAAAACAATTTTTCGTTAAAAGTAATTTTAAAATTTTCAAGAGTGAAATTTTTTTCAAAAATTATAAAAATATGGGAAAAAAATAAAACAAAGGAACAAAACGGGAAGTGTTACACTTACAGTGGCAAAGGGCCCCCCCTTCACTAATTTTAATATTTTTTTACCAAAAAAATCTTGCTGTGACTGATCCACCCAAAATTTTGCTGGCAAAAATAATGGTTTCACAGTCTGCAAAAAAATTAAAAGGGAAAGAGACACTGTGGCAAAAACGAAAAAAAGACCCATATAAATAAATGGATAATTTTGGTATACTGGGGGGGGAAAACACGCATGAAATTTCAATGGGCAATTACTGGAGAATACAACGCTGAAAAAAATACAATAAAAAAATGAATCACTTCACACGAGTGGCTGACTGGTACACTACACAATAATACCTTTTACAGACAGGAGTTAAACATTTAAAAAAAAACAGAAAAAAAAAAAAATATAAGTGAGGGGAAAACCCGAAAAAATATTGCAAAAATAACGAGTCAAAGAAAAAATTATCTACCCCTGAAAAACAAAAGGGTTTAGAGTACACAAGAAAATTTTCCATAAATGTTTACACACGGGAAATGTCTTTAAAAAAATGCAAGAAAAAAAGTCTTAAAATACCGAAGTCTGGGAGAGTCGGGGATTAGGTGATGAGGGTAAATTTTTAGGGTTTTTCCTGCGCAGTGATGACTGACGCCTCCTACATCCCCTGTTGTCGGAAGAAAGGAAAATTTTCGGTTGGAACCCCCCTTAAAATTTGGGTTTATCGTTGGCCTTACTTTCATCTCTTGACCCAAAATTTTGTGGGGCCAAAAAAAGTAAAAGGACCCGGGACCAAAGGGGACAAACAACCCCAGGTAGATAGGTGGGGGGGGTGGTGGGGGGTTTGGGAGGGGGAGGGTGGTGGGTGAAAATGGGTGGCGCGCCCAACCCCCCCCCCGCCAACCCCCTACCCACGAAAGGGGGGCTTTTATAAGCCCCTCTATGCCACAGGAATTTGGGGGAAAACCCCTCTTAGCATCCAACAGGGAGCACAAACCCATAAGAAAAATTTCTTCAGAGGAAAATTGGCTTCTTACTGCGTGGCTTACTTTTTTCTCTCTCTGCGGGGTTTGAACTGGGTTGGGGTGGGGGGGAAGACGTTAACGATGCACAAAGCACGGGGGGTGGGAAGTGGGATTTACAGGGGAAAGGGCTGGGGTGATAGGGTGATTTCGGGTTTTAAAATTCCCCAGTTGGCTTACTGACTGGCTTAATTTCCAAAAATTTCCCGGGCCCAACCCCCCGGAGATTGAAAAAAATTAGCCACAACTAAGCCCCCAAGCTTGAAAACCCGGGTGCAACAAGGGTTGCAGGCTGGATGGTGGGGGGAGGGGGGAGGGTAAAAGCGGGGGTGGGGGGTTTACCTTTTACCCGCCGGGCCCACTCAAAAACAGTCCCTTTTCCTAAAAGTCCTTAAATTTCCCTTAAAAATTAAAAATCCACGCTCACACCGCCGTCCAAACCCTTTTTCTGTGGGAGTTCGGGAAATGTGGGGTTAGGTAAAGAAATACTCAGTTAAATGATAGTAGTTTTAATTAAAGACAAGGTGAGTAGCGCCCTTACAGCCGTATCCAGTCTCTCGCTCTCTTTTCGTACAACTTACTGACTGGGGCCCCCCACAGTACCCAATGTGGAGGGGTCTTTGGGAAAACTTTCCAGGTCAGCGCAAAATGAAAATACAGTTTGGGCTCAGGGGAGAGACGGTTGGGTCCCTGAGTTTAACTGGCACAGTGGTTATGGTAACTTGGGTTTCTAAAAAACCTGGAGAAACCAAATTTTCCCTAACAATGCACACCAGTATCAAAAAAACATGTACAAAACCCGTATCATAACAAAAGCTTTACAAACCCTTTTCATAAAAAATGCTTTCACCATTAAAACTTAACGATGGGTACAAACCCGTATCTTTAAAATGCTAAAAAACCAGTATCAAAAAAATGCCCCAAACCCTTAAACAAAAACAATGTACACCAGTAACCCAAAAAAAAATGCTACATCATTTTCATAACAATCTTTCACCATATCAAACAATGCTCACCCGTTTTCACAACAATGCCTAAAAACCAAAAACATAACAAATGCTTTTCCCCCGTTCATAAAAAGGTACACCAGTAACCCAAAAATGCTTTCACCAGTATCAAAACAATGTCTTCCCGTATCCTACAATGCTGCACCAGTTCCATAACAATTCTACACCCGTATTTATAACAAGCTACACAATTTTCCATAACAATGCTACACCAGTATCTAACAAGGCTACAAACCAGTATCATAACAATGCTACACCAGTATCTTAACAATGCTACTCCAGTATCATAACAATGCTACACCAGTATCTTAACAATGCTACTCCAGTATCATAACAATGCTACACCAGTATCATAACAACGCTACGCCAGTATCACAACAATGCTACACCAGTATCATAACAATGCTACACCAGTATCATAACAATGCTACACCAGTATCACAACAATGCTACACCAGTATCATAACAATGCTACTCCAGTATCATAACAATGCTACACCAGTATCATAACAATTCTACACCAGTATCATAACAATGCTACACCAGTATCATAACAATGCTACACCAGTATCATAACAATGCTACACCAGTATCATAACAATGCTACACCAGTTTCACAACAATGCTACACCAGTATCATAACAATGCTACTCCAGTATCATAACAATGCTACACCAGTATCATAACAATGCTACACCAGTATCACAACAATGCTACTCCAGTATCATAACAATGCTACACCAGTATCATAACAATGCTACACCAGTATCATAACAATGCTACACCAGTATCATAACAATGCTACACCAGTATCATAACAATGCTACACCAGTATCATAACAATGCTACACCAGTATCATAACAATGCTACACCAGTATCATAACAATGCTACACCAGTATCACAACAATGCTACTCCAGTATCATAACAATGCTACACCAGTTATCATAACAATGCTACACCAGTAATCATAACAATGCTACACCAGTATCATAACAATGCTACACCAGCATCATAACAATGCTACACCAGTACCATAACAATGCTACACCAGTATCATAACAATGCTACACCAGTATCATAACAATGCTACGCCAGCATCATAACAATGCTACACCAGCATCATAACAATGCTACACCAGTACCATAACAATGCTACACCAGTATCATAACAATGCTACACCAGTATCATAACAATGCTACACCAGTATCATAACAATGCTACACCAGCATCATAACAATGCTACACCAGTACCATAACAATGCAACACCAGTATCATAACAATGCTACACCAGTATCATAACAATGCTACGCCAGCATCATAACAATGCTACACCAGCATCATAACAATGCTACACCAGTACCATAGCAATGCTACACCAGTATCATAACAATGCTACACCAGTATCATAACAATGCTACACCAGTATCATAACAATGCTACACCAGCATCATAACAATGCTACACCAGTACCATAACAATGCTACACCAGTATCATAACAATGCTACACCAGCATCATAACAATGCTACACCAGTACCATAACAATGCTACACCAGTATCATAACAATGCTACACCAGTATCATAACAATGCTACACCAGTATCATAACAATGCTACGCCAGCATCATAACAATGCTGCATCAGCATCACAATAATACTACATTCATGAGAATTATAACAATAATACAACAGTATCATCAAGCATCGCCTCTAGGTAAGTGGTTATCCCGGAGCAACTATGAGCTACACTAGTCACTGAGTAACTTTTTGCTAACGTAGAAGTCATTTAATATGCAGAAGTCTGCTATTATGGTCGTATTGTTTCACTTTGTATTATGACTTAAGTTCTTAGGAGAGGAAAAATGTTGACCAAAAAAGAAAAAATAGTTTATGTTGCTTCTGTGTCTTGTCTTATTTATCTCTTCCTTGTTCTCTTTTTCCTCATTTGATAAACCTTTTTTCTGTCAATTTTATTTTTCTCCTGTTTTCGTCTTCGTGATCGATATAACAGTTACAGGTCACTCTTCCGCCTTCTTGCCATCTCTCCATCCTCTGTCCTTGGTTCATCCATTTTTATTACAGCATGTAGAAGTAGACCGTCCACTCATACACTGGTGTGGATCCACTAGATAACGATACGTCACCAGTTTCAAGCTCAGATTTTACCATCCCTTCAATTTTAATACCTCTGTTCACTGTTGCAAATACTCTCTCTTTCTCGTTCTCTCACTTGCATTTCATTACTTTACACCATTTTTCCTCTTGTTTCCTTTCACATCGTTCCATGTCGATGAAATCCGATTTCCGTACCCACTGCAGTGAGTCTCGCGTAGTGATACACACAAACACATGCACGCACAATCTCTCACAAAAAACTCCATACACACACACACACATAAACAAACGAAACACTCACACATACACACACACACACACACACGCACACACACACACACACACACACACACACACACACACACACACACACACACACACATACACACACAAACAAACAAACAAACAAACAAACATGTGAGGCAGTATCGTTAGTCAGTGCTTACAGCATTTAGTGTTCTACGTGCGGTGCTATGATGCTGTCACAGCGTATTGTGCGTCATAGAGTTATGGAATATACTACAAGAGTATAATAATGTTTCTAGAGTTTGATAAGTGTTATAAGATGAACAAAAATTCAAATTAAATTAACTCTGAATGTGGGCGTTTTTGCTGGAACTTGAGGGGGCAGTGTGTTGGTCAGCACTGCTGGCAGTGTGTTGGTCAGCACTGCTGGCAGTGTGTTGGTCAGCACTGCTGGCAGTGTGTTGGTCAGTACTGCTGGCAGTGTGTTGGTCAGTACTGTTGGCAGTGTGTTGGTCAGCACTGTTGGCAGTGTGTTGGTCAGCACTGCTGGCAGTGTGTTGGTTAGCACTGCTGGCAGTGTGTTGGTCAGCACTGCTGGCAGTGTGTTGGTCAGCACTGCTGGCAGTGTGTTGGTCAGCACTGCTGGCAGCGTGTTGGTCAGCACTGCTGGCAGTGTGTTGGTTAGCACTGCTGGCAGTGTGTTGGTCAGCACTGCTGGCAGTGTGTTGGTCAGCACTGCTGGCAGTGTGTTGGTCAGCACTGCTGGCAGTGTGTTGGTCAGCACTGTTGGCAGTGTGTTGGTCAGCACTGCTGGCAGCGTGTTGGTCAGCACTGCTGGCAGTGTGTTGGTTAGCACTGCTGGCAGTGTGTTGGTCAGCACTGCTGGCAGTGTGTTGGTCAGCACTGCTGGCAGCGTGTTGGTCAGCACTGCTGGCAGCGTGTTGGTCAGCACTGCTGGCAGTGTGTTGGTCAGCACTGCTGGCAGTGTGTTGGTCAGCACTGCTGGCAGAGTGTTGGTCAGCACTGCTGGCAGTGTGTTGGTCAGCACTGCTGGCAGCGTTGTTGGTCAGCACTGCTGGCAGTGTGTTGGTCAGCACTGCTGGCAGTGTGTTGGTTAGCACTGCTGGCAGTGTGTTGGTCAGCACTGCTGGCAGTGTGTTGGTCAGCACTGCTGGCAGTGTGTTGATCACCACTGCTGGCAGTGTGTTGGTCAGCACTGCTGGCAGTGTGTTGGTCAGCACTGCTGGCAGTGTGTTGATCACCACTGCTGGCAGTGTGTTGGTCAGCACTGTTGGCAGTGTGTTGTCAGCATTGCTGGCAGTGTGTTGGCCAGCACTGCTGGCAGTGTTGCTGCTCAGCATTGCTGGCAGTGTGTTGGTCAGCACTGCTGGCAGTGTGTTGGCCAGCACTGCTGGCAGTGTTGCTGCTCAGCATTGCTGGCAGTGTGTTTGTCACCACTGCTGGCAGTGTGTTGGTCAGCACTGCTGGCAGTGTGTTGGTCGGCACTGCTGGCAGTGTGTTGGTTAGCACTGCTGGCACTGTGTTGGTCAGCACTTTTGGCAGTGTGTTGTTCAGCACTGCTGGCAGTGTATTAATGAGCACTGCTGGCAGTGTGTTGGTCAGCACTGCTGGTAGTGTGTTGGTCAGCACTGCTGGCAGTGTGTTGGTCAGCACTTCTGGCAGTGTGTTGGTTAGCACTGCTGGCAGTGTGTTGGTCAGCACTGTTGGCAGTGTGTTGGTTAGCACTGCTGGCAGTGTGTTGGTCAGCCCTGTTGGCAGTGTGTTGGTCAGCACTGCTGGCATTGTGTTTGTCAGCACTGCTGGCAGTGCGTTGTTCAGTACTGTTGGCAGTGTGTTGGTCAGCACTGCTGGCAGTGTGTTGGTCAGCACTGCTGGCAGTGAGTTGGTCAGCACTGCTGGCAGTGTGTTGTTCAGCTCTGCTGGACTCGACTCGACTCAAGAAATCGTAATGACACTGCCAGCAGAGCTGGCAGTGTCATTACGATTTCTTGAGTATTAATGATCACTGCTGGCAGTGTGTTGGTCAGCACTGCTGGCAGTGTGTTGGTCAGCACTGCTGGCAGTGTGTTGGTCAGTACTGTTGGCAGTGTGTTGGTCAGCACTGCTGGCAGTGTGTTGGTCAGTACTGTTGGCAGTGTGTTGGTCAGCACTGCTGGCAGTGTGTTGGTCAGCACTGCTGGCAGTTAGTTGGTCAGCACTGCTGGCAGTGTGTTGTTCAGCTCTGCTGGCAGTGTATTAATGAGCACTGCTGGCAGTGTGTTGGTCAGCACTGCTGGCAGTGTGTTGGTCAGCACTGCTGGCAGTGTGTTGGTCAGTACTGTTGGCAGTGTGTTGGTCTGCACTGCTGGCAGTGTGTTGGTCAGCACTGCTGGCAGTGTGTTGGTGAGCACTGCTGGCAGTGAGTTGGTCAGCACTGCTGGCCGTGTGTTGTTTAGCTCTGCTGGCAGTGTATTAATGAGCACTGCTGGCAGTGTGTTGGTCAGCATTGCTGGCAGTGTGTTAGTCAGCATTGCTGGCAGTGTTGCTGCTCAGCATTGCTGGCAGTGTGTTGGTCAGCACTGCTGGCAGTGTGTTGGGCAGCACTGCTGGCAGTATGTTGGTCAGCACTGCTGGCAGTGTGTTGGTCAGGATTGCTGGCAGTATGTTGGTCAGCAGTGTGTTGGTCAGCAGTGTTGGCAGTGTGTTGGTCAGCACTGCTGGCAGTGTGTTGGTCAGCACTGCTGGCAGTGTGTTGGTCAGCACTGCTGGCAGTGTGTTGGTCAGCATTGCTGGCAGTGTGTTGGTCAGCAGTGTTGGCAGTGTGTTGGTTAGCAGTGCTGGCAGTATGTTGGTCAGCATTGCTGGCAGTATGTTGGTCAGCAGTGTTGGCAGTGTGTTGGTTCGCAATGCTGGCAGTGTGTTGGTCAGCATTGCTGGCAGTATGTTGGTCAGCAGTGTTGGCAGTATGTTGGTCAGCAGTGCTGGCAATGTGTTGCCAAAAGTGATCACAACCAAGAATTATTAACAAGAGGTCAAGAAAAGTGTAATTATCTAGTCAGCGATGGTGAAAATACAGTGATAAGGTCATTAATGATTGAATTAAAATAAAAAGATAATGCAAAATTGAGATACAAATTCTCCAGCAGTTGGTGTTGCTGTCAGCATAGTTGCTGATCCCCTTACATGTGTTGTATAGCTTATCTGAGTATCATAGTACCATCCATATGTTTTATATAGACGATCCCTTACTGGGCCTAGTGACTGTTTGTGTGAAGTCACGTGATGCGCATGTGTATATGAGTACCTCTGCAATTTCCTCAGTCCAAGCATAGGTCTACCAGGCAACGCACGGCAGTTTGGGCTCCCTTACCACAGTCTGACAATATATAGTGTTACCATCCACAAGTGTGTTTATCTTCAACCATCATATCTCCTTTCGAACCCCCACGACAAATGGTGGTAGGAATCGAATCACACCAGACCACATGGGATCTGTTCTTTCTTACTGGAGGAATGGACAAACTAGGTGGAGTGGATGACTTTCCCCGGTTGAAAAAAATAACGATATAACACGCAATATGAGCAAGGGAGAATGGATCTACTATCTCTCACTGCAAGCACAGTGGAAAAGAAATGAACACGGTCAACAATACAGATATTCAATCTGAGTCACACACAGTGACACGAGGTATCAACTATAAAGAAACTACACTTACTAACGTTAACAACATGCGAAAGTTACTCGAGAAATAACTTTTTACAATGCAACCTCCCATAGGCCCCCTAGCAGGGGCCTATGGGAGGCTGCAGTGGGGGTGGGGGCAGAGTTCATAGGGGGTTGCTGTAAGGGTGGGGTTCATGGTGTGGGGGTTGGGACAGAGGGATCAGTATGTGATTGTTGGTATAAATTGCTCATTTGCCTTGGGATTGTTGTGGTTGGAGTCCTTCTGTGGGTGTTTCTGCTTTTTCTGCAAGAATTTCCTCCCATTCCTCCTTTCGTTTTCGCACTCTCTCTTTCAGTATCATCCTTTCCTCTTGTGTTCTCTCTCGATCGAGGTACACACTCTGGAACTCCAGCTTGTCTCTCATTCGTGTTTTGTCCTGCAGGACCATGGTTCGAGTTGATTCTGTCTTGAAAATTACTTTGAGAGGCCTTTTACTTCTCCTTGCAAACCACCCAACTCTCCGAAAATTTGTCATCTGGGTCATGTCGCCCTCACCTATTGCCTTCATACCTTCAATCGCTTTTTTCTCCTCCTGTTTTCTTTTATCATAGATTTCCCTACAGCTTCCTGGAGTCCATAGACAAAAACTGATCTTTCCCTTTCTTCCTCCCACTGTGTCTCCCATTGCGTCCTCTGAGGTGTTTTAGATCCTTCCTCTGGAGCGTTCCTTCCTTCAATCCCTTCCCCAGCTGAGGACCCTTTTCTAATTGGTCTGTCTTTCCTGCTCAGCTGTTCCTGGTCCTTGCAGGTGTCTGGTAGAGTCTCTGCATATATCTTAGCTCCTTCAATGTCTTCAGACCTCTCATTTGTTCCTAGTGTGCATGTGTATGCGTGAGTGTGTGTTTGTGTGTATTCACCTATTTATACTCATCTATTTGTGGTTTCAGGGGTCGATTCATAGCTCCTGGCCCCGCCTCTTCACTGATTTCTACCAGGTCATCTCTCTCCCTGCTCCATGAGCTTTATCGAACCTCGTCTTAAAGCTATGTATGGTTCCTGCCTCCACTACGTCACTTTCTAGGTTATTCCACTGCCTGGTAACTCTATGACTGAACAAATGCTCACTAACGTCCCTTTGACTCATAGGAATCTTCAACTTCCAGCTGTGACCCCTTGTTTTTGTGTCACATCTCAGGAACATCCTGTCTTTGTCCACCTTGTCTATTCCACACAGTATTTTATATGTCATTATCATGTCTCCCCTGACCCTCCTGTCCTCCAGTGTCGTCAGGCCAATTTCCCTTAACCTTTCTTCGTAGGACAATTCCCTTATATCTGGGACTAGTCTTGTTGCAAACCTTTGGACTTTCCCTAATTTCTTGGCGTGCTTGGCCAGGTGTGGATTCCAAATTGGTGCTTTCATACTCCAATATGGGCCGGACTTATATGGTGTACAGAGTCTTGAACGATTCCTTACTGAGGTATCGGAATGCTATCCTTAGGTTTGCCAGACGCCTGTATGCTGCAGCAGTTATCTGATTGATGTGTGACTCAGAAGATGTGCTCGGTAATATACTCACCCCAAGATCTTTTACCTTGAGTAAGGTTTGCAGTCTTTAGCCACCTAGATTATACTCTGTCTGCGATCTTCTTTGCCCTTCCCCGATCTTCATAACTTTGCATTCGGCAGGGTTAAATTCAAGGAGCCAATTGCTGGACCAGGCTTGTAGCCTGTCCAAGTCTCTTTGCAGTCCTGCCTGATCCTCGACCGATTTGATTCTCCTCATAAACTTCACATCACCTGCAAACAAGGACCTTTCTATGTTTATCCCATCCGTTAAGTCATTCACATATACCATAAACAGTACAGGTCCACGGACTGACCCCTGTGGAACCCTGCTCCTTACAGGCGCCCACGCAGACACCTCGTCACGTACCATGACTCGTTGTTGCCTCGCTGTCAGATATTATCTGATTCACTGCAGTGTCTTTACTGTTATATGTGTCTGATCCTCTACCTTTGCATTAACCTCTTGTGAGGAATTGTGTCGAAGGCCTTCTTGCAGTCCAAGAAGATGAAATCAACCCACCCCTCTCTCTCGTTTCTTACCTCTGATACTTTATCGCAAAACTCCAATAGGTTTGTGACACAGGATTTGCCTTCCATAAATCTGTGCTGGTCGGCGTTTTTACTCTTGTTCCGCTCCAGGTGCTCCAACACTCTCTTCCTGATAATCTTCTCCATGACTTTTCATACTATACACGTCAGTGACACTGCCTCTTTTCTGTCTCCTTTTTTTAAATATGGGTACTACATTTGCCGTCTTCCATTCCTCAGGGAGTTGCCCAGTTTCAAGGGATGTGTTGAAGATTGTGCTTAGTGGCACACACAGCATTTCTACTGCCTCTCTAAGGACCCACAGGGAGATTTTGTCTGGTCCCATTGCTTTTGAGGTATCAAGATCCCTTAGCAGCTTCTTCACCTCCTCCTCCTCAGTTGTGTGTATGTCATTCAACACTTGGTATATTCCTTGTTGGCATCCCCCTCTGTTCTGTCCACCCAGAGGCCCTCCTGTCTGCACTGCAAATACTTCCTTAAATCTCATGCATGTGTGTGTGTGTATTTGTGTGTGTGTGTGTGTGTGTGTGTGTGTGTGTGTGTGAGTGTGTGTGTGTGTGTGTGTGTGTGTGTGTGTGTGTGTGTGTGTGTGTGTGTGTGTGTGTGTGTGTGTGTGAGAGAGTGTTTGTGGGATCAAATATAAATGTTTATACTTAATGAAATTTTTCAAAAAGTATTTTACCAGGAGACTTTCCATCTCTCAAAGTCGTTTTATTTAATCTATAAATATGTTAACACAATTTTATGGAAACTCAAAATCTAAACTCACACTTATTTACATTTCGTATATTGGTATGTCGTACTCATGTGGTGGGGCAAAATGACATGGCTTCGAATCCACGGCTAGTCGCAGTGTTGCTATTCAGAGCCAATCGTTCGTCGTTACAGTAATATAAATTACTGCTCGTGGAGGCTAGTACACCAGGAGAAGTGGTGTACTAGCGGTGTTGTGGGTGCCTCTGAGCTATATATATATATATATATATATATATATATATATATATATATATATATATATATATATATATATATATATATATATATATATATATATATATATATATATATATATATATATATATATATATATATAATATATATATATATATATATATATATATATATATATATTATATATATATATATATATATATATATATATATATATATATATATATATATATATATATATATATATATATATATATATATATATTTAATTCAGAGATTAGTTAATAAATTGGCACTAGCATAAATATCAAAGATTATAGAACTAAGACACGAGCTAAGTATGCGATAAGCTTATCCTCTCTGGATGGTCAGGCTGAAGCGCTGTAACATGAATGTGGCTGCCCATGGGTCCCTAATGGAGTCATTGAGTCTGTAGCGCAGTTCTTGGAGGAAATATGAAGGATCTAGGTGACAGCCAGAATTGACAGGCAGGTATAGTTCCATGGTTTGCAGAATTTTGAATATTCCTGGATGCTAGGAATCGTGGCTTGTCTCTCAGCCTGGTACTCAGCTGAAGCAAGTCTCGGCTTTATGATGTCGTTGACTTGATTGTGTCTCGGGTACTAACCCTTGGTTTTGGAGCAGTTTAGAGCATGAAGACCGTATTGATAGACTTGCACTTCACTGCAAATTCACGTATATTCCGTGTAAACTGGGGCAGTGAGTGGGAGAGACACTACAATACGGAGTGTCTGTTGGTCGAGGCGTGTTCCATTTGCCGATATGGGAACTGTTAGAAGTCCCTAGAGTGAGGTGTACTCACAGCTTAGAGACAGGTAATCTTCTTGTTAAACGTTGCGGCTCTGAGTAAGTTCCTGCGCCTAAACAATGTTCCTGTGCACCTTTTCAGCAATGGGGTCATTCCATCTAAACTTTTGTAGCCCTGTGCTGCACTGGGTTTTGGCACTGGAGCAGTGAGAGTCTCACATTTCATAATGGCCCTGGTGCAGCCTGGGTCCTGTATTCCTGCTAAATCACCACAGTTGTCTTGAATAATTTACTTTTTAACTCGTCCCTTGTAATCGAGGGGGATACGAAAACTGGTAGAGCAATCTGTGAAGATTTACGTACTCCTAGCCCCCTAAACCTGATTGGAAGTGAGGCTTGCGTCTACTGTCTATCTTCTGGAGAAAGATTCGGTACACTCTCCAGCATGGTCTTTAGAAGGTAGTCACATTCCTTGAATTCTGGACTGTCAAAGGCTTGGACAGTCATGTGTATCAGTGTCTTTCATCCTGCATTCCATTATCCTGAAGTCAGAGTTTTAATTTTTCTAGAATCAGATCCATAGTTTAAACCCGAGAAAATCACCAAGGATAATGCTATTGGTTGGATAAATAGCTCGTGCTCTTAATAAAGCAGCAATAATACCCTCAATAATCTGTCGGTCCACACACCCTCTACCCTTCCTAAAGCCTCCTTGTTCATCAGCTATCCTGCTCTCCGCCTTACTCTTAATTGTTTCAATAATAACTTTACCATACACTTGACCAGGTATACTCAACAGACTTATTCCCCTATATTTTTTAAACTCTCTTTTATCCCTTCTGCCTTTATACAAAGGAACAATACATGCTCTCTGTCAGTCCTTAGGTACCTTACCCTCTTCCATACATTTATTAAGTAAACGCATTAAGTACTCCAAAACTATATCCCCACCTGGTATTATTCCATCAATCCCAGCTGCTTTACCCCCTTTCATTCTGTCCACTGCCTCACGCAGTTCCACCACATGAACAGCTGGTTCTTCCTCACTCATACAAGATATTATTCCTCCTTGCCCTGTACAAGAAATCACAGCTTCCCTATCTTCATCAACATATAACAATTCCTCTGAATATTCGCTCCATCTTCCCAGTACCTCTAACTCTCCATTTAATAACTCTTCTCTTCTATTTTTAACTATCAAATTCATTCGTTCCTTAGGCTTTCTCAGCTTATTAATGTCATTCCTAAACTTTTTCTTATTTTCAGCAAAATTTGTTGATATCTTCACAACCATTCTTTCATTTGGTCTCTCTTTACATTGCTTCACCACTCTCTTAACCTGCCTTTTTCTCTCCATATACTCCTCTCTCCTTGCATCACTTCTACTTTGTAAAAATCTCTCATATGCTAACTTTTTATCTCTTACTACTCTCTTTACATCATCATTCCACCAATCGCTCTTCTTCCCTACCACACTCACTTTCCTGTAACCACAAACTGCTGAACACTTCAACACTACATTCTTAAACTATCCCCATTCACCTTCTACCCCCCACTGCCTATGCTCTCACTAGCCCATCTATCCATCAATAGTTGTTTATATCTTACCCTAACTGCATCTTCCTTTAGTTTATAAACCTTCTCCTCTCTCTTACTTGCTGCTTCCATTTTACTTGCATCAGATCTACCTTTACTGTCATTTTAGCTACAACTAAAAACTGATCTAATGTATCTATGGCCCCTCTATTAACATGTACATCCTGAAGTCTACCCAACTGTCACATATCTGTCAGTACGTTATCGATGAAACTACTGTCATGACGCCCTGTATCATATCTTGGATACTTATTTATCCTCTTTTTCTTAAAATATGTATTACCTCAAACCAAACCCCTTTCAGTACAAATTTTTATCAAAAGCTCCCCATTATCATTTACACCTGGCACCCCAAACTTACCTACCACACTCTCTCTAAACGTTTTTCCTACTTTAGCATTTAGGTCCCCTACCATAATTACTCTCTCACTTGGTTCAAAAGTTCCTACACACTTGCTTATCATCTCCCAAAATCTCTCTCGCTCTCCTCTACACTCCTTTCTAGTCCGAGTACATACACACTTATTATGACCAACTTTTCGCATCCAACCCTTATTTTAATCCACAAAATCCTTGAATTTATACATTTATATTCTCTCTTCTCTGGCTATAACTGATCCTTCAAAATTATTGCTGCCCCTTCCTTAGCTCTAACTCTCTCCAATATTCCAAACTTAATCCTATTTATTTCTCCCCACTGAAACTTTTCTACCCCATTCAGCTTTGTTTCGCTTAGAGCCAGGACTTCCAGTTACCTTTCATTCGTAGGATTAGCAATCATTTGTTTTTTATCATCCGCATTACATCCACGCGACTTCAAACATCCTGGTTTTATAAAGTTTTCTTTTTCTCTTTTCTAGTAGTTTATTCAGAAGAAGGGGTTACTAGCCCATTCCTCCGATTCCTCCTTCCATCGCCTGTTACTGCAGAGGTACTGAAGTTTGCGATTGAATTTGATCTTCTGTACTAACAGTCGATGAAAGGAAAAGGGACGGGAATCCCTGATAACAACCAATCGTCACGCTCCTTAACTGACTACGAGAAACACGCACTTAGGCTGGGATTCAAATTTACCACTAACATACGCAAACCTAACTATCAACTCAACCTAGTTACCAGAAACCACAGACACAGTGACAGTAACTTCCAGAAGGGTTATATACAGGGCATTCTCACTGCAGCTTTATGTGAACCTTCTACTGATCTTCCTAGACGATATCTCACTGCCCAAAAGGACCTCGCTAACGACTCTAACATTATCGTCACCACCGCCGACAATGGAGGTGGAGTCGTCATACTCAACACCAGTAACTACAACACCAAAATGATGGACCTTTTGAATGATTAGTCTACATACGAACAGTGGGAGACATTCACCAAAGATTTTCTATACAAAACAAGACAAATACTCAAACGCACTAGAGAAATGAAGAAACTTCTGAACCTGTTATCCAGCAATCCTAAACCAACACACATGTATGGTTTACCCAAGACCCAGAAACATAATAGTCCTTTCAAACCAATCGCGTCAGGTATAGGCAGTGAACCACACAAACTAGCCGGAGTTCTTGCCAAACATCTTTCGTGCCTTCTGGAGATCATCAGACCCGCTCATCTTAAGCATTCAGGCGACCTTCTCTACCACATCCGAAACCTCTCCATCCGTTACAAGAAACTCAGCAGTTTGAACGTGACTTCCCTCTTCACTAAAGTACCTACCACAAAAGCCATCGAAGTTCTACGAGGTAAAGCCAATGAGTACCTTAATCTTCCTCTACCTCCCGGAGATTTTGTTGACTTGATTGAAGTCTGTTAATTTCAAATGTTTTTCTTTCAACAACAGGCTCTACAAACAAACCTATGGCTTGGGAATGGGGTTCCCCATCAGTGCCGTCCTAGCTAACTAGTACATGGAATACCTAGAGGTTGAACACTTCGCCAACATCATCCCTTCAAGTGTTACTTGTTTACGTTACGTGGACGACGTCCTCGTAATAACTCCCAAACGCTTTGATGTACGGAATCTACAGACAAGGCTCAACGCAGTTGAATCGTCGATCCGGTTTACCCTAGAAGAAGAGTCCTATGATAAGCTATCTTTTCTAGACGTCCTCTTTCACAAAGTAGATAACAACCTAAGATTTCAATTTTACCGGAAACCTTGAAATAAAAATGATCTCACACACTTCTATTCCAGTCAAGATACTAAGACCAAAAGAGGCATCATCATCGGATTTTTCCTAAGAGCATACCGAATTTGTAGTCCTGAGTTTCTTGACGAGGAATGTACATACATTCACCAAAACATTCGCTGATTTACATTTTCTTTCCTTTTTCAACAAAGACTGCAAGAAAAGACCTCTTCAGATCATTAATTTTCCACGCACCAACACCACTCATAACAAAGTTATAATACTTCCCAACAGCCAGGTTTCAATGAACGTTTCTAAAGTACTGTCACAAGCTACCACTAGAATCGCCATCGCTTCCAGCACTTCAGTAAAGGATCTAACCAGGACAAAATCCAAGCACCACAAACCAGTCAACACAAGGGTTTACACTATACCCTGTGGAGGCTGCGACAAGATTTATGTAGGTGAAACAACAAGAAACCTCGACACCCACCTCAATGAACACATTTATGCCTGTAGGAACGATAACTTGAATAACGCCTGCGTACAACACCGGAATTCCACCAATCATCTCATGAAATTCATGGACGCCCAATTAGTGATCAAAGAAGCTAATTTCTGCAGACGCAAGTGCCTTGACTCATCACTAATTGCTGTTTCTTATACAATTAAACAAAACAAAGGCAGCTTCACCATCTCTGAAGTCTTAGCAAGAATCTTCCTGAAAACAGGAAACCCTGCCATCACATAGTCTCTCCTGTTAATACTACACAAAGTACATTACAGAGAATGAACACTGAAACAGGTTTTCTCTAATTCAACCTCCAATATGCTACCCAAGTAATAGCTTTCATATCCTTCTACTCATGTGCAAATTAATTGCATTACTACTATTACTACGACTTATATCACTACTACTACTACTACTACTACCACTAGTATTACACCTCACTCTAAGCCTATATATACCATCTGTGTCCATGTATTGTTTGTACGTACAAGACCACATATCACAGAGGCTTCAACTTCAGTATACACACATAAGTCAGACGTACGTGGACAGACACATGGCTTCTGCCGAAAGGAAGAGGTCACGATGTTCCAGAGGCACGACGGAGGACTCGGATTTAGAAATGGACGACTCGAATTTAGAAATGTGGGGCGCAATCCTAGTGAAGAAGTTGCGAGACCACTCCGTGTCATCAGAGGAAGAGCCTCCAGATCTGACAAGCCTAACCATGCAGCCAGCTAATACGGAAGGATGGATCAGTGAGAACAACATTAAGATACGCCGTCCCTCCAAGGAGCAGATAAACCAGCCACCCACTCCTCGATGCCCGAATTGCAGGCAGAAACACCATGCCGGGAACCCTCGATGCCCCTAGAGGCTCGCTAGAATTCGTGAGGCCTGGAAGACGCCAACAACGAAACAGCAGGCTATGGCACAGTATCACCCTCAGCAGACGATGGGTGCAGAGAATCCTGCCATACTGCAGAACTCTCATTAGGCAATCCAACTCAATGCCCAGGAATTTCCGACCCTTGAAGACTCAACTAGACGTCATGAACAGGAGCATCCTCCCCCACTACCGCAACAAAGAAACAAAAACATGAGGAACAAGCGGCGCCAACAGGAAACATCTGGGCAACGCAATCAGCAGACGATACTACACGAGCCCCCGCCGGCCATAACACGGCAACACAGGTACTCCTTGCCCGGCACAGCCAATATGCAGGCTGTGCCTACACCTCACCAGCAGATGCCGGCTACCCAACTTGGCATACAGCAATAGGCCACGGTGTGCACAGTGAAGAAATACAACCCTCAGCAGTCCCCACAGATTACAACAGCCCAGATAATATCCACTGCTTCGAACTCACTGACAACGCAGGCCCTCAACAGGGAAGATCTCTTAATTAACACTCATCAAGGCAGTCACGAATATTATCTGCAACACAATCACCTCCACGGAACAACAGAGCATGTTCCGGCAGATGGTCAGCACACTCCTGAGGGTATGGGTACTGACAGAGGAGGAGACAGTGGATACCATGAATCTGCAAATTATCAGAGCGGACAGAGCCCAGTCTCCAGCTCAGGAAACAGCTGAGATGGAGTAACCTCAGTACCAATCATGGTCGCTTATGAGGCACACTACTGTCGGGAACAGTGCTTGAGCAGCATATGCTGCAACAATGAAGAATCAATTCTCCTTCAGGAGCCAGAGATGGGTCATCTCATGATTAAGACCCGTGCCAAGACCCTGATCTTGGCGAACATTATACATACATATGTTGTTTGTAACTGCTTGACAAAGCTCCTGGAGAGCGAAACGTTGCCACAATAAAAATGTCACATTATTTGCACTTGTGTCCTTTTAATTTACACTCAGAAGTTTGGTATGGCAATGGAAAATCCTCTTTCACCTGTTCATAGTAACCTATACATGGATTTTTTTCAAACAAGACTGCTTAACACACTCCTCCCTAATAGAGCTAAATGGTTCAGATATGTTGATGATATTTTGTGTCTTTTGCCCTAGAATGTAGATATAAATCATATCCTTGCTAAATTAAATAGCTTAGCCGATTTTATAAACTTTACTGTTGAGTTTGAGGAAAATAACTCATTGCCTTTTCTAGATGTTTTAATTATTAAGGGTAATAATGAATTCAAATTTAAAATTTACAGAAAACCTACAAATAACTGTTCCTATGTACACTATTATTCTTTACATCAAGATAAACATAAACTGTCGGTTTTCTCATCAATGTTTTTGAGAACTTTGCGTATTTGTAGTCCAGAGTTCATAAATGAAGAAACATCCAAAATATATGAAAAAGCTAATGATCTGAAATACCCGAGAAACGTAACTGATAAATCTTTTAAAATTGCGAGAAATAATTTTTACAATCCAAAAAGGGACAGCCAACCTTATTCAACTAAAAATATGTTGGTTCTCCCTTATCATGAAAACTTGGTTGATATGCCTTCTCTTCTTAAGACTTTTAATATTAAAGTTGTATTTAAAAATCTTGATACAGTAAAAAAAACTTTAGATAAAGAATTCCCCCCAAAATGCTGACAGATGTGTCTATAAAATTCTTTGTAAAATTTGCGATAAAGTTTATTACGGTCAAACTGGTAAAAGTCTCGAACTTAAATTAAAACAACATAAATATAGCATTAGAACTGGACAAGATTCCAATGCTCTATTTATTCATGTGAGAGACTATAACCATCCAATTGATTTTCAAAAATTTGAGAAAGTTGTATCAAGCAAGTCCATGGTTGGCAGAAATATAATTGAATCTTGTTTCATAAAAAGCAGTTTTGAAAATAATATGAATATTTCCTTACGTTTGTATAAATTAGATTTATTTATAATTAATAAAATTTGGTTAGAGTTTAATAATACATTGGACAAATAATAAACCTTATTTCTTGGGTAGAATAATTTGTTAGTGGGATGTCGTGAGGACCTGTCTAGTTGGACCAGCGGACCTACTGCAGTGTTCCTCTTTTCTTATGAGTCCGGTATTGTCTCGCGTCAGGTGTTTCTTTGTTGTGGGAGTTGACTGTGAGGTGTGGTCTAAGCCCTTTAATTGCCTTCCTTTGATGTTTTACTTTCATAGTTCCTTGACAATGTGAGTAGTCACGAAAGCGCTTGGAAATTCACTACTTTTTCACAGTGGTTGTTTTGCATAATTTAAAATCACCTGTTTACTGTGATCTTATTGCATATATATATATATATATATATATATATATATATATATTATATATAATATATATATATATATATATATATATATATATATATATATATATATATATATATATATATATATATATATATATATATATATATATATATATATATACATATATATATATATATATATATATATATATATATATATATATATATATATATATATATATATATATATATATATAGATAGATAGATAGATAGATAGATATATATGCAACTACTGTGAAAAGAGTAGTGAACTTCCAGGCCCTTTCATTATTTCTCACTAAAGCGCTTGAAAGTTCACTATGTGGCAACAGCGTCTGGGTTATGAATGAGGTTCATGTGTGCGCTATTTATATGCATCGGCAGTTTTTTTTTTTCTTTTGTTCTGGCCTAACTCTGGCTTGCATTATATATGTGGCCATTACTGTGTAGTTAAGCCTTCACCATTACTGAGTAGTTAAGCCATTATCATTATTTTAAATAACGGCAAAACAATTCCCTGAAAACTTTGCGTGTCTGCAGCTTAAGTAATGTTTGTAAATATATTAAAAGCATGAAGCACGTTGAAGGCTGATGGCTGTGTGTCGTGTTACAGATAAACATAATGGTTGTATTTTGTTGGAGTAGACCTTGATGACTGTGCCCTGTTGCAGCTGACCTTGTTAATTATGTGCTGTACTGCAGCTGACCTTGATGGCTACGTGTTGAAGTATTTCTGCTGACATTGATACTTGTGTTTGTGTTGGATCTGACAATAATGGCAGTGTGCTGTCGTGTTACAGTTTACCTTTATGGTTGTGAGTCATGTCATGAGACTGTGTGTTGTCGTGTTTAAAGTGGCCTTGATGATTGTATGTAGTGTCGCAGACATCCTTGATGTCTAAGTGTTGTCATGATGCAGCTGACATTTATAGAATCGTGTTGTCATTTTTGTAGCTTGTGGAGAAATTTTCTCCAGGAGGGGGGTATCAGCCCCCTTCAGCCCCTTCAGCCCCGTTCAGCCCTGAGGGGCCCAGCCCTCTCAGAAGGGGCAAGCCTCTTGTTTACTGCTACAGCGAGTAATTGATCCCAGATGCAGTACCAGTATGCGACGTGGCTCGACGCTCCTTACGGTCCTGTGATGCAAAGTGTAGCTTAAAAAAGACAGTTCATCTCTTCCCTTGCGGGCAATTAAGGAAAATCCTATCCCACTTTTTCCATGGAAAAGATAGGTACTTGTTGTCTATGTTTAAAGACGCAAGAAAAAAAACATTCTGCTTTGCTTCATCGGGGAAAGTGGAAAGGAAGCAAAAGGTATAGGTCAGCTTTTCCTTCTGCTAGGGGCAGTGACGGCGTGGGGCGTTGTGGCGTCTTGAGATTATTTTTTTGTTTACTGAGAGTGACATGACGCCAGGATCCCAAAAAAAAACATCTGTGCGCGTTGTGTGAACAAAGTGTCACAAAACACGAAAAACCTTTACAGGATGTGGATCAATTCTTAGTGATATTGTGTGAACAATTATTGATGAACAGTGTAACAACGAGTTTTGCGATCCAACAGAGTGTAGTGCGACATTCTTAAAAGAACACTATTCTTCAATAAACTCAACGGATACCCGGGCATAAATTTGGGGGTCAGATACATATACGCAGGTAATGTTCTAACTCGTGATGTACTATATTGATGCACATTCAGTATAAAGTCGTGATTAGCACTTTAAAAACCCGATGATATGCGGACCTTTTGGGGTCCACACAGTAAGTTTGCAGCAATCAGTGAATGAAGTATGCTGACATAAAACCCCCTGGGGGAATTTTTTTTTACAAATTATAAATCTTTCACCCCTTGAGGAAGGACTTTCCCCATCTTTCCCAAAACCTCGTCTGCAGGGGGATGGCAGGCGATGACTGCTGTTTTTTCCCCATACAAAATATATAAGCTTAGTGGTAATCCATATTTCCAAAAATAGCTGACCCCTTTGTATGGTTTTTTATTTCAGGAAATGTTGGCTGAAAGTCGTGTTCCACCGATTTTCCCCCCTTTGGGGCCTGTTTCTGCTAAAGTTGATTTTAAAAGGGCCTTGATGTATTTTTTGCTTTCAGTGTCTTGATATCTGTTTTTTTGTCATGTTGCAGCGGATTTTAAATTTCTGATTTTTTGTAGCTTTGCAACGAATTTGAATACAGTGGCAGGCGCAGTAGAGGTTGATATTTAAGTGCAGGTGACCATATGGTTTGCGTTGTGGTGCAGTTGGCCTTGATGAAAATAATGACGTGGTGCAACTGCTCTCTGAACGTACGTGTCGGTTTGCAATGGACCTGGATGCCTATAGGTTATATTGCAGCAGACCTTGATGGTTGCGTTTCGTGTTGCACATGACCAAGGCATCTGTGTGTCGTGTTGAACATGGTCTTGGCAGCTTTGTATCATGTTCCAAGTGTCTTTGATATTATTGTGTCGTGTTGAAGCTGCCATTGGTTGCTTCTTGTTGCGTTTTAGGTGACCTTGATTAATATTTTGACATTTTGTAGCCTACCTTGATTGACGTGTGTGTTTTGCAGCTGCCCTTGATAACTGCATCTCAAGTTGCAGCTATTCTTAATAACCTTAAAGTTATGTTGCAGCTAACCTATATAACAGCGTGTTGCAATTGCTCTTGGGAACTGTGTCTTGTCGTTTTACGTCAGACTTTGATATCTGTCATGCTGCAGTAGACCTTGGTAGTTACATGTTGACATGCTGTGTTGTTACCGTTGACCCTGTTGGCTGTGAGACGTGTTACAGTGGACTTTGATGGCCGTATTTAGTGTTACAGGGGACCTTGAAGATCGTTTGTTACAGCTAGCCTTGATGGCCGTATGTCATGTTGCAACACTCCGTGCTAGTTGAATCATGCGTTGCAACTGACCTGAGAGGCTGTGTCACTTCGCAAACTGCCCGTGATTGATGCATGTCGTGATACAGCTGACCTTTTTAGCTAGGAGTCGTCTTCCAGCTGACTTTGACTGCTGTAAATCGTGTTTCAGCTGTGTGTTGTTAAGTTGCAGCTGAATTTCGTGACTGAGTGTTTTCCTGTTGCAGCTGACCTACATGGCTCCATGTTGTCGTGTCATAGCTGATCTTGATGGATGAGTGTTATCGTACTGAAGTTGATTATGAAAGTTGCGCTCTGCAGCTGAGTTTCTCTACTGAGTATAGTGGTAACGCTGACATTAATGGCTGTGTGTTGTGTAATATCTAACATTTATTGTTCGATGTCAAGTTACAGGTGTTCTAAATTTCTTCGCATCACCTTGAAGTTGTCCTTGATACTTACATGTCGTGGTTTAGCTGATGTGTGGTGTTGTCGTGTCGCAGCTGATGTGTGGTGTTGTCGTGTCGCAGCTGACCTCCATGTCTGTGTATCATCTTGCAGCACATTTTGATAGTTGTGTGTTGAGTGGAACTGACCGTGATCACTATATGTTGTTTTGCAGCTGACTTTGACTGAGGGGTCTTGTTACGTAAGACCTTGTTCGTGTTGCAGCTGACCTTGATGGTTGTGTCGTCATGCAGCTGACCTTATTAGCTGCATGTTGCGTTCCTTCTAACCTTGACAGCTGTAAGTCTTCTTTCACCAGACTTTGGTGGTTATGTGTGGCGTTGCAACTGACCTTGATGAATATATTTAGTGCTACATCCGATCTTGATAGCTGCTCTCTAAACTGCATCATGAAATACGTGGTTGAACAATTACATTTGCAAAATGCTGGCAAAAGAAACCATGTTTCATGCAACAGCATCCATTGGAAAATGTTCTTTTTTTATATTCGTGTTGCACGAGCTCCTGACACCCAGCTGCATCTGCATGAACTGTGATTCAGTCTAGGAAAAGCATATTACTCTCTCTCTTTTCCAGCCACGAAGACATGGGCTCTTGACATATTCGCTCATGGATATACGTTCATTCACTAGCCTGATACTCTGTTCTCCGACAATGCTTGAGATGGTGACATTAGTTCCCATACTTGCTAAAAAATTTAAAAAATAAAAAACAAAACTTTCTCGCTTCATCGCTCATAATCAACAAATTTAAATATGTAAGTCGTCTAAAAAATACTTAAAGCTTTGAACTTCTAGCTGTTAAGTTCTAGGTGATCCCATGTATGATTCATTATATTAACAACTGGATCCAGGACATATGTTGGGGCACATTGCATGCACTTTCCTTCTGAGCGTCCCTTCATATCTGATGGGGCCTCACATCCAGTGAGAGCAACAATGAGGCGAAGAGCTGCACTTCCCTCAGGTTCGAGGTCATTTTCCAGTTCTCTGAAGTAGAGATTTTTGTGTTTCTTCGATCGGCCCACCTTCCAGACTCTTAATGCAATATACTCATACATTTTTCTGAAGTGAGAGACGTGTTTTGTTTACTTTAAGCACACATAGTTTCAGCGGTTGAATCTTCCAGGGCTTTGTAGCTTTAACTTAAAGGTTAAAGCTGCAAAGCCCTGGAAGATTAATTACTCCCATGACGAACAAGTCACACTGCACATTCTCTCTTTTGGGGATTGCTCCAGCATTCTACTCTTCACTGATTTTTTTCATACAAGTTAAAGAGGGCTTCACCGACCTTCAAGAATAAGGTTTCCCAGTTTTATGATGATGTCCAACAGATAAAATTCTCTTTTGGTTTTGGCTTTAGTTACGGTATAAGTATTAGTGGCATTAATCGTCTTTGAAGTTTAAGAAAAGTTTATTCACAAGAGACCATCTGATGATCAACTGAGGATCATATGCGAGCCAAAACAAACCACCTGTTCCCTTCAAGAATTTCTTAATCAGTCTGCAATGGATGAAAATAATTCCTAAGACTTAGTTTCTTCACCTCGAGAGCTTCGCAACTCCTTCAATTCGTTGAATATGAATGTGAATACACATTGGGTAATTAAAATTAGCTGTTCCTAAAATGATCGATCCAAAGACTTGTAGATTTTTCACATAGAACGGGAAATTCTCCTCTCGAAGTGCACGGATGAAAATGATTCAGAACATAAAATTCACAATATTGTGACTGCAATAATTCTCCATAGATCCTCGGAAAGGATTAAGATTAAAACATTTCTTTGGTCAAAAGAGAGGCATATGTAGGCGTATCAAAAGAGGGGAAGTGAAGTTAAGAAATCAATATATTTAATTAAAGAGAAAAACAAAAAAGAGAAAGAAGAAAAGCAGAAAGGGATAATGAGGCTAAAGTCGCGAGGGATTCGAAGACTAACCCAAAAGGGTTCTTTCAGGTATACAAAAGTAAGATTAGCTACAAGATTGGCCCACTTAAGAGTAACTCCGGTCAGATGACTGACAGTGATAAGGAAATGTGTGAACTTTCAATACCTACTTCCTCTCAGTTTTACTCAGGAAGATACTAGCGAAATTCCAGAAATAATAAATTATGCAGAACAGGACGATAATAAACTATGCACGATTAGGGTAACTAGTGACATGGTCATCAGAAAAAATAGAGAAATTAAAACCTAACAAATCCCCAGGCCCTGATGAACCGTTTGGAAGGGTGTCAAAGGAATGCAAAGAGGAACTTAGCATACCTTTGGCAAATTTTTTTAACATATCACTACAAACTGGCATAGTGCCGGACTATAGACCAATAAGCCTTACTTTCATAGTTGGTAAATTTATGGAATCAATAAATGCCGAAGCAATTCATAGCCATCTTCAAAGGCATATATTGATTAAGGAATCTCAGCACGGTTTTACAAAGGGGCTTTCCTGTCTTACGAATTTACTATCTTTCTTCACTAAGGTATTTGAGGAGGTAGATCATGGTAATGAATATGATATTGTGTATATGGGCTTCAGTAAGGCTTTCGATAGAGTTCCACATCAGAGGCTATTGAGGAAACTTAAGGCACACGGAATAGGAGGAGAATTTTTTTCCTGGGTAGAGGCATGGCTGACAAACAGACAGCAGAGAGCTTGAATAAATGGCGAGAAATCAGAATGAAGACACGTCAAAAGCAGTGTTGGGCCCCTTGCCGTTCACAGTCTACATAAAGGACATAAATGAGGGAGTAAATAGCGACATAAGAAAATTTGCTAGTGACACCAAAATAGGCCGTCCGATTCATTCTAATGAGGACATCAGAGCATTACAGGATGATTTGAATAGACTGATGCAATGGTCGGAGAAGTGACAGATGGAGTTTAATATAGACAAATACAAAGTTCTAAATGTTGGACAGGAAAATAACCATGTCACATATAAACTAAATAATGTAGATCTTAAATAATATTACGGATTGCGAAAAGGATTTAGGAGTTCTGGTTAGCAGTAACCTGAAACGAAGACAACAGTGCATAAGTGTTCTCAATAAATCTAACAGAATTTTTGGCTTCATAGCAAGAAGAATTAATAACAGAAGTCCACAGGTTGTTCTTCAACTCTTTATGTCTTTGGTTAGGCCTCATTTATATTATGCTGCACAGTTCTGGTCACCGTATTACAGAATAGATATAAATGCACTGGGAAACGTACATAAGAGGATGACAAAATTGATCCCATGTATCAGAAATCTTCCTTATGAGGATAGGCTGAGGGCCCTGAATCTGCACTCTCTAGAAAGGCGTAGAATTAAGAGGGATATAATTGAGGTGTATAAATGGAAAACAGGAATTAATAAAGGGGATGTAAATTGCGTGCTAAAAATATCTAACATGGAAAGGACTCGCATCAATGGTTTTAAATTGGAAAAATTCAGATTCAGGAAGGATATAGGAAACCCCTGGTTTGGTAATAGAGTTGTGGATGAGTAAAACAAACTCCCGAGTACCGTCAAAGAAGCTAAGACGTGTGATTTTAAAAATAGGTTGGATAAATACATGAGTGGGTGTGGGTGGGTGTGCGTTGGACCTAACTAGCTTGCGCTGCTAGGTCGGATGCTGTGCTCCTCCTTAAAGTGACATGTCTGACCTCACTATGTCAGTTAGGTCAGACGGTCAGTGAGTTTAAGCCGGTAGGAGAATTGTATCTGCCTCGCATAGTCCAGTAGACCTGTTGTAGTATTCATTCTTTCTTATGTTCTTATGTTCTTAAGGAGAGGATCATTATGATGACATTTCGGTCTCTCCTGGATCATTAAATCAAATGTGCGAACTGACGCTGGTCAAGGGAGGACCGAAATATCCTCATAAGATTGTTATAAGGAGAGGAGGAGTTGAGGTAATCATTCCCTCAATCCTCCTGCTTTGTATTGGACCGATGAAGCCACTGTGTGGCGAAACGTTTCTTCAATAAAGATTCCCTTATGTTGCATAAATGTCTCAGTTCTTCAGGAGTGAGGTGACATAATCCATCAAAGTAGAGATGGTGATCAGTATTCCCTACCTTCTGATGCTCACTTCCTATTTCAAATCTCGAAGCCTGTCGAGAAGAATCCTCTTTAGTCATGTACGATTGAAGTAACTGAATTCCTCCAACTGCTCTTTTCCCTGGGACTCTTTCCAGAATTTTCGGCAATAACTTTGGTGTCATTTACCTTTCTTTTCTAATAGTCTGTAAGTAGTCAATCTCTCGTCGAGATAAATTTTCACTTTTCCGTCACCACAAGTTATTGAGTATTCCCTTAAGAATAGATCCCCAACCGTCTCTGACACCTACCTGGAGTTTACCCGGAGAGGGTTTCGGGGGTCAACGCCCCCGCGGTTCTGTCTGAGACCAGGCCTACGCATAACTTCTGTCCTCATTGTTTTTGCTGAGAGCTTGATACCTCAGCATTTATTCAGAAATTTCACGGCAGATGATGCAATTGGGCCAATTTAGCTCTGTAGTAATTATAGGGAAATACATTTAGAAAAATTAAGGGTAACAAAAGATAATGAAAAGACGAACGAGAAAAATTAAAATGTAATGTGAAACTTAGAAAACATTTGCCAGACATGAGAACATTTAGCCTAGAATGTTCCTGACGTTTCTGGCCCTCCATCTCCTTTCTTACTTTTAGAAACTATTTCCTGTTTCATCATTTTGTGTACCAATTTGCATTTATTTATAACCTGTCGCACACGAACGGTCAACTATTGAATATCAAACACTTGGTGGGAGGTTGACAAGAGGTAGGTTTCAAGACGGTCGTCTTACATCAGGAATTGGTGGAAACAGGATTTGTTAGTTTATTAATTAGAATACCTATCCACAGAGGTTTTAATCATGAAAACCGAGTGAGAAACAAGGAAGATACTGCAGAATAAGATACTGGTGCAACATTTGGGAATCTTCACTACGAATTTATTTCGCCAGATAATGTCAGTACAGAGAAGAACGGTGGAAGATGAGGAGGAATCTGAGGTAATCAATCGCTTAATCTGAAGTCCATGTGTTCAGTCCATCAGTCTTGAGAACAGTACAGCATATGCGGCTTATATAATATAGACAGGAGAGTTCAACTATATAAGTCAATTCTCCGTGCATATTCTGTACTTTCCTCAAGACTGGTGGACTGAACACATCGACTCCAGACTGATGGACTGATTACCTCAAACTTCTCCTCATCTTCCATTATTTTTATGTGTGCTGCATTGAAGAAGCCACTGGGTGGCGAAATGTTTCCCTGATAAAGATTCCCACATGTTGTACAAGTGTCGGATTTCTTAACCATTTACATCAAGGAAGATATTACCATTATTCATCTAACATATTAACTTGTAGAGTTCTCCGGTGGAGCCTCACTTCTGTCATTCTTCCAGACTGAGTTACGGGACCACAAGAAACAGCAGAAGACTCTTAGTAAATTATTTCTAGACAAGTAGCCCCTTACTATTACTGTTGTTAATGGAATTATTTTTATTATTATAATTCTTCTTCTTCTTCTTCTTCTTCTTCTTCTTCTTCTTCTTCTTCTTCTTCTTCTTCTTCTTCTTCTTCTTCTTCTTCTTCTTCTTCTTCTTCTTCTATTATTATTATTATTATTTATTATTATTATTATTATTATTATTATTATTATTATTATTATTATTATTATTATTATTATTGTTATTATTATTCCTCCATTATTATTGTTATTATTATTCCTCCATTATTATTATTATTATTATTATTATTATTATTATTATTATTATTATTATTTCATTATTATTATCATTATTATTATTCCTCTCATTATTATTATTATTATTATTTATTATTCATCTCATTATTATTATTATTATTATTATTATTATTATTATTATTATTATTATTATTATTATTATTATTATTATATTATTAATTATTATTATTATTATTCCATTATTATTATATTATTATTATTATTATATTAATTATTATTATTATTATTATTATTATTTTCCATTATTATTTATTATTATTATTATTATTATTATTATTATTATTTTATTATTATTATTATATTATTATTATTATTATTATATTATTATTATTATTAATATTATTATTATTACTATTAATTATTATTATTATTATTATTATTATTATTATTATTATATTATTATATTATTATTACTGAGAAACATTACACCCACAGAAGTTATACATTACCAGCAATGGTAAATAATCATATTTGATCCTCCTAGGAGAATGGCTGTTCCAGTTCCTTTTAACATCACTTCCATCAAGCAACCTTTTTCTGCTCCTCCTTAACCAAACTGAATCATCTTATAGTGCAAATATTGTCAACATTTTTACGAGGCGTATTATCGATATAATGCACTGTCGCATTTTCCAGACAACTAATTTTCTTGGGGAAGTGTAGGACAAGAGTCACCAGCGTTATCAAGGTGAAAATTTTCATACATATTTCTCTCATGCATTCCAGGAAGTACTAAATAGGTCATTTAGCAATTTATATATTTTGTTTTAATGGCAGTTAAATATCTTTGCACATTCAGGAAGTTAGTAATTAAGTCGTGTAAAAAAGAGCCTCTTAGTTGACTGTTAATCTTATGCAACACATACATTCTTGGTAAAACTATTATTGTCTCTCGTACGTAAGATCTTCCTACATGGGTATCTCTATGTCCCACACATTTCTTTCACTCCCAGCTAAGTGGATTGATTGTTGCTTGTAGTGTATGTAAGCTGCATGTCTTCATCTTCTCTAAGTGAGTACATACGAAGTGTGAAGAAAAATCTCCAGTAAAAGGGGCGAGAGGTTATCTCTCAGCCCTCAGCCCCCTTCAGCTCTCTGAGGGACTCACCCATCCCGGAAGGGGCTAGAAGACTCTTCCTTCCTTGCACAATAACTTTAATGAGAGACACATGTATGTACCACGTCTCTCTCACCATGGTAGAATTTCAGAACTACAAAATGAAGATTAAAGGAGAGTAAATACTCTTTTCCCATGCAGGAATGTTAAGAACAATCCTGTGCCTCACTTGGTCTACAAGTCAGGAACATTATGACTTCTAATTACAGCTAAATACCAAGAAACCTACTTCTTGTGTTAATTCTCGTAGCACAGACTAGCAACCAATGTATAATGAGCTGAGTTCAGCTTATTTCTTTGTGCGGACGAGAAATGAGGGCGAAGGAGGATGGCAGGGCTCAGACTGCTTCAAGGAACGGACGAGACGTCACGAAGGCATTGCTTCCTTATCATTAAAAGACAAAGGGATAGTAGTGACCGTGCGTTCTTGACTCATGTTCATTCCGATAATCTCAGGAATCTAGGAAATTTAGACAAGTTCCCTCATATGAGTCAAGAAATTCGCGGTAGAACATATCACGAAGTGTTTATAGCGTCTCTGTGTGACTTTCTTGATTGAACATTGAAAGTGCTGAAATATGCAGTGTCATTCAGTGTTCTCCCTGCTGTGGATAATTCCACGAAACTGTGAACAAATGGTGGTTCTGAATGACGTAGTGTACAACCAGTATTGCGAGTGATTGCAAAGAACATTCCCAACGTTTGTGGTGAACATTAGTGCAACATTCCCCGAGACACTCAAGTCTTCATTGAGGTCACATGTCGACCTGGTGTCAGCACCAATGACACAGGACTCTAGCTATGAGTTAGGCAGGTTTTATTCCCTTTTCATTTGCTCCAGACACTGCATTGTTAAGGTATATGTAAGTAGAATATGCCTTTCCCCCTTTAGAGACAATGATGGGAAAGCATTCACACAATCCAGTGAGTACCACTACGCATTTCAAATAATTTGCAATGCTGGATATACGCTTATTTGGGGCAAATTATATGTCAATCAACAGCCTCCGTGGACCCTGAAACAGCATCCTGAAGGGATTTCCAGGGAGCGGCTGCTGGAAATCGTGCTGTTAAAAGATAAGTAAACCTTGTCTTATGTTTATTTTCATGCAGGAAAGTGTGCTTAACTAATGTGGAGGCAATTCTCCAGAAAGGGGATCTCAGCCCCTTCAGGACTCAGCCCTCCAGAGGGGCTGATAGTCACTCTTGCTTCGTCTTAAACGGTTTAATTAAATCCATATGCAACTAGCGGCATCACCAGTTCACGGCACTTCACGTTGCAACATAGTGTTTGTAATACGAGTGACAGTGAAATGAGAAAAATGACTCTCTTCACCTTTGCAGGAAAATTACAGGAAAACATTGCACCACTTTACTTACAATGTAAGACAATAATGATCTGGCGTCGATAGTTAGTTAATAAGAAATCGATTGTTTGTAATGAATACTGTGATAATGTTAAGCAAGGAGGGAAATTATGCTGAAGTCAGCAATTAGGAGTACATCTAGGGGGAAGTGTACAGATGAGCTCAGTTTGACGTCAGGAGATGAACGGGAAATGTGTTTCGCACGAGCATTGCCCTAAACAAAGGAACAATAGTGTGCGTTTGACTCTTGTACAATCTCAGAAATTCGCGGAAGAACTAATGACACAGTGAAATGTAACAGGTCTTCCTGTTGTGGAATACCATGTAGCAAAGAACAAATCTTGATTTTGTGTAGTGTAACAGGTACGTTGCGGAACATTCCCCATTGAGTGAAAGACAGTGCAACAGTTCGAGAGACACTTACTGCTCCAATCAAGTCACTATTTTTATCATACAATGGTGCTGTCAACACTAGCTCATGCTACAAAGAGCAAGGTAGGTCTCAATCTCTCTCGTTAAACCTAGAAACTGCAGTATTGTGTAGACACAAGGTGACTGAGACTATCCTATAGACGACAGTGAGGTGCAGGCTTTTGAGCCCAAACAAGTAAGCGAAAATCCATTCAGAATTAAGTTACCAGTGTCAGAAATGCTGAAATTTATGCTCCTTTGGGGATATTTACTCGTCACTTGAACTCCCATAGGTCAGGGTTGGGGTTTCCTGATCACATCGGGGAGGCCACCCGGATGCAGCTGCGAGAAGGCCGGATCAGCATTGAAGCTAAGTAGCTTTCATTTATGTGAACTTAGCTTAGTAATATTCCCCAGAGGCCCTAATGGTTGTAATCGAACAGGATATTGGCCACATAATGGTCCAAAAACTTGAAAGACAGTTTACAGGTAATGAAGAACTTAAGTTCCTTCGAAAAATTCTTGAAGACTGGAGTCTTTACAAATATTTGAGTTACTGCACTAAATCAAAGAGAACGGTGAGCTAGAGTGAGCTGCCGCTGCCTCTGGGAAACGGGAATCTGGGTGCTGCATCTTGAGCTGCCATGTGCAGCACAGAAAACGGGGCTCCGAGCATTGCTCGCTCACAAATAACAAAAAGGCACAATACTGTGACTGGAACAATACACAAATAAGAACATAAGAACATAAGAACGAAGGAACACTGCAGAAGGCCTACTGGCCCATGCGAGGCAGGTCCAAGTCTCCTACGGCTTAAGCCAATGCACCCAACCTAGTCAGGTCAGGTCACATTGACTTAAGAGAGGAACACGGCAACCGACCTGGTAGCACAAGCTATGAGGTCCAACTCACACCCACCCACATCCACTCATGTATTTATCCAACCTATTTTTAAAGCTACACAACGTTCTGGCCTCTATAACTGTACTCGGGAGTTTGTTCCACTCATCCACAACTCTATTACCAAACCAGTACTTTCCTATATCCTTCCTGAATCTGAATTTTTCCAACTTAAAACCATTGCTGCGAGTCCTGTCTAGGCTAGATATTTTCAGCACACTATTTACATCCCCTTTATTTATTCCTGTCTTCCATTTATACACCTCAATCATATCCCCCCTAATTCTACGTCTTTCTAGAGAGTGCAGATTCAGGGCCCTTAGTCTATCCTCATAGGGAAGGTTTCTGATACATGGGATCAACTTTGTCATCCTCCTTTGTACATTTTCCAGAGAATTTATATTTATAACCTGCACATAGGAGAGAGGAGCTTACGACGACGTTTTGATCCGACTTGGACCATTTACAAAGTCACACCTGCTTTCACCCACCAACTCAAGTGCGGCGACTCACCAACAGAGTTGCTGAATGTGAAACTCACTACACACAGTGTTTATAGACATAAATTCTCTTATATATTTTAAGAAAGTTTATATTAAATTTAAGCTTTCATATACATTAACAGTGACACTTACATGAATGTATATGTTTGATGTATAATGATTACTCATGTGTGGTGTGTATAGCTTCATTACTCAGCAGCATCCCAAGTTGAGACAGTATCAACAACCCAGCATCAACAGCCGGCTTCAATCTCCACCGAGATGTACCCTTCAGGGTTGCGGTCACTGGGTCAGTAAGGCACATACAACTGTTCACTGTGGTGGTACATTTCAACATTCGAAATGTTTAAATTTTCCAGTTGAAGATGGCGTCATTCCAAATGCAGTTTCAAGCTTTGCAAACAAAAATTACACAGAAAATGTGTTTGCTGTCTGTGATGGGTTGACTTAAAATGCAAATATTGATTTTGACATGTTAGAAAATAAACTTGATCTACTTTCAAATCGTCTGAAGATCATTAGTTCAGATTATTCATATTACAAAAACGAATTCCTACAGTCAAATCCATCTGAGGATGTACTTCAATAGGTTTTGGGCGCATTTAGTGCTCAACAGGAAATGTGGGGAGAAAGAGATTGCACCTGCCGCAAAATTCTTTCAGAAAGACCTACTGTATTTATGTGTCAGACACCTTTCACACTTGCCACAACTGGCATACTGCTACCTAGTCTTCCTACACTCTCATTACCTATATTTGAAGATCATGATTATGAAGAATTCATTAATGGTTTACAGTCTTTGGTATATACAAGTACTGATATTGACGACATAGCTAAGTTAAAATATTTCCGGAGGTCAAAGGCAATTATCAACAAGCTTTACGGGTCTTGGCACGCATTACTTTGATGCTGTTAAAACCAGGGTTAGACATGCAGTCAGAAACTCGAGCTTGAAGCCACCGAGACATTATTTTTCAGGTTTACAGGTATTCAGGATCATACTAGACAGTAATCTCAGATATCTAGAGACTCAATATGACATAAATCAATGTGATTGGTTTATCAGTGGTTTTGAACAGGATAAGCTGTCACCACAAACCATTGAACGATTAAATATTATGTTCATTATGCTCGGCAATCGCTATTTCACTTGTGAAGGAATTAGCATGAAAGCAACTAGAAATGGTGATAAACCTACAAATCCTACTGTGGATAACAAACCTTCAGCTCATCATAAAAAGAGTATACCTACTCCCACTAAATCAAAGAATGGGAAATCCCATGTAGGCACTTATCAAGCTGTGAATGCATCAGACAGTAAAAAGACTGTCACACATAAACGTACTCCAAAATGTATACTTTGTGATGGATCACATTGGGCACAGTATTGTAGTCAATACACAACAAAGGAGACATGGAAACAACGTACTCAACAGCTGAAACGGTGTTTTAAGTGTTTAGGTGAACACGAGGGTGGTAAATGCTCACTGAAGAAGTGTTTTAAATGCAAGGGTATGCAGCGTACAGGTTTATGCCCAAGCACTTGTGCTGAACAACAGACAACTTCCACAGAAACAGGAAGTCAACAAACATCAGCATTAAACGTGAGAGATAAGTCTACATCGACTGCTCTCCTAATAGCTCGAGTTGAATTATCTAATAAATTATACAAAACCAATGTGCTAACACTATTTGATCAAGGCTCACAAAGGTCCTTCATAAGACAAACAGTGTTGCAGAAACTGAATAAACAACCCTATTCCAAAGTACAGTTAGATATATCTGTTTTTTTTTTCCAAAGTTCTGGGAAACACACATATGATCTAGCCAGAATCACTGTCGGTCTAAGAAACAGAAAAAAGACAGTAGAAATTGTGGTAGTAGATGATTTGCCTAAGTCTGTGCAGATCCAGGGATTAAAAGAAACAGTTGCAGCACTTAAAGCAGCTAAGGTCAAGTCAGTCTGTCCAGACATACAGACGGACAGAGTTAGTCCAATTGAGTTAATCATTGGAAGTGATTATTATCACTGTTTTGTGCAAAATATAGCAAATAAATATGATGTTCACTTGCTAAAAACAACAGGAGGCCACATGATATGTGGTCCAATTCCCTCTCAAAGTGGGACAGAAGAAACCATACCACAGTTGGGGTTTGAACCCGCGGTCAGTGGGATTTGAACCGCGGGTTCAAACCTCACCCATGGTATATATGGTTTGTTTGAAATCGTGTCATTACGATTTCGTGAGTCATGGGATAGAAACTGATATTGATTCAGTGGAAAATGTACTAGTTACGAGAATAACCATTGATCATGTACCACAGCAAAAATTATCATTACTGAAAGAAACGAATGAACCAGTTGATAAATTGTGGAATTTAGATGCGATAGGCGTTGATGTAAATAAACCAAGCCCACAAGAGTCTCAGACTTATAACCAATATTTGGACACTGTCATATATGAAGATAGGCAGTACTGGTTTAGGTTACCATGGAAATTAAATCCACATCTGCCTTGCTAGTATCTCATGATTTTCGGACAAATTAAAGCACAAAAACACGAGCTCAGGAAGAATCCAGGGCTGCTCTCTGTCTATGATAATATCATACAAGAACAGTTGGACAATAACTTCATTGAGGAAGTAGTCGAAGACAAGTCGAAGACAGAAGCTCATTATCTCTTGCATCACTGTGTGAGAAAAGATTATGAAACCACTCCACTACGTGTTGTATATAATTGCAGCGCACGTGCTAATAAAGACGTAGTAAGTCTTAATGACTATCTGATAACCGGACCCTCACTAACCGAGAAGCTTGGAGACGTGCTTATGAAATTTCGCACAAACCCATATCCCTACACGACTCATATTTCCAAAGCTTTTTTAAGAGTAGGACTACAAGAAATAGACAGAGATTATACTCGATTGTTGTGGCCCGAAAATCCACATGCTCGTCAAAGTCCTGTGAAAACTTATCGTTTTAAGTCAGTTTTGTTTGGTGCAACATCCTCTCCATTTTTGTTAGAAGCTACTCTAAATACACGTTTGAAGAAATCTGAAAGTCCCTCCAAAGAAACGTTTAATAAAAGTTTTTATGTGGACAGTCTTTACGGTACTGAGAATAAAGAGAAGGATTTGAAATCCTTATGCAGAGAAGTTAGCAAGGAGATAATAATAACAAATATGGCTCTCAGGATGAGGAATATTAATTCAGCTCATTTAAGGGAACTTATCAAAGAAGATTTCCCTGAAGCTGAAATTCCTGATTGCAACAACATGCTGGGACTTAATTGGAACACACAAAAAGACACTTTGAGCCTCAAAAGAATAAACAATAAACCATGAAATAGACTAATCAAACGTAGTTTACTGTCAGAGGTATCACAATGTTTTGATCCTCTAGGACTGGTCTCATCAATTACCTTAAATGGTAAAATACTTATGCAAGATGCATGGAGGCTAAAAATAGGTTGGAATGACATTTTGCCTCTAGAAATGAGTCAAGCATTGGATGAAATATCCATAGAGTTTAAACAACTTCATCAAAGTAAATTTCCCAGACTTATAGGTCAAGAGGAAAGCATGTACACATTACATGTGTTCTGTGATACGTCAACCAGAGGTTATGGCGCTGTAGCTTACATGAGTAATGCTGAAGGAAGTACACTAATTTCTTCGAAGACCTGGGTAGCACCCTTGAAGGTCAGAACAGTACCACAATTAGAACTGACAGCACCCTATGTAGGTACAATATTAGCTGTTTATCTCAATAAAATGCTTGATCATCTCACTACTGAAAAAAACGTGATCTGGAGTGATAGTGAAGCAGTTCTCTGGTGGTTACAAAATAACAAGAGTAAGTTGGTCTGTGTACAAAATAGAGTAGCAGAAATATGAGAGATGCAGAGAGACTATCTCTTTCTTCACCTCTCTATCCAAGAGAAACCAGCTGACATGTCATGTGGTGTCCCACGACTGGCTCTCAAATGAAAATAATTGGCCTCAGCAAAAAGCTTACATTATGCCAGAAGAAACAGTCTGCTTGAAATCAGCAGAAATAATCATTTTAAATACAGCAGGCACACCAGAAATATTCATTGATGGGTCTAAATATACATCTCTTTGGGTAAACTCTTAAGAGATACAGCTCTTGTCTTTAATTCATTAAAGGGACAAAACCTAATTATGAATTTCCTTAACCTATTAAATACTGGGTAAATCATATACAGAAACATGTCTTCTGTACAGAGTATATATTTCTGGAAACGCAGGAAAAATCCCCAAAGAAACTTAATATTATCAATTCTTTCGGTCTTTATCTTGACTCAGAAAAGATTATAAAATGTCGAGGAAGAATTCATAATTCTTCACTACATAAAGAAGCCATACCTCCAATATTGACCCATAAGAATCACTGGATAACAATCCTGATCGTTAATAATGTCCGCAGTAACTTGTTACATGGTGGAGTAGCTGACACACTCTGTCACATACGACAATCATGTTGGATAGCTCAAGGTCGACAAAGTGTGAAAAACATATAAAGGGACTGAATTACTTTTCTTCACTATGATATGCGAGTATATCAGTATCCAGGTCCACCTCCGTGTCCATTCCCCGCTGAGTATGTCATGTCACTCCATTTGAGGTGACAAGTGCATATTTTCAAAAGTGTCACTGATTTCCTACGTAATTACTTGAGTGATATATGTAGATAGTACCAGCTATATTATATATAGGCTCCTTGTTCAGTTAGGCTCCATGGCTAGCTGTGACGTCACAAGCCACTCTCATCAGTACGCTGAGGTCAGTGATCACGTGTGGTCATACCTGTCCTAAGCTGTCTGGAACTAGCGTGGGATGTTACCTAGCACCATGGCTTGTTGTAGTGTTTTAAAATCTCATGTTAAAGTGTTGAAAAAGGAGATTCTACTTGTTCAGGAGGAAAATAAGAGGCTGAAGCCTCATCTAGATGGGTTTGGGAGTGATTGTGAGATGGTGGTAGCTGGTGAGGAGGAAAAAGTTACCAGCAGTGACTGGGAGAGAGGCAGCTGCTTTAAGTGGCAAGTGGTTCACAATTCAGGAAGAAGGATGATAAGGAAGGTTAATAGAGAAGATGTGAAGGTAGGAAATAGATTCTTTGTTCTCCAGAACGAGTGTACTTCAGTGATTAGTGAGGTTAAAGGTACCACTGACTTCTCCTGCTTATCAAGGTAAGAATATTTTGATCGTGGGAGATTCTCAGGTAAGATATATGGACAGAGCTTTTTGTAACAGAAATAGAAAGGTCAGACAGAGGGCGTCTCTCCCAGGAGCTGGTGTTGGTGACATAGTCAGCAGGTTGGATATTATGTCAGGCAATGGGAACAAGCCCATTATCTGTCTTAGTGCTGGTGGATATGACATTGGGAAGGGCAGGAGACAGGAGCTGCTGGATATGTATAGGTCAGTCATAGAAGTTGTCAGGTCTGAGGGGGGGATCCCACTCATATGTAGCATCTTGCTTAGAAAGGGAGTGGGCAATGAATGGATGTCTAGGGCTATTGGTATAAAATGCTGGCCAGACAGGTACTGCAAGGAACATGCTCTTCCATTCATTGATAACTGAGGCATATTCTATGGCAAGCATGATATGTATGCAAAGGATGGGGTTCATCTCTCTGGGGCTGGAGTGGTTGCATTAGCCACTGCGATTGAGGGGGGGTCATTGATAACTTGTCTAGGACTTTCGATTGATAGATTATAGAGGCATGGGTGTCTACGGGAAACAATGAGGCTGCAGTACTTGGGTTGAAAACAGCAAATATAACCAGGATACCTCAGGGATATGTTTAAAAGACAATATTCAAAATAAAGTTGCTAGTAAAAGCAAATCAATTCATCAACAAACAAAGAGAGATAGAAGAGGGCAACGAGTGATTAGCTCCCTTAAGGTTTACTATACAAACAGTAGGAGTCTAAGAAATAAAATAGATGAGCTAAGATTACTTGCAAGTGTAGGTAATATAGATGTTGTTGCTATAACAGAGATCTGGTTCAACTTGAAACATAGAGAAATGCCCTCTGAATGCAACATAAATGGTTATAAACTATTCTATACAGATAGGGTCAACAGGAAGGGTGGTGGAGAGGCGATGTATGTCATGTATGTATGCATGAGACAATTTAAATTGTTGTCTTAGACAAGATATACGATTAGAAACATCGGACAAAGAATCTGTTTGGCTACAGTTTCTCGAGGGTCGTGAAAAGTTAATTTTGGGTGTGACTTATAGGCCCCCAAACCTTGATAGAGAGTTCAGTAAGCTGCTATAGGACGAAATTCATAAGGCATCTAGATACGAAAATGTTGTGTTAATGGGAGATTTTAACTTACACAAATTGATTGGAACAATGTGACAGGAAATCCTGAATCTAGTGACTTTCTTGATACGGCTCAGGATTGCTTTTTAAAACGGTTTGCGACAGATTCAACTAGAGGAAAGAATCTACTTAACTTGGTTCTTTCCAACAAAGAATCACTAGTTAATAATCTTGAGGTTAATGATGAGCTAGAGGAAAGTGAGCACAAATCACTTAGTTTCAATATATCATGGAATTACCCAGATAACTGCAATCAAGTCTCTGTCCCAGACTTTTGCTTGGCCGATTTCATGGGACTAAAAAATTACCTGGGTGGGCTAAATTGGGATGTAATGACTATGGGTCAGGTAGGTGGTCTTGGTTGCAATATGACGTATTTCAGAGCATAGTTCTAGCTGCCCAGACAACCTTTGTTCCGAGTAGGGAAATTAGATCTAACAAAAATTATCCCAAATGGATGAACAGTAGATTAAAACATCTCACTGGTCAAAAGAGAGGCATATATAGGCGTATGAAAAGAGGGGAGGGGCAGTTAAGAAATCAGTAAATTAAAAAGAGAAATAAAAAAAAGGAATACGAAAAGCAAAAGAGATTATAAGGCTAAGGTCACAAAGGATTCGAAGACTAGCCCAAAAGGGTTCTTTCAGGTATACAGAAGTAAGATTAGGGACAAGATTGGCCCACTTAAGAGTAACTCCTGTCAGATCACTGACAGTGATAAGGATATGTGTGAAATTCTCAGTTCTTACTTCCTCTCAGTTTTTACTCAGGAAGATACTAGCGAAATTCCAGAAATCATAGATTACGTGGAACAAGACGATAATAAACTATGCACAATTGTGGTAACTAGTGACATGGCCCTCAGACAAATAAAGAAATTAAAAGCTAACAAATCCCCAGGCCCTGATGAACTGTTTGCAAAGGTGTTAAAGGAATGTCAAGAGGAACTTAGCATACCTTTGGCTAATCTTTTCAACATATCACTACAAACTGACATAGTGCCTGACAAGTTGAAAATGGCAAATGTAATACCTATTTACTACGCAGGTGACAGGTCCTTAACTTCGAGCTATAGACCAATAAGCCTTACCTACATAGCAGGAAAAATTATGGAATCAATAATTACCGAAGCAATTCGTACCCATCTCGAAAGGCATAAATTGATTAATGAAACTCAGCATGATTTTACAAAGGGGCGTTCCTGTCTTATGAATTTACTAACTTGCTTCACTAAGGTATTTGGGGAGGTAGATCATGGTATTGAATATGATATTGTGTATATGGACTTCAGTAAGGCTTTTGATAGGGTTCCACATCAGAGGCTATTGAAGAAACTTAAGGCACACGTAATAGGAGGAGAATTTTTTCCAGGGTAGAGGCATGGTTGACGAATAGGCAGCAGAGAGTTTGCATAAATGGGGAGAAATCAGAATGGGGGCACTTCACAAGCTGTGTTCCACAGGAGTCAGTGTTGGACCCCATGTTGTTTACAATCTACATAAACGACATAGATGAGGGAATAAATAGCGACATAAGCAAATTTGCTGATGACACTAAAATAGGCCGTCCGATTCATTGTAATGAGGACATTAGAGCACTCTAGGATGATTTGAATAGACTCATGCAGTGTTTGGAGAAGTGGCAGATGCTGTTTAATACAGACAAATGCAATGTTCTAAATGTTGGACAGGAAAACAACCCTGCCACATATAAACTAAATAATGTAGAGCTTAATATTACGGATTGCGAAAAGGATTTAGGAGTTCTGGTTAGTATTAATCTAAAACCAAGCAAACAGTGCATTAGAATTTGCAATGAAGCTAACAGAATCCTTGGCTTCATAGCAAGAAGTATAAACAATAGAAGCCCTCAGGTTGTTCTTCAACTCTATATATCTTTGGTTAGGCCTCATTTAGATTATTCTGTGCAGTTTTGGTCACTGTATTACAGAATGGATATAAATGCACTGGAAAACGTACAAAGGAGGATGAGAAAGTTGATCCCATGTCTCAGAAATCTTGTTGAGAAATGGTTTACCAGCTAAGGTTAAAGATTAAATATAGGGGAACTTAGCTTGATAAGACAGCTTTCGCCCACACAGCTGCCCCTGTAGTGAGGTCTTGAGAAGCTGTCGTAGCCATTTCTCAACGGGCTGAAAAACATATATATTGAAAATAAATTTCCCATAGGGGGTATTATGTCAGCATATTTCCAAAACTGATTGCTGACTGGAAAACTTACTATTGTAGACTCGATGGCCTGTAATTTACCGAGTATTGGTTGTTTAATCAACGTAACATGATATCCGCTGCACAGCTGACCAATCAATGTTACGATCATTAAACGTATCTGGGTATTTGTAGCTGACCCATAGTTGCACCCGGTTATCCGTTGACTTGATGAAGAATAGTGTTCCTTGAAGAATGTCGCACTACACTCTGTTGGATTGCAACACTTGTTGTTACACTGTTCATCAAGATTTGTTCATTTATTCACAATCTGTTTACTAAAGAACCTGATCACACTTCTATGTAAGTGTTTATTGTGTTTACTGAGACACTTTGTTCACACTAACACACAGATCAGTGTTCTTTGTGGGTTATACCGGCATCAGTGTGATTCCCAGTAGGATCAAAACTAATCTGACCTCACAGCTTCCTATGCCACCGCAATGCCCCTAACACATAAAGGAAAAGCTGACCTAGTACCTTTCGCTTCCTTGCCAAATTTCCACTATGAAGCAAAGCAAAATGCTTGATTCTTGCGTGTTTAAGCATAGACAACAATGTACACTATCTTTACCATGGTAATAAAGTGGGAGCAAGATTTTCCTTAATTGTCCTCCTAAGGTAAGAGATGGACTGTCTCTTTAAACTAAACTATTTGCAACACCGGACTGTTACAAGGAGCCGCGGCTGCGTGACCACGTCACATACTCGTACTGCATCTGGGATCAATTACTTGATATAGCAGCAAACAAGATGATTGCCCCTTCTGAGAGGGCTGGGGCCCTCAGGGCTGAAAGGGCTGGAGGGGGCTGATGCCCCCCTCCTGGAGAAAATTTCTCCACAATCTTCCCTACGAGGATAGACTGAGGGCCCTGAATCTGCACTCTCTAGAAAGGCGTAGAATTAGGGAGGATATGATTGAGGTGTATAAATGGAAGACAGGAATAAATATAGTGGATGTAAATAGTATGCTATAAATGTGTAACATAGACAGGACTCGCAGCAATGGCTTTAAACTGGAAAAATTCAGATTCAGGAAGGATATAGGAAAGCACTGGTTTGGTAATAGAATTGTGGATGAGTTACATACCGTCATATACACTAAGACCTTGTGTAGTTTTAAAAATAGGTTGGATAAATACATGAGTGGGTGTTGGTGGGTTTGAGTTGGACCTGACTAGCTTGTGCTACTAGCTCGGATGCACTGCTCCTCCCTTAAGTGACGTGTCTGACCTCACTAGGTCAAGGCATTCCTTTAAGAAGGTGGGAGAATTGGAGCTGCCTCGCATAGGCCAGTAGGCCTGTTACAATGTTTCTTCTTTCTTTCTTCTTCTTATGTGAGCGGCTAGCCAGAGGCATACCTCCTCAGAACCCGACTAGACGTAGACTCAATAAGACAGGCCTGGGCTTCTCCCCTCAAGACTCTCTCAATATATATGTTACCAACCAACCTAGTGTGTATTTCTTCAACCGTTTAATATCTCTAGAACACTCACCCAACAATATTAAAATGGACTAATAGTTTTAACTAAAAGTTCCTATCAAGGTATACACCTGTTTTTCACCTAATATACGACTAGAGCAGTACATCTAGAAGTAGCCACTGACATGTCTGCTGAAACCTTTATTAAAATATTCAAAAGGTTTGCATGCAGAAGGGCATGTCCCAGACTGATGATTTCAGACAATGCAACAAACTTTGTTTCCGTTGCTGCTTATATAAGCAAGATCTTTGATCAACCAGAGGTGCAACTGATGCTGAATCAGAGCAGTTCTAGGTAGAGACACATTCCTCCCAAGGCTACATGGCAAGTCAGATTTTATGAAAGAATGATAGGCATCATAAAATGTTGTTTAAGGAAGACTCTTCACCATCAGCGAATCGACTTGCAAGAATTTCGAACAGTCGTAACTGATCTAGAAAATAGATTCAACAACAGACCTCTAACTTAAGTTACCGATGATCTGGACAATTTGAAAGTGTTCAGACCGTCTCAGTTACTCTCTGCAAAGTCTCGAACCAGTTCCTATCATGAATGAAAAAGAAATCATGGAGGATCCTACTTATCTCGAATCAGAGAAACCCAGACGTAAACTGAAACATCTCAATAAAGTGATTGAACATTGGGAGAAAATTTGTCGAAAAGACACTGAGGGAATGCTTCTATGGACCTGGAGTTCCTGAAAATCGTACGTCCTTAAGATCTGGTGACATAGTGATCATTGACATTGAGGGTCCAAGGTCTCAATGACCAATTGGAAAAATAGTGACCATACATCCTGATGCAAATGGAACCATCAAGACAGTTGAAGATTTAAGCAAAGGTATAATGAATAAGCGAACAATAGATAAACTAATGGCATTAGAATTGCACAGTGACGGAAACAAACATTGTGATTTTCCAGAAACCCCACAGACTAAAGTTTTTAGGAAAGACAATCAGCAGTGGTGGCAAGTGAGAAAATCAAAATGATGCTAAAAGATGAATATTTCTTCTATGGCGAACTTTCGTCTCTCCCCCCCCCACCAGTATGGAGAAAATCTCCAGTAAAATGGGAGATATATCTCATCCCTGAGCCCCTTTCGGCTCTCTGAGGGACTTAGCCCTCCCGGAAGGGGCTAGTGTACTCTTCCTTCCTCACACAACAACTTTAATGAAAGACACTAGTATGCACCACATCTCTCTCTCCTTGCTAGAATTTCTTATCAACTACACAATGAGGGTTAAGGGAGAGTAGTTACTCTTTTCCCCATTCAGGAAAATTAAGAGAATACCTGCACTCCACTTGGTCTACAAGTCGGGAACAGCATGACTTCTAGTTACAGCTAAATACCAAGAAACCTACCCTCTCGTGTTAATTCTGATAGCACAGACTAGCAATGACTGTATATAAAGCCGAGTTCAGTATATTCCTTTGTGCAAACGAAAAACGAGAGCGAAGGAGAGCAGCGGGGCATAGATTTCTTCAAGGAACGCACCATACGTGTGTATCACAAGGGCATTGCCTCCTTATTGTTAAAAGACAAAGGGACAGTAGCGACCAATGCGTTCTTGACTCTTGTTCATTCTGACAATCTCAAGAGACTAGAAGAGTTTGACTAGTTCCCTTATACGAGTCAGGAAAGTCGTGATAGAGTGAATCACATAATGTTTACAGCGTCTCCATATGACTTTCCTGACTGAGCATTGGGAGTGCTGAAATATACTGTGTTAATCAGTGCTCTCCCTGCTGTGGATAATTCCACGAAACTTTGAACAAATAATGGTACTGAAGGATGTAGTGTACAACATTCCCGACATTTGTGCGAACGTTAGTGCAACAGTCCCCGAGACACTCGAATATTGTCAAATTACCAATATCGGCCTGGTTTCAACACCACTGACACAGGAATCCAGCTATGAGTAGAATATTGTAAGTAGAATATTTGCCCCCTTATTGACCATGATAGGAAAAATCATCCATAAAAAGTCAGTGAGTACCACAACGCATTTCAGATAATAGTGACACGTTGGATATACTCTCCTTTGGGGCAAATTGTATGACTAATTCACTTTTCAATCAACCACTGTGGGCCCTGAAACAGCATCCTGAAGGGATTTCCAGGGAGCGGCTGCTGAAAATCGTGCTGTTAAAAGATAAGTAATGCTTGTCTTACGTTTATGTTCATGCAGGAAAGTGTACTTATCTAACCAGTTTTCCACACGAAGTGTCTGTCTCGCGGTGATGCACACGGAAGATCAAGCCTTCACCACGTGTTCTGCTAAATGACCCACATGGGTTTAGCACATAAAATGAATAATTATTAGTTTTTAACAAGTTGGCGGTCTCCCACCCAGGCAGGATGACCCAAAAAGAAAGAAAATCCCCCAAAAGAAAATACTTTCATCATCATTCAACACTTTCACCTCACTCACACATAATCACTGTTTTTGCAGCGGTGCTCAGAATACAACAGTTTAGAAGTATATACGTATAAAGATACACAATATATCCCTCCAAACTGCCAATATCCCAAACCCCTCCTCAAGGACTCAAGTCCGGCTATATAAAAATAACCAGTTTCCCTGAATACCTTCACTAAATATTACCCTGCTCACACTCCAACAGCTCGTCAGGTCCCAAATACCATTCGTCTCCATTCACTCCTATCTAACACGCTCACGCACGCTTGCTGGAAGTCCAAGCCCCTCGCCCACAAAACCTCCTTACCCCCTCCCTCCAACTTTTTTGTGTACGACCCCTTAGCCGCCCTCCTTCACCTACAGATTTATACGCTCTCAGTGTCATTCTACTTTGATCCAATCTCTCTAAATGACCAAACCACCTCAACAACCCCTCTTCAGCCCTCTGACTAATACTTTCATTAACTCCACACCTTCTCCTAATTTCCACACTCCGAATTTTCTGCATAATATTTACACCACACATTGCCCTTTAGACAGGACATCTCCACTGCCTCCAACCGTCTCCTCGCTGCATCATTTGCAACCCAAGCTTCACACTCATATAAGAGTGTTGGTACTACTATACTTTCGAACATTCCTTTCTTTGCCTTCATAGATAACGTTTTTTGTCTCCACATATACCTCATCGCACCACTCGCCTTTTTTTCTTCATCATTTCTATGTTTAACCTCATCCTTCATAAATCCATCCACTGACACGCCAACTCCGAAATATCTGAAAACATTCACTTCTTCCATACTCCTCTTCCCCAATTTGATATCCATTTTTTGTTTATCTAAATCATTTGATACTCTCATCACCTTACTCTTTTCTATGTTCAGTTTCAACTTTCTACCTTTACACACATTCCCAAACTCGTCCACTAACCTTTGCAATTTTTCTTTAGAATCTCCCACCCCTCTCCCGAACACCCTAGCATTTACTTCTTTGACAAACCCATCTATAAATATATTAAACAACCACGGTGACATTACACATCACTGTCTAAGACCTACTTTTATTGGGAAGTAGTCTCCTAATCTGAGCCTCACTATCCTCATAAAAACTCTTTACAGCATTTAGTAACTTACCACCTATTCCATATACTTGCAACATCTGCCACATTGCTCCCCTATCCACTCTATCATATGCCTTTTCTAAATCCATAAATGCAATAAAAACTTCCCTGCCTTTATCTAAATACTGCTCACATATATGCTTCAAGGTAAACACTTGATCTACACATCCCCTACCCACTCTGAAGCCTCCTTGCTCATCCGCAATCCTACATTCTATCTTACCTCTAATTCTTTCAATAATAACCATACCGTACACTTTTCCTGGTATACTCAGTAAACTTATTCCTCTATAGTTTTTACAATCTCTTTTGTCCCACTTCTCTTTATATAAAGGGAATATACATGCTCTCTGCCAATCCCTAGGTACCCCTCCCTCTTCCATACATTCATTAAACAAAAATACCAACCACTCCAACACTATATCCCCCTCTCTTTGCTGTATAATCCTCCGGGTTTAGCGCTTCCCCCTTGATTATAATAATAATATATCCCCCTCTGCCTTTAACATTTCTGTCATGATCCCATCAGTTCCAGATGCTTTACCCCCTTTCATTCTATGTAATGCCTCATGCACCTCCCCCACACTCACATCCTGCTCTTCTTCACTCCTACAAGATGGTACATCTCTCTGGCCAGTGTATGAAATTACCGCCTCCCTTTCTTCGTCGACATTTAAAAGTTCCTCAAAATATTCTCATCTACCCAATACCTCCATCTCCCCATCTACTAACTCCCCTACTCTGTTTTTAACTGACAAATCCATTCGTTCCCTAGGTGTTAGTACATAACATATGTGTTAGTGTAGTTTTTTTTTATATTTTATTTAAAACATTTCAGTACAGTTACGTAATAATACATAAAAGTGATTTTCAACAAGCACAAAACAAAATACCTAATCACACCACACAACGGTGGGGTGAAAACTGCCCATCCCTACAACACCACCCCATCCTGCATCCTGCACTAAAAACAACATGGTTTATAAGACGTACAACATTAATGGCACAATTAGCAAGCATCAGATGTATGTTAACAAATCATCACACATTTGACAATAACAGACTGCCACTCTCTCAGCTTTCTCGATCTCCCCCCCCCCCATCTCATGGCAGAACACAAACACCCCACCGGTAAGCGGATACACCCTCCGCCTTTACAAGAATTAGAATGTATATGGTACATTGCTTCAGTGACTGGACAGAGCATGTAGAACATGCAGGCATGTCCAAAAATTGCCCAAAAATGTCACTAACCCGCCACCCCAACCCACACAGCTATGGGTGGACAGTATCCACAACCCTGCCACCCTACTCCATACAGCTGCTGGTGGCCAGTACCCGCCCCCACACACAGCTGCTGGTGGGCAGTATCCACCCCCAAACACACCCCACCCATCACTCTACTCCTAGCCAAAATATTAGAATCAAAGATGCACAATCCATTACAAATGGCATCGTACAGTGTGTCATACATACAACCTAGGAAGTCCCACTGGGCTTGCACCCATCTACGGCCACCGAGACCTGAATATTCAATATAGCAACAAGCAAAACTTAACATTACACAACATATTAGAATATTATGCAACATAACATAACAGGCCAAAATTCATGCATACATACCAGCGGCATACGCCATCCTCAACCACACCAGTGTACCTCTGGCGCACGCAGGCACAGGCAGCAACAACTCGATGCAGGAACTAACACATCTCGTATGCCACAGTTTGCAGACACATCTGAACAGCACATTATATTATTATAATCAGAAAGAAGAGCTAAACTACAAGGGTTTCTATAGCTGAATAGCACACTGGGCACCCATGCCCCACCCTCCAGGTGCATGCTAACTGGCGCCCCAGACACGCTCACTATAAACTGGCGCTGCCATCATGTAGCAGACCTCAACACATCTGCCACGACGTGTCCCACCCCTACCTAAACCCCGCTCTCACCTGGCTAAGGTTTCCGTCCTCGCTGCCCCACTCCTCCTGTTGCATGCCCACCTGGGCCCTGGGGACCACGTTTGTCATTCTCTCCACGCACGACACCCGTCCCACCTGGCACCACCTGCTGCCGCTGCTCACCTCCACTCGCACAACCTCCTTCTACTGATGCCTTCTTCCCTGTATGTTGAGCTGGCGTCAGGACGTCGTCAGAGTCCGACATTGCTGTCGCCCTCTTCCTAGTCCCAACTTCCTCCTCCTCCTCCATGCTTGTGACCGGGGTGTCCACACGATGAACCTCCACCACAACCGTCGACGAGGCCTCCTGACCAGGGGTCATCACGTCCCCGCCAGCCTCACCAGCACCAACAACCGCCTCCTGCTGCTCGACCGCCATGGACACGAGCTCCAGACTGGCCAACGGCACAGCCGGAGAGACCACATCCGTAGACGGGAACATGGTGTGCAGTACAGACGCTATTGTTGCATCGAATTCCATGACTTCTGCCGTCACCTGGTCCTCCCCAAAAGCCTGCTATACCACCATCGGTGCAGGCAACTCAGTAGACATCAGCTCCACTTCCGACTCCACTACTGGCACTTCAGTCTCCTCACTCCAAAGGCGACCACGCCCACCATCTCCTTGTCATCCAGGTACGGGAGTTTCCTGCTTATTGAGATTTGTTGCTCCACCATCCGGCTCGTGGCCTGCCCACACTGCCCATATTCTGCCGCCATATGCTCAAAGTCTGCGCAGAGGCGGTACGTCCGTCGTTGTCCAGCACACGACACCATGACCTGCATGCAGATGTCATCAAGGTGCACATATGATGGTATGGCCTGGCATAGAGACATCTTAAGGTGAAACGTGCCTTCGGGAAGACCAGCATACGCCCCAGCCACCCACATGCCTTGTCGTGCGAAGTGTACCACCCCGTATCTGCTGAAAACACGGCGGAGATCCATTGTGTCGGCCTAGAAGGGCACATTCCGCACTTTCACCCACGTGTATTGTCGTGAGACATCCACCATACGCACACGGACTGCAGGGGACACATCTATGCAGATATCTTGGAATTGTTCAACCAGCCCCTCATACACTGGCCCCTTGAGTAGTTTCACAAATATCCGGTAGGCTCCATTTTAGAGCTACACCATACAAATCCATGTCCTCAATACCATAAGTTCACGGATAAACTTGGGTAGCAACACTTGTGCAGTCTCAGGCGTAATCGCCCCTCATATAAGTTCTATACCGACGGTATTCACCCGCCTCCTCAAGCTAAGGACCATGACGTCACTGGATAGCTTGCTAGACTGTCAGTAGAGGAGTGTGAGGCACGTCCACACTCCCTGGCAGCTAGGTCGCGAATGTTAGTGTAGGAGTTAGTGAATATGGTGAGGTATTAGTATAGAGCATAGGTGTTAGTGTATGGTGTAGGTGTTGGTAAATACTATAGGTGTTAGTGTATGGTGTAGGTGTTGGTAAATGCTATAGGTGTTAGTGTATGGTGTAGGTGTTGGTAAATACTATAGGTGTTAGTGTACAGTGTAGGTGTTAGTACATTAGCCAGCATTGAAATTTTGGTCAAAGCTGCACTCTTCAGGCATTGTGAGGAAAAAATTCAGTATAGGAGTATGGAATTTTTTTTATGAATGTATGGTGATGGTAGTTTGTTGGCAGTCTGCTAGTTAAGGCACGTGGTGTCTATCCCCCCTTCTTTTCATCTGGTGGGAGGTGATGTGTGAGTCTCCATCCTGTGGAGAAATCACTTGACTAGCTGCTTCCATCAAAAATGTAAGTATGCGTTCCACTCTGGTACTGTTTATTTTATTTCTTTGTTTGTCTTAAGAGCTTCACTCTTATTTAGGGCTGTACATTTGTTTATTCCTGCCTTGCTTTAAATTTAACGTCACTTTTTAATCCTCTCCATTTCTTTTAAAGGCTGTATGCTTACCGTGTGAGTGATTTAGCAAGCAGGTTGTAACTTTATTTTTCATTTATAGCCTTGAATTGTCGGCGTGGGTCATCTGACGTGGGCGAGGTGAAGATAAGGACAGCAGAGATCTGGCTAAGATCTAGTGAGCTAACTGCACATACCTACGATCCAACCGCCCCCTTTCACTCATAACCGATCACCCTAGCCAGCTTCACACCCAGCGTAATTACATGTCTTGTGGGGCTACTGAACACTGTGGTGATTAGCGTGGCTGTACAACATTTTCAGCACTGTGGTGATCAGAGGATAAGTTCACCTTGGCAGAATTGTATTGTGGAAACAGTCTTGTGTCATGAACAACATTGACCCCCCCCTCCTCCTCTTCAACAACGGCTCCAGAATTTCTACAATGCGCTGTGTCAACAACATCGACACGCCCTTCTACAACTACATCTGTACAAATTAGATTTAAATTCAAGTATCATTTTTATATTCCATTTTTCTTTAAAATAGGATTAATTCTCATGTTTAATTGTTTTACATTTATGCTTGAAATCATGTAATAAAAATGTTTATCTTCTTGTGTTATGTTTTCCATCATTTTTTACATAAGGAGGAGCCAGCATTTTTAATTCCTTACTTAGGAGCTGACAGGACTAAGCCTTCACAGGCATTGTTCTTTATATACTTCTTACATTCAGTACCAAATATGGAGTTGATTGGTTGAGGTTTAGCCTACAGCATTTGTGAGTGAAATTTTGGAATATGTCTATATTACTGAGTAGCGCACAGCAGTGTTTTCAAATTGTATCTATGTACTCTGTAGTATTTATAAACATTAACTTTCTCAGTGATTATGCTGTAGATGTCATTGTTACCGCCATCTTAACTGACTATAGTATTATCACCAAAGACGACAAAAGTCAAGTTATTTGACCACAGAAGTTACGAGATGCCCGACACATAGGGAATGGAGAGGTAAGAGAACGAGCTAGCAAACCTGGAAAATATCATATCGCACTATTTTCATGGTAAGAAGACCTCTACTCGTGTAATGGCAAAGAATGAGAAGATCAATAAATAGATTCCAAAAGATAGTGGTGAAAGATCATTACGTCATCATGGTGGAGCTCAGCACTGAATATCTCAGTCATGTGACTCTGAAGTCAGGCCATGGAGAGGAGATTGCCAAGACTATCTATACATTTCTGGTGAAACAGAAACTAACTCGGCAGCCTGTTGTATGTGTTGGTTATGATTGAACCAACATAAATTTCAGAGCTGACAATGGAGCCATTCATCATCTTTAAATGTTTCTTGGTCATCCAGTCCATTATTTTATCAGCTTCATGGAGATAAACTGCCATTCCAGGCTGTTTTCTACCACTATGATGGTAAGCCAAGTGGTCCTGAGTATTGAAAAGGTCTCATTGCAAAGTAAATCAACGATCCTCTGTCTGAGTTGCCATTTGTTCCTTTTCAGACAGTCAGTTTCACTGATTTCCGTGTTTTGAATGAGGTGGCAGAGGATCTGTCCTGGGACCAGAAATACTTGTATAGGTGTGGTTGACGATGCCTTGGCTGCTCTTGAATCAGGTCCACCCTGTGTGTTAAGGTGGAATACATTATGGAGTAGGATCCTTAGGCTGTTTGTGGCAACATCGAAACCCAACCAGGAGCTGAAAAGAGTCGTCATTATGATTTTGAAGTTCAGTGTTCCAATGTGGTTCCACATCAAGCTGTACCCTTATGTCAGACACTGTCCAAAGAACGTTTTCCAGTCACTGCAATTTATGAGACATCTGAACAGTGAAGAAAAGAAGATAGTAAAGAAGGCTGTCCAAAGAAATTTCTACTTTGCTCACACAGATCGGCTGCTTCTAGGTATGTGCGCTGATGAAGACATAACTGTGAGAGACAAAGCTGTCTCAATGATAAGAGAAATTAGAGAAGAGAATCAGCAGACAGAAGAAAGTACTGAGAGCTCTGATGAGGATGGAGAAGATTCTGCTGATGCTGTTGACGAGGACTTGCTAATCTACTAATGACAGTGAAGATGAAGAGAATGACAATGTGGCTCCTGTTGTCAACTCAAGGAAAGTAGAGATTCCCAGACTAAAGTGGCAAGCAAAGAACTATCATTCCATGATTGACTGGAAGGCTGAACTCAAAACTGAGCCTCCCTTCATTGCCTCTCTATAAGATCAACAGATTCTGAAAATTATTGAGACTCCTCTGGAACTGTCCAAGTTGCCAAACAACACTCAAGCTGTTGAGAGAGGGATAAAATTGATGACTGAAGCTTGAACTAAAGTGACTGGACAGAAGGCAAAAGATGGATATATCAAGCTAAGAATATTTTCCAGGAAAGTGATGCCCAAATTCGGCTTCATGAAAGACTTCACTTATAACTTGCAAAAGTTAAAATTAAATAGTTTATGATTGATATAACCCATGTACATTAGATTATACAATCTTCACAATCAAAAATGATATGAACACTTGATATTAAGACTTGATTATTATCCTGACAACCAATAAATTATAACTAGTTGCTTTCAGTGGTGTATAATTTGACGAAAAGTCGATAGCGATGCTGAAATTTTGCACAGAAGTTTGTTGTGATAATACAAAAAATGTGTGAAAAGTGTAGCTTGTATCTCAATTTTTATTTTTCCAATCCTTCCTATAGTACATAGTTTTGGTGTTAGTGAATAGTGTAGTAGTTAATATGTAATGAAAGTTTTAGTGTATCGTACTGGTATTAATGAATAGTGCAGGTGATAATGAAGAGTGTAGGTGTTAGTATGTAGGTTTGGTATAACTCTTATAGTGTTGAGAGGGTACATTGAGGGAGTGAATAGCGTTGGTGTTAGTGTATATGTCAGGTGTTGGTGTATAGTGAAAGTGTTAATGCATAGTAAAAATGTGAGTGTAGAGTGTAGGTGTTAGTGTAGAGCGTAGGTGTTAGTGTATAGTTTAGGCGTTAGTGTATAGTGTAGGTACACAAATACCCGCACATAAAAGAGAGAAGCTTACGACTACGTTTCGGTCCGACTTGGACCATTGACAAAGTCACACTAACAGAGGTGGAGCAGGACGGCTATATATAGGCAGGAAGAGGTGTGACTTTGTCAATGGTCCAAGTCGGACCGAAACGTCGTCGTAAGCTTCTCTCTTTTATGTGCGGGTTGTTTGTGTATCGTTCCAGTCACGGTATTGTGCCTTTTTGTTATTTATAGTGTAGGTGTTAGTGCAGTATAGTGTAGGTGTTAGTGTTGAGTGTAGGCGTTAGTGTACAATATAGGTGTTAGTGTACAGAGTAAGCGTTAGTGCATAGTGTAGGTGTTAGTGTAGAGTGTAAGTGTTAGATTATGGTACATTTGTTAGTGAATAGCTTAAGTGTTAGCGTAGAAGTTAATGAATATGGTGGAGGTGTTAGTGTATGGTGCAGATGTCGTTTAACAGTATAGGTGTTAGTGTATAGTGTAGGTGTTATTATGTAGTTTTGGTGTTACTGAGGAGTGTGGGTGTTAGTGAATAGTGTAAAAATTAGAATGTAGGTTTGGTGTTGTTCTGTTCTTTTGTTAGTGTATATTGAAGTAGTGTTTGTACAGCGCTGGTGTTGGTGTGTAGTGAAAGTGTTAGTGCATAGTGAAGGTGTTAGTGTATACTGAAGGTGTTAGTGTATAGTGAAGTGTTAGTTTATAATGAAGGCGTTAGTTTATAGTGAAGGTGTTAGTGGATAGTGATGGTATGAATGTACAGGGAAGGTATTAGTGTATAGTGAAGGTGTTAGTGTAATGCAGACGTCAGTTTTTATTTGTTTTCCTTTAGGTAAACTATTAAAATTCCCAATATATTATTTGTCGTAATAAAGCAAAATTAGCATCGTTATTATTCTGACACGCGAACTGAAGCACCTGTCACTGCCAGGGGATGAGGGCCAGATGTATATATAGTGGGAATTTCACTAGCTGGCTCCAGAGTATTATGCTGAGTGAAATCGTATTAATGATAATAATAATAACAATAATAATAATAATAATATTATTATTATTATTATTTAAACTTTATTCCTTATTTTAGATAATAAAATTTGTAATCGGTGAAATATGTGTGGAATATAGCTTTAAATTAAGCAATGGAATATACTATATTTTCTCAAATACAATTGCACTTACCATATCGAAGTGCCGCTACAGCTATGCTTGCTTACCTGGAGTATACCTGGAGATGGTTTCGGGTATCAGCGCCCCCACGGCTCGGTCTGTGACCAGTCCCCGTGGTGGACCAAGGCCTAATCAACTGCTGACTGCACGTAAATCGACGTACGAACCACAGCTCTGCTGGTCAGGTACTGACTTTAGGTGCCTGTCCAGCACCTTCATGAAGAAAGCCAAGGGTCTATTGGTAATATCCCTTATGTAGGTGCTGTTAGTGTACAGCAATATTCCAACCTAAAGAGAACAAGCGATTTGAAGAGAATCATCATGGGCTTGACATCCCTGGTTTTGAAGGTTCTCATTTTCCATCAAATTATTTTTCTAGCAGATTTGACAGATACATTGTTGTGGTCTTTGAAAGTGAAATCCTCTGATATTATCACTCCCAAGTCTTTCACATTAATTTTTTGCTCTATTGTGTGGTTGAAATATGCTTCATACTCCGATACAGTTTAAATTTCCTCAAGTTTTCCATATCAGATTGAGGACACAGTTATGCAAATTCGGGTTTCATCCGCAAAGGAAGACACGATGCTGTGACTTAAATCCCTGTCCATATCAGATATGATAATGAGAAACAGAATGGGGGCTAGTACTGTGCCTTGTGGAGCAGAGTTTTTCACTGTAGCCGCCTCAGACTCTACTCAGTTTACTGTTACTCTTCGTCTTGTACTTGTTAGGGCGTTATAGATCCATCTATCTTTTCCTGTTATTCTTTTGTCACATATTTTGTATGCTATTACACCGTAGTCGCACTTGTCTATGGCTTTCGTAAAGTCTGTGTGTACTATATCTCCATTTTGTTTGTCTTCTAGAACATCCAGGACCTTGCCATAGTCGTCCAGTAGTTGGGAAAGGCAGGAGAGGCCTGCTCTGAAGCCATGTTGCCCTGGGTTGTGCAACTCATGGGTATCTAGATGGGTGACGATCTTGCTTCTCACAACCTTTTCAAAGTTTTTTTTATGATATGGGACGTTAGTGCTACCGGTCTGTAATTCTTTTCTATTGCTTTACTGCCCCCTTTGTGGAGTGGGTCTATGTCAATTGTTTTTAGTGATGGTGAGATGACCCCCTGTGTCCACGCTCCCTCTTCATAGAATAATAAAGGCTCGTGAAAGGGGTCGTTTGCAGTTCTTGATGAACACGAAGTTCGACGAGTCTGGGCCTGGGGCAGAGTGCATGGGCATGTCATTTATTGCCTTTTCGAAGTCATGTGGTATTAGGATAATACCTAAGTCTGAGTCTCTGTCATAAAAAAATCATTTATGTCGTCTACTCTTAGTCTGGTCTTCGGCTCACTAAGCACCGAGTCATACTGGGACTTCAGTAGCTCACTCAGATCCTTGCTGTCTTCCGTGTAAGTCCCATCTCGTCTAAGCAGGGGTCCAATATTGGATGCTGTTTTTGCTTAGATCTGGCATAGGAAAAAAATATTTGGAGTTTCTTTCAAATTCATTTATGGCTCACAGTTCTTAGTGTGCTTCTTGTTTCCTGTAACATTCCTTAAGTTTAAGGTCGATATTTGTTATTTTTCTAAGGAGTGCCTCCCTTCCTATATCAGACATCCTGGTCCCTTTCAGTAATCTGTATTTCTTCCCCTTCGCCTGTATAGAGAGTATCTCTCTCTTTCTAGTCTGCATCTCCTTTTTCTTATAGGAATATGCCTTGAGCATACCTCAAATGCCGTACAGTTAATTCTTTCTAGGCAGGGGTTCGGATCCATGTTTTTAGGATATCTTCCCAGCTTGTTTCATTTAGGGTATGGTTATCTTGATCTCACCGTATGTTTTTCTAACTGAAGTTGAATTTGATGAAGGCACCCTCATGACATCATATTTTGCTGGTCTGAGTTTTGCACATACATGTCCGTACCTCTATCATTTTGTGATATGAACTTATTTTCTTTGATACGATTATATTTCTTATCAGATCATCATTGTTAGTGATGAGGTCATATGTATCATCCAGTCTGCTGGCTCTATTATTTGCTGGTTTAAGGTGAATTTGGTCAGAGATTTAAAAGTTTATGTGTGTGAATTTTCGTATGAACTTCCTCCTGGGGTTATTTCTGCTGCAACATAATTTGCAACATTCCTCCAATTTAGGTGTCTTAAGTTGATATTCCCAAGCAGCAAGATGTTTGGGTCAGGAGCTGGAAGATTTTTCCAGGCAGTGGTCGATTTTCAAACGCTGTTCCTGGAAATCTTATGAAGTTGCATATGGAGGCTTGTATACAACCACAAGGACAAGGTTTTGGTTTTCAGTCTTTACTGCCAAACCTTCAACTACATTATTTTAAGTGTTTAGTAGTTCCTAACGCATGAGCGACTCTGTGACGTACAGCTAACCCTTTCCCCTTTTTTGCCTGTTCAGTCTGTCGCATCTGTATAAGTTATGACCTGAAATCCATATTTTGTTATCAACGTGATCCTTTATGTGAGTCTCTGTGAAGGCTACATTGTGTCTGACTCTGTGAGCAGTCCACTGATGAAAGATATTTTGTTGTTCCATGCTGGCTTTAGACCCTGTATACTTGCAAAGATGAATGTCATTGTATTGATGGTATGTGGGAGACTTTGTTGTTTTGGAGTGGAGGCCACTGACTGTGCCTCCGCTTCAGAAATAATTTGAGTTGGTGTATGATTTCTGTAATTTTTTGCCAGCTTTTTTTTCTTCCTAGCACTAAAACACCTCCGTCTCTGGAGTGGCTGTGGCTACCCTGGTTTTCCTATGGTCTGGGAGATTTATTTATTTTTATTTATATATTTTATGTCTTTGCAAACAGTACATTGAGATTTTGTATTTACAATAGTGGGTTGCAATGCAAAGAGAGCCTCTATTATGCCTAGGCATTATGGGCCAGCTTAACATTATTGGCTTACAGACTACTTAATACTAAGGAGCATATCATAGTTGTACAGTAGAATAGTAATTATTTCATAGTTGAACAGTAGAATAGTAATTATTTCATAGTTGTACAGTACAATATTAATTATAAATGACTCAAAATTTATGTAATTCAAAGAAATATTTATGTTCGAAAATGCTTTTTATGAAAACAATGATTCAATTATATGCCTGTCAACAATGGATAAAAGGTTCAATGTGATTGTTTCACTTATGATGTGGGAGTACATAGGTGAATAAGTGTGTACCGAGTATTTAGCATTTAGTCTAGGGTGATTAAGTGGCTTTTGAGAAGAGTCTTAAATTGATTTTCAGACTGGGTTACTTTAATATCTTCTGGTAATGAATTCCATATTTTGGGGCCCTTTATCTGCATAGAGTTTTTACACAGTGTGATGTGGACAAGAGGTATATCAAAAAGAGATCTGTGTCTTGTGTTGTGGTCATGTGTCCTGTTTAGGTTCGGTGAGGAGAAGTTTGAGTGGGGGGTTATATTTGCGTGTATTGTTCTGTGTATATAGTAGGCACATGAATAAGTATGGATATTCTTAACCCTTAAACTGTCCAAACAAATTTACATTTACATGCGTAGTGCTCCAAAAGTAGATCTATGTTTTTTTACATATTTTCAAATATAACAAAAAAATAGATTTAAGTTTTTTTACACGTTTTCAAATGTAAAAAAAGAAAAAAGAAGATCTACTTTTTTTTTTACATACTTTCAAATATTGAAAAAAAACGTAGATCTACGTTTGGACAGTTTAAGGGTTAATGATGAGCAGATTCAGACTTCTGAAAATTGGTGGAGTATGCTGGCGGGAGTGGGAATTTGTTAACATTCTTACTGCTGCCTTTTGCTGGGTTATTAGGGGTTTTAGGTGATTGGATGTTGATGATCCTCATGCACAAATTCCATATGTAGGATAAGGGTATATGAGTGTATGGTACAGTGCCAGGAGAGCTGATTGTGGAACGTAGTACCTCATCTTTGATAGTATGTCTGCAGTCTTGGGGATTTTCTTGGTGCTTTGTTGTATGTGTGTCGGGAACTTAAGGCTACTGTCAAGGTGGATACCTAGGAATTTTCCCTCTGTGAGTCTTGTGACTGATGATCCATTTAGCGTTATGTTAATTGGATCACTTGCAGCTTTGTTTCCAAACTGAATGAAATAGGCTTTATCAGTGTTCAAGGTAAGTTTGTTAGTCATCATCCAGGCAGATATTTTCTGTAATTCAGCATTGACTCTCTTTGCTAGTAATATGGGTTTGAGTAGCTGTGATGCATTCGGTAGATCATTGATGTAGATCTGTATCTTTTTATCCCCTTCTAGTGATGTGCCTGACAATATAGGTTGTAGCACTGTCTTTCCTGATCTGAAGAGCGACACATTTCAGGGTGAGCTGCATTCTCCTGGTGTCATGTGGGTATGGCTCTTTCCGGAAGGGTCAAAGTCGCACATCCCACCTGTATATCCAGATATGCCATGCCTGCAGATACCCAAGGAATAGAATTTGCATAGGTTTGATTTGTGTTTTCCAAGGGTTTCCGTGGCTGCCATCCCTAATGGTGCGTTTTTTTTTTCTGACTCCCCATTAGCTACAGCACGATGTCTCTGGCAGCTTTTATCGGCAGTGTATCTACACTATTCCTTTGAGCAACATCCCTTTGTTTGTCATCTCTAGCGGTGTTACTACTTTGTAACTTTGGAGTTTGCATATCTTTATCTACGCCTGTTTCCCCAGCACTTGGATCCCTGTCCTCCTCCGGTGCACCGGCTGCCATTTCTGAATTCTTTCAGGTTCTGTCCTCTTCGAAAGCACCAGCACCAGGGTTGACAGCACCACATGGCTCCCTCCTTTTATTTTCTCGACTGTTATACAAGACCTTCAAGTTTTATAAGAAGGGTATTATGGTGTTTGTCTTTTAGCACAGATGTAATTTTTTTTTCAGCTGTTGGCTACCATTTGGGCAGACCCAGAAACATCTACTTGATTTAATATCCTCTGGTGGGAAACTCCTAAATGTTTACATATGATGCATGAGACCATTTTTTACAAACGTTGCATACAATCCAGACAGAAGCCCGCTTGTGACTACACAGAGTTTCATGATGTAGTTTATTGTTGCTATACTGTGGTTTTGTATGTGCTTCCAGTGATTGATATATATTCCTTATAGATTATTTATATACTATTTTAGATATTTATATATATATATATATATATATATATATATATATATATATAATATATATATATATATATATATATATATATATAATATATACATATAATATATATATATATATATATATGTCGTGCCGTATAGGCAGAACTTGCGATCTTGGCTTAAATAGCAACGCTCATCTTGCCATATAGGACAAGCGAAAATTTGTGTATGCAATAATTTCGCCAAAATCATTCTTAACCTATCGAAAAAAATATATTTCACTGTGTTTGTTTAGTATTAAATTATTGTAAGGAAATCTAAAATATATTTAGTTGGGTTAGGCTAAAATAAATTACTCTTGTTATAATAAGGTTAGGTAAGTTTTCTAAGATTCTTTTAGTGCAAAATTATAAATTTTTACATTAACATTAGTGAAAAAAATATATCTTTAAGCGTATAAGAGAAAATTTTAGAAAGAGCTTAATTTTAAATGAGTTCTTGCTAATTGACCAGTTTTACATATTCGGCACGACATATAATATATATATAATATATATATATATATATATATATATATATATATAATATATATATATATAATATATATATATATATATATATATATATATATATAAAATCCTTGAACATACATGTGCCACGAGTGTTGTATGTTGGATCGATTGCTCATATGGCCACTTGAGGCGGGACAATATGACGTGAAGTCGTATCCTTGCCTGCTGCAGTTTGAAAAATTATATATATAATATATATATATATATATATAAATATATATATAATATATATATATATATATATATATATATATATAAATATAATATATATATATGTATATATATATATATATAAAATATGTCGTGCCGAATAGGCAGAACTTGCGATCTTGGCTTAAATAGCAACGCTCATCTTGCCATATAGGACAAGTGAAAAATTTGTGTAAGCAATAATTTCGCCAAAATCATTCTGAAACTAACGAAAAAAATATATTTCACTGTGTTTGTTTAGTAGTAAATTTTATTGAACAAATCTAAAATATATTTAGTTGGGTTAGGCTAAAATAAATTGCTCTTGTTATAATAAGGTAGGTAAGTTTTCTAAGATTCTTTTGGAGAAAAAATTATTTTCTTTTACATTAACATTAATGAAAAAATATATCTTTAAACGTATAATAAAAAATTTCAGAAAGGACTTAATTTTAAATGATTCTTGCTAATTAAACCAGTTTACATATTGGGCACGACATAAATATATTATAAAAATATAATATATATATATATATATATATATATATATATATATAATATATATATATATATATATTTATATATATATATATATATATATATATTAAAATATATACAGTGGAAGGAACCCAAATTTCGAACATATCGCTTATCAAACTCTTCGAAAATAGAACCCTTTTTTAAAAGCAACTTTGTCCCTATCATCGAACTCGCCCCTATTTTCGAACCGCCGGGTACTGGTCCTGTCCGGCAGCCTGCTCTGTCCACGTCCCCACGCAGGCGCCATGAGCCAGTCTGGTTTTGTTGATGCTTGAGAGAACACTAACCTGTGCTCTCATTCAAACATTTTACGATTATTTCATTGTGTTTAATGTTTATGGGACTGAGAAATAGGCTACAATGGGCCCAAAGAAACTTGCTAGTGGTACCCATGTGGTAAAGAAAGTGAGAAACAACATAGATGTGAAGAAGGAAATAATACAGAAGTGGAATGATGTCCAATTGTTTGTGGAGAAGTGCCACCCTGAGCAAGCTGAAACAAGCAATCTTTGTATCAAGTTCAGTGACAGAACCATGTCTCATTTTAGGGAAATCTTAAAGAGGCACCAGAAACAGTGCACTGTGGACAGTTATTTTGTGAGACAGGGGTCCAGTGACTCTCAAGCTGGTCCTAGTGGCATTAAATGACAGAGAAGTGAAGTAACCCCAGAGAGGGCTTTGATACCTGAAGTCCTCATAGAGGGGGTTTCTCCTTCCAAACACTAACCCCAACTCCCTCTCTCCTCCTCCCTTTCTTCCAGATGCCATCACCAATCTTCAGTAAAGGTAAGTAAAATGTTATTTTATATGTTTATTTAAATTTATTAATACATAATTGAACACTATATTTGTTGTGTGTATGTAAAAGTATAATTAATCTCTATAAAATGTTTTTTTTTTGTGATGAATATTTTTGGTTATCTGGAACAGATTAATTGTATTTCAGTTATTTCTTATGGGAAATATTGCTTCGCTTTTCAGACATTTCGAATTTAGACCTAACTCCTGGAACAGATAATGTTCGATATTTGAGGTTCCACTGTATATATATATATATATATATAAATATTATAATATATATATATATATAATATATATTATATATATATATATATATAATATGCCGGGTGAGTGTAAAACTGAACCTTTAATTGTTATACACGATGGTAGGATTGCGGGTTTCTTTTTTTTTCTGTCTCATACACATGCAAGATTTCGGGTACGTCTTGCTACTTCTACTTACCACTTAGGTCACACTAACATACATGTACAAGCAATATATAACACACCCCTTTGGGTTTTCTTTCTTTTTTTCTTTCTAGTTCTTGTTCTTGTTTATTTCCTCTTACCTCCATAGGGAAGTGGAACAGAAATTCTTCCTCCGTAACCCATGCGTGTTGTAAGAGGCGACTAAAATGCCGGGAGCAAGGGACTAGTAATCCCCCCTCCTGTATATATTACAAAATTTAAAAAGGGAGAAACTTTCGATTTTCCTTTTGGGCCACCCCGCCTCAGTGGGAAACGCCAGTGTGTTGAAAGAAAGATATAAAATATATATATATATATATATATATATATATATATATATAATATATATATTTATATATATATATATATATATATATATATATATATATTTTAATATATATTTCTCCGTGGTTGTTTAATATATTTATAGATGGGGTTGTAAGCGAAGTAAATGCGAGGGTATTGGCAAGAGGCGTGGAGTTAAAAGATAAAGAATCAAAACATAAAGTGGGAGTTGTCACAGTTTTCTCCTTTTCTGACGACACTGTGCTCTTGGGAGATTCTGAAGAGAAGTTGCAGAGATTGGGGCATGAATATTGTAGGGTATGCAAAAGAAGAAAATTAAAAGTGAATACAGGAAAGAGTAAGGTTATGAGGTTAACGAAAAAAATTAGGTGATGAAAGATTGGGTATCAGATTGGAGGGAGAGAGTATGGAGGAGGTGAATGTATTCAGATATTTGGGAGTGGAAAGTGTCACGGGTGGGTCTATGAAAGATGAGGTAAATCATAGAATTGATGAGGGGAAAAGATGAGTGGTGCACTTAGGAGTCTGTGGAGACAAAGAACTTTGTCCTTGGAGGGAAAGAGGGGAATGTATGAGAGTATAGTTTTTTACCAACGCTTTTATATGGGTGTGAGCATGGGTGATGAATGTTTTCAGCGAGGAGAAGGCTGGGGGCAGTGGAGACGTCATGTCTGAGGGGAATGTGTGGTGTGAATATAAAGCAGAGAATTCGTAGTTTGGAAGTTAGGAGGAGGTGCGGGATTACCAAAACTGTTGTCCAGAGGCTGAGGAAGGGTTTTTTGAGGTGGTTTTGGACATGTAGAGAGAATGGAGCGAGACAGAATGACTTCAAGAGTGTATCAGTCTTTAGTGGAAGGAAGGCGGGGTAGGGGTCGGCCTAGGAAAGGTTGGAGGGAGGGGGTAAAGGAGGTTTTGTGTGCAGGGGCTTGGACTTCCAGCAGGCATGATTGAGCGTGTTTGATAGGAGTGGAGACAAATGGTTTTTAATACTTGACGTGCTGTTGGAGTGTGAGCAAAGTAACATTTATTAAGGGTTCAGGGAAACCGGCAGGCCGGACTTGAGTCCTGGAGATGGGAATACAGTGCCTGCACTCTGAAGGACGGGTGTTAATGTTGCAGTTTAAAAAACTGTAGTGTAAAGCACCCTTCTGGCAAGACAGTGATGGAGTGAATGATGGTGAAAGTTTTTCATTTCGGGCCACCCTGCCTTGGTGGGAATCGGCCAGTGTGATAATAAATATATATATATATATATATATATATATATATATATATATATATATATATATATATATATATATATAATATATATATATATATATATATAATAAATATAAATATATTAATATATATTATATATATATATATATATATATAAAATATATATATATATATATATATATATTTTATATATATATATATGCCCGTGCAGAATATGTAAAACTGGTCAATTAGCAAGAACTCATTTAAAATTAAGTCATTTCTAAAATTTTCTCTTATACGTTTAAAGATATATTTTTTTCATTAATGTTGATGTAAAAAATTATAATTTTGCACCAAAAGAATCTTAGAAAACTTACCTAACCTTATTATAACAAGAACAATTTATTTTAGCCTAACCCAACTAAATATATTTTAGATTTATTTACAGTAATTTAATACTAAACAAACACAATGAAAATATTTTTTTTTCGTTAGGTTCAGAATGATTTTGACGAAATTATTGCATACACAAATTTTCACTTGTCCTATATGGCAAGATGAGCGTTGCTATTTAAGCCAAGATCGCAAGTTCTGCCTATTCGGCACGACATATATATATATATATATATATATATATATATATAAAATATATATATATATATATATATATATAATATAATATATATATATATATATATATATATATGTCGTGCCGAATATGTAAAAATTGGTCAATTTGCAAGAACTCATTTAAAATTAAGACTTTTCTAAAATTTTCTCTTATACGTTTAAAGATATATTTTTTTTCATTAATGTTATTGTAAAAAATTTTAATTTTGCTCCAAAAGAATCTTAGAAAACTTACCAAACCCTTACTATAACAAGAACAATTTATTTTTAGCCTAACCCAACTAAATATATTTTAGATTTGTTTACAATAATTTAATAATAAAAAAACACAGTGAAATATATTTTTCTTTTGGGTTCAGAATGTTTTTTTGGCGAAATTATTGCATACACAAAAATTTTCGCTTGTCCTAAATGGCAAGTGAGCGTTGCTATTTAAGCCAAGATCGCAAGTTCTGCCTATTCGGCACAACATATATATATATATATTTTAATATATATATATATAATAATATATATATATTATATATATATATATATATATATATATATATAAATATATATATATATTATAATATAAATATATATATAAAATTTTAAAATATATTATATATAAATTTGCAATAAGATCACAGTAAACAGTTAATTTCAGAATATGCAAAATAACCACTCTGAAAGAATAGAGAAATTTCCAAGCGCTTTCGTGACTACTCACATTATCAAAGAACTATGAAAGTAAATCATCCAAGGAACTATATAAGGGGTCTGGCCAGCACCTCACTATCAGATCCCACAAAGATTAAAAAACCGACGCGCGCCGACCCAACTTGGATAGGTCCTTTGCACAAAATCACCCCACAAACTATTTTACCCAAGAAAATTTAAAAATTTATTTGTCCAGTGTATTATTAAATTCTTCCCCAAAATTTTATAATTATAAATGGATCTAATTTATAAAACCAAAGGAAATATTCATATTATTTTCAAAACTGCTTTTCTATGAAACAAGATTCAATTATTTCCTGTAGACCATGGACTTGCTTGATACTACTTTCTCAACTTTTTGAAAATCAATTGGGATGGTTAAAATCTCTTACATGAATATATAGAGCATTGAATCTTGTCCAGTTCTATGCTATATTTAGTTGTTTTAATATTAGTTCGAGATTTTTACCATTTGACCGTAATAAACTTTATCGCAAATTTTACAAGGAATCTTATAGACACATTCCATCAGCATTTGGGGGGAATTCTTTATCAAAAGTTTTTTACTGTATCAAGATTTTTGGGAAAACAACTTTAAATTAAAAGTCTTAAGAAGAGAAGCATATCAAAAGTTTTCATGGTAAGGGAGGGAAACCCAACATATTTTTAGTTGAATAAGGCTGATTGTCCCCTTTTTGGATTGTAAAAAGTATTTCTAGCAACTTTAAAAGATTTATCAATTACATTTCTTGGGTATTTTAAATCATTACCTATTTCATAAATTTTGGATATTTCCTCATCTATGAACTCAGGACTACAAATTCGTAAAGCTCTCAAAAACATTGATGAGAAAACAGACAGTTTGACTCTATCTTGATGCGAGGAATAATAGTGGACATAGGAACAGTTATTTGTAGGTTTTCTGTAAATTTTAAATTTGAATTCATTATTACCCTTAATAATTAAAACATCTAGAAAAGGCAACTCAACAGTAAAGTTTATAGAATGGGCTAAGCTAGTAAATTTTCCTAGGAAATGGAGTATATCTACATTTTTGGGCATAAGACACAAAATATCATCAACATATCTGAACCATTTAGCTCTATTAGGGAGGATTGTGTTAAGTAACCTTGTTTCAAAAAATTCCATGTATAGGATACTAAGAACAGGTGAAAGAGGATTTCCCATTGCCATACCAAACTTCTGAGTGTAAAACTTATCATTAAATACAAATTTTGCATCAACAATGCAAAGTTTAATAAGTTTAATGATAGTAGGAACTGGCAATGGTAAATCATAGTTAACGAGTTCTTCAGATAAGAAACTTAATAAATCATCAACAGGAACTTTCGTAAACAAGGAAGTAACATCAAAACTAACCATGTTAAAATCATTTAAGTCAGTCAAGGAGCTTAATTTATCAACCAAGTCTATGTTGTTTTTAACATTAAAGTTAGAAATTTTGCCAACAATAGGGCTCAAAATATCAACAAGCCATTTGGATAATTTATATGAAACTGACCCTATGGAGCTAATAATTGGTCTGACTGGATTCCCTGGTTTGTGTGTTTTTGTTAGTCCATACATGTAAGGCAAAGATGGATTAGTGTAAGTAAATTGTTTGACTAATTCATCTTTGCCTTTCAGTAGAAGTTTTATTGTTTTATTGAAATTGCTGTTAACGGTTTCTAGGGGATTTTTCCTAAGATTATTAATTATTGTTATTAATTGTTTTAATTATTAAGGGTAATAATGAATTCAAATTTAAAATTTACAGAAAACCTACAAATAACTGTTCCTATGTCCACTATTATTCCTCGCATCAAGATAGAGTCAAACTGTCTGTTTTCTCATCAATGTTTTTGAGAGCTTTACGAATTTGTAGTCCTGAGTTCATAGATGAGGAAATATCCAAAATTTATGAAATAGGTAATGATTTAAAATACCCAAGAAATGTAATTGATAAATCTTTTAAAGTTGCTAGAAATACTTTTTACAATCCAAAAAGGGACAACCAGCCTTATTCAACTAAAAATATGTTGGTTCTCCCTTACCATGAAAACTTTGTTGATATGCCTTCTCTTCTTAAGACTTTTAATATTAAAGTTGTATTCAAAAATCTTGATACAGTAAAAAAAACTTTTGATAAAGAATTCCCCCAAAATGCTGATGGATGTGTCTATAAGATTCCTTGTAAAATTTGCGATAAAGTTTATTACGGTCAAACTGGTAAAAATCTCGAACTAAGATTAAAACAACATAAATATAGCATTAGAACTGGACAAGATTCCAATGCTCTATTTATTCATGTAAGAGATTTTAACCATCCAATTGATTTTCAAAAAGTTGAGAAAGTGGGTATCAAGCAAGTCCATGGTCGACAGGAATATAATTGAATCTTGTTTCATAAAAAGCAGTTTTGACAATAATATGAATATTTCCTTTGGTTTATATAAATTAGATCCATTTAATTAATAGAATTTGGGAAAATTTAAAAATAATACACTGGACAAATAATTTTTAAAATTTTCTTGGGTAGAATAGTTTGTTGGGTGAGTTGTGCAAAGGACCTATCCAATTTGGGGTCGCCACGCGTCAGTGTTTAACTGTTGTGGGATCTGATGTGAGGTGCTGGCCAGAACCCCTTATATAGTTCCTTGGATGCTTTACTTTCATAGTTCCTTGATAATGTGAGTAGTCACGAAAACGCTTGGAATTTCTCTATTCTTTCATAGGGGTTTTGTTTTGCATATAAAAATAAATATATATATATATATATATATATAATATATATTATATTATATATAATATATATAATATAATATATTTTATATATATATATATATATATATAATATTATATATAAAAATATATATATATATATATATATATATATATATATATATATATATATATATATACATTATATATATATATTTATATATATATATATATATAAAAATTAATAATATATATTATTTATATTTATATATATATGGGACAAAAGGAAAAAGGGGCAACAGTAAGAGAGAGGTGAAAGTTTATAAACTAAAGGTGGAGGAAGTTAGGGTGAGAAATAAGCAACTATTGGCAGAAAGGTGAGCTAGTACAAGTATGGGTAGTATGGGGGCGGTGTTGAAGTATTAGATTGTGGGGCAGAAGTTTTTGACTATAGGAGGGTTCGTGCAGGAGGAAAGAGGAGTGATTGATGGATTGATGAGGTAAAGGGTGTGATAAAAGAAAAAAAGGTAGCTTAAGAGATATTTTTTCATAACAGAAGTGATACAAGGAGAGCAGAGTATATGGAGAGTAAAAGAAAGATGAAGAGAATGGTGAGAGAGTGCAAAAGGAAAGCAAATGATAGAGTGGGAGAGGGACTGTCAAGAAATGTTGCTGAGAATAAGAAAAATTTTTGGAGTGAGATAAACAAGTTAAGAAATCCTAGGGAACGAATGGATTTGTCAGTTAAAAAGAGAGTAAGGGAATTTGTAGTTGGGGAGCTGAAGGGAATATTATGAGGGACTTTTAAATGTCGATGAAAAAAGAGAGGCAATAATTTCATGCACTGGCCAGGGAGGTATAACATCTTTTAAGAGTGAAGAAGAGCAGGATGTGAGTGTGGGGGAGGTGGGTGAGGCATTACGTAGAATGAAAGGGGTAAAGCAGTTGGAACTGACGGGATCATAAGAGAAATGTTAAAAGCAGGGGGAGATATAGTGTTGGAGTGGTTGGTATTTTTGTTTAATAAATGTATGAAAGACTGAAAGGTACCTGTGGATTAACGCAAAGCGTGTATAATTCCTTTATATAAAGGGAAAGGGGACGAAAGAGATTGTAAAAATTATAGGGAAATAAGTTTACTGAGTGTGCCAGGCAAAATGTATTCAAGGGTTGTAATTGAAAGAATTAGAGGAAAGACAGAGGGCAAGATTGCGATGAGCAAGGAGGCTTTAGATTGTAGGGGATGTGTAGATCAGGTGTTTACATTGATGCATATATATGGTCAACATTTATGGATTTAGAAAAGGCGCATGACAAAGTGGATAGGGAAGGAATGTGGCAGATGTTGCAAGTGTATGGAATAGGTAGTAAGTTACTAAATGCGGTAAGAAGTTTTTATGAAGATAGTGAGGCTCAGGTTAGAGTCTGTAGGAGAGGGAGAGAGATTACTTCCTGATAAAAGTAGTTCTTAGACAAGGATGTGTGATGCCACCATGGTTGTTTTTTTTTTAATTATAGATTGGGTTTTAAAAGAAATAAATGCTAGGGTGTTGTGCTGAGGGGTGGGTTTAAATTATGGGGAATCAAATACAAAAGGAAAATTGGCACAGGTACTTTTTGCTGATGATACTGTGCTTATGGGAGATATTAAAGAAAAGTTGCAGAGATTAGTGGACAAGTTTGGAAGGGTCTGTAAAGTTAGAAAGTTGAAAGTGAACATAGATAAGAGCAAGGTGAAGAGGGTTTAAAACGATTTAGATACAGGAAAATTGGATATCACATGGCAGGGACGGAGTATGGATGAAGTGAATGTTTTCAGATATTTGGGAGATGACTTGTCAGCACATTGGTTTATGAAGGATCAGGTTAACCATAAAATTGATGAAGAAAAAAAAGTGATTGGTGCGTTGAGGTATTTGTGGAAACAAAGAATATTAACTATGGAGGCAAAGACGGGAATGCACTAGAGAACAGTGGTACCAACACTCTTATGTGGGTGTGAAGCATAGGTTGTAAATGCTGCAGCGAGGAGGCGACTGGAGTACGTGGAGATGTAGTGTCTAAGGACAATGTGTGGTGTAAATATTGTGCAGAGAATTCGTAGTATGGAAATTAGAAGGAGGTGTGGAGCTACAAAAAGTATTAGTCAGAGGGCTGAAGAGGGGCTGTTGAGATGGTTTGGTCATTTAGAGAGAATAGAACAAAGTAGAATGACTTGGAGAGCTTATAAACCTGTAGGGGAAAGAAGGGGGGCACGGGTCGTCCCTCATAAGGTTGGATGGAGGGGGTGAAGAAGGTTTTGTGGGCGAGGGGCTTGGACTTCGAGTGAGCGTGATAGGAGTGAATGGAGATGAATGGTTTTTGGGACCTGACGAGCTTTTGTAGAGTGCTCAGGGTAATACTTTGTGAATGGATTCAGGGAAAACGGTTAGCTGGACTTGAAATGGGAAGTACAATGCCTGCACTGTAAAGGAGGGGTTTGGGATATTGGCAGCTTGGAGGGACATCTAAACTGTCATATCTGAGCGCCTCTGCAATGACAGTGATTATGTATGAGTGTTGGTGAAAGTGTTGAATTATGATAGTTCTTATTTCTATCTCTTTGGGTCCCCCTGCCTCAGTGGATAACTGCCGACGTATTAAATATATATATATATATATATATATATATATATATATATATATATATATATAATATATATATATATATATATATATATTATAGGTAGTAGGTTGGTAGACAGCAACCGCCCAGGGAGGTACTACCGTCCTGCCAAGTGAGTGTAAAACGAAAGCCTGTAATTGTTTTACATGATGGTAGGATTGCTGGTGTCCTTTTTTCTGTCTCATGAACATGCAAGATTTCAGGTATGTCTTGCTACTTCTACTTACACTTAGGTCACACTACACATACATGTACAAGCACATATATACACACCCCTCTGGGTTTTCTTCTATTTTCTTTCTAGTTCTTATTCTTGTTTATTTCCTCTTATCTCCATGGGGAAGGGGAACAGAATTCTTCCTCCGTAAGCCATGCGTGTTGTAAGAGGCAACTAAAATGCCGGGAGCAAGGGCTAGTAACCATCTTCTCCTGTATATATTACTAAATGTAAAAAGGAGAAACTTTCGTTTTTCCTTTTGGGCCACCCCGCCTCGGTGGGATACGGCCGGTGTGTTGAAAGAAAGAAAGATATAATATTTTATATATATTATATATATATATATATATATATATATATATATATATAATATATAATATATATATATATATATATCGTGCCGAATATGCAAAACTGGTCAATTAGCAAGAACTCATTTAAAATTAAGTCCTTTCTAAAATTTTCTCTGATACGTTTAAAGATATATTTTTGTCATTAATGTTAATGTAAAAATTTATAATTTTGCACCAAAAGGAACTTAGAAAACTTACCTAACCTTATTATAACAAGCGCAACTTATTTTAGCCTAACCCAACTAAATATATTTTAGATTTGTTTACAGTCATTTAATACTAAACAAACACAGTGAAATATATTTTTTTCGTTACATTCAAAATGATTTTGGCGAAATTATTGCATACACAAATTTTCACTTGTCCTATATGGCAAGATGAGCGTTGCTATTTAAGCCAAGATCGCAAGTTCTGCCTATTCGGCACGACATATATATATATAAATATATATAAATATATATAATTATATATATATATTTTTAATATATATATATATATCATATATATATATTTTAAATATATATATATATATATATATAATTTTATTTTTTATTATTATTATTATTATTATTATTATTATTATCAGTAAAAAACACTGCGACTAGTCAAGGACTCGAACCCATGTTATTTTGGCCCCGCCTCATAGTGAGCGAAAACCACATGATGCTCTTACACGCAGGTCCACTAAATCCTACAAGAATCACGCACCTAGCAGAGCTAGGTATTTTTCCGTGATCCAAGGACATTCGGTGGTGTGAGTGCCTCTGAGCTAATTTCATTCTACTCCCCGTTTGGTGTACTACCTTCAACAAGCCGTATTTAATATTATTGTTTCCACGAACAAGTGGTACTGGTCAATAACAACACTGTAACTAGCCAAGGACTCGAACCTATGTTGTTTTGGCCTCCCCTCATAGTAAGCGTAAACCACATCATGGTCTAACCCACAGGACCATCAAATCCTAAAAGAATCACACACCCAGCAGAGCTAGGTGTTTTACCTACTTTAACTGGGAAATAACCACCCCTCTCTCCTACATACTGAATCCTGAGCCTCATTGTCCATGTAAAAACTCTTCACTGCTTTCAGTAATCTACCTCCTATTCCATACATTTTAAAAATCTGTGACATTGGCCCCCTATCATGTGCCTTTTCCATATCCATGATTGCCATAAAAACCTCTTTACCCTTATCTAAATATTGTTCACCTATATGTTTCACTGTAAACACATGTTCTAAGCACTCCGTACCCTTCCTAAAGCTTCCTTGCTCATCTGCTATCCTGTTCTCCATCTTACTTTTAAGTCTTTCGATAATTCTACCATATACTTTACCAGGTATATTCATTAGGCCTATTTCCCTATAATTTTTACACTCTTTTGTCCCCTTTGCCTATATACAAAGGAACTATACATGCTCTTTGCCAGACCCTATGTACCTTACCCTCTTCCATACATATATTAAATAAAACACTAACCACTCCAAAACTATATCCCCACGTGCTTTTACCATTTTTGTCTTTATCCCATTAATCCCAGCTTCTTTACTCGTTTTATTCTACCCTAACGCACTTCCCCAACATTCACAACTGGCTCTTCTTCATCACCACGTTATACCTCCCTGCCCAATACACGAAATCACAGCTTTCCTATTCTTCATCAACATTTAACAGTTCCTCACCATTTTCCCTCCATCTTTCCGATACCTCTAACTCTCCATTTAATAACTATCCTCTCCATTTGTTCCATAGGCTTTCTCAACTAACTGATCTCACTCCATAACATTTTCTTATTCTCAACAAAATTTGTTGATAGCATCTCAACCAGTCTCACATTTACAGTCTTTCACTATTCTCTTAACCTCTCTTTTTCTCTCCATATACTCATCCTTCTCTGTATTTCTTCCATTTTTTAAACACCTCCCATGCTAACTTTTTCTCTCCTACTACTCTCTTTACCTCATCATTCCACCAATTGCTCTTCTTCCCTCCCTCACCCATTTTCCAGTAATGATACACTTCTGATGAACACTCTAACACTACATTCTAAAATCTACTCCATACCTCTTCAACTTCATTGCCTATGCTCTCACTAGCCCATCTTCATTGATTGTTTATATCTTACCCTAATTACCTCCTCCTTTAGTAAATAAACCTTCACATCTCTCTTACGTACTGCTTCCATTCTCCTTATATCCCATCTACTTTTTACTCTCATTGTAGCTACTAATATAATGTGATCTGATGTATCTGTGGCCCCTTTACAAACATGCACATCCTGAAGTCTGCCATCAGTCTTTTAACTATCAATACATAGTCCAACAAACTACTCTCATTACAATCTATAAAATACCTTGTATTCTTATTTATCCTTTTTTCACCTATCATTTACATCTATTTGTGTGCGAAATGAGCTTCTTTAAGTATTCATTTCTCTAACTCTTTACCATCATAAACAACACAGTCAAACGATTCTCACTCGATCTGGGAAATACAAAGCAAATCTAAATGACAGATAAATATTATTCAGTAATACAATATCAATCATTCCAATACTGAAAGAACTTTACTTAGCTAAAAACTCCCATGATGCTGCGCACTTTGGCTACTATCGTACACTTCCCATCATTCAAATGTCTTAAACGATCATCAGAAGTGGACGTGATAATTACTCTTAAAGTATTCACTAAAACTACCTAGAAAAAATTAAACGTATAATTTTATTTTTAATTGTACTTAGTTTACATAAGTTCGTTGTAGTACTATAAAAGTTGTTGGAGGAGAGAAACAGAAAGATTGGACACTTTAAACGAGAATCTGCATTGATTAATTATTAAATCATTCATTAGTTATTGAAATCATCAAGTGTTTGTCTCTAAACTGATATTGTGATACACTTTCTCCCTCATTCACCAAAGCGGGTTACAAGAAAGATAAAATGCAAAGGACCACTGAGTTAATGAAATTCCTCTTGTGTTTTAAACAAGAAACCCAAAGCCGGAGAATGAAGTAAAAAAAACAACTTCGAATGATATTTTACGATTTATTCTAATACAGATAAATTCGTCACATGCCCCCTTTTTTATTAGTTTACTTTGCATTGTTGACAGCACCTATTAATTTTAAACTACAGGGAAATAGCTGTACAGGGGGGGGCTGTTTTTTATTAATATTGGGAGGCTTTTAGTTCCGCTTCTCCTCATCTCACGGGAAAGGGGGGGAAGTATGGATGAAGTAAAAGGGGGAAAATTTTTTGTAACGGGTTATAAATAGTCTTGGAGGGGAACTCGGGTTTATTGGGTTTTGAAAAGATTTTCACAATGAGTTTTTGTTGGTGCAAACCACACGCCAAGGCCGTAACCGCGAGAGGAGAGGAGGAACATTTGTCAGACTGTACGACCACTTAGTAAAGAAATCGAGACTGCGCACTTGTTCTTGGGTTGAATGAGGGCCCCCACTGGCACACAAGGGCTAAAAACACTAAAACCCCCCAAAACCACAAAATTCTCACCACTGGGTACTTTAGTTAAATAATCATGCTAGGGGGGTTTTAAAAAAACTTCAGGGGTGACCACAGGGGGGGTGTAGGGGGACACATGGTTTTTACAAGGTGTGTCCAGCTTTGGCCGAAATACCAAGGAAATTCCCCCCGAACACATAAGGGAATGCAAGCATGGGGGGCGGAGCTCTGATTTTCCACCGGTGTATCAAGACGCAATCTGCAGCCCCTACACCCACGCACAGTGAATTAGGGGTGGACTACCACAGGGACACTTCGACGGCAAAAAAAGGCAAACCTCACCACTGATAAGCTGTTTAAAACATGGTGAAGCTGAGCAGCAGGGAAGGAGTACAAACTGTACGTTACTAAAAAAAATAACATTTAGGGGGACAGCATGGGGGGCGAAAACCCAGATCAACACTGGGATTTCTCAGAAAATTAATAGTTTTTGGGAAAAAAAACCTGGGGATACCGCATCTCAGCACTGTGTTGCATATAAGATCGTATAAACCACTGGCAGTTGGGGGCTGTTGGGGTAGGGCATGAAATGATATGTGACTTTTGCTTCCATCCTTCTCTGTTTTTCCTTTTTGGGCTTGTACAAACGCTGGGACCACCGCTGCACAAATTTAAAACATTTTTGTAGGGGGTTTGGTAAGGGAGCGTTTAGTAAAGTGTGTGGGGGGACATTGATATTTGGGGCATATTTTTTAAAACGCATTTCGTTTGTGCAGCCCCCCAACGTAGGCCTCAAGGGAGTTGGGGAGGGAATCGTGACTGTTTCTGTGGCTGGCCAGTTAGTAAGAGAGAATCAGGGTCTGCTGTGCTGAGCTGATAAATTAAACACATTAATCTATATTCCTGTCTGGCACAGCAACATCTTGAGATCTTAATACAGGGAATTCTTCACTTGCCTAATCCTTGGGCATGACCTACTTCCACACTGGACAAATGTGATACCACCTACGACTGCTGCACCTCTCCTGCCTACAGTATATAAGCCACTTCTTCGCACATACGCTGTATACTTTCCAAGATTGATGGACTGACTATATCGACTCAAGGTTGAGGGACTGATTACCTCAAACTCCTCCTGCTCTTCATCATTCTCCTTTGTACGGACTGATGACGCCACTGTGTGGGGAAACGTTTCCTCATTAAAGATACCCAAGAGTTGCACATGTGTCTAATTTATCAACTTGTCGGTTCTCTGAACCGACATTCCTGTGCTGAGATGTAGAATGAACGAGGAGCACCAGATGGCAGCACAAGAGCTAGGGGCAAGTAGCGATATACAAAGGCTTAAAATACAAGCTCCTTGAAGTTCGCAAAGAGACAGAGAAGATGGAAGTACTGAATGCAAGGAATACTGCTGAGGAGAAGAAAAGAAGATACACAGCCAGGGAGATCTCAGAAAGTTTTCGATAGAACTATGGGAGATGAAGAGAAGGATGTATAAGTTACAAACATAACCAAATACAGTAATTGAACAGACAGGTGGAAAAGCAGAAGTGAAAGAAAGACAGAGCCTTTTCAGGAATATACTTTGGCAACCAGGACGTGAAGGGAATGATTTTGGGAAACAGCAGAGGCACTAATAACAAAAGACAATAAAATCTTGAGGGAAAGGATACGGAAGGAGGAAAGAAGGAAGTCGCTGATTATCCATGGCATTGTGGAGGCTAAAGGGACTGCAACGGATGAGATGCAGGCACTGGATGAAAGTGAGATTTGTAATATCATTAAACATACAGTTGGCGATATTTGAGTGCGCACAATAACAAATTTTAGGAGATTTTGGAAGCAAACATGGGGTAAAATACGACCAATCAAATTAACCTTTGAATCAGAAATGGCAAGAGATCAGAAACCTCTGATGAGGAGGACGGACAGGTATCATGGTTTATACCTCGATCGAGACTTAATAAACCTGGAGTGAGAATAGTCAGTTAGGTTAACCAGAGAACAAAACAACAAATGAAGGTTCACATCCTGGGGGACATCAAACACAGCTCCACCATGTAGAAGTTTTGTTTCAAAGAAAACATCACACCCGGGTTCAATCTCCCAAACTTTACTCATGTTACCACTCGACTCATCCGTGCCGCCAGTTAGTGTTCATTCCTAGTCCTTATCAGTGCAAAATTCTTGCTCACAACCAACACACACTCCATCCTCTCATCCTCACTCAGGCCTATGGTGTTATACCTTCCTTAGAGAAGATACACGACCAAAGCCAACCATTATTATCTTTACGCAAAACCTCTCAGAGAGACAAAACCAAAATCAAAATATTAAAATAGAAAATGAAAGCTGGACAGCGAACAGGAGTGATGAATGGAAACATGAATAGCTGAGGTTGAAGCTGACAGAAGTGATACCAGATACTGTCTTCCAAGATGGATATCAACTAATGAGAAAGGACAGAGGAAACAGAGGAGATATAAGAGTGACATTGCTTGTTGGTCGGCTTCTCAAAGAATGAGTGGAATAAACATTGGGGGTCAGATGACAACATAATGGGGATACTAAGAATAGCAGGAGACCAAGTCAGGAACAGGATGACAACAACACAGTGATGCGAATATGACTGCAGAGGTGGCTAGAAGAGCCCTCATGGTTAATACAAAACTATTGATCATGGAAAAATTCATTAATTAAGAAATAGACTAGGAAAGTTTGGAGTAGCACTAGGGGACAGAAACATGGAGCACTATGTTGCTGGATGTTTGGATGAACAATACATGAGTCAGAATGTCAGGTACACAATTAGAGATAGGAGGCAACGAACCTTAGAGGCTGGTCCATGTGTTCTCCCCAAGTGACCTTCGATGTAGGGGACATTGAGAGGTTTTCCTTGGTGATACTGACCAAGAAGTGCTGAGGTTCGATTTTCTTGAGAAAGTGAATGTGGAGAGAAATGCAGAACATGAAAGAAGGGACAAGCCTGGTTTTAAAATTGGCGAGTATAAGTAGATGGGTACACAACTCATTCAAACTAAGTAGACCGCTGAGCTGGAAGACTGTAGACACTTGTCTATTGATGGTATGACAGAATATGCAAGCATCATTTTAAATTATTATAATCAAAGCTAATCGCTAAACAACCAGGATTATACAGCACTGCAGGGTAGAGGTTGTGAGGTCGGTGAACAGTGCTATTGGAAGTATAATCATAGGATGTATAATAAATCTGTTGCTGTCAAAAAATCAAAGGTGGGGCCGTCAGCGAGGAGGGAAGATAAAGTAAGTATTAGAGAGGTGACAACATCGAAGGTAAATTTTGCGTGCTCGTTAATAGATCGGATAGTCTAACAGAATATGGCAAACTGAAATTAGTACCTGACAGTTCGCAGAGAGTGGAACTGGGCGCCTGTTCATGAGATACCAATGAGTGAGACGTATCCCGATGCGAAGACGGGAAAACGTAGTCTCCCTACCACGACATCGATGATAAGACGACCAGGATCTTAAACTCGGCTTGATAGAGTGTAATTTGTTATGAATCAATTCAGACCAACGTTATTGCCAACGGTTGCGAAGGTGGCTAGATATCACAGCACAATAATTTGAGAATGGAATACCTCTATATGAAAGGTCGTGGACCGCTGATTGCGCAGCAGAGTCTGTCTGCTCGTTGCCCTGAACATCAACAAGCCCAGATACCCAGCAGAAAACGATTTTTTATTATTGCTAGAAATGCGGTGATGTCAAAGCTATATACATAGAACTAGGGGACGAGGCGAATTAAATTTTTTGAAAGCTTGTAAACCACTAAAGGAGTCCGAAATTACCACAAACGATGAAGAAGGCCTGGACGCAGTATGGACATTGGTTATGAGAACTGTATACAGTTTATCTGCGAAGATGCTAGCTGAGTCTAATAAATGACCTCGTACAACACTGTCTGGGAACACTGCTGCAAACCCGAAACAGTCAGAGGATTTAGAACCATCAGCGTATACTGCAGCAGCCCGAGAATGAGACTGCAGTTGGTTACGAAAAATGGAGGGAGAAGCCACTGCAGGCATTTAAGCTTTCCCACACTGCAGTGGGGAAGAGCAGACACGAACTGTCAGAACTTACCAAGGTGGAAGAGAAAACTTAGACGCTACATGAACATGTAAACGGGGGAACTGAAGAGAAGTCAAGAGCGAGCGAAAACAAAGAGAAAGGGGCGGAGTAAACAGAAGCCGCGAACAAATAATGGACCTTTACTAACGGCCGTTACTATCCTGTATATAGAAGTATCATAAAGTCGTGAGACGGGATAAAATAACGGAGGCAATGGACATCACGCCGATCGTTCAAGGATGGAACATTTGCCTCTGCATATAGGCTCTCGACAGGGGAGGGACGAAAAGCATCTAGACATAAACATAATCCCTGATGATGGATGGGATGAAGTTTAGAAAAAGTTGCGGAGAGGCCACAGAATATATCTGGCCACCATAGTCTAGTTTCGATAAAATTAGGACCGAATGCAGTCGAAGGAGGGTTCGACGATCTGCCCCTCACGAAAGATGAGCGAGGGTTTTAAGGAGGTTCAGCCGGCTATAGCAAGTTGCTTTCAGGAAGGCAAAGTGAGGTCTCCAGGACAGCCGGCGATCAAACAGAAGGCCTTATCACGTTCAGGGATACCGGAGCCATGCAAGTACAATCGAGTATCAGAGACAGCAGAACGTATGTTGAAAGTAATTTGTTACGTTTTAGTATCAGGTAATTTAAACCCATACCTAGTGGCCCAATGGAAAACATGGTTGACAGCATTCTGTACGATCCTGCTACTAGGTGACTGTCAGCGCTTGTCCAAGCGCCTGTCCAAGCGCTGACAGTCACCTAGTAGCAGGATCGTACAGAATGCTGTCAACCATGTTTTCCATTGGGCCACTAGGTATGGGTTTAAATTACCTGATACTAAAACGTAACAAATTACTTTCAACATACGTTCTGCTGTCTCTGATACTCGATTGTACTTGCATGGCTCCGGTATCCCTGTCCATTATAGCAAACTCATCGAGATCAAGTGATGAGCAAATATTAGATAGGAGAACAAAGGCCAGCTCATTTATGGCAAGTAGAAAAATATTGGTGATAAGGACACATCCATGCCAGGCACTAGCTTGGATAAAGTCCGGGAAAAATAAATTATTAACCCGAACACTGAAATATCTCTCAAGATGTTATATGTCAAGTTGTGTCATATGCCTCTTTAAGATAAAAAAAAAGACTACAGTGACCGAGTAGTTACTAGCCAAGGCATTTTAAACATAGGTATCTAAGCGGAGTACGAGGTGAATAATGGAGCAGTCTTTACGAAAGCCAAATTTACTAGTGGAGAGGTTGTACTAAAGTTGGTAGAATTACCGACAATATGTAAAGTAAAAGGACACAAGTGCAACTAATGTGACATTTATTGTGGCAACGTTTCGCTCTCCAGGAGCTTTATCAAGCCATTACCCGTAATGGCTTGATAAAGCTCCTGGAGAGCGAAACGTTGCCACAATAAATGTCACATTAGTTGCACTTGTGTCCTTTTACTTTACATAGTGGAGAGGTTATTGTGTCTCTAAATACCACACCAAACTTTTGTTTACTAGACGTTCCATCAAGTTGCAAACTGCACTGGTAAGAATAATGGGACGATAGTGTGAACCATCATGGCTCGTAGTACCTGGTTTACGAAAAAACAACAACGGTATCTTTGCGACTAAATAAGATTAACAAGACGTACGAAGACTGAGGGCTCATGAATGTAAATACTGAAGCATACGAATATGAATACAATCAGGCCCATCTGCCGACGATTGGCAAACGGAAAGTGTTGAATATAGTTCTAGAAGCGTAAAAGGCACATTACAAGACTCTTCCCTGCTAGAAGAAAAGCCTAAAGGCAGTAACTCCGGCAGGACTGGAGGAAAGAAACCAGGGTATAGATGGAGCCCCCTGTTGCAACTTTAAGAGTTCTTGTTATGCTGACACCGGCAACCCTAAGAACCGGAGCCGAGTCTGGAGAGTCATTAAATTTCCGTATTTTTGTCCAAACTGCACTCATTGAATAAGTCTAAGTGACGGTAGAAATATAATCCTGTCAACAAGTGCGTTTAGCTACTCAGAGAGCACATCGGGCAACCGACCTCGCCCGTTTAAATACAAGGAGACGCTCTGTGGTCCTATTATAACGATATCGGCCCCATGCAGCAAGTTTCAAACGCAGTGCACGAGCACAAGTAGGACACCACCAAGGCACACATGTCTGAGAGTTCCTACCTGAGGTCTGAGGTTGCAGTTAACAACGATGATAAAAATAGTTATAAAAGTTCAGCAGTTGAGGATAAAGGAGAAGGTTTTGCACTAAAAACAGTTTGACTCGAGTAAATGACCCAATCCACCGTTTCAAACTGCCAATGTGGACGACGAGGAGGTCGAGAACAAGTATGAGAAGTACGTAAGATAGGAAAATGTTCTCTGCCGTGTAAATCAGGGAGCACTGAGTGTAGTTAAGGAGGAGTAAACATAAAGATCTATGCAAAAGAGAGAGAGAGTTTGAGTGCCTGGGTCGAAATGAATGGAAATACCTGTGTTTAAAACATAGAGGAAACAGAAGTGAGAAAAGCCTCTGATCACGAATCACAAGTGAGACCCTTCCTAGAGGAAATGTTAATAATTAAAATCTCCTAATAAAAGGAGAGGATGAGGTAGGGAAGAAAGCAGAGATGCCATATCCAGAATAGATAATGGGCGGGAAAGAGAAAGATATAAAGAGAAGACTGTATACCACTTGTCCAAGTAGATGCTGGCTGCGATGCAATACAGAGAAGTATGGACACGGACCCATGATTAAGAGGATCCGATAAATGTAATATGATATAGCCCGAGATGGGACAGAAAACAGTAGAGCGCAGTTTTGGTTATTGTAAATAAACACAAACAGGGAAAAGCCTGGGAGAGAAACACCTGAAGCTCTCCCTGATTACCCCTGACGCCTCAAATATTCCACTGTTAATAAGCGATGATCTGCTAAGAGAGTGTAACAGTAACAGCTTGCAGGTGTTTACGGACCAGGAAGGTCAGTAAAGTAGGCAATGGGAAACTAGTATTGGAATGACGTGAAGAAAGGCGATGCGAAGAAAGGCGCAGAAAGTGAGAATGCAAAGTATCAAGGGGTGGACGGTGTCCATCATAGGTGTTGTCTCCTCAATAAAAGCGTGGATGGCTTCAATAGTCTTAAATGAAGGAGAAGGCAGAGAGGGCTTAGCTTTTAAGAGAGATGTAATTTGGGTAAAAAAGTGGAGAAACGACGGAAGACACCAAAGAGCGGGTAGAGGTGTCTTGGCATGCAGAAATTTCTGACGGAACCTGCGAAGGAGCAACTGTACTTGGAGGTGGATGAACCTCCACAACAGTATCAGATGAGTCTTGATGGAGATTTGGACGTAAATGAAGATGGAGTCTTTGGAGAAGAAGGGATATATGGCGTCGAGAAGAAGAAGCAGGGACAGTAAAAGATGATGAGGATGGAACCTCAGAGCCTAGGACCGTAAAAGGGTTGGACACTGAGCTTCTGCAGAAGGAAGGGACACAGAAGCAATTGGGAAGTAAGCGCTACCGAAGCCTGGGGCTGTGCATAGACTTGGAATGAGAAATCCATGGCGTAGGAGGAGCCCTCTTTCTCTTTAAAACAACGGATCTCCCTTTCTTTTAAGAAAATCAGACAACCACATACAGAGCATTCTGCCTCTGACCAGCAATATTTCGATATTGTTGCGGGGTAGAGATCATCATCTGCACTTGTAGTGTTGTCCCACTACGTAAACTGATGCTGGTAGTTCACGGCT